>JANHMN010000003.1:106710426-106761604 GCA_030674055.1 Rhabdomys pumilio
CTCCTGGCTCAGACTAACTCCCAGAGACATCCTCTGCTAACCTCCTGGCTCAGAAGCAGACAAGCCAGGGAAGCAGGTTGGTGATCTCCAGAGCTTCAGTTCCTTCCTCTCCTCCAAATCCCACCTCCCTTTCGCAGTAGCAGACTACCTGCCATGGCCTCTCCTTTCTCCCTGCTCCCATTCCCCAGGATTAAGCAGATGCTGGTGGCACGCTCTGCTACCTCTTTCCTTCCTCCTGTGGAACCATTCAGCACCTTCTTTCCCCTTTAGCCCTCTTCATCCTAAGTGTCCGCTCCCAATACCACGGATTCTTCCTGGAATCCCCAGTGTCCAGGCCTGACAGGGATTCAGAAGCAGAAGCACTCCCTACCAGGCAACCCACAGCTACCTCATTCTCTTAAGAACCAGAGAGGGTAACAAACAGAGGAATGGATCACCCACCAACAGAGACAAGACCAGATTCCAGCACCTAGAATTACAATCATCCCAAACCCAGATACCTAGATGCCAGCATCAAAACACAGTAATAGTGTGATGGCTATTTTTGGTTGTCAACTTGGCTACATCTGGAATGAACTACAATCCAGAAATGGAGGGTACATCTGTGATCCAGATCTTGAGGCTGGAAGACACAGGCTTCTGACCTGGTTCTTTTTTCTTTTAAGATTTATTTATTTTTATTTATATGAGTACACTATAGCTGTCTTCAGACACCAGAAGAAGGCATTGGACCTCATTACAGATGGTTGTGAGCCACCATGTGGCTGCTGGGAATTGAACTCAGGACATCTGGAAGAGCAGTCAGTTCTCTTAACCACTGAGCCATCTCTCCAGCCCCTGACCTGGTTCTTGACATGGAGATTTTGAGGCATATTGGCCATGAAAAGCTCAGGCCCAGGCAAAGTAGTACAAGCTTTTAATCCCAGGAGACTGAGGCAATCAGATCTCTGAGTTCAAGGTCAGCTGGGACAAAGCAAGTTCCAGGTCCAGGTGTGGTGGTACATGCCTTTAATCTGGGTTACACCTTCTGCTGGAGGCCTACATGAGGACATTGGAAGAAAGAAGATTCACTTTTCTTCACCAGCTTGCACTTACTTGCCAGCACATCTGTTGGAACCTGTCTCATCGGGATTCCAGCTTATACAGAAGACCAGTCGAAACAACTAGCCTTGTGGACTGAGCAACTACTAGACTCTCGGACTTCCATTCACAGCTGCCCATTGTTGGGTTAGTCAGATTATGGACTGTAAGTCATTACAATAAATTCTCTTAACATATTGAACCATTGCATAAGTTCTGTGACTCTAGAGAACTCTGACTAATACAAACAGCTAGGATAATATGTCTCCACTAGAGCCCACAATCCCACTCCAGTAGACTTTGAGAAATGTAATAAAGCTGAAGCACAGACAAGGACTTCAAAATAGCAAGTATGGATGTGCTTGAGAACCTTAAAGAGGGTACCAACAACTCCATTAACAAAATCTATGAAATATCATCAACAGTGGAATCAAAGGAAGAAAACAGTTCAAGACTTGCAAGTAGAAATAGAATCAATAAAGAAAACCCAAAACTCAGGGAAAACTGGAAATGAAACAGTTAGGAACTTCAACAGGAGGCAAGCCTCACCAACAGAACTTAGGAGCTAGAAGAGAGAATCTTGGGTACTGAGGATAGGAAAAATAGATACCTCAGTCAAAAAAAGTTAAATCTAAAAACAAACAAACAAATAAACAAAAACAATGAAAAACAACCAAAAACCAAAATCCAGGCAGAAAACATTTGGGAAATTTGGGACAGTATGAAAAGACTAGATCCACAAATAATAGATGAAGGAGAAGAAACCCAGATTAAAGACACAGAAAACATTTTCAATAAAATCATAGAGGAAAAATTTTCCCATCTAAAGAAGGAGGTCCTTACCAAGGTATGAGAGCATACAGAACACCAAAAAGACTAAGTCAGAAAAGAAATTCCCTATGGCACATAATAATGAAAACACTAAATATACAGAACAAAGTAAGAATATTAAAAGCTGCAAGGGAAAAAGACCAAGTAATATATGAAGGCAGACCTATTAGAGTAACACCTGATTTTTCAATGAAGACTTTAAAATCCAGAAGGTCTTAGACAGAGGTTCTATAAACTAAGAAACCACAGATGCCAGCCATGATTACCAGACCTAGCAAAACTTTCAATCACAATAGATGGAGAAAGAAACATATTCCATGGTAAAACCAAATTTAAGAAGCATCTATCTACAAATTCAGCCCTTCAGAAGGTGCTAGAAGGAAATCTTCAGCCTGAAGAGACTAACCACATACAAGAAAACACAAAGAATAAATCAGACTAGCAAATCAAAAGGGGAACAACCCCCCTCCACCACAACAACAAAATAATGGGAATCAACAAACAATTCTCATTGGTAACTTGGATGCTGATCCATGGTCTCAATTGCTCAGTAAAAAGACACAGTCTAACAGAATGGATGGGACAATAGGATCCGTCCTTTTCCTGCTTCCGATAAATATGTCTCCCCCTGCCCTGCCCCAGAGATATGGTTTCTCTGTGCAGCACTGACTGTCTCAGAATTGACTCTGTAGACCAGGCTGGCCTCAAACTCAGGTCTTCCTGCCTCCCAAATGCTGTGATTAAAGGTGTGTACCATCGCTCTCTGGCTCAAACACATCTTAACACCAAGGATAGGCATCACCCCAGGGTAAAAGGATGAAAAAGGCAAACATACCTAAGGGGTAAGCTTGTGTAGCCATTTTAATACCTGACAAAAAAAGACTTCAAATAAGAAGGAATCTGAAGAGCTAGGGAAGGACACTGCATACTCATCAATGGGAAAATCTACCAAGAAGATATTAAAATTCTTACCTCTGTGCAGCAAGCATGAGGGCACCCACATTCGTAAAAGAAACACTACTACAGCTTAACTCACATATTGAGCCTCACGCACTGATAGTGGGAGACTTCAGTATCCCATTCTCACCAGTAGACAGGTCATTCACATGAAACTAAACAGAGAAATGCTGGAGCTAAATGACATCATGAGCAAAATGGACCTAACAGATATTTACAGAACACTTCACCCAAACACAAGAGAATATACCTTCTTCCCAGAGCCTTTTGGAAATTTCCCCAAAACTAACCACATACTCGAGACACAGAGCACATCTCAACAGACAGAAGAAAACTGAAATAACACCCTGCATTTATCTGATCACAGATTAAAGTTGGATATCAACAATAACAGAAACAACAGAAAGCTTATAAACTCGTGGAAACTGAACAACTCCCCACTGAAGGAAAATGGGTCAAGACATGAATTAAAGAAATTAAAGATGTTTTAGAATTAAATGAAAATGAAAACACAGCATACCCAAACTTATGGGACATAGTGAGGGTGGTTGTGAGAGGTGAGTTCACAGCACTAAGGGCCTACATCAAAAAGTGGAGAGAGCTCGTATTAGTAACACCATCCCCAAGAGATCTAGGAAAAAAATGAGGGAATAACACCAGAGAAGTAGATGGCAAGAGGTAATCAGACTCAGGGCTGAAATCAATAAAATAAAAACAAACCAATACAAAGTATCAATAAAACAGACTTGGTTCCTTGAGAAAATCAGTAAGATTGACAAGTCCTTATCAAATAAGCTAACATGTGGAGAGAGAAGATAGAAAATAACAAAATCAGTCTGACAACAGCGTCCCAGGGAACCCAGAGAGTCACAAGGACGCCACTCCACCTGTCCTCTACCAAACTGGAAAAATCTAAAAGAGTGGATAATTGTTTTGATATATAAAACCCACAAAAGTTAAATCAAGATCAGATAAGCAATTTAAATAGACCTATAACCCCTAGTGAAATAGAATCGGTAATTAAAACTCTCCAGCCCCAAAGAACCCAGAACCAGATAGATGGCTTTGGTTCAGAATTTTATAAGATTTACAAAGAAGAATCAACACCAGTATTCCTCAAAGTATTCCATATCTATATCTATATCTACATCTATATCTACACACACACACACACACACACACACACACACAGAACATTGTTCAATTATTTTTACGAGGCCACAATTATCCTGCTACCCAAATCACATAAAGACCCAACAAAGAAAATTACAAACTAGTTTTCCTTAAGAACATAGATGTAAAAAGTCTCCACAAAATACTTGCAAACCGAATCCAAGAATACATCCATAAGATCATCCACTATGATCAAGTAGGTTTCATCCCAGAGATATGGCCTCAGAAGCTATAAAATACCTTGGGATAACTCTTAGTGAGTGAAAGGTTGTATGATTAAAAACTTGAGGACAGGGCTGAAGAGATGGCTCAGTGGTTAAGAGCACTGACTGCTCTTCCAGAGGCCCTGAGTTCAATTCCCAGCAACCACATGGCAGCTCACAATCGTCTGTAATGGGATCTGATGCCCTCTTCTGGTGTATCTGAAGAGGGTGACAGTATATTCACATACATATGATAAATAAATCTTTAAAAACTTGAAGACACTGAAGGAAGAAGTTGAAGATGTTGATCTCCAGTGCTCCTCGTTAATACAGTAACAATGACCATTCTACTAAAAACAATGTACAGATGCAACACAATTACCGTTAAAATTCCCACATAATTCTTCACAGAACTGGTAACAACAATTTTCAGCTTTATATAGAAACAACAACAACACCACCAACAGCTACAACAACAGCAAAACCAGGACAGCTAAAACACTCATGAATGATGCTGGAGGCTGATGATTTGCAATCTCAAGTTGTACCACAGAACTATAGTAATAAAACCCTGCATGGTATTGGCACAAAAGCAGACATGTTGGTCGACAGAATAGAACTGAAAGACCCAGACATAAGACCATGCACCTATGGACACCTCATTTTTTGATAACGAAAGCAGAAATACACACTGGAAAAAAAAAGACATCTTTAACAAATGGCACTGGCCAAACTGGATGGGGACATGTAGAAAAATACAAATAGATCCATACTTTTCACCCCTCACAAACCTCAACACCACACGAATTAAAGACCTCAACATAAGGCCAGACACACCGAATCCAGTAAGAGAACATGGGGCATAGTCTCAAACTCACCAGCACAGGAAAAGACTTTCTGAACAGAACACAAACAGCACGGACGCTAAGAACAATTCATGGGTGTTGAAGCCTGTACTCTGCCTGGCTTGGGGTCAAACTGTAGTGGCCTGCTCTGTTCCACAGGTCTGGGTTCATATTGTTCTCTTCACTCATATTGCTCTTAACTCTATTGACTGTATATATATTCTTACAAGGAAATCCTGGGTATTTATAAGCACACGCAGGAGAACACAGGTGAAAACATTTTACCATGCGCACTATGCAGCTGGGGTCACTAAACAGCAAAACAAGCTATGTGGGATAAGCAAGATATTTGTTAGAGTGTGCTCAGCTGTTGTAGGCTGCTGAAAAACCAAGTCTCTATCAGGGTAAATGGTTCCAGATGGCTGCAAAGATGATAACTGCTTTCTAGCCACTTTCTGCTTAAAGTCGGCTCCCTACACACAGGACTTCATGAAACTGAAAAGCTTCTGTACAGCAAAGGACACTGCCATTCAGACATAGCAGCAGTCCAAAAAGAACGGGAAAAGAATTTTAGCAACTACTCATGTTATAGAGAGCTAAATATTAATTAAAATATTAAACTAAAAAAAAAAAGCTGGACATCCCCAAAACAATCCAGTTAAAAATGGGGTACAGGTCTAAACAAAGAATTCTCACAAAAGAAAACTAAAAAGGCAAGAAGCATTTAAAAGAGTGTTTAACAACCTAGGTCCCCAGGGAAATGCAAATAAAAACTGCTCTGAGATTTCATCTTACAGCCATCAGAATGGCCAAAATCAATAAAGCAGGTGACAGCCCATGCTGTCGAGTGAGCATGTGGTGCAGGGAGCACTCAGCCACTGCTGCTGAGAGTGCTAATGTTTCCAGCTACTATGGAAATCAGGGCGGCAGCTCCGCAGAAGATGGGTATTGATCTTCCTCAGTATTCAGCTACACTGCTCTTGGCCATGTATTCAAAGGACACTAAATCCTCCACTCAGACACTTGCTCAGCCTTGTTTATGCTGCTTTATTCATAATAGCCAGAAACTGGAAAGCACTCAGATGCTTGTCAATAGATGAGTGGATAAAGAAAATGCACTACATTTACACAATGGAGTATTACTTAGCTGTTGAAAAAGAAGAAAAAAAAAAACAGATCACAAAATTTACAGGTGAATGAATGGAACTAGAAAACATCATCCTGAGTGAGGTAACCCAGACCTGGAAAGACAAACATGGAATGTATTCACTTATAGTTGGATGCCTGCTCTTACTTAAGTCATTGAAAAGCAAGCTACAGTCCATATAACCACGGATGCTAGGAAGACAGTAAGGGACCGGGGGATGGGACTGTTGGCGCTAGGAAGGGGCAACGGAACAGGTAGTTAGGGATGGGGGAGGGGAGTGAAGGGGGCACAGCATAGATAATTATGAATGGCTGGTGGGGAAGGAGAGCCTGGAAGGGGAGGGCCAAACAGAGAGGGGAAGGGAAGAGGGGAATGAGGAAGGGACAGCAAAAATTAAGGGTTATTTGAGGTGTCATATGGAAACCTAATACAGTAGAAGCTTCCTAAAATATATACATATCTGAAGGTGATCTTAATGAAACTGCCAAATAATGAGGAGACAGAGCCCCAACTGAAGGAACATGAGCTGCCTTCTGAAGTGCTGGGATTAAAGGTGTGTGTGCATCACCACACTCAGCTGCCTGGCTGTTTTCTTTTTCTTTCTGTATTATAAAAAAGGCACCACTACTTTATTAAATAGTAAGGTTTGGTTTTTAAAAACTTTTTATTGATTCTTTGTGAATTTCACATCATGTACCCCAATCCCACTCATCTCCCCATCCCCTTGTACCCACCCTCCACCCCTGCAACCTCCCGGCCAAAATAAAACAATAGAATAGAATAAAATAAAATAAAATAAAATAAAATAAAAAAACAAATAAAAAACTCAAACCAAAACAAAATAAAAAAAACACCCCAAAACATCTCATTGTGGAAGCTGCAGTGTGTCACAGGGTGTCCCACAGTACACCCTTTTGTTCACACTTCTTTTTTTACAAATGTTTGTTGCAGTGAGTCACTGGTCTGGTTTGAGGCCTCTGGCTTCTGCTACATTACCAATACTGGGTCCTCCTTTCAATCCTGTTGTTGCCGTGTGTCATGGAGACCCTGCAGCTTTGCATCGGTAGGACTGACCTTCTCACTCTCTCCAGCAATTCATAGATCTGGATCTGGGCCTGGGTTGTAGATGGGTTGGTCAGCCCACCAGCTCTCCCGCACCACACCACCAGGGCGGGTTCCTGAGCCTTGTCTTGGCTAGCTCATCTAGCCTGCAAGGGGCAGGCCATCTCTCCTGCTTTCGTGCCTTCAGGATGGTTCACCCTCACCTATCCCACCAGGGCTAGCTCTACTGTGCCACTCAGGTAAGGTGCAGGCAGGGCCCGTTCTCCTGAGTGCCACAGCCGGCAAGGTGTGGGACAAGCTTTGCAGTCCTTGGGCATTTACATGGTCCCAGGTGGCAGTCCAGACCAGGGACCTCTGAATGGCCTTTGGTGGTAATATGAGTCACAGACATCGACAGAGACCCCTGCTGCTGCATGGCCAGGGACCCAGATATGGCCCTCAGCTCAGCACATGGCCTTAGGTGGCAGCACAGGCTACTGGCACCAGGCTGTTCCTCTCCACCCTCCTGCCCTCAGCTCCACCTCTCTTCATATTGTTGTTTCTTCTTCTCTTCCATCTCTTCTCTGCACACTTTCAACATCTTAGTGGTTCCTGCTATAGGTGGGCCATGCCGGTGAGCAGGCCTGTGGGTGCTATTAGTTTTGAAAGACCTTTCTTTCTTTCTTTCTTTCTTTCTTTCTTTCTTTCTCTCTCTCTCTCTCTCTCTCTCTCTCTCTCTCTCTCTTTCTTTCTTTCTTTCTTCCTTCCCTCCCTCCCTCCCTCCCTCCCTCCCTTTCTTTCCTTCCTTCCTTTCTTTCTAAGGATTGAACTACAACTGCCTGGTGTCTGCCTGCCAAAAGGACTGGACTGTAGCTGCCAGCTCCTGTACGGTGTCTGCTTGCCTAGAGGACTGGTCTGCAGCCAGGGAGTCGTATTATGGGACTGAACTGCTGCCGAAGAAGACCAAGCTCTCCTGCAAAGAGCTGTTGCTGAACAGGTCCACTTCCCCCATATCCTAACTTTTCTCTACCACTACCTTTGGTGGGTGGTAGGCTAGAGGAGAGGTGAAACCGTTATTAAAAGTAGGCTGCAAAAATTAATACCCACAGCAAGATCGTCCCCCAAATTTATTAATGAAGGAATAGAAAATATTAAAGAACATTAAGTGTAATGATATTTTATGACTTTTTTGCCTTTGTTCTCTGTGTACATAGGTGTCACTGTGTTAAATGCACTTCCTGATGGTTGCTGGGTAGAAAGTGTGAAGCCAAGGTATGGGGGTTCTGAGTACAAATTGTAGAGCCAGATAGGTGGTCACGTATACTGCCTTCTTCTGTTGACTGTGTGCCCCTGTACAAGCTCCTCAACCGCTCTGGGCTTCACTTTCCTAAAGGAAGAGAAGTATAAGGACTCATGCACTAGTCCTATCGTCCTGTGTGAATAAGGCTGGCTGGTTTGAATGTGAAATCTTCTGTAAGCTTGGAAGTTTGAATGCTGGATTCCCAGCTCGTGGCGCTATCTTAAAGGTTGTGGAACCTTTAGGAAGAGGAACTTAGATGGAGGAAGTGGTCCCTGAACACAGACCTTGAGATTTTCTTTGTTTTGTTTTGTTTTGTTTTGTTTGTTTGTTTGTTCGTTTGCTTGAGACAGGGTTTCTCTGTGTAGCCCTGGCTGTCCTGGAACTCACTTGGTAGACCAGGCTGGCCTCGAACGCAGAAATCTGCCTGCCTCTGCCTCCTAAGTGCTGGGATTAAAGGCGTGCGCCACCACTGCCCAGCTAGACCTTGAGATTTTGTAGCCTGGCCCCACTTCCTATTCCTCTCAGCTTCCTGCTACAGGCACAATGTGATCAGTTGTCCCAGGCTCCTGCTGCCCTTGTTAAAATTTCTTCTCTTGGCAGGAGATATCGAACACTTATCCCTTCTTATAGGGCTCCAACAGCCACTGAGGCTCTATCAAAGTTCACCAGGAGGTATCAATGAGTGCAGCACTGGTACCCTCCAGTGCTTAAAGCAGCCACACTGGATGCTTGTTCTCAGCAGAGATGATGACCCCCCAAGGCTTCATAGGCCGAATACCCTTCATCACCTATGTAGCCCCATCCCCAGGACCATGTACAATTAGGGCAGAATTGTATACAGTTGGGTGGGAGGTGTGGTGGATACTCAGGTGTTGGACCCATGTCCCTTCCTAGCCCCTCTTTCCAAGAGGGATCATCAACAGTCACCAAGTCTAGTGGTGACAATATTTGGTGAACAAGCCCAGCTTGGCCTGCAGTAGTTTGGCTCAGAGATAGTACAACAAATAGCCTTTTTTCTTTTCTTTCTTTTTTTTTTTTTTTTAAATAGCTGCAGTAGACTATGTCTACTCCAACTGTGAGCCAGAAACCCTGTGTGTCTTAAGTTGCTTCTTGTCTGGTATTTGTTCATGACAAGAAAAAAAATCCAGGTGGTATGCTACCTGGTACATTGTTGGAATTCCTCGTGGAAGGAAAAGTATTAATTCAGGACCCTCAAGACTAAGTTCTCAGCACAAAGAAGATTTATTCATCCCAGAGGAACAAAGAGCAGGGAATAAGAGATAAGGACAGAAGAAAGATGATGAGGGAGAAGGGGAGGGACCAAGGGAGATGAGGAAGAGATTATTTGGTCAAGAGGACAAAGGACTGTCTCTGGATAGAGTGGAGACAGACTTGGCATATAGGAAAATGGCACTTTATAAATGTACAAGGGGAAACCTGTGTTAGGATGAAGTGTTTAGTTTTACTTGGGCCTGTTAACTAGGTGAGCCAAAGGGAGGTTTTTTTTTTTGTTGTTGTTTTTTTTTTGGCTTTTCGAGACAGGGTTTCTCTGTGTAACCCTGGCTGGAACTCACTCTGTAGACCAGGCTCGCCTCGAACTCAGAAATCTGTCTGCTTCTGCCTTCCAAGTGCTGGGATTAAAGGCGTGCGCCACCACTGACCAGCCAAAGGGAGTTTTTGATTGCTGGTCTTCAATACTTTGACAGCTGGACTTTGGTAGTCAGTCTCAGGAAGAGGAAGTGGGCAAATAAGGAAACAGATTTTGGTCGCTAACTTCAGGAATGTAATCAAATATTTTTTAGCAAGGCAGAGGAAATAAAAGAGAGGGCATAGACTGCCAAAGCTGTGCTTGACACACTCAAGCTGGTCAGAGTCCCTTCACCCCGAGTGCCATCCATTGTCACCCTTCAACTTAGTAGCACTTCCTGTCTAGATGGGAACTCTAGGAAACAATATAGCCAGCTGGGGGATATGTTTTGTCTTTAGGAACCAGTATACATTTCCTCCAGCTTTTTATAGCCTCAGTCTCAGGATAGAGACTTCCTGAAGGAAGCAAGCCTCGAGGGTTCCCTTAAGGATGGAGACGATGTAGGTGGGTTCTTCAGGTGTGTTGATTGTCTGGAAGCTAGCAGGATGCAAACCCCTCCCTGGCCTTCATTAACTGGTGATTTTCATTTCTCTTTCTCTCTCTCTCTCCCTCTCTCTCTCTTTCCCTCCCTCCCTCCCTCCCTCCTTCCCTCTCTCCCTCCCCCGACTCTGTGTGTGTGTGTGTGTGTGTCTTGTCTTTTGCTGGGAAGAAACTTGCCAGTTGAGGAGAAACTCTGGGTAAGACTATTTTCAGTCTTGACAACATTGTTTTGGGATGAGAGTAAAAATGGGCCTCCATCTGCCCAGCTGGGTTATTAGTATCTTCTTGGAGGAAATAGGGTTTGAAAGTAACAGTGGGGGCTCCCTACAGCTAGCTCTTTCTCTTCTGTGCAAATTCTTTGAATTTGGCCTCTAGAAATCTTTCTGAATCAGACACTTTTGGAAGGAAAGGACTTAGGAGGCCTTAAAGGATTTATTTATTTATTTATTCATTTATTTATTTTTTATCATCACCTAGTTGAACACAGAGCCTTGGGGATGCCGGCTAACACTCTACCATTGAGAACATCCTCAGCCCTACTTATTTACTTCCTGTGTAGATGCATGTAGAGGTCAAAGGTCAGTGCTGGGTGTCTTCCTCAACTGTTCTTCATCTCTTTTATCTTCTTTTGGTGTGTATGTGTGTGTGGTGGTATGGATACACATATGTGAGCACACATGCCTGTGCATATGGATGACAAAGGAGTAGGTGAGCTGTCCTGTTCTGTCCCTTAGCCTGGAGTAATTCTGGCTGCCAGCCCCTTCAGTCTTCTGCTCCCAGAGTGCTGGGGTATTTGTGAGTGATAGGTTACATGCAGCTTAAAAAAAATATGTTCTTATCCATAGAATCATCTCTTCAGGCCCTTCTATCTTAGTTTTTGAATCAGGGTCTCTCACTGAACCTGGAGGTCACAGATTTGGCTAGACTGACTGGTCAGTGGGCTCTAGGGATTCATCTGTTTCCAACCCCACTATCACCAAGGTTACAGGCACATGATGCTGAGGACTCAAACTTAGGTCCTTATCTATATAAGCACTTTGCCTGCTAGGCAATCTCCCCAGTCCGTATTTATTTATTTATTTATTTACTTATATTGTGCTAAAATGTACTAAGTGGCCACCATAGCTTGGGAAAGATTATGCAGGTGGAGAGGACTTTAGACATTCCCAACATACACAGAAAATGGTAAGTTGTAAACATAACCTTTATTCATCAGATGTAATTGTCACTTGGAGGCTTACTGCTGAATAAGCTCATCCTTTTTAGTTCTTTCTGAATTCTGGCTGGCTAGTTTAACTTAGCTGCTTTGGCTCAAAATTCTTCAAGCTGACTGATTCAGCTGACTTCTCTCAGCTTCTGACTGAATTGTTCTGCCTGACCTCATACTAACTTTGGCAATATGTTCTAATCTTCCAGCTCCTCCTCATTCTCTGGCTCATTCTGTCTTCACCTGCAACTTGTCTTTGTAAAACTGTCCCAGTAAAACTGCCTCTTCCTCCTCCTCCTCCTCCTCCTCCTCCTCTTCCTCCTCCTCCTCCTCCTTCTTCTTCTTGTTTGGTTTTTCGAGACAGGGTTTCTCTGTGTAGCCCTGGCTGTCCTGGAACTCACTCTGTAGACCAGGCTGGCCTCGAACTCAGAAATTCACCTGCCTCTGCCTCCCAAGTGCTGGGATTAAAGGCATGTGCCACCACTGCTGGCTACTTGGCTTCTTTTTATACTATGCCTGCCAAGTTCACATTAGTGCCATCTTCTCTTCTTTGTTGTTGTTATTATTATTATCATGTGTGTGTGTGTGTGTGTGTGTGTGTGTGTGTATGCATGTGTATACACACTATATCTATATCTGTGGCATGTGTAGCTATTAAAAGACAACTTTGTGGAGCTGGTCTTTTTCTTCCACAGTAACATGGGTTACAGAGATGGTACTGAGGTCTCCAGGCTGGCACAGCAAGCACCTTTCACCTGTTGAGTCATCTTGCCAGTCTTCAATAACTTTTCCTATACTAAAGAATACAACATACACATATCATTTCCTTTTTTATCTGTATGCATGTATGGTATGTGCATGTGTACATGTGTGTGTTCACGTGTTTAGGTTTGCACGCTTGTGCATACATGATTGAGTGTCACCCTCTATCATTTTCTACCTTATTTTTCTGAGGCAGGGTCCTTCGATGAACCTGTTCAGCTAGCATGGCTGGCCAGTGAGCTCCGGGGATCTCCCTGTTTCTGTCTCCCACTCCCAGCATAGGTGTTACAGGTGTGCACCACCATGCCCAGCTTTTATGCTGGCACTGGGGATCTGAACTCAGGTCCTCATGCTTGCACAGTGATACTTTACCCACTGGGCCATCTTTCCAGACCACCATTTGTCATGCACCATAAAACTTATTCTACATGGTTTTTTTTTTTTTTTTTTTTTTTTGTAATTTGAAAGACTATAGAAGTTACTCGTAGCAGGGGAGGGGGTGTCCCATACATGCTTGTGAGTTGGGGTTAACCATCATTCTGTGATCTGCCAGTCTCTGTTCTAGAGAGTTGTTTTTTTTTTTTTTTTTAATTCTATCTGTAGACATTAACTAACTTTGTATTTAACTAGATGTTTACTCGGCATTCTGTTTGCATGGGCATGTTTGCGCACAGACACTTGCTGTCTCTATTCATCTCTGATCCTCTCTGAGCCAGTTCAGTATCCCACTGCTTCTGCCGTTAACAAGAGGAATGAATCTGTAACACACACTCACCATATAACTGTAGAATCATTGTTTTTAGCCTGAAAGATGTTCTGAAAATCACACATTGACAAATGGGACCAAGGGTCCTGTGAGCTAGCTTCTTCCTTTATTATGAATAAATGGACTCATTTGTCTGAGATGGGTTCTCTCTACTAGCCATGTCTGAAACTTGCCTTGTTGTCTGAGTTGGCCTCAAATGGCCAGCAGTCCTTCTGCTTCTATTTTCTGAGTTCTTAGATTACTGGCTACACCATGCTTGGCTCCTCACTCATTTTGATCCCAGTTTTGAATGTTCACTTGTATGGTTTCCTAGTCCATTACCTTGACTTCCCTTCTACATCAAAGGCTTTATTATATCTCTTGGGGTGGAGGAGACGGGCTAGGTTCCCAGTATCCACGCCAGCTCACAACCAATTGTAATAACTCCAGTTCTAGAGGATGCAAGCATATGCAAACATTCTCTCTCTCTCTGTCTCTCTCTCTGTCTCTCTCTGTCTCTCTGCCTCTCTCTCTCTCTCTCTCTCTCTCTCTCTCTCTCTCTCTCTCTCACACACACACACACACACACACACACACACACCTAAAGCTAAATCTAATGATGTTTTCCTGGGGATGGGGAGATGTCTGGATGTCTGGGTAGATGGCATGATAACCTTAGCTTGTATCTCAGCCAGACATTATTGAGCGGTTCTGTAACTCTGGTGTCTTTGGGGGTGGGTCTAGATAGACCACGAGGCTTGCTGGCTGCCAGCCTAGATCCAAGTTCAGTGAGAGACTCCATCTCATGAGAACAACAAGAGGGAGAGTGAGAAGGAGAGGAGGACAGCTGATACCATCCTCTGGCATCTGCATACACTTGCACAGGTGTGTTTGTACAAGTGAGCACACAGATATTTTCGTAAATAAAGGCAAGTCTGTCCTTGAGAGAAATTCACAGGCTTGTAATTCCCTTAGCATCCTATTATTTCTATGAGGTCTTTTTGCAATACCCTCTCTAGGAGATGCCAGCAAGGACAAGTACCCAGGCCAGGCGTGGGGCTGGTGATGGGCCAGCTTGCATGGGTGAAAGATAATGGGTTAATGACAGTGGAAGTGGGTGATGTGCTGAGGGGCTCATCAAGGAGGTGCCAGAGACATCAAGCTGCCAGCAGCTCCATGGAAGAGATCAGAGCATGCAGAGGCTCTGGGGGCTCCTGCAGGGCCTCTTCCACCCTCTCCTGGCAGCTGGGGACTTGCCCCTGTGGATCGACCGTATCATTAGTGCAGGCCAGTGCTTCCCACCACCCTTGGATTTGACAGGCTCATGTTGCTGGTGGGTTTTTTCTATTGTAAAGCAAATAGCAGTGACTCCAGTGGGCGGAGGGCAAAGTATAGGTTTATGCCTGGTGGTTTCTGGGTACCACGATGGGACAGGTATTAATTAGATGATCCTTAGGCTGTGGGAGGTGGGCTTTCCAAACTTAGGACCAAGTGGAAAACCTGGTGCTCCTTCCCACACCAGCTCAGGGAAATGGCCGAGTCTATGGGGAAAAAGGGTCCTCCTTATTTATGGTTTTTATGATTATTGCTTACTTTGTCTTTTAATCAAAGGTAAATATGTTTTGAATTTGTACCTACAGACTGCCTAGGACACCACAGAATGAATGTGATATAGTTATTTGACTGGGAGTTTATTGAAAAATTAAATATTATTGAGTGTGTATGAGTATGTGTGTGAGAGCTTATATGTATGTGTCATAGGCATGTGTGAAGATCAGAGGACAACATGCACCATGTAGGTCCTGGGACAAGAACTAGGTTTGCAGGCTTGGTTTCAAGTACCTTTACCCACCAAACCATCTTGCTGGCCCCTAGCAAGTTAGGTTAGATCACTGTTTATAAATTTTTTTTTTTTTTTTTTTTTTAGACAGGGTTTCTCTGTATAGCCCTGGCTGTCCTGGAACTCACTCTGTGGACCAGGCTGGCCTCGAACTCAGAAATCTGCCTGTCTCTGCCTCCTAAGTGCTGGGATTAAAGGCATGCACCACCACTGCCCAGCTCGAATCTTTTTTATGTGCTCTCTTCTGATGCCATAGGCGATGGAAGAGGCTCACATTTGGTATATTGGAAGTAGTTTTATCCCTTAAGGGTTCATGTGCATAGAATTTGTTCTGGTCCATGGCTCCTTGGAGAATTACATTTATTCTTTCCTGAGACTGACTGTAAAGTCCAAACATGGGCTTTGGTCTCAGATAAGCTCCAACATCAGTACTGACTTCCTGGCTCAGCCTCTTAGCTGTTGTAATCCCATTGAGTTTCACGTCTCACCTGAGAATCTGCATCTGAGTTAAACGGTCTCAGCAATACTCTTGCTGCCAAGTCCCAAACACCATGTGAGGCCCTGGAAGTGCTTGACACACGTTAACAATGGCTGCCTTTTTATCGTATCAGCCGTGCCCAGTGTGACACCCATCACTGTGCACACTGTGACATCCATCACTCTCTTGTCCCTGCAACAGTTCTGAGATAGGACAGCACATGCTACCAGACCCATGAATAAACATATCTAGAGGGGTTCAGGGATACTTGTGGTCTGACTATGTGATGGTTAGTGTTTACTATCAACTTGATTCGATCCAGAATCATTGAGCAGCAAGCCTCTAGGCATACCTGTGAGCGATTATTTAAATTAGGTTGGTAGAGGTTCAAAGATTTATCCCAAAAGAAGGCTACATCATTACCTGCATTTGGGGCCCAGGCTGAATATTGAGCTCTTTCTGTTTCCTGACTATGGATGTGATGTAAGCTGCTGCTTCAAGCCCCTAATGCCTTTACCAGCCTACCATGAAGGACCACACCCCTGAAGCAGAATACCCCTTCCTTAGGTTGCACTTGTCAGGGAATTTTATCACAGCAACAGAAAAAGGAACTGAGACACATCCTGAGTGAGGTGCAGAACTCTGCTTGGAACCCTGGACTCCGAACCTTATTCCCATACAATTCTTGCTCATGTAATCCTCCCATTCACCCAGTAAAACCATGTGGACAGGACTCTGCACGCTGTGGCCCAATGTGACTCAACACTTGCTTTTATGCAATGTAATTGATGTAACTGAAAAAAAAAAGGGGTCCAAAGAATAATATTTTGTGACACGCTGTCATAGTTACCTTCAGCTGTCACCATGACACAAACCTGGAGACACTTAGGAAGAGGGAACTTGAACTGAAAAATTACCTGGATCAGATAGGTCTGTGGCCTGTCTGTGGAACATCCTTCTTCTTCTTCCTCCTCCTCCTCCTCCTCCTCCTCCTCCTCCTCCTCCTCCTCCTCCTCCTCCCCTCTATCCCTCAGTTTTTTGATACAGGGTTTTTCTATGTAGCCCTAGCTGTCCTAGAACTCTCTCTGTAAACCAGACTGGCTTCGAACTCACAGATATCCACCTGCCTTTGCCTCCAAAGTGCTGGGATTAAAGGTGTGCACCACCACTACTTGGCACAGGTGTTTTCTTGATTGACAATGAATGTGGGAGAGCCAAGCCTACTGCAGTAGGTGCCATCTCTAGGCTGGTGGGCCCCAGCTGTGTACGAGTGCTAGCTGAGCAAGCCGGGGAACAAGCCAGTAAGCAGCGTTCCTCCATGGTTTCTGCATCAAGCTCCTGCCTTGAGTTTCCTCAGTGATGAACTGTAAAGCATAAGATGAAATAAAACTTCCCCAAGCTGCTTTTGGTGCTGTTTTTTTTTTCCACAGTCACAGAGCAGTAACCAGAATATACACGATCGTTTTGTGAGGCTTAGCTTTTTAGAGACAGTCCACACCCATAGCAGCTTCTACCAAACAATGCCAAGAGTTTCACCGCTGCAGAAGATGCACGAATATAAAATATCTGCTGTATGCGCCTTTATGGAAAAAGTTTGCTGAACCCTGGGACAAGAAATTGCCTCTTTGAACTCTCTTATGTGTGTTGGATGCAACTTGCTCTTCTGCCCAGGAGACATGGGGAGCAAAACCCTGCAGCTGGCATTAAGAGAGTAAAGCCTCTCCACACTGATAACATATTTCTTTTCCATTCATGTCCAGACCAAAGTTCTCACAAGGGAAGCAATTTACCTGAGGTCATGGATTGGCCTGTGTGTGTGTGTGATATGTGTGTGTGGTGTATGTGGTGTGTGTGTATGTGTGAGTTTGTATTGTTTGTGTGTGTGTGTGTGTGTAGTATAAGTGTGTAAGATATATATGTGTGGTATGTGGTGTGTGTGTGTGTGTGTGTGTGTGTGTGTGTGTGTGTGGCAGTTTAGAACTGAATCCAATTTTTCTGCCTCCATGGACACTTTGCAGCTTAACTCCACTCTTAGAATCAAAGAACCGAAGCTCACACTCTCTGGCCAACAGCTTAATTTTCATCACCCAGAGCCCCACAGAGGGTCTCCACTCCCCCTCCACTCTGGCTCAATGACACACGAGCATCAGGGCTAGCCAGTCAACCCATGTCAAAGTGACCACTTCAAACACAAACTGGAGACTGTGTAAGATGACGACATTTAGTTCAGTCCAGGACACTGGAACCTGTGTGAGCTGGGCTGCTGTCTCTTCACCACATGACCACTGAACGATTAAGGTGAGCTTGTGGAGAATTTCTGCCTGGAGGCTCTCCTCCTATGTGTGTTTCCATTTACTCGTGAGCTCTGCTGTAGAACTGCTGCCAGACATCTTGGTGCTGAGTCCATGCCAGGGGACAGGAGTACATCAGTGAATGCTCGGAGACGGGATCTTGCAGTCAAAGTCCCTTCCCTTTATCTACCACCACTCCTCAGGAGGAGGAAAAGGAAAAGAGAAGAGCAGCGAGATGCTTGGACCTGGGATTCTGTGCATGTTTCAAACCTAGCTCCATTTCTTGCCTGCTCTGTGACCTTGAAGAAGTGGCTCCTGGAGCCTGGGTTCACCTTGGGCTCCAGAGCTGATAGAGCATAGATCATGAATCCAGACAACGGCTGACACCTCAAGTCCATTCTCCTGTCACTGTGCTGTGGCATTTGTCCCTCAATTATCTCAGTAGCCTTTTACACATGGGTGAATGGTAAGCCTATTTCCCAGGAATCAGACTCTCAGGGTGAATTACTCCCTGCAAGGACATAGCTACAAAGCAACGGAGCTGGAACTCAAACCCAGGAGTGTACTCTTCAGTGCCCACACCTCTGTGCTTCTCCAGGCACAACTGTGCCCTAACATTCAGAAGACAGTCTGGGTTGGGGGCTTCCATTTTAGTACACTGGTGAGCTGACCCAGGAGACTAACCTCTTAGTGCAAAGTTTTAAAAAAAGGGGGGAGGGGGACATATGCTGCTCACATCAAATAACTTAATAAAATCTCTGCTGCCTATTCTAATTCTCTAATGCCTTTTCATTCATTTACAGCCTGATTGTCAGTGAACCATTAAAGATCTTTTAAAACATCACTTCTCTGAGACTGTCCCACTTCCGAGGAACCTGATGCTCTCCGAGGTGCTGAAAATGGGCCGCCTCTTAATCTTCACCTTTCGCTTTGGTGCCTCTTCATGTTCCTTATCACCTCCCTATCTCTCGAGGTAACCCCATTTCTCATTGTGTCCCCATCCTTCATGGTGCTTCCCCATACCTCTCGGGCCTCTCCAGCACCTCTGTGAGAGCCCAGGTCCTCAGGTACCCACCACAAATGTGCCAGTGTCACATCTGCATATGGTCTTCTGGATCTCTATGGACGCCATCACCAGGCTGGCTCCTGTCCCAGTAACTGTAGCCATAAGGGGAGCCATCAGTCCATTCAAACTGCCCATCCTGGGGTACATTCAGAGGCAAGGAAGTAAAGAAGACCAGGTCATCTTTACTTCATCTCCAGTGTAGAGACAGCATTAGAGACTTCTTGCATCAAAGCCCTTACTTGTAATGTGAATCATGGCCACCAGCACTGCTTTTCTCAGATATCCTGTTTGGCCCTTATCACGTGAACTTTACTTGCTTTGTTCTCACCTCTCCCCACCAAGGCCCCCCCACCCCCCACACACAGCAGGCAACGTCACCCTCAGAAACTGGCACGAAGATGAAGATGAGTTGGCCCAGATTCCTTAGTGGGATACTCAAACCCAGGTCGACCTGAGTTCAGCACCCAACACCCAACTACTATCCTTTCTTGGTGGGCGGAACTTACTCCTACTTACGGCCTTTCCGAATGTCTGTGTTTACTCCTCTGTCCAAGCGGGAGGAGGCCTGCTGGAAATCTGGCTGGTGCTACAGTCAATGTGGGAAGAACATCACAGGCAGTGGTGTGAGCAGGAGTCAGGCCTCTTATTCTGGTCTTTAGAAAAGTACCTCTTGAAGAAGAGGTAGTTCTGAAGTCCTTTCTGACAATGGCACAGCAGAGAGGGGGCAGGTGGGACGCCAGCTTCACTCTCTAGCTACCTTCCCAGAATATCCCAGAGAGGTCTGAGGAATGAGTGTGTGCCTAGCAGCACAGAGCCTAGTGTACAGTGCCTAGCCCCAAACAGAAAAGGAAAAGAGCCACTTCTCTGTCTTGTTTGTTAGGATTATTAAGCCATCACACACATTCTTTAAATTATGATTTAATGTAGATCTAATTTATCTTTTATTTATTTTTATTGGTTAGGATGATTTTAATTTAAAGAGCTTTGGAGTCTCTTGAACGTTCTCTATAATACAGTTCTTCTTATATATTTTGTTTGGTTTGTTTGTTTGTTTGTTTGAGGTGCTGGGAATTGAACTTAGGGCTGAGACAGGAAGCCTGAGTTCAAGGCTTCTTTGGTAAAGACCGAGCTCAGAGTCAGCTCAAGCAATGAAGAGAGACTTCACCTCAAAGGAAACGGTAGAGTGGGCCAGGCACGCAGCTCAGTGACAGAACTCATGTACTCTGGGCTGAGCCCTGGGTTCAGTGATGTTGAAGGGGGGAAAGTCTCTCACATATCTAACACAATTTTGATTTGGAGAATCCAAGTGATAACAAAGGCTTTGTCTGGTCATCCTATGTTTTCATCTCATCCGTCTCATCCACTTCCATGGCTAACTGAGGCAGGTCAATGCCACACCCATTTTTGTAGCTAGTGTCTGTGACCTGGGTCCAGAACTGTGATCTGGCATTGTTTCTGGAAAGTGGATTTTTGGTTGGAGTTTCTCCACGAGATCTATGTTTTCCTTGCCTCACCTGCCTATGGTCATAAAGGCCTGTCCAGATGTCAGGAACACAGCTGCTCACCAGAACATACAGAAATGATAAAGACATTCTCTTCCCAGCTGTGAATGTAGGAAACACAGCAGCCATTATCATGGCCCCTTTCCATAGGGTGGAGCCTAAAGCAAGCTCGTTAATGTTTCCAGACCAAGTATGAAGAGAACAGGATTGCGCCCTTGCCAGCCTTGAGCAGTCTGAACAGACCTTGCTTGCCACACAGGACTTTTAACACCTAGGTGAAGCCAGCTGCTCTTGCAACTTCCTGTAACAACTTAGAAGAAGAGACTGCCCGCTAAGCCTGCTTTGCAACATCATCCAGCTGAAACAAAGAATGGGTTCACGTGGGCTTCCCCTATATAATAGCAGTACTGAATATTAAACTTTGAGCCTTGATCAGAACTTTGTCTTGGCTCCACGTTTCTCTTGCCCCTCCATCTCTTTTTCATTTCCAGCCTCCCTTTCAGGTGAACCCAGTTCATCCTACACAGGATGTAACTCTGCTTTCTTTTTCTGTCCTCTTAAGATTTTAGCTAATTAACTAACCAATGTGCTTCTTTGTGTGTCTGCCTGAGTGTGTGCACACACCTGTGTATGGGTGTGCACACCTGTGTATATGTGTGGAAGCCAGAGGAGAGTGCCAGGTGTCCTCCACTTTCACTCTCTGCCTTATTCCTCTGGGAGTCTATCCATGAACACAGGGCTTGTGCTCTCTTGGCTAGGCTGGAAGCCAGAAAGTCCCAGAAATCCTTCTGTCATGACATCCTTGGAACTTGGGTTATAGACATTTGCTAGGGCACCTGGCATGTTATGTAGATAGTCTGAGCTCCAGTATGGAGTGAATGCTCTTAGTGACTGAGCCATCTCTCTAGTCCCTCCACACACACACTTGATTAGGTCAACCCTACATGGCCATCCAGGCCAGCTCAGGGAAAGACTCAGCATAGCACGTACCACCGCTTCAAAAGCACCACAGATGATATGGGTCACACTGAAGACACAAAGAACAACAAAAGGCCACACATTGTGCGGAACATGTTGAATGGCTTAATGAGATTCCCGGTACCTGCTTTGTTCTTTCTCCAATTCCCACCCTCTTAGACAGCTTCCTTTTTCTTAATCTGTTGTTGTTTTTTCTTTTAACATAGCATCACTAAAATATTTTTTCTTTTCTTTTTCTGGGAAATTCCCCTCTAGAGCTTACTTAGTCTTCTGAGTGTCTTTTTGCCATGTTTGATTGAAAATGCTTATCAACAAAGAAACCAGCGAGGGATCCTGTTCACTGTCTAAAATAATGAAGATATAGAGATGAAGGGACCAACGGACAGAGAGACAGATGGAAGGAAGCAGGAATTGATACAAAAATGGATAATGGGTAAAGGATGGATGATGGATGGATAGAAAAACAGAGGAATCTAGAGAAGAATGGATGAATAGATCAACACAGTGAAACAGATATAGAGGCTACGCAAACTCGTTTATGCTATTACTGTTCGCCATGTCATACAACCATGAATCCATTTCATCCTCATAGCAAGCTGGAATTGGAGCAGACATGACTGGCTCCATTCCCATAAGATGATTTCATCTTACCATTATAAATATTATAACCTAGGAAGGCATATTTCTTTTCCCAGTTCTCTTTGCAGCTAACACCACCAAGGAACCAAGCTCAAATATCTAGCTGGAAGGCATGACTTTCAGGGAGCATCTGGAAACATCTGGTAGAAGGAAGAAATGTGTGGACAAAGCTCCAGTCTCCACCAGGTCCTTCCTGCTCAGAAACTTTCCTAAGGAGACTCTGGGTAACTGCTCACCATAAGAGTGGTTCACCCAGGGCCTCAATGTCTGTGAGCCCAGAAAAATCCCTCCACAGAAGTCAGGGTAGAGGATATAAGGGGAAACAGACAAATAGCAGCACGTGTCCCTCAGTTGCCGGCACAGCCAGGTGGACAGAACCCCTGACAGGTGATTCTCATCATGAATAAGAGCATGTCAGGGAAGTCATAGTTCACCAGACCTGGACCAGAGGTCTATCAGCTCCAGAGAGCACATTTCAAGTGTACTTTGCAAGGGCTGCCACTTGTGGGAGTGTCTACCATGAAGCGCATCACACCTAGAGTGGGATCAAAGGGGTTGTTCTTGCCTTCCACCTCATTGAGGAAAGGTCTCTCTTGTTTCTGCCCTGCTGCTGACTCCAGGGAGCCAACCTGAAAGCTTCCAGGCAGTTCTGTCTCTACCTACCTTCTCTCTCTTAGCAGTACTGGGATTGCAGATAAGTATCAGATACAGACGTGTGCTTGCATAGCTGCTGCTTTTACTCAGTATGTCATCTTCCTGTCCCACCATTCCTGTACCACACCTGTGACACCGGGTCAGGAGCTCTGGTACCCTGCAGAGCATGGCACAAAATTGGCAATTATAAAGATGATTCTCCCAGCGTGTTCTTCACTACCTCTGATAACTTGTTTGCCCTCTATTTCACTCAGGATAACTTCAATGAGAAATTGTGCTGGGTAAAAAGTAGCTTTGATGATCTGAGCCAAACACCAGTTGGGGACACCAGACTCCAATCCTTTTCCCAAGGGGCACTTAGTTAAGTCATAGAGGCCTGAGCCCATTTGTGAATGGAGGCCAGCTTGGCAGATTTCCTACCAGCAGTAAACTGAGAGCAGTGTAGGTTGGCCTCAGCTCAGGTCTTGTTGATGAGGAAGAATCTGTAGCAGTGACCTTTGAACTCTGTCTGGAACAGGAGACACACCAGGGGCACATCTGGGGCACCTCTGACAAGGCTGCAGATAGAGAAAAAACAGAGGTAGAGGTGGTAATCATGTTGTCTTTGTAGCTTACTACGTTTATTTGAAAGAAAAACACATCCATTATAATCAACAGTGTGTGCTTGAAGTCTAAAAATATATGCACATCTCAGGACAACACAGAGATACTCTATTTCAATCAATCAAACAAACAAGCTAAAAATATTTATTTTAATTATTTATGCATTGTGTATGTGTATATGCTGTATATGCAGGTGTCACATGTATGCAGGTATCCACTGAGTCACAAGAGGGCACTGGCTACCCTGATGCTGAAATTACAGGTGGTTGTGAGCCACCATGTTGGTGCTGAGAACAGAACCTTGGTTTTCTCTTAACTGCTGAGCCATCTCTGTAGCCCTGATTAAGATGGTTTTAAATAGCTCTTGGATAGCCCCTAATTAGCCTTCCTAGAGTTTAATCACCGCCTTATTTTTAGATGATTAGATTTTATAAAAACCTACTATGAATAATGCCAAGCCAACAGTTTCATGCAACAAGCATTGTTGGTGTTTCTGAAGGTTTTCTGAGGAGTGACTTTGACACAATTTCCAACCTGTCTTCTGAAAGCAGTTTCCCCTCCCACAGTCATATCTGAGGGCATCCATCTCACTCTGCCCTTGCTAGCACTGACTTCTGTCATTTCCTCGGGAATCTTTGCAAATTGTATAAGCAAGAAATGGCACCTTGTTTTGCTTTGCAGTCCCAGGATGTCCGACAAGGGTATGCATTTTCTGACAAGCTAGAACCAAGACTTTATATCTTTTGCCTATTACACTACTGAGGTCAGGATTGATTGTTAGTCATGAAAAGCAACACCCTGAAAGCAGAAAAAAACTAAGCTCATAAGCCCATATTTAAGATGATAAAGTTCTCTCAAGCCTTGGCTCCTCTTGAAGCTTCTTGGGGATGCTGTTCTTGGGAGCAAGACTCGATATGGCTGATGGGAGGGGCAGACAATTGAGAACCACTAAGTTGGGAGACTCATGTAGTGAGCAGCAGTCCTTGGGGCATGTAGGGACTGGTCAGCTTTGTGTCTGGCTTATTGTGAATCATAGGCATGTTTTCTTCTTCCACAGCTGTCTACCCAGCAGATACCTAGAGTCTCTTTGTAACCACCCAGAGGTAAGAATCACTGCCTTCAAGTCACTACTGTAGCTGGCTGACTCCAGAATCATAATGCGGCGAATAGGGGTTGGGGAGATGGACCAGTGGATACAGTATTTGATGTGTAACCATGAGGACCCGAGTTCAGATCCCTAGCAGCTACAGAAAAAGCTCAGCTTGGTGGTGCAAGACTCTAATCCCAGTGTTCTGGTGAGTGTGTGTGCGGTAGATAGAGACAGGTGGTTCTTGGGATCCTTGGGGCTTGCTCACCAGCCTAACAGGTGAAGCTTCAGGTTCAGTAAGGAATCCTGTTTCAAAAAGTAAGGTGGAGACACCTGGCTTGGTGGCACATTCCTTTAATCCCAGCACTCAGGAGGTAGAATCAAGGATGGTCTTGGTCATTGGATAGTGAGTTCCAGGCCAGCCAGGGCTACATAAAGAGAAGACCTTGTCAGCAAAACTGCTCAGGAAGTAGAAACAATCTCTCTCTCTCTCTCTCTCTCTCTCTCTCTCTCTCTCTCTCTCTCTGTCTCTCTCTCTCTCTCACACACACACACACAGAGAGAGAGAGAGACAGAGAGATAACAAAGTGGACAACTTTCATAGAACACTGTGTGTGTGTGTAGATGCACACTCATGCTGGACTGTCGGCCCGTGGGTCCCAGGGATGCTCTTGTCTCTGCCTCTGCAGTGCTGGGATTACAAATATAGATACTAGGCCTGTTTGTTTAAATGTGATTATGTTTGGTTCTGTGGGGATTGAACCCAAGGCTTCATGCTTTCAAGGAAATCATTTACAGCTTGAGCCATCTCCCCAGTCCCCTCAGAGCATTTATGATGTGCCAAACAGACATAGAGAAACTGAGGCATCTGTCTCAACAAGGTCAGCCTGCAAGAAGGTGGTAAAGACCTCCTGACCACAAAGACTTCCTTTGCAGTATCACATTCAGCTTCCCGGTGGGAGACAAGCACGCTGAGGAAGGCTCACTGCAGGCATCCAGAACTTTCATCCATCTGGATTCATCTCCTGCCATTCTCAGACACCTAATCAGACCTCCGTGGGCGTGTTCTTGCCTTGACTCTGGCCAATTCCTACTTCTCTCCTAGTCTCAACTTCGAGGTGGCTTTAGGTGCATCAGACAGGAATCTCTGGTAAATGCTTATGCACCCTGCCTTCTTGTGCACCCAGGATTCTTGTCCAGGCAGTTCTTCAGTAGCTACTGTGATCACTCCTCTTCTCCCAGAACCTTGGCACACAGAGGGTCTATGGGACTTGGGTTTTATTTTAATTATGGGGAGGGGTTTACATGCATATGAGTGCAGAGAAAAGTACCAGGCATCCCCTGGAGGTGGAGTCACAGGCGGTGTCCGTGCTGAAGTGGGAACTGAACTTGGGTCCTCTGAAAAGCCTGTAGTCCAAGTTTTGAATGAAATACAGCCATGTAGGGATGTATTCAAACAGCACTGAAGGCTTGCTGAAGTTGCCAGATCAGAGTTTTCTAGATTGTTCTGCACTATCATGTGACTGATGAGCAACATGGCATGGCCTGGACTCTCACTGGCAACACCCAAGGCCGGGGGTGGGGTGGGGTGGGGTAGGGTGGGGTGGGGCAGAAAGCACATCTTAGCAAACATGGGTGACTGAGAAAGTGTGAAATCTTGGAACTGTGCATCTGTAAGTAGAAAGATGAAGCCTGTAGAAGGACCTCTCTTCCTCCCTCCCTCCTTTCTCCTATTTTCCTCCCTCCTCCCTCCTCCCTCCTCCCTCCTCCCTCCTCCCTCCTCCCTCTTCTCTTCCTCCCTCCTCCCTTGCTCCTCTCTCCATTCTCCCTTTGTCTTCTTTCCTTCATTCTTCTTGCCTTTTCCTCTTTCCTTTCTTCCTGCCTTGGATAGGACTTGATAAAGAGGAATTAATAATTAA
Source organism: Rhabdomys pumilio (assembly GCA_030674055.1). Taxonomy (NCBI): domain Eukaryota; kingdom Metazoa; phylum Chordata; class Mammalia; order Rodentia; family Muridae; genus Rhabdomys; species Rhabdomys pumilio. The sequence continues at coordinate 106,736,903 of JANHMN010000003.1, forward strand.
TTAATTAAATGGGGCTGGTTGGGAAGAGGAGAGAGCAAATGCCATTTGGTCCCAAAACCTTCTTCCTCCAGGTAGAAAGTGCTTCCAGAACTACTTGCATCTCTCTAATTCTGGTTCCTTTGAGGGTCCCCCCTCCCCAGGAAAGAGGTATTTCTGCATGCCTGAGCTGGAATAAACCAGAAAATGGGCTGTGGCAGGACACTGCCCCATTACCCTCCTTCTGTGCAGTCCAACAGAGACCTTTAAATGGAAGGTCGGGAGGCACAAGCATGAACTCCTACTCAGATGGAATTTTTCTTCTCCCTTTGCCTCTGGGAGTCTAGAAGCTGACATTAAAGGGTTTTCATCAACTGTACCCCTAGCCAGCCTCTGCTAGGCTGTTCGTCCTCACAGGCACACCCTTGGATTTGTATGTTGATCTTCAGAAAACAGTGGTAATGTAAGAACAAAACCAACCTTTACTGATCACTCACTGTGTGCCATGCACTGTCCCCAGAGCTTTGAACATGTTAATTTAATCTTCACATACCTGGTAAGGTAAACACCATAATCACTGCTACTTTACAAAGGAACTCAGAGCACAGAGAGGGTGACTACCTTGTTAAAGGTCACAGTATTGCTCATAGGTAGCCTGTGGGACCCAAGAATTGACAGAGAGAAAGAGAGAAAGAGAGAGAGAGAGAGAGAGAGAGAGAGAGAGAGAGAGAGAGAGAGAGAGAGAAAGAACAGAAATGATGTCATTAATACTTAGCTTATGGATGAGTCTTGCAGGCAAAACTGGAAACTTGTTATTTTTTTGCCCGTCAGGGGGAAAGAATTAATGGCTCTCTGATCCCTGTCAATAAGGACCTCAAGCCTCCCCCGTCTCCAGCCCCTATGGGTGATGGCAAAGGTTACTCCTGAAGCATCTAAACACTGTACACAAGCCAGATGTGAAGATCCAAGAGGCTTCCTGGACAAAGGTGATGAGTCAGTAGAGACCTTAAGGCTGGTATGAATCAAAGTGTTCCAGGCAGAGGGCATGGCCCAGGCAGAGGGCGTGGCCCAGGCAGAGGGCGTGGCCCAGGCAGAGGATGAAGTTGTTTAGGGTGGGGTGGAGGGAATATTTCAGCAGGACTAACAATCTGAGGAGCATGAATCCAAGGTGAGGCTGGAGAAGGGTAATGGAGGATACAGGGAGCAAGGATACAGGAGGTGCTGAGCAGGAGGAGGAGGCTTGTTGCTCAGGAAACCAAGAAGCCAAACTGCATGGTCTTTTTCTCAATTAGCAGCAGCCAAGGTCTCCCAGCTGGGGGTGTGTGGGGGGTAGTCAAAGCCATTGGGAGCTGAGCTTGTTCTGGGATGAAAACACATCCGTGGAATCCAGCTCTCCCACTTTGAAAGAATAAATTGTCACCTTCCCACTCAATCTGGCTGTGAGCTCCCCTGGCCCTTCTCCAGCCGCCCACAGATGCAACACTCTGCTCTCTGCTGCCTCCTGCAGATGCACAGCTTTGTGGCCGTCGCCTCCTGCTGGGATCAGCAGAGTGGGGTGGGGTGCACCGGGGACAAGAAGGGGACAGGGGATGGGACAGACAGACAACAGACCAGACAAGGAGAGGAGGTGGGGAAGCCCTGAAGCCACATTCACCTTCCCTATTCCCAGAGTGAGCCCCAGACACGCCTGGGAGATAAAAAGAAGTGTCACCCAGACTCCAGCAAGGTGGTGGAGGGCTGGGTCATCCTCTTGTTGCCTGTCTGGTCTCAGTGCTTGGCAGTCCTTAAAAGCCAGCCTTGTTTTTTTTCCATCTTGAGCATTGCCTTTCCCTCTCTGAGCGACTCTAGAGGCCTGAGAACACAGAGGAAAAGCTCCCAAACCACTACTTAGATTGGTCCAAGCAGGGAGCATTCACTAGGTGCTTAGTGCTTGATTCCTGGAGGCCGGCCCAGGAGAGATGCTAGACCTGAACCTACTTTGCCCACAAAGATCGGAGAGGCTGCCACTCACACGTGGCAATCAGGGTTGTAACTCTCTGAAACTCTGTAATGCTGCTGGAAGACATGGTTCTGTGGTTATGGTTCTCTCATTGGTAAAATAAGTACAATTGGCCTCCATACCTACAGGCTCTGGTCAACAAATCTAGCACACAGTGGAGAGAAAGCATCTGAGGGGCAGGGCACCGCACCTGTGCTGAACATAGACTTCTGGGTCCTGGGAATCTTGCCCAGGGATTTGAATATGTCAGGCAAACACTCTACCCAGTCCCCAGACTTTGGTGTTTTGAGATAGGGGTCCTGTAGGAGCTCAGGTTGGCCTTGGATTTAAGATTCTCCTAAGATTCCTAAGTAACATAATTGGGGATAGAAAGTTTTTGTTTCCTGTCATCATCTCTACACAATATACTCCAGCAACTGTTTGCTTTGCATTGATATTATGAGTAAGTTCAAGAACACAGGAGATGGAGCTTAGTTAGATACATCCTTCTACAGCAGGGACCCAGCATCTCAGAATTTTGGCATCCTCAGGAATGCTGGAACCAATCCCCTGCAGATGGCTGTGGGACCACAGTCTATTAAACACCAAATTTAACTATGCTTTAATTAAAGACCTCAGCATCTCCTGAGTTCCTATATGTTCCTAAGCATGTGACCCCGTACTGTTCCCATATGGTATTAGTTATCGTATGCTAAACAGTATTTCAAAGTATGTGTAGAGTGCCCTGTGACTACGGGGTGTGTGTGTGTATGTGAGGGGTGTGGGAGCAAAATGGGTCAGAGTGTCTGAGGCACCTCCAGGACTGGGCCCGCTCTAGGAAATAGGACACCTAGTTGCTTGAGCCTCTGTGCCCCGGCTTAGGAGCTTGGACTCAGACACCAGATGACCCTGGTTGGGAACTCAGCTCCCTGGGCCTCAGTTTCCTCTTTGAAATGGGCATGGGTGGGGCTGGGTGGGGAGATGGCTCAGTAGGTAAGGTACCAGCTGTGTAAGCATGAGGACCTGATTTTATCAGATTCCCCAGCGCCAATGTAAAAAGCCAGGCACAGCGGTGCAACTTTCAGTGCAGGGGAGTGGGAGAGAGGTAGGTCCCTGAAACTCCTTAGCCAACCAGGCTAGCTGAATCAGTGTCTCTGGATCAGTGAGAGACCCTGCCACAAGAAATAAAGGCAGGGAACAACTGAGGGAGACACCAAATGTTAGCCTCTGGTCTCTACAACAAAGCAACTGCATTCAACACACACACACACACACACACACACACACACACACACGCGCGCGCGCACACATTGAACTTTTTTTTTTCTGGAAAGATGCCCAGGCAGAGTTAGCATCCTAATAGATTTTAGGTATTATCACTGGAGAAGTAGTCTGGGCCTCAGAACCATCCCCACAGCTAAGAATACAATGCCGTGTTGCTGGAGAGTCAGCAACCTGAATAGCTTGGCTGAACGCTCTCTCTCTGCACCCTGAGACCCTGCAGAGACAGATGCTGAGTTTCAAATCACTTTGACCTGATGTCACATGAAGAGTTCTGAGTTCAGGAGCTGGGGGAAGGAACCAGCCATGGCTGAAGAATCCTAATAGCAATTATCTTTGTTATTCCTTCCAGGTGCCGGCTCTGTGTACTTGCAGGAATACACAGAAACAATGAGATCAAAGACAATTTCAGAGGAAAGGCATGGGAGGAAAGTCCAGTCTGGCTAAATCCTCCCAGGAATGTCTGAAGAACCTTATCTCAAAAGAAAACCCAGGAGTGAGGCTGAGCGTATCTGTGTCTAGATCAGCATGCTCAGGGGATGGATAATGAGAGACAGGAGCTGTGGGGTGAACGGATAAGGGATGCTTGGTACTGCTTTGCATAGAATAGCTAAGAGTATCCAGAAGAGGATGGAAAGCCAAGCTTTGACTTCAGGGTGCACATCCACCGTCATGGTCTGCAAGGAACCACAGAACCCTATTAAGTCCTCTCTAGTCACCAGCAGTGCGTGCTCTCTGATTTGTATGTCAGTCTCCTTGGGCTGGTATCATTTTCCTAGTCCTGTCAGCTAAACTGGAAGTCTGGGGAATGCAAAAAGTGACAACCTCAGTCAGTCTGCAGCCTCAGTTTCCCTACTACAGCAGGGAAGGATTGAGTGGAAAGAATCTCTAATCAAGTCTCCAAGATTACTGGTTTGGGTGTGACCCCGTTTCGCCTGCCTAAAACGGAGGGTGGCACATGGGGACAGGTGTAGTATCTGGAAGTTCCTGTCTCTGATGAAGCCTGTTTGTCACAACGAAATTCTTCTGCTTGTACTATCATAACACCAAGAACCATGACAAGAAAGGTGTTGAAAGAAAAATGATGCTTTTTCAAATGCTTGCCGTGTGGTCAGTATGTGACCTGCACCGTCACTTTCATATTATTCCCGCCTCTGTGCCTTTGTGCATGCATGCACATGTGTATGTGCACAGGCATGTGTGTGTGGATGTCACGCGTGTGTTGTGTATATGTTCATGTGTGCGGGTGCACAAATGGATGCAGGTGTATATGAGACTGAAGCTAGGTTTCTCCCTCAGTCATTTTCCACTTTTTTTTTTTTTTTTTTTTTGAGGTGATGTCTTTCACTGCAGCTTACTGCTTCATCAAGGATGGCTGACCAGCAAGGTCCAGGTATCCCCCTGCCTCTTCTTCCCCAGCTCTGTGATTACATGGTGCCAGGCTTTTTATTTGGTGCTAGGGTTAAAACTCACCCTTATGTTTGTATAACAAGCACTTGCACACATAGGCTGAGAGATACGTTTCTGCAGTTTCGGGCCCCAGTCTATGGATTCTGCCAAGACATCTTAAGCTGACTAATACACAGAGAGAGCTTGGGTAGAGACGAAGCCCTCAGCCTTGGCCAGCTGAGCCAAGGCTACCTACCTCCCTACCAGGTTATTAACAAACAAACAGAAGGGTGATTAGTGAAATCAGAATTTTTAGATAAATAATAAAAAAATAGATTTTTAAAAATTTTAGATTTTTTAGTATAAGTATGTCCATGCCATAGCTGAGGGACATTTACAGTAACAAAGGACTTACTGTTATGTACTTGCTGGCTTTATCTAGTATCTCTGAGCATCCCACACTCAGCAGCCCAATAACTGGCCTTACAACAATTTTTATCTGGATATTTCATGACAGGTTTCACTTAAACTGGGATAAAAATGACTGGTCTCTGCCACAGGGCTTTTGTAAAGATTATATAAATCCATAATGAAAGTACTTATATCTATGCAGAGATATATAGTAAGGGATTTGCAAGTCCTTCTCTGCAAATGTGGTCTTGGTGTGTGTGCATGTATATACACACATATGTATATGTACTTAATACAGCATTACATATGTACCACAGGCTGGCCTGTCACTTCATCTGTCCCCTAGTCAAGTTTTGAACTCTCTGTCCTCCTGCCAGGGACAAGGAGATTCAGGGTGCCCCCAGTTGATAGCAGTTCCCTGGCGTTAGCACCCCAGCCTCCCCTTTGCGACTTGGAAGAACTCCAACTCACCTCTGCCCCTCACCCCTCAAATGGCATATAAGGAGGTCCCATGCCTGAGGTTGATGAGTCCCATTTCCTGGGGACATCCCACAAAGCCCATAATGATGGATATTGCTGGAGCCAGGCTGCCAGGGAGACCAGTAGAAGGATATCTTGCACCCTGCATCTGAAAGTTCCCTGGAAATGGGCATTCCCAATGTAAAAGTGGAAGAGCTCCCAGAAATAAAATTTCTAACAAAAATACCATTTTCCCCTGGTGCCAGAAACTGTGCTAGGTAGTTTCTCATGGTCTGAAGCTGGTGACCTTATGATCCCTACTTTCTGTAATAGGCTCAGGATGATTACGGACTTTCCCAGCTGTAGCAGCACACATCTGTAATTTCAGTGCACTTTGGAGAAGGAAGCAGAAGGACTGAGACTTCAAGACCAATGTGGGCTAATCACAAGATCCTGTCTCAAAAATGACTGAATAACTACAATTTAAAGGGAGGAAGTCTCTCAGGTTACACAGCTTGTAAACTGCAGACCTGGATTTAATTTTAAGGGTCTTGGAATGAAGAGAATGCTCTCTCATTTGGAGCTGATCTACAGGAGGGTCAGCTCAGCCCCCCTCCCCATCACTCCCCCTCAGCACTGCAGCCAGGCAGCTGGCCTCACTTGTGGGCCCTCAAGTCTATAGGAATGATCTCCCCAACCTGTCCCTGGTTCCTGTGCTCACCTGAATGGATACTGATGTCAGGGTGTGGAAAGGCCTGTGCAGAGAGGAGGGCCAGGAAGACCACAGACCATAGTTTCCATTTCTGCATGTTGAACCCAGAAAAAGCTACCTCTGGCTGAAGCAGAGAAACTCAGAGCTTGGGGCCTGATGGCTATCTCAGGTTCAGGCAAGGCCTCCATAGCCAAGACAGATGGGGTGGACTACTGTCCTTCCTCCTCCTGCCTCTCTCCCCACTACTCTGCATCACTGGACCCAATGCAGAGTGACAGCTGAGAGCAAAGTAGTGCTCCAGCCCCTGGGAACCCCTGAGCCACCTGAGTTCCCAGCTCTCTTCACCTCTTCTTTGAGTCTCTGTCCTAGGCCACCAACCATCTCTGTCCTCTTAGGGCAAATAACTCTCAAAAGGTTAAAAAAAAAAAAACCCACACACACAAATGGAGGTTGATTGCAGCAGACCCATAGCCATGAAGGTTGTTTGTGTGGTCCACATAATGTCTTAAAATTAATACAAGAACAGGGTTAGCTTGGTACCTGTCACCAAGCCAGAGATCTGCATGGACATACATGATGGGAGAACTGACTCCTGAAGGTTTTCCTGACTTCCAAGCAGTGCATGCACACACACACACACACACACACACACACACAGCACTGATAATCAGTATGTAAAACTCAGGAGGTTTTAAGTTAAGGCCAGTTCTCTGACTCCTGCTGCAAATCTGAAAACAAGACAAGCCTTGGCTCTCCTTTCTGCAGCAGAATCACTGCCCAGAGATGAGGAGGGTACTCAAATCAGGGCTCTAGCAAGGTTTGCTGAGGTCCTGTCCACTAGTCTGACCTGGAGACCACTGGCTCTTTTGAGCTGCTTCCAGGGTTAAAGGGAGGCATCAGGAAGGTCACACAGTGAGTTACAAATGTCACAATGGTCATTCTTTGTGCCTAGCACTGCTGTATGGTTTGCTCATTCTTAAAGCCCCCTGACATTGTTATTGGGATTTCGCTGCATGAACATTGTTTTTCTTTTCGTGTGTTTATGAGCACCTATGTGTTCATACGAGTATGTGCATGTGGAGGTTTGAGGTTGGTGTCAAATGTCTTCCACTTTTATGTCTCTCTGCTTTGTTTTTAGAGACAGGGTCTCTCACTGAACCAGGGGCTCACTGATCCTGCTAGACTGGCAGGCCAGTGAGTGTCAAGATCTTTTCTCTCCTCAGCTCTGGGATTACTGATAAACGCAGCTGCACACAGCCTTTTACACGAGCGTGGGGATTCAAATTCAGGTTCTTATGCTCGAGAAGCAAGCACTTTACCAACTGAGCCATTTCCCCAGGTTGAGAATTCCTATTGGTGAAAACAAGAACTATTCTCTTTTTTACCCTGTGTGTTCTTGGGCAAGCCACACTGTCTGGCTACATCTAAGTTTCTCCCTCTATTTCATGAATGATAAACAGTACATATCTCCAAGACATTACTTGAAATTCTTTCCTTTGCTTAGACTGTTTTTTCCTTGGAGAAAGATCATGAGACAAGACATGACTATATAGCCCCTGCCTTGCCTGAAATTCATAATACTTCTGCTTCAGCTTCCCCAGAGCAGGGCCGACAGGTGTTTACCACCACAGCCAGGTGTTTATTCTGTTTAGCATGGATGCTGCCAGTGGAAGATGCTCACTAAATAATAGCATGTGCTGCTATTATTGCGATTGATCTCATGAAAGACTTTCCCTGGCACCAGCTGCACCCTCTCCATCTTGTTGGGCCCTTATCCTCCTCCCCAAAATGCTCAGCAAGGCGCTCTGACACTTCACGTAACTGGCATTCATGAGTAAGATGGGAATGTGTCAATTTGGTTTCCTAGTCACTGCCCCCACCCCCCAGCGCTATGCTTGTGAGGAACAACTTAGCTCTCACCCACACAGCATGCTTTGCCCCACTGGTGTTGGCACTGAAGTCTGCCAAGGCATGACTCAGCATACAGGCTCCACTTAGGCCCAACTCTAGCAGACAGCTAGTCTGGGGTATACCAGTTGTCTCAAGACCATTGTATTAGGGTAGCTGACACAGCATGCATGCTTATTAGAAAGTGGTGAGCATTTAGTGCATGCTTATAAGAGCACTGCCATTACTGTGAACGTGAATGGTGATGTGTGAATATCAGTCTTCATTATTGACTTGGCTGGATTTGGAATCACTTAGAAGACATTTCAGAGTGTATCTATGGGTCTCCAGGGATGTTTCCCTGAAGAGGGACAATCCGTCTTAAATGTGGACAGCACCATCCAACATACTGGAATCCCAGACTGAATGGAAGAGAAAAGGAAGAAGCCAATCTGACATCAGTATTCATCTCCCTTTGCCTCCTGTCTGGGGATGTAAAATGACCAGTTGCCCCACCTACCTTCTCTCACAGCTGGAGCTGTTCTCTACCATGTCCCCTGCTATGATGGATTGCACCCTCAAACATGTAAGCCCAAACAACCCCTCCTTCCTTGAATTTCTTCTTCAGGTGTTTTGTCACAGTAGTGAGTGAAGGTAACTATTATAACAAAATATAAAGTAGCATTTTCCCTTTTGTGCTATTATCCCAGGAGTAGAAATAGAGAGGCCCCTGCTGCTGTGTTCTTGGGGGCTACCAGGAAGCCAAACATATCTGCTTTTGTCTGTGTTTGCTGCTATTACAAAATACTTGAGACTGGACCATTGACAATGAAAAGAGATGATTTGTTTTCAGTTTCAAGGTTGTAAAATTCAATATCAGGGCATTTCCTTGCTGCAGCATCACATGTGTGAGGGAGGAAGGGGAGAAAAGGGAGGAGAGAGAAAGGCAGAAGAAGAGATAGACTCCTGAGATAAACACCTTAATCTCTTTATGAGACTGAAACACTCCACATTGACAAAATTCAATATGAATTTTGGTGGGGACAAACATTCCAGCCATAGCAATGTCCTTCTGAGTATGAATATGATGGGAAAGGAGGGTAGTCCAAAAGAGTGTGTGCTGGAAGTTCTTGTGAAGTGAGGATAGATGGCAGGTACATAGTTGATAGATAGATAGATAGATAGATAGATAGATAGATAGATAGATAGATAGATAGATGATAGATGATAGATAGATAGATAGATGATAGATAGATAGATAGATAGATAGATAGATAGATAGATAGATAGATAGATAGATATTGCTGAGTCCCCAGCTATAGTCTCTGTCCTGCACTGAGTGCTGTGGTCCATCGGTTCTGTTACCTCTCTGAATGTGCCTTTGTTCAAATGTAGGTATGGCCTATGGAAATGTATCAGAATTGCAGAGTCTCAGCCTTGCCAGGAGCTGCTGAATCAGAAACTGCCTTGGTTTACTGTTCTCCAGTGGCTTGTGTGTTCATTAAAGTTTACAGAATATAGCTCTAGACAGGAGTACGAAACTTTTCTGTAGAGAAAGAGTGTGATGTTCAGGCTTTGCAGACTTTGCTAATCTATCACTGTTGAGTTTTGTCAAAGACCCAGGAATAGATTTGGAAATATTTCAATAAAACTTTATTTATAAAAGCAGGCAATGGGTTGGGCATGGCCCAGAGGCTGTAATTTGCCAACTCCTGATCTATGTTTCAATTTTACAGACAGAAAATGGATGATTTTTTTCTCTTAACAAGTATTATGTTTGCTGTCAGTTGAAGACTGTAAATATCTCTTATATATACCGTAATATGTATTACTACGTGTGTGTGTGTGTGTGTGTGTGTGTGTGTGTGTGTGTGCGCGCGTGCATGCGTGTATTTTCTAGTTTTTTAAAATGACATTTACTGAATAATATTTTGTCCTCCCTATACATGGGAGGCTGGTCAAGTCAGTAAAGATCTGTCTAAAACATCTACTGATTATCATCCATCCATCCATCCATCCATCCATTATATCTCCCTCATAATTACTTAGCTTTTAAAAGTGTTGTTTATGAGGCTGGAGAAATGGTTTAGAGGTTAAGAGCACTTGGTATGCAATCATAAGAATCAGAATTTGAATCATAGCACCAAGGTAACAAGATGGACATCTCAGATATTTTTGTGACTGCAGTTCCAAGGTAGGCAGAGACAGAAAGGTTGCTGGGGCATGCTGATTCCCAAGCTTAACCAAGAAAACATGAGCTTCAGGTTCAGGAGAGTCCCTATTTCAAAGGGATATGTGAAGCGTAATGGAGGGTGATACCTGGTGTCATCTTCTGGTCTCTGCTTGTTCATATACACCTGCATACACACATGTATATGCCCCCAAACATTTTAAAATATTGTTTATTTAGTAAAGTCCTCTGTTCATGACCATTATAAAAGAAAAGTCGGTGCTTATTCACTTCATAAACTATGAGGCAGGTACCTTCATGTTCTGCTGTGATTAGACACCAACTAGTAAGTCTCTCTAAGCTTCAGCTTTCCTGCCTACACAATGTGAACAAACTGGTACCTCTCCCGCACAAGTACTTAGAAAATGCTTGGCTAGTAAGAAGCACTTATAATCTAGAACCTTAAATATTCCTGGATAAGATAACCTAAAGTTGGGAACTAAAGGACTCAAAGGTCCTTGTGATGAATCTGGCAGTATTAGGAAGTGGTTGAGATTTCAAGAGGCTGATCCTAAATAGGAAGTCACTGGGGATATTTTCCTTGGAAGAGGTTAAGGTCATTCATGTGTGACTCTGAGAGGGTTATGAGATCAGCAAGCCAGCATCCTCCCTCTGACTCTGCTACCTGGTTTCAATGCCCTCAGCAAGATATGACTCCATACACTGCCCTCAGCAGACATCAAAACCTTGGCCTGCCTTGATCTTTCATACTTTCTCTCCCTCAGGTATTTTGTTACAGTGACGGAAAGCTAATACACTCTCCAAAGGTTAACCACATTGAAACTTAAAGGCATTGCCTTCCAACATTTTCTTCTAGGGGCAACCTATTAGAGTTTTTACCTACCAATCCCTCTAGAGTTATTTCTATTGGCATTTCCAGGCACAATGAAGGGTAGTTCTCCCATCTGCAGTGGTCAACAAAATACTCAGAGAGGAAAAGGATGTTTCTTCCTTGCAGTTACTTTTGGTTTGATGGGAATGAAGTTCCAGTGCCTCAAATGGCTGGTTGGTCTTGGTGCCCTAGATGGACCTGTTCCTTCAGTATAGGCAGGGTGCAGGTCTGTAGTTTGTATCAAGTCTGGGGGTGGGGGTGTGGAAATCACAAGGTGCTCTGGAGTTGCTCTGAGCTCAGAGCTGCAGCAGAGGAGGAAGAGGGGAATACTTTCTCTAAGAGGTGAGCAGATTCAAAGGGTCCTGGGGAAATGAAAGTATCTTTAAAACTCCAAATCTCTGTTCTCCACCCACCTTTACTCTTTTAACTTGGGTCCCCACACCACAGAGTGGTGAAGTGGTCCAGGCATCTCTTTTCCCACCTCCTACCTGAGGAGGAGGAGGATGCTAATTAAAACAATGGGTAGCCCAAAGCAGGGCACCTTGGGCTCTGGTTTCTATAGAAACCCAGTCCTCCTTTCACCTTTCAACACATCTCTCTGTCTCCTGACAAACTCTATTCCTGGAGATGTAGATGACTCTGATCTGAGCTGCCAGTGTTCCTACTTGTCCCCAGCAAAAGCTGTCTGATGTATGCCAGGTAATAATAGCCACTGGGTGCTGTGCCAAGTCACAAGTGAGGACTTTGCCAGCTTGATTCCAGCATGTCCTTACATCTATCCCTTGGGGTAGTTACTAATTGTCAGACAAAACAGACCAGAGGGACAGTTGGCCATGCCTACCCTGGATTATAGGTGTCTGAGGGGGACTAGTTCAAGGACGGAGATACTGAAAACCATGGATACTTAAGTGCCTTACATAAGATGATATAGTGTTTACATCGAACTAACCCTAACCCTAGCATGTTACATAGCACATTCCCTCTGAATATTGCATCATCTTAAACTGCTTACAATCCTTCATGCTCTGGCCATGCTACTGATACAGCTGTTGCATCATCTGGGGGACGATGATGAGAAATCTGTATGCATCTAATATAGACTGTGTGGTTTGAATAAGAATGGCCCCATAAGCTCATATATTTGAATGCATAGGGAATGGCACTATTTGAAAGGATTAGAAGGGCTAAGAGGTGTGGCCTTGTTGGAGGAAGTGTGTCACTAGGAGTGGTTTTTCAAGTTTCAAAAGCCCATGCCAAGTTCAGAGCCCCCTTCTCCCTGTCTATGGGTCAGGATGTAGTTCTCAGCTACTGCTCCAATATCTGCTTCCATGGCACCATGCCTCCTGCCACGATAATAATGCACTAAGTCTCTGAAACTGTAGGCAAACCTTCAATTACATGCTTTCTTTATAATAGCTGCTTTGGTCATGGTGTCTCTTCACAGCAATGGAACAGTGACTGAGATGCAGACATAACTTGAGAAATATATTTGATCATTTACTTTGTGCACGGGAGTGCAGGCACATGTGTGCTAGCATACTCATGTGGAGGCCAGGCAATATGGCTCTTTATGTGGGTTTGAAGATGGAACCTGGGTCATCATCAGGCTGACGTGGTAAGCTGGACTGGCCTTCCAGCATCACTACTTGCTTTGTTAGTCTTTGACAGAATAGCACTGTCACTGCTGTAGGTTCCTGTGGGGAGACATTTGGTACTTCACACTGTTAGCCTCTTGTTATTACTGAGGAGGCCAGTAGAAGCTGGGGCTACTTGATCTCATACTGCAGTCCAGCTGAGCTCCTCAGTGGCAACAGTGGGCCAGGCTATGCATGCACACAGCTTACCCCCTCAAGCTCATGCACTGCTCTCTCTCTGGCCAGGAGGTTTTTTTTGCTGATACAGGAGCTTGCCTCACCCACACTGCACAGTCCTGTAGTATCAAACACTAGACGTTCCCAGGCACAAGCCTAGGGAGAAGGCTCAGTACTAAATCCTCCGTAGTAACCATTCTGAGCTCCCGGTGTCCCCACTGCTAACAGGAGCAGCCTTTATCTGCCATGGTCCTTTATCTTCAACTTACATTTCTTGGGACTGTCTCGCCAGTGAATCATCTGCTTCCAAGTTCCCTCCTTGAAGCTGATTTTGGGGGACCTTAACTAAGACAACAGGAAAACAGAAGCTTGGAGGAGTTGCCTGGTTCCTGTCTGAGTGCAGCCGAGGATCTGTGGGCCCAGGATTTGGGCTGTGATTTCTTCGGTGCCCGTGAGCCTGATTGTTGTGTATCCTGTCTCTGGCTGCTATGCCTATCATCCACCCGTCCTCTCTCACGTTTGCCTTTTACTCTTTTGTCTTGTTGAGCCCCGGGAAGGAAGATGGTAGCTGTCAACTTGACAGAATGTAGAATCACCTGGAAAATGGGCCTCTGGGCATACCTGTGAGAGATTAGGTTGATGTGGGAAACCACTCTAAAATGTGGCCAGGACCATTCCCTGGGCAGGGCATCTTGGGCTGTATAAAGCAGACAGTGAGTGGGCACTAGTGTGAACACATTGCTCTCTGTTTTTTTAACTGTGGATGTGATGTGAGAGGCTCCCTCAAACTCCTCTTGTCTTGACTTCTCCACCACAACTGTCCTTAACTACAAGACAAATCAAACCAAACCAAACCCCTTTCTCCCCTGTATTGCTTTTATCAGGGCATTTTATCACAGGAACAGAAATGAAACTCAGACAAATACTTATTGTGGCCAAGAGAGGCAAGACCTTTTTAGTTTATGTAATGTCTATCTGGGCCAAGCTCTGAGCAGGACATAGCTGATTAAAAGCTAAGCCATGAATCTGGTCTGGGACAAATGGGAAGTTTTATGGAGAACAACAGATGCAGAATAACTTGACTATAGTATGCTGCTTAAGTCAGGTGGAGACGCAGCACATACTCCATGTTCCTCTGTGACATGACACGTGGCACTTGGTGTTCACTGTGGTGTTTCCACATCTAAAAGGGGGGAGGGATCATAACAGATCCTATTTCAAAAGGTTGCTGTGAGGATTAAATAGCGCCTGGGTTTATCATGGCATTCGGCAGGTGGTAAGCACCAGTAAGTGGTGGTTTTTATTACTGTAGTTAAATATAAACAGAAGTCCTGCTGTTGGGAGGATGGGAAGGAGATGTTATTTCACCCTTGGAAAATCAGGAAGCAGAAATTTAAGCCACACATGTAGAATCCGGGTTGTTGCCTGGCAGGCATGAAGCTGTGGGTTCAATACAGAGAATGAGTTAGGACTATCGGTAGTCACCAAGAGGCTTGTTAAGCAGGGAAGAGACTATCCAAGAGACGGCTTGAGAGACACAGCCTCAATGGACCTCATCTGAACCTGAGATCCAGCTATGTCTGAGGCTGGAATTTTTATCTCTGACAACCACAGGCATCTAATAATATAAACACCCTTCCTTTCATGTGGGGTCACCTCTTGGTCCTCAAGTTGGTACTGTAGTTCAGCTGTTCTTCCTCCCAGACCACTCCTTGTATCAATGATGACATTGTACAGTCTGATTAGCCCACTGTGTTTACTGGTTTTCAGAGTTGGCTGCCCTGTATACCACACATCTTACAAGCTCCTCATACAACCGGTGGTTTCTTCTCTCTTGACATTCTCCGTGTCTCCACCCCTTAATCAGAGTAGATGATTGTGACTGTTTCCAATCAAGGTATGATGGTTAGTTTGGAAGGTCAACTGCTTGATATCTACAATCACCTGGGATAGGAGCCCTGGAATAGGGCATGCCTGTGAGGGATTACCTTGATTAGGTTAACTGAGGTGAGAAGGACCTGCCCACAGTGAGTGACACCATTTCCTGGGTTTGGGTCTCAGACTGCATACAGTGGAGAAAGCTAGCTAAGCACTAGCATCTATATACTGTCTGTTTCCTGACTGTTATTGCCATGTGGTGCTTTAAACTTTCATGTTCTCCTCCTCCTCTTTTTCTCTTCTTCCTCCTGCTCTTTTGTGACAGAGTTTCTCTGTATAGCCTTGACTCCCCTGGGACTCTGTAGACCAGGCTGGCCTTTAACTCAAGAAATGTGCCTGCCTCTGCCTCTTGAGTGCTGGGATTAAAGGTGAGCCACGCCACACCAGCAAACATGTCCTTCTTAGGCCTTGTCCACAGAAGCCACGAAGAATAATTTCAGCCACATCCCCCATGTAATGTCACTTTTCCTATGGCTGTTATAAAATACTCTGACAAAGTCCTCTTAAAGGAGAACTTATTTTATCTCATGGTTCCAGAGGACTCTCTGTCTGTGATGGCTTGGCCCAGCCCTTGGGTAGAACACTACTGTGGCAGGAGTGTGTGACACAGCTAGCTTGAAACCAAGCACTCAAAACATTGGCCTGTGGGAACATTTCATATTCAAACCATCACATCTGTGAGGAAGCCCAAGCTAGCCCCCTGAGGAGGCAGACTGTGCTGAGGCCTCCATGGATAGTGAAGAAGTCCTCAGCTGTCAGCTAGAACCAAATGTCAAACATGAGAGAAAATAAACCTTTAGATGATTGTGACTGTTTCCAATCAAGGTATGATGGTTAAGGCCCCAACCCTTAAGTATTCTAGCTTAGGTCCTAGGTACATGGAGCAGAGTTGAGCCATCCTTATGGGGTCTGAGATAAAATATTACTGCATAAAAGCCCAGAGAACCAAATAACCCTATTAAAAATGGGGTACATGGGGCTGGAGAGATGGCTTGGTGGTTAAGAGCACTGACTGCTCTTCCAGAGGTCCTGAGTTCAATTCCCAGCAACCACATAGTGGCTCACAACCATTTGTAATGGGATCTGGTGTCCTCTTCTGGTGTGTCTGAAGACAGGGACAGTGTATTCACATAAGTAAAATAAATAAATCTTTTTAAAAAATGGGGTACAGAGCTAAACAGAGAATTCTCAACTGAGGAATTTCGAACGGCTGAGAAGCACCTAAAGAAATGTTCAACATCATTAGTCATCAGGGAAATGCAAATCAAAACAACCCTAAGATTTCACCTTACACCAGTCAGAATAGCTAAGATTAAAAACTCAGGTGACAGAGGATGCTGGTGAAAATGTGGAGAAAGAGGAACACTCCTTCATTGTTGGTGGGATTGTAAGCTGGTACAATCACTCTAGAAATCGGTCTGGCGGTTCCTCAGAAAATTAGACATAGTATTACCTGAGGACCCAGCTATACCACTCCTGGGCATACACCCAAAAGATGCTCCAACATATAACAAGGACATATGCTCCACTATGTTCATAGCAGCCTTATTTATAATAGCCAGAAGCTGGAAAGAACCCAGATGTCCTTCAACAGAGGAATGGATACAGAAAATGTGGTACATTTACACAATGGAGTATTACTCAGCTATTAAAAACAATGACTTCATGAAATTCACAGGCAAATGGATGGAACTTGAAAATATCATCCTAAACGAGGTTCTCCAGTCACAAGAAACCACACACGGTATGTACTCACTGATAAGTGGATATTAGCCAAAAAGAAGCTCAGAATACTCAAGATGCAACTCACAGACCATATAAAATCCAAGAAGAAAGACCACACCAAAGTGTGGATGCTTCAGTCCTACTCAAAAGGGGGAAGAAAATAATCTCAGGAAGTAGAGGGAGAGAGGGATCTGGGAGGGAGAGAGGAGGGGGAGGGAAAAGGGGGAGCTGGTTCAGATATGAGAGGAGATGGAGGAGAAGTACAGAGGGTCAGGAATTTGAAAGGAGGAGAGTAGCAGTGGGGGAGGAGGAGCAGTGGGAGCCACTAGAAAGTCCCAGATGCCAGGAACCCAAGAGTTTCCCAGGACCAAACAGGGAGGACATTAGCCAAAACAAACGGGGGCTAGAACCTGTAGAGACCATATCCAGTGAATAGGCACTGACCCCGGTTGAGGGATGGGGCCACCCACCCACCCACCTCAAAAATATTAATCCAGAATTCCTTCTGTTAAAAGAAAATGCAGGGACAAAGAGTGGAACAGAGACTGAAGGAAAGGCCATCCAGAGACTGCCCTACCTATAGGGATCCATCCCATCTGCAGACACCAAATCCGGACACTATTGCTGATGCCAAGAAGTGCTTACTGACAGAAGCCTGGTATAGCTGTCCCCTGAGAGGCTCTACCAGAGTCTGACCAACACAGATACAGATGTACCCAGCTAAACATCAGACTGAACTCAGGGAATCCAATGGAGAAGTTGGGTCAAGGACTGTAGGAGCTGAAGGGGTTTGCAACCACATAGGAAGAATAATAATATCAACCAACCAGACCCCACAAAGCTCCTAGGGACTAAACTACCAACCAAAGAGCACACATTGAGGGACCCATGGCTCCAGCTGGATATGTAGCAGAGGACTGCTTTATTGGGCATCACTGGGAGGAGAGCCCCTTGGTCCCATGGAGGCTCAATGACCCAGGGTAGGTGAATGCTAGAGCACTGAGGCAGGAGTGGGTGAGTGGGTGTGGGAGTACCTTCATAGAGGCTGAGAGAGAGTGGGGAGGGGATGAGGGTTTGTGAAGGGGAAACCGGGATGGGGAATAACATTTGAAATGTCAATAAATAAAATAACCAATAAAAAAATGAATAAAACATGACAAGAAAAAATCTGTTATCAATAGAAATGTCACTGTTCTAGGTAGTTAGTTGGATGTGTGTGTGTGTGTGTATGTGTGTGTGTGTGAAGAGGTTGACAGTGAATATCTTAGTCAATAACTTTCCACCTTATATTATTTTGAAACAGAGTCTTTCAATGAATTCAGGACTAATTGACTAGACAGACTGGCTGGCCAGTGACCCCCAGGGATTCACTTGATTACACACACACACATACACACACACACACACACACACACACACACACACACACACACATGTGTGCGCATGCACACACATACCACACTTTACACTAGGAATACAGATGCTTATGCCCGGCCTGTCTTTTTACATGGGTACTGGGGATCCAGCAGCAAGCACTTCACTAAGCCAACCTCTCTGACTGGATTGCCTCATTATGCATGCTAGCAGCCAAGCGCCTTCCTATCTTCTGTCATGAACAAAACAGATAACTCCAATGCATGTCACAAATAAATAATCTTTTATTTCAATAACAGATAACTCCCCATCACAGAGGACAATATGCTGTGGAGAAAGATACAGAAGCATCCCTTGAGAAAGAATCTATTCTAACTACACTAAAGCTTTAGCACACGAGACACGACTGTGGTGCACACACAAACACAGAAGGATCACTGGAGTCTGGTTAAGGGGAGAGGTCATGGTGGAGGGATGTGGCACCATTCTCATTCCCATGCCAGACCCCTGTGGGTCATAACCATCACAGTTCCGTCAGACATGTTACCTTTGCTCTACTGTAACCCTATTTCTGGACACATGTGAACTATTGCTACCTCAGGTGGGGTCTCTGATGCGTGAGAGGACGTGGGGTAAACTTGCATTGGATAAAAGGCAGAGGTAAGGGAGCTTTGTAGATGGAAGTCCTGGCCACCACCTTGGTGTCTAATGGGATGAGTAGGTACACATGTACTCACTTGTGAGGGCACATTCACAATACATATGCACACCCACCCACAGGGAGTCCCAGGAATAAGCTAACACAAGGACAAAGCAGGTGAGCCTGGGCTCCTGATATGGGCTTTTTTTTTTTTTTTTTTTTTTTTGTCACCGTTGGTCTCTCCAAAGAGTCTAATCTATTTATTATATTTGCTAAGGAGAAAATAAAGATACTTACACCGTTGGAGAAAGGGATCACGTGTGGAGACCCCAGGATACAGTGGCCTGTTTAGATGTTTCCTGGAAGATGTGGTTTCGACATGGGGAAATCACCCCCCACCCACCCACATATCAGCTGAACTCTTGGTAAACTGAGTCAGGCTCTTCCTAGGAAGGCCTTTTTTCTCTGGTCTGAGGGTCGAAATGTACATTTTGGGACATTGGGTGTGGACAGAAGTAGGCACTGCTAGTAAGTCCCGCAGCAGAGCCTACCCAGTTTGTGATTTATGCATGGATGGAGTTTCTGGAAACGTCACCAGCTTCCCTCAATGAGGGTGGCTTATTTCATGATCAACTGTCAGCTCGCTCTCAGTGCTGAGAGGGTGCTGTGTATGCACGTGCACATGTGTGAAGTATACGTAGGTGTGGGTTGAATATTTATGTGACACATTTTTTTCCTCTTTTTTAACAGATAAAGGTTGCCTTCCTTATGGCTATCAGGTCACCTCCAGGGAGGCAGGAGACACTCGGTCACACTCAGCCCGGGACCTCAGGCTATGCCATTGTTCCACAGCGGTGCGGTGAGTGTTGAGCATCCGCCGCCAGTGGTTGGATTCCGAGGGGCCAGAGGAGTACTGGCCGATGACAATTCTCCCGATGAAGTCATTGCTGCTTTTCATGTTGTGACCGAACACTAGAGAGGCAGAGGGGTGGGCGCAGGCAGGGAAGGAGTGAGGAACGGGGGAAATGGGATGGGAGGTAGGTACAAGACAGAGGTCATTAGTTCACACACTGCTTAGCAGCAAACATGGACCTGTTGCTTTGGAGACGTTGCCTCTTCTTATGGGGACAGTCTCCTAAGCACAGCTGAGACTCCTAAGCACTGCTGTCCCTCGCCACGTCAACCATTCCCGTTTACCAACTTTTGCACTGAATGTTCCTTCTTTGAAACATGCCACCCATGCTATGCAACTAGAAGGTTACATCTCACTGACGTACACATTGCCTGCAGAACTCTGTGAATGGACAGCTCTGGTCACACAGCAAGCTGTCACTATAGTCCAGCTAAGTGGACACACCAAGGTCTTTTGTGTATGTTCTAAGGGCACATACATGTGCCTATGTGCACACTTGCAGAAACCAGAAGAGGAAGTTGAGTCCTGCTCTGTCATTTTCTCCTCTGTTTCCTTTTGAAGGGTCTCTCGGTGAACCTGGAGCTAGACTGATGACCAGCAAACTCAGTGATCTTCTTGTCTCTGTTGCCCCAAAGCACTTGGGTTGCAGGCATGCACACTCAGCCATGCTCAACTTTTTACATGAGAGCTGGCGATCTGAATTCAAACCCTCATGCTTGCATACGTAGCGAGCACTCTTACCCACTGATCCATATCTCCAGGGTCAAACAAGAGTCTGTCAACAGTGGTATTGTTGATATCATGCTCTGAGAAATACTTTACTATAGAGTCTTGTCTGATGATGTGATTGGCAGCATCTCTGCCATCTACCTACTAAATGCCAGCAGCAGCATCCCTCAAGCTGTGACAACCCCAAATGTCTCTTGATATGGCCAATAGTCTTGTAGGTAGTCAATCTAACACAAATGAGAGTGACTAAGGTTGGACTACGAGGATAGACATTCTGAGGTAAATCTTGGGACTCTGAAGCAAGCAAGGGCGACTATTAATCTCAGCTGTCAACTTTGAAGAATCTAGGATCACCTTGAGAGACTGGCTCCTGAGCACGCCTATGGGGAATTATCTTGTTTAGATTAACTGAGGTGGGAAGACCTGCCCACTGTGGGTGCCTCCGTTCCTAAGGCTTGGGTCTTGAATTATATGAAAAAGGAGTAAATTTGCTAAATATATTGATTACTGTTTCTTGACTGGTCCCCAATGTAATCAATTCCTTCAAACTCCTTCTGCCTTGACTTCCTACCGTGATGAACTGTATTAGAAAACTGTCAGCCAAAATAAATTCTCCCTCCTCCTTTTTTTAAAAGTTAATGTCTTTTGTCAGGTCATCTTATCACAACAAATAGGACAAGTACCTATGACATCGGGTAAACTCTTTTATGCCTCCCTTTCCTCATTTAGTTGAGACTATTCTCACTTTATCTTGAAAGTTAATACATGAAGGAGATGAAATGATATGTGTATGGCTCCCGGCACACAGTGGCAAATGATATATTATTGTTTTGATTCCAAATTTCTGATCATTGACCTTATTTAAAAAAATACTTTCTCTTTTTTCACTGTGAACACAAGTTCACTGAGAGAAATGGCAGGGTAGTTTCTTCCATGCCTTGCCACATCTGTCTCTTGGAAGGATTCTCTATTAATTCCAATGCAAGCTTAATTAGTTAGTGTCTTTGAAACCTAATGAGATGGTTGGGCTGATTTATCTTCCTGGCCAAGTTCAGCCTCGTTCTTTATCTGTGTGTAGATAGTTTAAGTGTGCTGTTTCACTAATGGGGAAGCAGGCTGTGCCTGTGCTATAAATGAAAGGGTAAAGAATGGGAAATAGCACAGATTCGCCCAGCATGAGCCAAGCAAAGGCAGGCTAGATCCCGGGAGGGGTACTGAGTATCAAACAAACCAGCTCAAATCTAGAGCCCCAAACAGAGCTTGAGTGCTAGTACTGAGCCTCCATTCTCCCTCATGTGGTTCACACAGAGAATTCCAAATGATAAGCAATGGGGGTTGGGAGAGGAAAAGTGCAAACACAAAATCAAGAATGCCATTCAACATCTGGAAACCAAATTATCTACTGAAACAGGGCAGGAGAAACATGATGTTTGCTCAAGGGTGTCTGGTGCTTGTCAGCTCTGGGGGAGAAATCAGAACATGTATACTTTTTATACAGTTGGTAATAAGCTTGGTGTCCATAGACCGACCTCATTACATGAAGGTCCCTTTTGACAGGAGGCAAATGCAAATTTGCAATGGAATCTTGGCTTAGTAAGAAAATTGATAAGGCAATGCACCAAAAAAAAAAAATGTGTAGATGACAGTCAAGACCTTTTGGAATCATGTTTAGCAAGGAATATATAAGGCTTGATCTTACCAGACATGACAGGCTACCAAGACTCATGCCTACAGTCCTAGCATGTGAGAGGTTGAGGCAGGAGGAATCATGTACCAAGCCAGACTAAACTATAGACTGAGTCCCCATTGCAGGAACCCCAAAGGAAAAATGACCATGCACAGAGGCATCCTTCAATTGAAGATAGGTTCTGTATCCCGGAGAAAGAGGTTTTAAGGAAGGAAATCTTGGGGTGAGGAGAAGGCTCAATTAAGTGCTTATCTGTATAAGCATAAGGACCAGAGTATAGGTCCATAGCATCTACATAAACATTCCTGGGTGTTCCCTGGTCCCACCCTAGCCAAACTGGTGGGCTCCAGGTTCAGAGAGAAATCCTATCTCAAAAAATAAGGTGAGGAGAGATTGAGAAAGACAATCAGCCTTGACTTTTGGCCTTAACAAACATATGTACACACACACACATACAAATGAATATGTGCACGCGCACGCGCACACACACACACACACACACACACACACACACACACAATACAGAGAGAGACACAGACACAGAAAGACAAAGAAAAAGGAGAGATAGAGACAGAGAGATAGGCAGAGAAACAGAGAGACAGAGAAAGACAGAGGGAGAGGGAGAAGCAAGGAAAAATTTAAACACTCTCATGTAATAAAGACTGAGTTGGTTCAACTTTTGAAGTTGGTTCAACTTTTGAAGTTGGTTCAAAAGAAAAAGCAACTTGTGACCCAGCACATCGGCTCTAAGACTGTGTCCTACAGCACCACCTATAGAACCAGATAAATACATACAAGGATGTTTTATACGGTAGGAATTGACAACATAAAGCTTTCAAGACAAATACACCCCTCCACCTATTTTTATAAATAAATTTTTATTGAAACGCAGGCAATTCCATTTGCTTACATACTGATGAATTTGTTTGGATTGTTATGGAAAAGAACCCAGGTTATGACCCAGGTGGCTTGTAAACAACAGAAATCTATTCCTCATGGTTCTGAAGACTGGGCAGCACAACATCAAGACACAGTGTAGGCTCTCAGTCGGCTTTTTTTGCTTTTTGTTTTTGTTTTTTCAAGACAGGGTTTTCCTAGCTGCCCTGGAACTCACTTTGCAGACTAAGTTGGCCTTGAACTCATGGAGATCTGCCTGTCTCTGACTTCCTAGTGCTGGGACTAAATGCTTGTGCCACCACCAGCCACAAATCCCAAATGCGAGAACTCTGTCCCCATGACTTAACCATGTCCCCACAAAATCCCATCCTGATAGGATTATACTGGGAGTTTAGGCCTCTACATCTGGATTTGGTGGCATGTGTGATGGCAAATATGTAAGCCACAAAATGTGTTCAAGAGACATTATACAGGCTATGAGCCTCCAAGTATTCACTACCTAATCCTTCCTAGAAAAAAAAAAAAGCCAACTTACATGTTAGGACACTGCTTCCAAGGACAGGAAACAATGGAAATGATACTTTTCTTATGAAGAAGTCTGTTGAAGCTACCAGCATCCTGCCTGCCCCCCAGCCATCCTAGAAGCTACTCCTGGCTTCTGTAGAGCTCGTCCCACTTTGGGTACCATGGCTGCATAACTGACCATGCCAACTTGCCTGTATAAACAGTGTGATTGGTGGTAGGTGACTTGAGACACTGAATATCAGCTTTACTTCAGAGGGGCCTGGAGACTGGGGATCAGCTACTCAGGGGTTTACCCTTGCCTATGAATATCCACTGAATATCTCAAACAACAAAGCTCCAGACAGTGTCCCCAGTTGCTAGAACTTTGAGCACGTTGCCACTCACCACTTCAGGAATATTACTGTCCTCTTGACTCCAGTGAGGGAAGATGCCTGGATGTCTGGACTGAGTCTCTCTTAGACTCTGCCCTATTTGCCTGGCTTAGTCTGTTCAGACAGCTATGAGAAACTGCTATAAATCAGTCAGTTTGAAAACACCAGAAACTCGTTTCCTATCGTTCTAGAGTCTGGGAAGTCCAAGACCGAGAGATAACACATTTGGAGTCTGGTGAGGAGTGCTTATTCTCTGTGAAGATGCTACCTCCTTGCTTCACTCTCAATGGTGTGTGGAGGAAGGGTGAAGAAACTCTCTGGGTCTCTCCCCTAAGATGATGGATCTCAATCCTGAGGGTGGAGCCTGAGCTTCCTTAGTAGCTCATTTGTGCCCGTGTTATCAACTTAGAATATGCTTTGTGGATGCCAGTGCCAAGAGTGGAGGGCACTAATTAACCTCTGATGGTTTATAGTGCCATGGCATCTATATTTCTGCTGGAAATGAGACAGCCACATACTCCAAAGGAGGTAGGCATCTCCAAGACACGCAGTTCACCTAACTGTCAAGAGAGTCTTTCTCTGGAGGGAGATCCTACTTTTTGTGTTACATAAGTCTATAAGAGTTTGAACTTCATGTAACAAGCACATATTATGTTGGAAGAAAGCAGAAACAGCCGTTATTAGAGAATCCACATCTAAATCGCCAGAAGGGAAGGAAAGGAAACGGAAGCATTATAGCCTACGCTTCCCAGCCCAATTTGCAAAGTAACTTGGCTGGTGATTTATTAGGCCCTGGAGAGGCAGGAGCTCTCCTAGTGATTCAGCCCTGGTGGATGGGAAGGCCGTCTCTATGGCCATCTGAAGCAACTGGCAGGCACCAGCACTTGCAAACTGCTTAGTAAAGTTATGCAGTCCTGACGGTCTGTGGAAAAATACA
>JANHMN010000003.1:106775155-106829497 GCA_030674055.1 Rhabdomys pumilio
CACACACACACACACACACACACACACACACACACACACACACACGTAATTAAAAAGAGACAATAAACAAGCCTTGTCTAAAGGGGCTTTGACAATGCTTCCCAACTGAAAACCCAAGTCACCCAAGAGAAGGGTGTGTGTGTGTGTGTGTGTGTGTGTGTGTACACTGGAGCATGTGTATGTGAAAGCTAGAGGAGGAGGGTGGGTGTCATCTATGTCCTTATTCCCTTGAGAATATGACAGCCACTGTCAAGGAGCCCCCACTGTTGAGGTTACAGGCTCGAGCAGCCATGCTTGGTCTTTACAGGAGTGCTGGGGACTTGAACCAAGGTCCTCAAGCTAGTGCAATGAGTACTCTTACCCTCTGAGCTATCTCTTCAGTATCGCATACAGATTTGGGCTATGGCAAGAGTTCATGAAAGACCTAGAGACAAGGAGTTTAAACTATCCACAGAGGAGAGTTTCTGACAGCTCCAGAACAGGACTCCTGGGAGGGGGGAGGGGGACATCAGATCAGCCAGAGCTACACACACAGCAGAGCCCTGCCTGAGTCAGTTTATTGTTTGTTTTGTTTTTAAGACAAGATCTGATGTAGCACAAGCTGTGGACAAACCCGCTGTGTAGCTTAGGCTGACCTTGAACTTCTGACCCTCTGGAGTGCTAGGATTACAGGTGAGCACCCCACACCTGATGTATGTGGTGGTGGGGATTGGAGATGGAGCTTCATCCATGCCAGGCAAGCTCTCTAGCAACTGAGCTCCAACCCCCCTCCATGCCCAGGCTGTTGAGCGACAGGGACTATGAGATAATACCTGTTTGATGATTTGTTTACGTTACTAAACTTTAGAGTGATTTGTTATGCAGTAACAGATAACTAGTAACCCCTAAAAATTAAACACAATGATGCCCCAGAAAAGTAGATTAAATTCAACCAGAGAGTGTCATATGACACCTGTACTTAAATTTTATATCCTCCAAATGCCTTTTACAACCATCCTTTCTGAGTTACATGACCTATTTTCTTCTATACTTATATTAAACCCAGCAACTTGAATCATCAGCATCACTGTCACCCCCAATACCAGGACCACCACCATTATCATCATCATCAAAGATGGTATAGTATGTATCAGATATTACTCAAGGGTCATGACTCATTTATTCTTCATTCACAGTAAACTTATAACAATTGTTCATATTTTATAGTTGAGGAAAACAGAGGTCAAGAAGAGTTAGTTAAGTAACTTGCTAAAGCCCTCATTGTGTGACAGTTTCAAGGACTCTAGCTTAATAATTACATAACAATTGTGTTCTAGGCTCTATGGGTCTTGTCCAAGTTTACAGATAGGAAATGGGTTCAAATCTATGTAGTCGAGCGTCAGACACCAAGTGTTTAGGCATAATTCTCTCTAGATGCCTTCTGTTTTTATGGAACAAATTGAACATAGCTCACCAGGGCTTCATCAGCGTTTATAATGTTACCTTACCTGTGAATACTAGGCTGGCATTTTCCAGTTCTTCCTGGGGAACTTTGAAGCTGAAGGATTCATTGTAAAAAGGATCGATTGTGCCTCGTAAGAAGGATGTCTTCTTAGTTTTCACAAGTTTGAGTCCGTGTACCAGCTGGATTTTCACAAATGGGTCTGGAAATTGGACACGACATTATAGACTACTGGAGATGCTAAAACGTAATCTTTCATGTCTTCAACTTCCCAGCCATCCTGTCATTCTCCAACTCTCCCATCTATCCATCCTTCATTTATCCCTCCATCCATCTATACAGTCACTCATCCACTCTTTTGTCTATCCATTTCCTATTTATCAAGTCACTAATACACTCCATTCAACATTAACCATTCTTCCATCCATCTATCCATCCATCCATCCATCCATACGTCCATTCATCCATCCATTCATCATTTATCCCCCTCCATTCATCATCCATTCATCTATCATTTATCCCTCCTTCCATCATCCATCCATATCCATCATCCATCCATATCCATCATCTATCCATCCATCCATCCATCCATCCATCCATCCACCATCTATCCATCCATCTATCCTTCCATCCAAGTTGTTATCTATGTAACAGAGGAACCATCTCTTCTCTCCCCATCTCTCTGTGGTCTTCATTGCTGAAGACTGAGTCCAGGGCCTACTGTACACTAGGCAAGGGCTCTAATACTGAATGCTCTTTTATTTCTCTATCAGTCTACCCACTGATTCATTTATTCATGTCACCACTCAACCACTTATTAATCCAGCCTTACTTTCACGTAATCACTCCCCATGTGTCCAGGCGTTCTGTCAGACTATCCTTCCCACATCTAGCCTCCTATCTGGGGATTCCTCTTCTGCTTCCTCCGCTCATCTAGAACTTACTGAACTCTTCCCATGTTTTAGGCACTGTGTTCATTTTAGAAATGGGAAAATTGCAGATTTAAAGATAAGAAGCAATTTGCTGAAGATCTAGCTGGTGGAGGCGATCCAGAAGCAGGAGCCATTTGCAGGCTAGAGGCTCACAGCTCATACTCAGGAGAGTGAAGGCAGAATTAAAAATGATATGCTTTGGTCATTTTATAGTTTAGAAAGGGATTTGTGCAGGTGGTTGGATTTAATATTTATTTAAGTAATCTGGTGAGATAAATACTGTCATTATACAATTATGGAAATGAAGAAGTTGGTTAAGTGACTTCTCCAAGATCACAAGCAGCACAAAGGCACTTAGTGGCTGGTAGCTGGATGCCCTTTCTCTTTGCAGCATCCTGACTCTTCACTGTGGTGGGTCTGAATGTTCCAGCCACTGTAGCAGCTTTTCCTCCAGCCTTCTGGAAGCCTTTATTGTATAGTGTAGCTTCTGAGAACAGGGTGCATTCTATCGGCTGTTACCTCACTGCAAACAACTTCCTTTGACTATTGGATCTGAGGAAGACAGTACTTCTACCACCGAGCATCCGTTACTGTCAAAGAAGAAGCTATATACAGATGGAACAGAATCGTCTTTTTGTTAAATGTGTTTGAACTGGTTTTTAACAGAAAGTAGACAACACAGTGCCTCTTTTAGAGCTGGGATTTATAAAGATTTATGACATGCAGGAAATGAGCTGTAAAAAAACCCCTCAGGCTGGGCCCACTCTGCTTGCTGATCTGATCACTTGTGCACCACCGCCACCAAGAGGATAGCACCTGCATTACAGGCATAGTATTTGGAACAGCAAGAAGTGATAATCACAGCTGGCCACATGTATGATAGGGTTCCTGAGATTCCATCACTGACCTGTTTCATCTTAAGACATAGCAGATCATTTGTTTTTCTTTTGGAACTAGTATTGTAGTTCTAGATGCTGCCCACCCCTGTGTTACCTTAGCAACAGCATCCAGGACACAGCACAACACAACACAACACAACCCAGGTCCTTCACACAACAGAGAACCCCTTAGAGACTTAGTGGATAAAGGGATTGAATTATACTGTACCTGAACCCTGGCTCACATCTGTCTGCAGGAGTTGCTTGGCTCGAATGATGTCCACATTCAGTCTGCCAGCACTTGGGAGATAATTTAGAGAAAGCAGCAGCTCCCCCAGCTCCACTTCATTCTGGAGGAAAGAACACCGTCAGAAAGCTGCTTTCTCACGTTTCCTCCTTTTGTGTCCATGGTACAGGAAACTGGTTCCCCAAACCCACAAACAAGTGGCTGAGAGCGGATCAGTAAGCAGTGGGTGCTTTTTACTTTTGCATCTGGATGTATGTATGTATGTGTGCACACAGGAGGGCACTTTTATGTGCACATGTGTGTGAGTTTGTGTGGAGACAAGAGGACAGACAAACTTGGGTGTCATCCTCCTGATCACCATCCACCTTATTTGAGACAGGATTTCTTATGTGTCTGGAGCTCATAAAATAGGCTAGACTGGTTGTCCAGTGAGTCTCCGGGATCCTCCTGCCTCTGCCTCCCCAATGTTGAGATTATAAGCATGTGCTACCACGCCCAGAATTTTTATGGAGGTTCTGGGGATTGAACTTGAATCATCAGGAGTACAAGTGTTTTACCAACTAAACCATGTTTGACACTTTTTAAGCTTCTATATCCAGTTGTGTTCTTGTCTATCCCAGAAAGTGTTTTCTTCTCTTAGAATCTCTAACAACAACCACCAGCATCACAGCAATGGAAGTGACTGCCAAGTGCTGTGCTAAGCGCTACATATAACACCTAATTTAATACTCATGGTGAGTCCAAGAGGCAATAAGGCTTACTTCGTTTAATAGACGCTGAAAATGAGTCTCCGTCTAAAGTCACACAACTGGAAGCTGCAGTTGGAACAAGAGAAATGATCCTAGACTCTTTCATCAGCAGAGTGCTACCTGGGTAAGATGGTGTTCTTAACCTGTAGCTAACAGAGCCCATACCCTTACTACAACCAAGCTCAGTACGTTCCCTCTCCCTCCATGGCAGGGCTACCACACTTACAGAAATCTACATAAATACCCAGGATGGATGACTCTATGCCACCTAGAAAACAAAGCCTTAATTTTCATGTCTCTAGTTTTTAAAAAAAAATGTAAAAAAAAATTGCTAGCCACTTTGGAGTAGTGAATCATTCTCCATGTACCCACTGACAAACTGTATCAGTTATAAACTTTCACCAAATGGTGTTTTATTTGTACTTACATCTACATATAAAAAATTAGCTGAATATTTTCAACAAAGTCTCAAATAAGATGTAACTTTATATGTATGGCACCCAGAAAGCATCTCCAGGTGATAAGGACATTAAAATAAACATTCCTAAGGTGTATCAAAAGTCAAAAACATCTAAGGAACTGCACCCCACACACCATCCTGCAGACTCAGGAATCATCTCATGATCAGTCTAGATTTGTCTACATCTTCATTCAACCCCATGTATGATTATAAAGTACCTCCTAGACAAACACCATTTTATTAGTAATACTTCAGGATGTCTCTAAAGATGTTTCATTCACCTTCCCATGCATGCATGCATGCATCCATCCATCCCATCTGTCCATCTATCCATCCCATCCATCCATCCATCCATCCATCCATCTATCATCCCATCCATCCATCCATCTATCCATCCCATCCATTCATCCCATCCATCCATCCATCCATCCATCCCATCCATTAATCCATCCATCCATCCATCTCATCCATCTCATCCATCCATCCATCCATCCATCCCTCCATCCCATTCATCCATTCCATCCATTAATCCATCCATCCATCCATCCATCCATCCATCTCATCCATCCATCTCAACCATCCATCCCACCCATCCATCTCATCCATCCATCCATCCATCCATCCATCCATCCATCCATCCATCCATCTCAACCATCCATCCATCCATCCATCCATCCATCCATCCATCCATCCATTCATCCATCCATGTTCTCTACCCCTTTCAACAAACTGACAGCAAGTGGCAGGTCTAAAACAATGTTTATCACATTGTTGGCAGATGAGGACTCAAGCCAAGAGATTCCTATATGGTGTGGGCAAGGTGGTGCATGCCTTTAATTGCAGCATTTGAGAGGCAGAGGCAGGCAAATGTGGATGAGTTTGAGGCCAAGCTGGTCTACATAGGAAGTTCCAGGCCATCCGGGGCTACTCAAAACTCTGTCTCAAACACAAAACAACGAAACCAGATTCCTATATGGATCAAGTTAACCTATAAACAAGAAACAACTCCACAGTTAACTACAGGTTTCAAACTTGTAGCCTGTGTATTTTTGTTTGGTTCACATCACATTGAGACAAACAGTAATTACTATGTATTTTTAAAGACCAAGCTACTTCATATTAAAAAACAAAACAAAACAAAACAAAAAAAAAAACGGATTTTTTTGATTTGCTTGAAAAACAGGAAGGTCTGCCAGTGCTGGGCCCATGTTCCCACTTGGCAATCAATGAAGATTCTTTGCTTGGATAGACTTTAGTCCTGGGCCCATCTGTGCACTTACTTGTGAAAAGCCAGTATTAGCCAAAGGCCCTGCTCACTTCACTTACCAAGAACTCCTCTGTTACTTTCTTTCTATTTTATTTTATCTTATTTTATATATTTAGTAGTTGGGGAGCACTCTTATACACAAGTCCTTGGCGGCCACAAACCCCTGCTGTTAATATCTGACGTCCTTACTGTTGGGTAAAGTTTCTCTGTTTCTCTCTTTCACCATCACATAGAAGGTGTCTAGTCACCTGGCCAATCTTCGGCAAGATAGATTTAGATAGTATCCTTCTTCCCTTGGAGGCACCCCTCGGTAAGAATTCCATCATTGGTCCTGGGTGAGAATTGAACCCAATCTCTGCCCGTCAACAAAATCTCATGGCTGTGCTCCCTATGCCCTCTTGATGGTCCCGAGTAAAGCCTGACTTACTGTGCTTTGAAGTGTCATTGGCTCTGTTGGCAAAGTATCTGCCACACAAGTATATGGATATGAGTTTGGATCCCCAGCACCCACATGAAATCTGGATGTGGTGGCATAGTCACCCCAGTGCACAGAGACTGGAGGATCCCTGGAGCTCAATGGCAGACAGGTCACCCCAGTTGAGTTGCTGAATCCTGTGTTCAGTGAGGGATGCTGTCTAAAAAATAGGGTAGAGAGTGATTGAGAAAAATATCTGGTACACACCCATGCAAACAAGTACATTCACACCAATGTATACAAAAACATGTACACATATATACACAAATATGGACACATACAAACATATACACACACAAACATATATACACTCTACACACATCTATTCACCCATACAAACATGTACATACCCATATAATACACATATACACAAATATTTACAAAAAACATGCGTACCCACAAACATGTATGCCACACATACATAAAACATGTATATACCCACAAATATACACACATACAAACATGTATACCCACAAACCTATACATACCTACATACATATGTATATACACAAGCATGTACACACCCATAGACATACATTTACAAACATGTATACAGCCAGACAAGTATGTACATACCTATAAACATGTACATATCGATACAAACATGTATACACACATACATGTACATGTATACACACAGAGAGACATATGCTGTCTCTGATGGGGCTGGAGACGTAGTTCAGTAGCAGAGCATTTGCCTAGCAACCATAAGGGTTCCACCTCAGGACTAGGAAAAAGTGTCATTTTAACACCTCATACTACCCTTTTGGTGAGAACCGCCCTTGTCATTATGCTCCACTTGGTTGCCTTTGCCCTTCTAGGTTTTTCCTACCTTGGCTTGGAGGGTCAGACATTCAAGACAGGAAAGTTGACTTAGTATTTTGGGTCATAAGAACATTCAGGGGCCTTGATATAATTGCTAGTGGCCTCCTGTTGGTCCTCCAGGGCCTGGAAGGCACAGCGTCCTTAGCATCTGACCTTGCAGGTGCATCTGTGTTTCTGTCAGTGAGGATGAGGTTTCACAGGAGTCCAGGCCAGGGGAAGCCATCAGGTCCTCAAGAGCTCTCCCCTTCCCAGGCTTATGATCTGGAACAGCACCTCCCTCCTTTTCCTAACATCTACAGCTTCTTGTCTCATGTGCCTCATACGTGGAGGTGGGGGATGGTGGTGGGAGGGGTTGATAGCTCACTCAGTCAGCCTGCCTAAACACAAAGGAATAAACTTGATGTGTTTTTAAACAGAATGCAGGGTAAGATGGCTGGGGTGAGGCTGGATTCTAGAGACATCCATGGGAGCCATGGCAAGCTGCTCAGTAGCTGCTCCAGCAGGAGCCTGCTCAGCTTTGGCCTTTCTCAGAGGACGTGAAAGAGGACAGGAGGCCATTACCTGAGCCCTCAGTACCCAGGGACCTCTTGAGCCCTTCCTGCCATCTTCAAGGGCAGATACACAGGATTGCTGTCTACTTGAACCACCGACTGGATTCCCCAAGACAGCTTCCTGGACTCGCTCCCTTTCTAGGTGCTTCTTGTCTCAAGTAAAGCCAGACTCTTTTATCCTTTTGTTACTATAGGCTTCAAGCGTCCCGTCCCTCTCCCTGCCTTGTCCGCCTGACATCAACACTATAGTGTCCACTCTTATCCTCCCAGAGAAATATGCATATTGATCCAGATGCTCTTCTTCTGGCTCATCATGGGAGTGATCGATTTTTAGCCTGAGGGGCAGTCAGTGAAAACCAAAGAGAAGGTTAACTTGGTTCAAGGAGCAGTTCCTGAATCCTCAGCCCAGAGGGTGTCATGGTCGTGACCACCAGAGCAAACTGCCCATAAAACATCACCACAGGCCAGGCTCTGTCCCTTTACAACTGCTGTTCTGTCTTTCTAGAGGGTCCCACTTCACGAATGAGAGAATCCATCCAAACCATGCAGTTCAGATTATGAATGAGACAGACAAGATGCAAGCTCAGCCTCTGCTTTTAGTCTTGCGTGACCTTGGCAATTAAGGTGCAGTCATAGACATTTAGCAAGTCACACACAGTCTATTGGGTGAGAAGAGTGAAAAACAAATCAGAGAACCAGGGACTGCATGCCTACCAGCATGGCTATCAAAACGACTGAGCATACAGAGACAGAAAACAGGATCTGCAGATTGCTCCATGGGAAAAAGCACTTGCCACCACGGCTGACGACCAGAACCCAAAAGGCAGACAGAGAGAGCCAACTCCTACACGTTGTCATCTGATCTCCATAAGCAAGCATAAGGATCACAGGATCCCTAGAACCTATGTAAAAGACAGCAGACAGCATGGCAGTCCCGATGCCAGGAGGCAGAGACAGGTGGGTTCCTGGAACTTGCTGGTTAGCTAGCCCAGCCAATTGGTGAGCTCCAGGTTCAGAGAGACTTTGTTTTATAACATCAGGTGGCAAGTAACTGAGGGACATCCCCAACATTGACATCTGAACTTTATATGCGTGTGCATACACACCACACACATACACACAGATACAGCATTGTACCCATACATACAAAATTTGACACAGAGACATCATGGATCCAGCAATTCTGCTACTAGAGAAAATATCCAGGAGCCAGGCTTTAGGTGGGGGAATCTCAGCATCAGGGATGTGGAGGCAGGAGGTTTATGAGTTCAAGATCAACTTGGACCCTGTCTCAAAAAAACCAAACCAAACCAAGAGACAATCCAACAAACGCACCAGATGTTCATGGCAAGTGCGGTGCACAGCAGCCCAGCATCCATCAGTAAGTGGAGAAGCACCATGTACACAACAGATGTTCTTCATAAGAGGGAGTGGGGGCTGGCACCACAGTGTGGTGGGGAAAGGCACGCTCCAGAAAAGCCTGTGTTGCAGGATAGTTGATCAACTCGAGATTGTCTTATTTACTGGAAAAACCTGTTTCTAGTTGTGGAGTGGCTCAGCCCTAGCACATACCTCTAGTCAAAGGGCTTTCTGTTTATCGTAAACAGGATTAAATAAAGGCAACCGTAATCGTAGGTCAAGAGGTGGGGCAAGCAATCGGTTGACAGGGAGTGGACACAGGAAAAAACCATAGAGAATAAGAGGAAGGCAGGAGGACAGGTAAGAGAGAGACACAGGAAGTAGAAGGAAGGGACTTTCAGTTTGAAGGGTTTTTGAGACAGTGTGGGGGAGAGGTTCCTTTTGGGATGTCTGCTGAGGAAGAAGGTCAGTTGGGTACTTTCTCTGCTTCTCTGAACTAGCAGGCTTTCACCCCAGCATTTGGCTCCAGAGTCCTTATTGGTAAAAACCAAATGTTTGAGATTGTGTTAAAAACAAGCCTGAGGACCTGAGTCACATCTCTGAAACCCACGATGGAAGGAAAGAGCCAACTCCTGAACGTTGTCCTCCAACCTCCAACCATGTGCTATGGGCCTTGTGTACATACATGTGCACACATGCTTACATACATACATGCACACACACACACATACACACACACACACACACACACACACACACTAAATAAAAGTATTAAATGAAGGAATGAATTGCTGACACGTGGTCCCTGGAAAACATGCTTGACACAAAGAATCACGTGCTGTATAATCCCATTAATAAGTACCCAGGAGAGGAAATGTACATGCTGTGGTGGGTAACCTTAATGGTCCTCTTGACTGAGTCAAATCACTCTTAGGTGATTTTATATGCCTGGGTGTGTCTGTGGGGATTGTTTCCAGAGAGGCTTAATTGAAGAGGGAAGAAGCACCCTGAATGTGGGACCCACTATCCCATGGACTGGGGTCCCAGACCAAGCTGAGGACCGGTTTTCATTTCTCTGTTCCCCGAATGCAGACACAGTGTGACCAGGTGCCCTTCTCTCCTGCCACCATGCCTTCCCCACCGTGACTGTCTGAAAGCTCAAATGAGGCAACTAAACATTCCTTCTTTAAGTTGCTCTTTGCAGGCATTTTGTCATAGCAACAAGAGAGATGGCATAGCAAGAAAGATCGTAGTAGTGTTTTCCAGGGTCTGAGAAGATGGGGAATACAAGGTGATCACTTCATGGATACAGAGCCTTGTCTGGGTGATGGAATGTTCTGGAACTAGGTAGACATGATGGTTGTTATACCACTGAGGGTACCAACACCAATGAACTATAGGCTTTAAAATGACTATTTTAATATTATGTTAATTTAACCTCCATTTAAAAAGATAGCAAAGGCCTATGGCATACTGGAGAGCCTCAGTTTGATCTACCCACAGCAGGATGTGGTCACCAAGGCTTCCTGGAGAAGGAGGCACTGGGAACAAACTCTGAAATGTAAGTAGGATTTTGTCAAACTTATCTTGTTGCAGAGAAACATTTCAGGGATGTTGATGCCCAGCAGACGGATGAACCAGGGAGCCTTTGCTCTAACCCCATCGCCCTTTCTTGGTTAGGCCCTGAATGCTTTCTTTTCCTAACACAAAGTTCCAAGTAACTTGTTACTAATAATAAAGTAGCTGAGATAGTTAATAACTTAGATTTTGAAAAAAGTAAATTATGGCTGTCCTTTATAAATAGTCCCACCCCAGGCAATTAATTTCAAGTTGTTGGGTTGGTGAGCAGGAAAGATAAGGGTATCTTCCCACTTAGGCAGAATAAGGGTGTGCTTGGGACCCCTGTAGAAGCAAATGGAACCCTTATCTCTATTTCAAATATATTTGAGGGGCAAGAATATGAGATTTCATAAATAAGGATTTATTGAGAAATTAGAAAGCTGGAGCCTGGGGGAGACAGGTGAGAGTGTGTGCTGCCCAAGCATGAGGGCCTGAGTTCAATTTCCAGCATCCATGTAGAAGAAGATGGGCATGGCCATGTACCTGCCTGTAATTCCAGTGCTCTGTGTGTGTGTGTGTGTGTGTGTGTGTGTGTGTGTGTGTGTCTGTGTGTCTGTGTGTCTGTGTGTCTGTGTGTGTGTAATCACTGGGGCTTGTTGGCCACCAGCCTAGCTCTACATTCAGTGAAAGACCCTGTCTCAGAAAAATGAAGCCAAGAGCAGTGGAGCAGGACAAGTAGTGGAGGATGCCCTCCTCTGGAGGATGCCCTCCTCTGGAGGATGCCCTCCTCAGGCCCCCATGTGTGCACTCATTCACACAGATGCATTCATATACATACCCCTGACACACACATACACAGAGAGATATGTGTAGAAAGACAGAGAGATAACACCCAGAGAGACAGAGAGATAACACCCAGAGACAGATACACATATACACATACACAGAGAAAGAGAGAGATGGAGAGAGGGACAGAGACAGACAGACAGACAGACAGACAAACAGAGAAACACAAAGAGAATAAACAAAGGAAGAAAACATGAGGTGATGGTTGGTGCAAGAGTCCTGCAGTTTCTGGGGAAATCTCAGATGTGAGCTTCTCATCTAAGCTCCCTATTGAATTGAAAACAGCCCGGTCCCACCATCACACAGCTTTGTATTATATTCTTTGCGGCACTCTGTCCTTGGCAGATGTCTTCGTGTTCTCTATAAAGGCTATAAAGACTATCACAACGCTCATCTGGCTACCCATGTATAGAATGGGAGTGTCCAATCTTTTGAAATTATGACATTATCATTTACAAATGTGTCAGGTTACATTCACAGCTACCCTGGGACACATGTGGCACACTGACACACTGAGATGGACAGTCCCTAACTTCCAGTGACTCAACTTGGCATTTTTTTTCCAAATTATTTTTAAGTTTAGTATTTTGATTATTGCCTGAGCTGGGGTTGGGGGGTATGTATCTGTAGTTTCTCTCTTGCAATGTTGTGAGCAGCAGATATAGCTTCCACCACTCATGCAAGGCCAAGGGAAGACACCAGTCCACAAGTGTGCTGTTTTACTTAACTGTGACATTTGGAAGGTTAGACGTCATTTCTGCCATTCTAACTAAATGCCTGAGACTATCAGCTTATAAAGAGAAAAGGCTTATGGGGGTTTTAATCCACCACAAGCTGGCCCCTTTGCTCTGGGCCTGTGTGAGGGAGCATATCACAGTGGAAGTTCATGATGGAACAAACCACTAGTAGCTGGTGAAAGTGTGTTGGTGAATTGTCATGTGCTGTTCTAGCTCACTGAGAAGCTGTGCAGGAAGCAGTCACCTTCTCCCATTTCAGACCCAGTCATGTTGGTCTCAAAGTGTCCTCCAAAGATCCCTGTCTTGGGGGCAGGCGGCTGCCCCCTAATTCTGTAAGAAGGAACGGATAATAGCAAGGAGTTAAGGGGCTAAAAACATGGTGCCCTTGAGACGAGTGAGATAGGATACCATCTTCAATGGAGGTCACTAGTGTTCAGCCCACAGTATAAAAATGCCTAGAGAGGGAAGTGGAAATGAGAAGCTAGACCCCAGAGGGACTGGGTTGAGAGCCAAGGTGACCACTTCTTCCCCAGTGTATTTCTGTCAGATGTTTATGATCCCTGATGGTATAGCCTTGTTTGTTCTCTTAGGCATCTCTGTCAGATGTTGTAAACACCTGGCTTGGTGGCTTGGGGAGGTACCTGCTTCCAGAGCCGGCTGCTTTCTCAGCGAGCCTGAATAGCACATTACAATTCACCAGTGCATTTCCTAGTCACTTGCTATTCTGCTTCTCTGCTTCTTGGGCTCTTATGTTTTCCATGCACTTAGTAAACGCACTCATTTGGAACCCAAAGCAGGGCTGCCATCGATCTGCCACAGGTCCTTCTCTGGACCACTCAGGACAGCTGAGATGCTAAAGAAGAGAAGAGGTCCTGGGCCCTTTTAATGACACATCCCCAGTGACTTAAAGACCTTCCACTATGTCCCACTTAAAGGCCCCATCACCTTGCTGTAACACTGACTGAGCCTCAAGCCTTCACCACGTCGGGAATTAATGAGAATGCAGACTACAGCATGCTTTCAGCTTTCAATATTTTTAATTCACAGTGGCTCTGTGGGAATGTGACTGCACTGTAAGTCAAGTGGTACTCAGGGACCTTACACCACTCCAGTCTGGGTGATCCTAAGACCAAGCGATGCGGCCCCCCAAATGGAGACAGAACCACTGTCACATCGTGATCCCAAGTGGACATGAGCAAGACAAGTCTGTCACCATCCTTCTCAGCCTCAGGAGCCTGGAAGCTGAGGTGAGAGGAGCAACTGGGTGAGAGGAGCAACTGGGTGAGAGGAACAACTGAATGGGAAGAGCAACTGGGTGGGAGAATCATTTCTGTCTTTTCCCTTTTAAAGAGATGTCACAAATAAACATGCCTCGTTTCCTTTTTTATAAAAGCTCGAGGAGCTTAATTGAGTAGCACCACGTGGGGTGGGCTAGGGAGCCCAAAATAGACACTCTGTAAATTACTCAAATGAATCCAGAGGTCCCCTGCTTTGCCAGCTCTCCCAGCAGCCTGCTCATGCAAATGCCATAGCTCTCCACCAGGCAAAAAAAAAAAAAAAAGATAGGGAAGGAAAAGAAAAGTAAAAGAAATGAAGGGAGAAAGAAAATGCAAATGCAAGTCTTCTTCTGCAGCCTTTGAATGCAGTCAAGCTCTAATCAATAAAAAGGAAATCAAAGAAAACTATTTGGGACAAAGGACATTTTCTGGGAAAACCGAGAGCCAGGTTCTCTCCTCACAGGCTTCCTTTGAAGTGCTTCTAAATGTTCCTGCTCACGCTCAGAAAGCTTCACAAGTGTGCACGCAGCTTCTAACGATACACAAACACAGCTGCCCTGCCGGTCCCCTCGCCTTTTTCCTAACCATCTGGGAGGAGTCTTTTGTTTCCTAATTCACTGTACAAACAACCTTTCTAAAGTTTTTTTTTTTTTCCAAAATCATTTTTCCAGAAAAAACACATTTTAGTAGTTACAAAATACAGCATTTCACACACTTGATCAGTGTGTCCTTGTCTCCTCTCACCTCTGTCTATACAGTTGCCTGTATTTACATAGCCTGTATCCTGCTGAGGAGACAAGCAGATTCCAAAATTTTCTTGTAGAAAACTGTAAACACATACATTCCCCACGTAATGACCTAGCTGTGAATCAGCTATAATATAAGTATTTTCTTACATTCTACACTGGACTGTAACTGTTTTCCTACTGATAGATACCTAGGCTGTGTGTGGTATGTGCATGTGTGTGTTCAGCTGTGTGCACATTTGTGTGTGTGTGTGTGTGTTGGTCAGAGGCTGACATAGGGAACCTTCCTCAATTCCTCTGAGACGTGATTGCTCAATAAAACCCATGGCTCACAGAAACAGCTAGTCTTACTACAGCTGGGACTAGCTGGCTTGTCCCAGGGAATCCACTCTCTTAGTGTCTGTACACTGTAATTACAGGTGTACTGCCATGCCCATTGGGCATTTACATGGGTTCTGGGGATCTGATCATGTGTGTGCAGCTGAGAAATCTTCCTAGACCCCCACCCCACCCAGTTATCAATAATGACCTCAATGGAATACTTAGGAATGTTCTTTTAGATTATATCCTTCTCATAAACCCTAAGAGAGGATAATCGGCTCAAGAAACAGTAAGATCTGTTTTTGATAATATGAATTGGAGGATTGGTTGCCAAAGGGGTAAGCTAACTTCATGGCCACCGGCAGACAAGATTTGAATCTGAGCATGGGAGGAGGGGCAGGGGTGGGGACTAGAAAAGGGTGTTAATGCTTAAACAAATGGATGCAAGGTCATGGTGACTCCTAACATACAGCTGTTCACATTCTCCAATGGACTATTGTCATGGCTTGAATGTGAAGAATCCTCCACAGGATCCTGGGTTTGAATATTGGTCCCCAGCTGCCAGTGCTGTTTGGAAAGACTATGGAACCTTTGGGACATGGGGACTAGCTGGTGAAGGCAGTTCACTGGGGCAGGTCTTGAAGGTTTTTTATCTGCTTTTTTGCTGCTAGGATAAGGAATGATGAGCCCAGCCCCAAGCATTTGCCAGCATGAACCAAGACACTCTGTTCACCACGCTGTCCCTGGTGTGATGGCCTACACATCTGAACTGTGAACCAAAGAAAGCCTCTCCCTTAAAGTTGTTTCTGTTAAGTATTTTGTCCCAGCAACAAGAAAATTAGCAAAATTATCCACTTAGGTATCAATTTAATATACATTAGCCCCCGTTTATCACCTATTGATAGGGGGTATGGTCCAACTTTCAGTGGGTGCCTGAAAGCACAGATAATAATAAAGTCTATACACACCACAACTTCTCTATTCATGTTTACCTACAGTAAAACTAAGTTTACTATAGATTATGCATATTACTAATATAAGAAGAATCAGAATAATACACTATAATAAGTTGTTTAAATCATTTCACAAATCTCCCATTTATGTCTTTAGATCATGTTTTGTTGGGAGCCGACTCCTAGCAGAAAGCAACTATCATCTTTGCAGCCATTTCAAGCCATATACCCTGACAAGAGACTTGTTTTTCAATAGCCCACAACAGCTGAGCACACTCTGATAAACATCTCGTTTTTCTCACATATCTTGTTTTGTTGTTTAATGCCCCCAGCTGCAAAGTGCACGTGGTAAAGTGTCTTCAGCTGTGTTCCCCTGCTTGTTCACGGCTGCAAGAAACGTGGTAAAGCATATAAATACCTAGGACTTCCTTTCAATAAAGGAGGACTTGATCATATACCCTGTCTTGTCTCCATTGTTCAAGTCTCTTGCCCCTCCATCCCTACTCTCTCTTGCTAGACCCTGTTGACTGACCCGAATGGACTGGGTCACTTGGCACCCAATGTGGGGCAGCGTTGAGCAGCACGGGCCTGGTCATCTGGTACTAAACATGGGGCACAGGCCAGAGCTTCTGGCACTCAATAAGAAGCACCAAGAATGGGAGACCCAGTGAGGGATGTTACTGGAAGAAGGGCCGACCAAGAATTCAGAAGGTGATTGCCACGGGAAACTGCTGCGTCCAGTAAGTCATAGTAATGAAAAACGGGGCAAGAAATAAGTCAGCCTTTGTTGTTTGCTGTTCACGGTGTATCAATTGTCTGCTTTTGTTTCATTGTTTGAATGCCGTGTTTCATGCTCAAAAGGAAAAAGAAACACATAGAATC
Source organism: Rhabdomys pumilio (assembly GCA_030674055.1). NCBI lineage: Eukaryota > Metazoa > Chordata > Mammalia > Rodentia > Muridae > Rhabdomys > Rhabdomys pumilio. The sequence continues at coordinate 106,791,662 of JANHMN010000003.1, forward strand.
CAAAATATGAAAGGAGTTACAGGACAAAATTTCTCTCCTTAAACAACAGAGTTAGAGGAAGAACATCAGGACTTAATTAATCAGCTACAAAAATTAAAGACTGAGAAGATGTCTCTCGAGGGCAAGGCCAACTTCAAAAATCCCCCAGGTCCTTGAGTTCCTCAACCCAGAGTCCGAAGACAGTCCCTGTCCTCTAGCTTTAATTTAGTCACAGATCAGCCAGAGGAGGGAGAGGCTGAGGCTTTCCCTGTATCAGAGACCAGAGATGCTCAAGGGGTTACTTGGAGACATCATACCGGGTTTCATTTTCAAATCATTAAAGAATTTAAAAATGCAGTGTCACAATATGGTGCCACTACTCCTTTTACTCTTATAGTCTTAGAATCTGCCGCAGAGGAATGGCTGACTCCTGGGGATTGGAATACTTTAGTGAGAACAGTTCTTAGTGGTGGTGACCATCTTATTTGGAAATCAGAGTATCATGAGAATTGTAAAGAGACAGCTAGGAAGAACATTCAGGCAGGCAATGGTTGGTCCTTTGATGTCTTAGCAGAAGGGCAATTTGCTTCTAGTGATAACCAGATACAATATGACCCAGGCTTATTTTCTCAAATTCAAAATGCAGCCATGAAGGCTTGGTGTAAACTCCCGGTAAAGGGAGACCCTTGTTGCATCTTTGACAGCAGTCAGATAAGGGTCTGATGAACGATTTTCTGATTTTGTTCATCGATTAATGACAATAGCAGAGATTATGTGAAACAACTTGCATATGAAAATGCCAATCCTGCCTGCCAAGCAGCCATTAGACCCTACAGGAAAAAGACAGACCTTACTGGGTATATCAGACTTTGTTCTGACATAGGGCCCTCCTACCAACAGGGCTTAGCTATGGTGGCTGCCATGCAAGGACAATCAGTAAGTGATTTTTTGGCAAGTAGAGACAAAAAGGCCTGTTTTAAGTGTGACAAGCCTGGACACTTTGCAAAATATTGCAAAGCAAAAAACGAGTTAACCCAGAGACAGGCCAGAAAACAGCCTGGGCTATGCCCACATTGCAAACATGGAAGGCATTGGGCTAGTGAATGTAAGTCCAAGACAGAGGCACAAGGAAACACCCTTTCCCATGATCAGGAAAACAGGAACAGGGGCCATCCCCAGACCCCGAACCAACACAAGCCAAAACAGGCTTATGGGGCGATCAGTTTCATACCAACAAACAACAACCCCTTTCAGAACTTAGTTAAAAGACACCAGGAAGCACAGGACTAGACCTCAGTTCTGCCACCCACACAGTATTAACCCAAGAAATGGGACCTTCCTTACCCACTGGAGTGTTTGGACCGCTTTATCCAAATGTGTTTGGCCTGATAGTGGGAAGAAGCAGTGCTACTATGCAGGGACTACAAATTTTTCCTGAAGTTATAGATAATGATTATCAGAGTGAGATTAAGGTAATGGCACAGGCAATTCAGAACATAGTCACCATTCCCACAGGAAGGAGGATACCTCAACTATTGTTACTGCCATTGTTCCCTACCAATCACAAATATAAGAGTCCTAAGAGAGTGGATCAAGGCTTTGGTTTCTCTGATGCATACTGGGTACAACTTATAAACAAAAACCTATGATGACAATATGGCTTGATAGAAAGACATTCCAAAGCTTGATTGATACAGGGACTGATGTGACCATCATAAAACAAAGTGATTGGCCTGCCACCTGGCCTCTGACCCCAACCTTAACCAATCTAAGGGGTATTGGCCAAAGTCAAAACCCACAACAAAGCTCTAAGGTGCTGACGTAAAAAGATAAAGAAGGAAATACAGGGAATATACAACCCCATGTCATCCCAGGCCTTTCCATTAATCTCTGGGGCCAAGATCTGTTATCCTAGTTGAGACTAATTATGTACAACCCTAATAAAGCAACTTTAGATTCTGAAAGAAAATCTGCTGCAGATAGATTTTGGCATCCTGATACCCAAAAGAATTTTACAATAGTCCTCTGGAAAGACCCATTAACTGGAACCATTAACTGGAACTGCAGAGAGCAGCTGTTCAGGGAGTTTAGTTTGTATTTTCCTGACTGCTGGGGAGAATGGGTATTTTTTTTCCAGGGCTATGAAAATCCTGTCCATTTCTTTTTGCTTATTTTTCTATTGGCCATTATTCGTTTCTTACTAATATACAAAATACCTTCAATATTACAGATACTAATTGTTTGGCAGTTATTTACAGCTGGAGTTATGTCCCTGCAAACATACTTGCTGTGTTCAATCTCAACCCCAAAGCATGTTAGGAAGACCTTCCTTATTTTAAACAGTGGTGACAGGTAGTTGGTCAAGATGTAGCTGTACTGGAGAGGGAGGACCCTGATCCAATATGGTTGACATCTCTATAAAGGGGAAACAGATTTAAATACAAAGAGAATACACATACAGATGACAGTGTATGCCTAGATGGCAGAGGACACAATGAATGAACAGCAAACCATGGAAAGCTGAGGGAAGTACAGAGCAGACCCTTCCTTTGTGCCAAGGGCACATGGCTCAAACAACACCTTCCAGAATCACGGGGACCAGCTAACCTCTCCTTTTTTTGAGGTGCCCATGTATGGTACTTAGTTACGTCATGCTGGCAAACCAACACATGAGTGCAAACATGTTCCCTAGCTCACAGTTTGTCTTCCTGTCTTTTACCAGAGCTTCTGGTCTAAAAGAACCCTGCCAATTTCACATGGTGAATGCATTCATTTGCTCTCTCTATGGTTTGTACTTTTTTTTTTCTTGGTTTTTTCAAGACAGAGTTTCTCTGTGTAGTCCTGGCTGTCCTGGAACTCACTCTGTAGACCAGGCAGGCCTCGAACTCAGAAATCCGCCTGCCTCTGCCTCCCAAGAGCTGGGATTAAAGGCGTGCGCCACCACCGCCCAGCAGGTTTGTACTTTTTTTGACCATTTAAAAAAGATGCTTAGCTATGATTAAGTTATAAAAATATTCTTTATTTCCTTCTAAGGTGGGTGGACTTCCAAATGTAAGTTCTCAACTATGTGTGAGCAAGGTAAGGCTCCATTTTATTTTTCTTTTCCTTACCCCTCCTCCTCTTTTTAAAATATACTTTATCTATATCTATCTATCTATCTATCTATCTATCTATCTATCTATCTATCTATCTATTAGACAAGTTTCATGTAAGCCAGGCTGGTCTCAAACTCAACAAGTAGCTGAGGATGGCCTTGAACTTCTGCTCTTTTTCTTGTCTCTACCTCATGAGTACTGGAAATACAGACATGCTCTACCATGTCAGTTCAAGCAGTGCTGGGGAAAGAACCCAAGCCTTTGCCCATGCTAGGGACAATTTCACCCACTGGGCCACACCCCCAGCCTTCTATTTTTTCTTTCTGCTCCTCTGGGCCAAGAGCTCATTCAGAGCAGTACCTCCATCATAAATGTTGCCCAGTGAGTTGTTTACTTATAGCTATGTGTGTGGCACTCAGTCCTCCAAGAAAGCTTGGAGAGCAGCTCAGAATTCTGGTGTCTGAGAGTCTTTGTCTTAGACTGGATGGCCATCCAGACACAGCCAATCTCCTTCTGATCTACTTCATCACAAAAGAGCCAGATTCATTCTGTACCAACTGGGAAGTCAGTGAGTGTCTTATCTCAAATGCTCAGCCCCAACCTGAGGCAAGGCTAGGCATGCTGCCTAGTCTCCATCTACCCAGTGATCTCAGTGGAGAACTGATAGGCAGCTGAGTTAGACTCTGCATTGCTGTGACCAAACCCTGGATATACCCAGTGGAAGGGAGGAAGGGTTTATTTCAGCTCACGGCTTTGGAGGTTTCTGCTCACATTGTGGGAAAAAGGAGGCTGAGTAGACCAGTGCAGGGACAGGGAAGCTGGGCCCCTCAAGGATGTGCCCTAGGGATGCATCTCCTCTAACCAGACTCCATCCTCAACAGCTTTACCACTTGACAACAGTCTATTGAAATCGAGAATCTACCAATGGATTAAACCATTCATTAGTTAGCATAACCTTCATTAGTATAACCTTCATGGTCTAATCATTTCTGGGAAGACACATCCAGAGGCCTGCGTTACTAATCTCCAGGCTTCTTCAGTTCAGTCGAACTGACAATCCAGATCAGTTATACAGCAACCTTATGATTAAATATGATCCACCCTCGTGCAGAAGCACCATGAGGCAGGATGGACTTGGGGACCTTCCATGGAAGTGACTGGAAGACACAAAGGAAGAGGCTAACTCAGGAGCACTAGCCCTAACCTTTCATACCTTTTCCTCCTTCCATTTCTGCATGGAAAGCCTTCTTCTGCCCTACATTGTACCACCTCTTAGCAAACAGATACCCACAGAGAAAGGACCACTTCTCAGGCCCATGGCAAACCCATAGCAGGAACTTGTAGTGGTCCCCATCTATTTGAATGCTTGGCCCCCATATGTTTGAATGTTTAGCACCCAGTTGGTGAAACTGTTTAGGAAAAAGTAAGAGGTGTGGCCTTACTGGAAGAAGTGTGTCATTGGAGGTGGGCTTTGGGGTTTTGATAGCCCATGACATTCCAGTTAGCTCTTTCTTTGCCTCATGGTTGTGAATCAAATGTAAACTCCCAGCTACAGCACCATGCCTGCCTATTTGCTGCCTTGTTCCCTGTCATGATGGTCATGGACACACCCTCTGAAACTATGGATAGCCCCAATTAAATAATGCATATATGTAAGCTGTCTTGATCATGGTGTCTCTTCACTGAAACAGAAGGTAACTAAGACAGTGCTCAGTAATCATCCACTGTCTGAATGACCACAGGATGTAACAGTGACCCAGACAGGTGAGAGACCCTGTGATGGTGTTTCTAGTTTATAAACAACTCCCATAACTAATGACCTACTTATGCAATGACTTAACTAGGCCAATGGTGTGTATCATAAAGACTAAGAAATGCTATGGGAACTCACCTTCCGGAGCCTCCCCTACATAAATGATACTGAGCTGAGAAAGGAAGGAGAGACAGGAATTCAAGAGTTGCCATAGTTTGCACTAGAAAGTTTTTCGATGCTCCATGTGTCAAAGTCCCGGCCCCTAACTTGGTGTTATCTGAAGTGGAGCTTTCCATTGTCAGAGGTATGTGGCCTATTTGGGGGTCTTTCAGTGCCTGAGGCTTTGTCCTTGAGGAAGAATGAAGGACATTGGTCACTCTCCTCTTGCTCCCCAGTCCCTCTGTGAGCAGTTTCCCTCTTCATAGGCCCACAGCATGAGGTCCCAACTCAGGCCCAAAGCAGTGTTGTGTCAAGTCACTGGTTCAGATAAGATCACTTAGGGATCTGACTATTGCAGATCACAGAGGTCCTCTCCCATCACCCTCAGCATCCCACATCCCAGTCAAATGGACCATCATCCTCACAAACATCTTTTCGCCCTTGTTCCCTAATTCCCTGCTTGGCACCCAGTTCAGCAAATCTCTCATTTGGGCAAACATCATGACATCCTAGAGACCCTTCCTTTTATATTTCAGATAACTCACAGCAAGGTGGTATTCACCCACATGCTCTTTGGCTATCAGGGAGAACGCTGGTAGATGCTCTGGAAAATGCATGGAACTGGGCTCTGGTGCAGCTCTGAACACCGGGTTGCAAACAGGCCTCTCAGAGGCTACTTCAGGGGAGTGTCAGTGTGAGGAACAGTTTAGAACTGTGAGTCCTATCACTCTCAGTCTAGACTTCAAGCCCCCGTTCCCAACTCCATCCCCAAACCCACTTGGAACCAGCACACAAGAAACCTGCCATATTCAGTATACAAACGCACCACAGCTACAGCAAACAATGTATACTGATCATGGTCCAAGTGTGGTCTCATCCAGTTCTCAGAGAACCCGGTGACGGGGATGGTGATGATGTCAGTAACACTGTAGGGTCCAGGCACAAGTCTAATATCATCTACCAGTCAAGTGGCAAAGCCTGACTGTAAGTGAGAAATTTATGCTTGGTGTCTATACCCAGATCCTGGCACAAAGCTTCTAGGACATTTGGAATCATCATAGTGGGGAGAGTGCATGCCTTTCGTATGCCAATGGCATGGCTTGATCACTGGGACCTCTAGGTAACTTAAGGGTGGGACTGACTACCAGAAAGACCATGAGTAGAGAGTTGGAGACCGTCATCCCCATTCTCTGACTTTCAGGGAGAGGTGACTGGGCAGAGGCTTAGCTCAACTACCAGTTAACAGTGGCTCACTCCACCAGGCTTGTTACCATAAGAGCTTCCCCAAACTCACAAGCATCAAGGGTTGAGAAATGTCTAGACTGGAGATTCTGGCAGGGTGGTAACAGAGTGGTGGGCTTGAAGGGGTGGGAGAGACTTCACAATCACCTTCCCCATGCTTTTCCTTACATGTCCCTCTGCTGGCAGTTCCTAGATTGTATCCTCCACAAGGATACAGTCCCCATACTATCTGTTCCAGTGCAAGGGGCCAAAGCCCCATGGGCTGAAGCTGGTGAGAATGTAACCTAGCATAAGAAATAAAGTGCTTTGCTGGGCTCTGTGATTTACAGTCTAGTCAGACTACGTGGTTAAGTGGGACTTTTGTTTTTAAATTTATTTGTTTTATATATGTGATGAGCACACTGTAGCTGTCTTCAGATACACCAGAAGAGGGAATTGAATCCCATTAAAGATGGTTGTAAGTCACCATGTGGTTCCTGGGAATGGAACTCAGGATCTCTGGAAGAGCAGTCAGTGCTCTTAACCGTTGAGTCATCTCTCTAGCCCAATTAGTGGGGCTTATGAGTGACAGGCACTAATTTAGGCAGGGAAGAGTCTGAATTGAAACAAAGACAGTCTCAAGAGAAACGGAGACTTGATTGTTCTGGGGGTTAACATACACATTTGGTATCAGAATTCTAAGTCAAACAGTTAACAGTGACTGCTCTTAAGGAGACTGCAATAGAGGCCATGAGTGGCCGAATCCTCACACTGTACAAGCCTCCTGTGACAGACAGAAAATTGAGGCTGAGTGTTGAAGTGGAACCTTTTTGAGCACGTACCTCTAGTAGGTGTCAGAGCCAGGACTTGAACCCAGGTCTGTGTGATTTCAGAGTCCATGCTTTTGTCTGTCACTGGATCATATCATCTGAGGGGGGTGGGTAGTAGAGATGGTTGGGACAGTAGCAAGACCTGTCTGGAAGTCAGGCAACCCAACTAGTTCCGATTCTACCATGAAAATCTGTGTGACCTTGGACTAGTCACTCTAACTTTCTGTGATTCAGCCTCCTTACTAAAGCAATAGGGATGCCCACCTTGTTTCTGGTTTCTCTACTTCCTGTTGTAAGGGGGATCAAAAGCTCATGTTGGGGTCAGTGAGACAGCACAGCAAGTGTTCTAGTTGATGTGTTTTCTTCTTCAACTTGACAGAAGCTAGAGTTATCTAGAGGCACCTTCATTGAGAAAATGTCTCTATCAGATTGTCCGAAGGCAGATCTATGGGGCCTTTTCTTGATTGCTAAATGACAGAGGAGGGTCCAGTCTACTGTGGGCAGTGCCACTCCTGGGCAGCTGGTCTTGTGTTGTATAAGAAAGTAGGCTGACAAACAGTGGATGGAGCTTGGGGACTCTTATGGAAAAGTAGAGGGAGGGATTGCAGCCCTGAAAGGACTAGGAACTCCACAGGAAGTCCAAGAGTCAACTAACCTGGACCCTTGAGGGCTCTCAGAGATTGAACCATTGACCAAAGAGCATACACAGGTTAGACCTAGGCCTCCCCGCACATATGTAGCAGATGTGCAGCTTGGCCTTCATGTGGGTTGTGAACAATTGGAGTAGGGGCTATCTCAAAAGCTGTTGCCTGTCTATGGGTATGTTCTAGCTGGGTTGCCTCATCTAGCCTCACAGAGACTTGATGTGCCCGGGTGGGAGGAGACCCAGGGGGTCTCACCCTCTCAGAGGCTAGAGGATTGGGGGGAGGATTGTGGGAGGGATGATGGGAGCAGTGAGTGGATGTAAAGTGAATAAATAAAAAAATTAGAAAGAGAGAGAGAGAGAGAGAGAGAGAGAGAAGAGAGAAAGAGCGCGCTGAGCAAACCCTTAGGGAGCAAGCAGCACTTTTCCTGCCTTCTGCTTCAGTATTTGCTCCAGGTTCCTGCCTTGGCCTCCCTCAATGGACTGTGACCCATATATAAGCCAAATAAAACCCTTTCCTACCCAGGTAGGTTCTGGCTATGATGTCACAGCAATAGAAAGCAAGTTAGAACAGCAGGTAAAGGTGCTTGCTGCATGCCTGATGACCCTGAGTTTGATTTGATCCTGGATCCTACACAGTCCCCACAAGTTGTCCTCTGACCTCCAGAAGCACTCTACGGTATATGCACACTAAGTAAATAAAAATGTAATTAAAAATTCTAATAAGCTCTCCAATGTGAAATTAATTTCTACTGGGGGAGGATGGGCACAAGAGGCCCCCACACAGGGAAACTTCTAGTTTCTGCTGCTCTATAAGGCTCTGATCTATTCCCCAGAAGCTCTATGGGGCTGTCTATCAGAAGCTGAGTCAGAAACACACACACACACACACACACACACACACACACACACACACACACACACCAGGGTTCTAAAAGGTCAGGGCTGACAGCATCTCAGAGCGAGTTTAAAACGTTACCATTTGCCTGGTTAAGAGCTGAATGGTGGCGGTAGCAGTTGGTGAGGAATCTCAAAATACAGAAGGCAGTTAGGAGCCTCTGTTTACCAGGCTGTTTTTAGCAGTCCAGAAGGCAGGCTGGGGGCGTCCATAACTCCAGGCAGTTTCCAGGTACTGAGCCCAATCAGCACAGAACTCTGAGTATCTCACAAGCCCTGGTGACACCACTCTATCTGCTGCTGTCACAGTGCACATATGTCACTAGACATTTACCCAGATCTATGGGATGTACACGTTAACACTGTACCCCAAACTGCAATAATGATGTGTTAACGTGGGCTTGTCTCTGGTACCAAACATTGCTGTGGTGAGAGAGGTGGGAAAGGGAGGACTGAGTTGGTGGGGTGGAGGGGAGTGATGGGAAACCTATAAATCTTCCTCTTGATTCTTCCGCGAACCTTAGTTGTGCGTGTGTGTGTGTGTGTGTGTGTGTGTGTGTGCACGTGTGTACGCCTGCATGTATGTGTGTGTATGCATGTGCATGTATGTGTATGGTGTGCACATATATGTATGTGGTCCTGTGTGTGTGCATTCATGCATTATGAGTATGTGTGCATGTGGGGGTTTGAAGGTCAATATCCAGTATCTTTCTCAATGGCTCTCCACCTTATTTTTATGTAAGTATTTATTTTATTTTATATGTATGGGTGTTTTGCCTACATGCATGCATATATATATATATATATATATATATATATATATATATATATATGTTACATGTTACATGTATGCCTGGTATGATAGATCCCCTGGAACTAGAGTTACAGACAGTTGTGAGCTGTCGGATGGGTGCTGAGAATTGAACCCCAGTCCTCTAGGGAAGCAGTCAGTGCTCTTAACCCCTGAGCCATCCCTCCAGTCCCCTTCTATCTTATTTTTCGAGGCAAGGTCTCACACTGAACCCAAACATCCTTCTGCCCCAGCCCCACGAGCAGTGGGATTACAGACACATGCCTGTAACTTAGGTTTTCAAATGGGCACTAAACTCAGGTCCTAAATGCTTGCACAGCAAGCACATCACGAGCTGATCCACCTTCCAAGCCAATCCATGCCCTGCCCTCAATTGAAGATAATTCTAGCCAGGCATGATGTGCATGCCTGTAACATTAGCGCTTGGGAGTCTGAAGCAGGATTGTGAGTTCAATGCTCGTCCGAGTTGCTGGTGCTTTGCCCAACTAATGTAGGTTTCTCTGTAAGAATGGCTAAGAGCAAAGCCCTCTGCATGAGTTCAAATGCCAGCAGGACATCCTTGGCTGCCAGCTTCATAGGAGGGAGGAGGTGAGCGCCAGGAGGGAAGGAAGAGAAAGGGATGGAGAAAGAGAATGGAGAGAGGGAGGTGAAGAAGGAAGAAAAGGAAGAAGGAGAGCAAGCCACAGCATGGCTCCCAGAGGACCATGCTGGAAGGGAAGCCAACACTGAGCAAGACCTCCAGGTTGGAGTGTGTGGGTGTCAGTTTCTCTGCTTCTCCAGGATTTTGGATAAAGAATTGTGTTTGAGTTTGGCAAGATGGAACTCTCTCCCATCCCCCAGCTGTAAACTTCTGAAGGGCTGAGACAGGGTAATCTTTGAACATCAACTGTAGTCAACTATTGCCTTAGACGCAGGAAGTACCCAGCAGGTCCCGATGGCAATGCCAGAGGGAAGATCCACCCAGAGGAAGTGTCTATGGTATGAAGTCAGACTCACGACAGTCCCTGTGTCTTGCTGGCCCTCTGCTTGTCTTCCCTGCTTCAAAGACCTGTGTCTGGATGCCACCTCCAACAATGGGCATCAGAGGTCTCTTACCTTCTAGGACCACACACCAAAATTGCTAGGAAGTTAAGCTCCCAGTTCTCAATAGCCTTAACTTAGCAGTTCTGTGGATGAACAACACTGGGCTCCCATGTTGTGCCTTGCACAAACTCTTATATCCCTGGCAGGTTTAAGGACCAGACAATGGCCCACTGTGTTGATATGCACATCATATACTCTTTCTGACCTTCCAAATCCCTCCTGGTATTCCCAAATGGTGGCCTCTCCCTGATAAATGATGTGCCTTGCCTCAGGGCTTTCTTGGGGAACCCACATGAAGAAATGGGCAGATATCCATCTTGGAAGACAAACACACACACACACACACACACACACACAGAGAGAGAGAGAGAGAGAGAGAGAGAGAGAGAGAGAGAGAGAGAGAGCACGCTAATGGGTCAGTCCTCTTGTCCCCACACTGGAGAACCTGTATGCCACTGGGATGTAACATGGCTCAACAGGAGAGGGTACACTTAGCATACACAATGCTCTGGGTTCAATCCTTAGCATATAACTCACCACAAACCAACTAATGTGCCTCTGTGAAGGCAGCCCTGGGTCACTGAATTCTTGACCAAGACTGAACAGCTTTGAGATGCCCCCAGCATGTTCTGTATAAATATCATTTGTAACTCATTGGGCTGGGCCACCCTCACCAGTGCAGTGTATAAAGTGTGTTTCTTCCTGGCTGTGCTTTCTCCTTCCTGGACCGTTCAGCTCCCTCTGCCCACATAGGGTACACACAGGGGTGCTTAACAGCCTCTTGAAGTCACAGCTCAGCCTGTGGCTTTAGGGTGGCTTCCCCAGCAGCTAATCACATGCCTCTTGTCTCTAGGCTGGACATGGGAAGCTGATCACCCCATAGTCTTCCTGAGAAACACCTGTGTGTCATCAACTCCACTGCCCTTGTGTTTGTATTTTTTTCTTCCAAATCACTTTCTGAAAGTCAAAATGATTGACTGCTTTATACCCTGGACAACCCCTCTCCTGATTAAACAGGTCAGCATTGGTGGCAAAAGTGTTCCTAGGTGGCTGGGTCATGAATCTGTATATCTGTTAAGACCACAGAACTGGGCTGGAGAGATGCCTCATAAGAGTCTTTGCTTCATAAGCACACGGACCTGAGTCTGGATCCCAGAGCCCACTTGAAAACCCAGGCATGGCTATGCATGCTTTTAACTCCTGTTAGAAGACGGGAGAGAGACAGGAGGCTCTCTAGGGCTTGCTGGACATCAATCTACTGCAGGTTCAGTGAGAGCCCCTGCCTCAGAGAAATAACATAGAGAGTAATGGAGTGGGACATATGACATCCTTCTCTAGCCTCTACATACAAATGCATATTCATATATCCTAAATTATCCAGACCCACACACCTCCATATACCAAAGAGTGAAAAGACTTCATAGAACTTCTCTGTCTTTCTCTTTGTGTGTGTGTGTGTGTGTCTCGCTCTCACATACATCCACATCCACATGTATGCCCGTGCACATATGCACATATTCACACATGCACATGCATTCTCATGCAAATTTATATACTCACACACGAATATGCAGGCCCATGTGCAGACATACACAAACTCATATATACACATGTATACCCCACACACTCATCCATGCATGCACATGGGCACATATAAACACATACATGTGCATGTCCATTCACAACGTATGCCCATGCACACACACATATGTACATGCACACATATTCACACATACATGCATATGTACAGGCATACACATACTTACAAATGCATGCCCATGCATGCCCCTATACACACACACTCAACATGCACACTCACACATTCATACACATTCGCACACACATGCATATACACACATAAACACACATTCATATTTACATGCCCCTATACACACACAATGTGTATGCATGTGCACACACATGCACACAAATATGGTGTGTGTGTGTGTGTGTGTGTGTGTGTGTGTGTGTGTGTCTATGTGTAAAACCCACTGGGATCTGAACTTGGTCTACTCCAGTTTACATGGTCCTGTGGTATAGCTTATATTCTCTGGGCTGTAAAACGTGCTGGTGACAATGGAGAAGAGGATGCTTGGAGTTCTGCTGTTTCGAAACTTCATATAAGCATAAAACTACTTCACAACAAAAACAGATACATTTTTTTGGCTTTTTTTTTTTCGACACAAGATCTTATATAGCCTAGGCTATCCTCAAATTCATCACACAGCCAAAGGTGACTCTGACCTTCTGATCCTCGTTGCACCTCCCAAGTGCTGGAATTACAGGAATGTGTCACCACACCCAGCTTCAAAAGAAAAGTTTAAGTAGTAAGATAAATCAAAATAACAATCTTAAGAACAAAAAAGAATTTCTAGGGTGTTAAGCCTTACCTGAGAACTGGGGATCAGAGCCCTCCACCAGTGGCCACCCTTCACCAAGTCCACCTCACACAAAGGCACCGCTACTTTCCCAATCACACAGTGGCGGGAGAATTTGTCAAAATCCACCACAGTGAGCAGCAGGGTCCTCCTCTGGGCTTCTAGGAAGGGGATCTCAAAAGTGTAGCGTTCCTCAAACACAGGCTTCTGGGTCTTGCGTTTGACTCCTGTCTGCTTGGAGTTCTTCTGGTCAGGCAGGAGGCAGATCTTGACATAGGGGTTGGAGTGAGCCATGTCCTGGCGGGAGCCATCATGGGAGATTGGAGGTGGTAGGTCCCGGGCCTCGATCACCCTCACGGTGAGGTGGTTGTGTAGCAGGTCATACTGTGTGCTGAAGTGCAGCATGCCCAGCTGATACTTGGACATGATCTCCTCATCGGTCAGAGAGTCTATGTCATCAAGATTCGAGTCGAGGGAGTAAAGTCGGGGCTCAAACTTCCTGAAATAGTCATCGGGGGTGTAGGTCCGGCGCAGCACAGATGGCTGGATGGGCTCCTTCTTGGCACTGAGAACGCCGAACTCAATAGGTTTGATGTCAATGAGTGGAGAGCTGGGGCGCCGGGAATCCAGACCTAAACAGCCACCAAGAACAATGATCACCACCACCAGCAACCTGGTGACATCAGCAAAGGTCCCCAGATGCCCACATGGGCTTCTCTGCTTCAATGAGCTTTTCTGTGCTCACACTGGAAATTGCAGGTGTTTCGTGAGCTTTGGAATCCATTTTACGACCCCTGACACGCCCAAGCACCCAGATGCTCAAAACTCTTACATGAAATAACATGGGGGCTGACCCAATAGCTCAGCAAGTAAAGGTACTTGCTACCAAGCCTGGGAACCTGAATTCAGTCCCACATGCTTGGAAAGAGAGAATTACCTCTCAAAAGCTGTCCTCTGACCTCCATACATGCACCATGGTTTGCACATTCACATACAGAGACAGACAGACTGACACACATGCACAAATTTTTCAACTGCAAAAGAATAATATATTCCTCATGCATGCTCATCCACACACATTCATGTATGTCCAGTCTGAAGAACATGAGCAAAATGTACTCCTATAGCTAGCTATTAACGCAGCTCAGTACACTTGTAGATGACATCGTATCCCAGTGCCAAAAGGCTGGATTTCCGCCTGCACCATCTTCAAATAGTCGCCATGCTGAGTGTAACCCAAGTGCAATGAAAGGAAACTTCTGTGTTTGTCCTTCTCCTGCAGTGTGGTGGGTTCAGTTCAGAGCTCCACACATCTAGGAAAGGCTCTACCACCAGCTGCAGGCATCAGCTTCTCTTCACTTTTTATTTTAAGATAGGGCATCACCCAATTGCACAAACTAGCCTTGAATTTACAATCCCCCCATCTCAGCCGTTTGACTAGCTAGGATCATAGGCCTGCACCACTAGGCTTGGCTACTACATCATATTGTTTAGGTAATAAAGACATGAAAAGAACACACATACACAATCCTTCTTTTTCTTGGTTCTTTGAGACAGGGTCTTGCTAAGTAGCCCCTAATGACCTGGCATATGTAGCTGTCCTTGAATTTATAAGTCTCCTACCTCAGCCTCTAAATGCCAGGATCAGTTGAACCCGAGGGTTCAAAGTGTGTGCAGAGAAATAACTACATTCTTGTTTATGGTGAGATGTTGTGACCCCAGGAGCATCACCATCACAGTCTTCAGAGTAGCATGGTGCCAGGTAGTACTCTAAATGGATGATAGGACCCGAGCCATCTGCCTGTTACAGTGCCTTGGATTACTAAGTGAGACATTAGCACGCCTTATGGATGAAGGAATAGACCTGCATGCCTTCCAAGCCCTGCACTTGCAAGTGCAGGAACCAGGAGGGAAGCTTGCCCTCCCCAGCAGAGGTGCAACAATGCCCCACTTCAGGAGGATGAGCCCAGGGGCCAGCATGCCTAGGTGGAAGCCCAGTTAGGCTTGAACAAATGGAAAGCAAGACGTCTATAGAGGCAACGCACTTTGGTCTCCCTTATGTCTGTTTTCCCGCCTTTATGACCCTGAGTATAAGCACTGGGGTTGTTTTGAGACAGGATCTCACTCTGAGATAGCTCAGGCTGGCCTGGAACTCATACCACTCCAGGCTATTCTAGATTCTCTTACCTCAGACTCCCGAGTGCAGAGATTTTTGGCATGAGCCACCATGCTCAGCTAGCTTTGCCCCCTGTAGTAAGAAAATGGTCCCTCAGCCCCAACTGTCCCAGGCACTTACTGGAGATTCTCCGAGTCAGGCTGTACGTGGACTTGGATGTATCTGAGGATGAGCGTCTCCCATCAGGGGAGTTGGTCCTTGGGGTCAAAGGAACATCGCTAGCTGTGTGCACGGAGTCACCATCCTTGTCATTGCTCCGGCTGGCCATCCTGCAGGAGGAGACGGGGCATCAACGGCTGCAGCGGCAATCCTTACCAGAGTTCCATGTGGGCCTCCACCTGCTCTCTGCCTTCTTACACAGTCCAACCACTACCTTTCCCAAATCATGAGCAACATTCAGTGGCTGAACACAAGGACTCCTATCTTCAGGCATTCATGGTGATGATGCAGCCTCTGACCCATGCTATATCACTAAGAACAATGGAAATATAGTCTTGATTTTTCTACAAACTGGAATAATTCAAAGGAGTTATCTCTGATTTAGAAAATAGCTTCAGTTGTGTGGAGGGCATGCAAACCTACACTGTTGCCACATGGGGGCGCCACTGTAGGTGGACTGAAGCTGGAGACCTGTCAATCTTGGGTCTGGAAGGAACCATGTGGTTGTTTAGGTGCATTTGGTCTCTCTCTTCTGTCCCAATAGTCTCCATGCCTCTGGTTTGACATTCTTTAAAACTATGCCATGACAATGTCACTCAAGGGTGGAGCGGCGGGAGAGCGGCTACAAAATGGCCTTGTGAATCAATGACTTGAGAACAGAAGTTGGAGGTGGAGAAGCAGTTATGGATTAGCAGTGGTGGTGACTCAACGGGATGCTAATGAAGACGAAAAATGCTAAGGAACTGGGGGAGGCATGGGCAGAATGCAGAAGAACAGATGGTGAAAGGAGGTGAGAGATGAGAGATAAATGATAGATGATAGATAGGTAGGGAGATGGGTGGACGGACAGACAGACAAGACAGACAGACACACAGACACTTTCCATTGGAATTCTAGCTAAATGCCCTGCGTGACTCCCTTCCTCTCTCTGTTCCTCCATTGCTTCATCTATAAAATGGGAATAACCACAAAGCCACCTTCTTTGACTGCCTAACCCTCAGAATGAGTTAATAAGCATCAACTGATACAGCAAAGACTAGTTGGGTACTTGGTGTGCTTTAGCTGATATTACAACAAGGGTGGCTCTAAAGACACCCCTAAATTGGGCACAGTGTATACTTGTAATCCTAGCACTCAGGAGACTGAGACAGAAGAATCTGGAGCTTGAGGTCAACCTACCAAGACATAAATAAAATAATAATAATAACAATAAAATGAGGTCCTGCCAGTGTGCGAGCTGGGCAGGGAAAGCCAGAAGGGGGAGCCTGCAAAGAGCTATGGGTGCTAGTGACATTGTGCACAGGTGACTATTGTGCACAGTGCACCCTGAGCCATAATGGCTGATTAAGGCCATCTCAGCCACATTCCCTCAACTTGACATTTAAGCCTACAAGGAAACAAAAATGTCTTGGGAAAAAAAAAATGCAAACTTTGAATTCTGCAGAATCTTTGGAGATAACCTATGGGTGAGCTGGGGCTGATTTAACTACTCCTGGAGTGAGGAAAGGTAACTGTCAGACAAGACAGGCTGGAAGGGGGACTGGATACCTTGCTGGCTGGGTGTGGACAGTGGATGAAGCATTCGAGGCAGGAACATGGGGACAGGGAACAGGACAAGATCAAACTGGGGCAACTCTCAGCCTCTGGATGGAAAGGCCCCTGGACCCCTGCCTGCATGTGGCCCTGCTTCCCAGCTGCCAAGCTCCACTGTGACAGCCACCTCCTCCTATGAGACCGGCTTACCTTCAACACCCTTCACCTTAAATGTCACCACCCTCCAGGGCCACTCAGATACAAGTGCCAGTGAGCACAGGGGCCTCACTTCTGTGCTTCCTTAAATACCTTGTGCCTCTCTGTTCCCTCTGCCTAACGTGCTTTTCCAGGCTCTTCTCTTGTCCAGTTTTGTTTTTTAATCACACAAGTTTCTGTTCCAGCGGCCCCTTCTCTAAGGACCATGACCTTGCCCTTGTGACTTTCCCCACCCCTCTGTGTACAGCTTTCGTTCTCTTCAATGCTGTGCTATCAGGGCCGGCTTGTGTTTTACATCCCAGAATGATCTGGGGTCTGCAATACTGAGGTGTCCTGTCACTCCTGAACAGTGGGATCTACACTCTGATAGAAGGGAGCAGGGAGTGGTGTGTGACACCTATGGTGCCCACAAGTTCTATCTCAGGCAGTTCTCTGGGTAATCCTGCAGCCAGCTATTATGAACTCCCTCCCTTGCAGATGGGAAATGCAAGCTTGTGGTGGGAGCTGCTTTGCCTGTTGATGAACCATGGCATCCCAGGGGATCCCAGCTATGCTCCAGTCCAGACGCATGTGCTTCCTGCTACAGCGGGGCATTTCCTGTGCAACCCATGAGAACCTTGCCTAAAGCAGCTACTCTCTATTGGCTTGCTGAGCAGAGACAACCTGGCTTTCCTTCATTCTCCCATAAGGATCCTCCCGGCACTGCTTCAACAGAACCAGGTAGACAACACAGCCACCGAGATCTTCACCTGTCCGTATGACATTAATACACATCGTAATGAGTACAGTGTCTCCAGAGATCTCACCCAGAACACACAGAGGCCGGTTCATCCACTACGTGGCACAGCACAGAGACAGGCCCCAGATGTCATGGCAGGAGCAGCCTCGCACAGCTCGAGCACTTGACATTTCTGCTTCCTGTCTGTTTGATAACATGTAACTGCCCACTCGGTAAACAGATCTGGAGAAACTGCAGGCTGCAGATCTGCCTTTTGAATGATCGAACCTGCCTCCCCCAAACACATTCCCGTGTTAGATGCCGAAATGAATGAAGAGCTACTCAGGGCCCTGGGAGGCAGGAAGGTCATGCCGTTCACATTGCAGACTGTCCAACTCCAAATGGTGCAGTGCACAATGCCATAGCATTGGTGGTAATCTGACTCCCCCACTGGCTCTAGGTCCTAGACAAAATTAAAAAGTCCCTGAGCCTACTGACAAAAACCCATCTAACCCCATGAAGATGACAGTGACTCACACACAGTATGCACTCAAACAAACAAACAAACAAAAAACCTACAGGCTAGAAGATGGTTCAGTGGGTAGCGTTTGTCACATAATGCTAAGGCTCTGAGTTCAGATCCGAATGAAGGCCAGCATTCCTACTGTAAGATAAGAGACAGAGATAGGGACCTGGTGTGTGCAGTAGTGAACAGTACGATGCCTAGTCTCAAGGGAGAAGGTGGAGACTTGTCCCATGACCTCCACATGTAGTCACAGAATGTACACGTCTGCACACACCGTTCACTGAAGATCAGGGAGGATGAGGGGAACAGCTGCCAAAGGAGCTAAGCTTTTCTTCTCTGTGACGATGACTTAAGAGGCTTTCTCAGTCTCCCCCTAAGGTTTGTCAGACGGTCAACGGGCCTTTTAACTGAACACACGGGCACAGGCACAGGCTCACGTTTGTGCACATGCATGTACATTTGGCTGTCTTTTTTCCTTCTGTTTTGTCTCCAGTTTGAGAATCAAACCTTGAGCCACATTCATGTAGCAAGCACTGAACTCTGTCCCCAGCCTTTGAGTTTCTGAGACAGCATTGCTGTGTGTCCCAGGCCTGGGACACACGATGCTCCCACCTCCATTTTTAGGACTGGGACACTGTACCTGGCCAACAGCTATTCTTTGGAGTGACTAAGACATGTGGCTTTTAGGATCCAAATGGTCTGAACCACTCTGATATAAGGACCCTATGAAATGGGACTGTTTCTCACATCTGAGCTCCGTGCCAACTACTGGAGTCAGGCTACAACTCAGAGATAAATCGTGTCCTCAAGATCAGCACAAAGTTTCTGTTGGCACCCAACAAGACAGAAAGGATGTTTATGGGTCTCTTGCTCCTGATCGAAAGGCATTCCGAAGATAGCTCATTCACATTTGATTTTGAGACAGGGCCTCACTATGTAGCTCAGGCTGGTCTTGAACTCACAATCCTCTTGTGTCTGTCTCCCCAGTCCTGGGCTTAAAGGTAGGCATTACTATGTCTAGCCATCTTTGTTTGCTCTTAATTAATTACAGCCTGTAAAACAAATTATTTTATTATTCTCATTCTCTAGTAAGAAAATCAAAGCCAAACCAGAGTTTATAAAAATTATAATCATAAGGCCAGGGATATGTCCAGTTGGTAGAATGCTCACCTAACATGCTTAGCTCTGATTTTGGAATTACATACCTGTAATTCCAGCACTTAGGAGTTAGGTGCAGGAAGAGCCAAAGTTCAAGGTCATCTTTGGCTACATAGCAATTTCAAGGCTAGCCTGGGCTACCTGAGACTCTGTCATAAAAAAAAAATAAAAATAAAAATAAGCAAGGCTACCAGGTCTTTAATCCCAGAACCCAGGAGACAGAGGCAGGCACGTCTTTAAGAATTCAAGATTAGCTTGGTCTATAAAGACAGTTCCAGACAAGTCAAGGCTACATAGTGAAACCCTGTCTCAATAATAAATACACAAACAAACAAACAAACAAACAAACAAATAATAGATGTTCCATCCATTTTGATCATCAACAAAGTCTCAAGCACTCTTAAGTACTTTTATAAACACAAATTCATCAAACCTATGTGGTAAATACTATTTTTTTTTACCATCCCATTTTACAGATGGAAAATCAAGGCTCAGAAAAGTCAAGCAACTTTCTCAGAGCTAGAAAGCTGTGGTAGAAACTGAACTTGATTGAACTCACGCTGATATGAAGCCATTGTGCTCTGGAAACATCTGAAATTTCCTTCTAATAAGAACACACATGCCATGACTGACTCCCCAACCCAGAGGAAAGATGGGGCTCCAGGGACTTCAGAGATTTCAACCCAAGATTCAGATGAGACAGTTTCAAGTGCTACCACCTGGATTCTGTTGGGGTAGCACCATCTCCTCCCTGGGCCTCCCGCCCAGCCTTCCCAGCAGCTGTTGTTGATTATTGCTAGGTCTTTCCCAACCCTGGTCTCCTGGCTCCTCCCCAGTCTCTGACCACATCCCTCTTCCAGCCACAGAGAGGTGGATCAGACATGTTATGTGGCTGAGCTTCAAGATTGCATTCCCAAAATATCTGAGCGACTGGCAGATGGAGATGTTGTATTCGGGTGCAGGAGGGGAGTGGATCAGAAATAAAACGAAAGGAGCCAGGGTGAGCGTGTGAGCACCCCCAGCACTGGAGGCAGGATGGGCTTGGGCATTCCCCTCCAGGGGTCCAGGTTATAAGGCCTTGTTCAGGCCAGCCAAAAGCAACATCAGAAAGGTGCTAGCATCTCAGATTCACTGAGCATATACTTGATACAGGCGTGGGGCTGGGCATTATGTCAATCTGCCATGCTGCCTGGGAAGGGGGCGCTCAGACACTGCTACCTGCACAAACTTCTTCAAAAAAGAACACAGATCCTTTTCTGCTTGGATACTTAGACTACTTAAAGTGTCCCCAAGATTAGCATCACCCTGCTAGCATCTCAGAAGCTTGGTGTGAGCAGGAGCCTCACCACCAGCTGGTGCTACCAGCTGGCCCACAAATGAGGGGGCACAGAGAGGCCCTTCTTGGCTATGTCCTTGGAAACTCAGTGTATCCCCCATCCTGCCCACCCTCCAGTGGAGAGGCTGCTAGAAGGTAAATTTCCAAGTGGGGGTACTCACAGCCATGGAGGAGTCTGGGCAGGGAAAGGTCCCAAGATCTCCACTTCATCCTCACTGGACTGGCAGCAGCTGGACTCATAGCACCTCTGACAGCAGTGTTGACAAGTCCAGCCACACAGCAGCACGTCAGAGATTCTAGAAAGCAAGCCCTGGGGCCATTGGGGAAGGAAGAAAGAGGAGAGAGAACACCCCAACTTATAAGCAGCCCATTTGGGATTGCCCCACCCATGATAAGTAGGTACCCCAGAGCAGAACTGCTGGTAGGAGAAAAAAAACTGTTCTCTCTTATTTATGCACTGTGGCATAAGGGACGGCAAACAGAAGTAGCTGCAGCCATTCGAAGCAAGCAGAACACTTGCAGGTGTTTGCCTTTGTAGTTTATGTGTGTGCCTCTCTTGACAGGTGGGTGGTTATTACAACATGGAGAGAGCCAGACAATATGTTCTCAAACACATGATGCATACGGTTTTCTCCTGGCAAAAGAAAAAAAGATACTTCAGGAAAAATAGCCCCACGGACATGCAACTAAACTGGGGGAGTCCGATTGAGTTGGGATACACATGCCGTCTGTCCAGTGATGTCCCTCTTGCCAGGGTCTCCCTTTTGGTAGAAGGGAAGAGAAACGGTACCCTTGTTAATATCCTGTGACTCAGTACTCAATCATGCCCCAGCCCCACACCAGACTCCAAACGGAAAGGCAAGCATTTGATTAGAATCCAGACCAAACAGATGATTGAATTAACCCACCTCGTTCAGTGGTTCCAACTGCCCTTTTAGAGAGCCACGGTGAAGCCAGGGCGAGGGGCAAAGAGAGGGAGAGAGAGAGAGGGAGAGGGAAAGGGGGAGGGAGAGAGAGAGAGAGAGAGAGAGAGAGAGAGAGAGAGAGAGAGACCAGTTTAGCAATATTCCAGCAACTCAAAGAACAGCAAGACAAAAACAACCGAAAGCAGCAGCGGCATCTTCTCACTCACCATTCTGGGGAGGGAGCTGACTTTACTACCAAGGTATGGCTATGTTTGCAGGGCTGCTGGGAGCCTCTTGGTTAACTAACAGCGAATAAACGGGAACTGTGAGCTTTTCCATTTGATGTGCACCGTGTGCTGTTATGAATCAGAGCGGGTAGATAGCTCGTCATGCTACTCAACACACAGCCACACTTCAGGGGACTCGCAAACCTTCCCAGACTGAAATAGCCGAAACCAACCCAAGAGGGGCCTGATTAGCTAAACTGACAAGCTGACTCCCCCGCCCCTGCCAGGGCCCTACCTTCCAATCCTGCTCCAATCCTGCTGGTAGAGAGCATCCTTCGACCACCCACAAATGGGGGAGGGGCTGGAAGGAAACTAGGAGCTGGTCCTCCCTCCCTGGTGTGATTCCACCCGTACCCCATCTTCTTCTCACAGGTCCCTGAGCTCTAAACTCCCTTCTCCCAAGAAGGGCTCCTCTATGGACCCAGGATTTCTTTTAAAAAATTATAGCATTTCTTGTGTGTGTGTGTGTGTGTGTTGTGTGTACGCGTGTGTGTGCATGCATGTGTGCTTTTGTGGTCACGCACATCCATGGCACCATGTGGAGGTCAGAGGATGACTCTCAGGAGACCATTCTCTACCTCCTCCACCTGGTTCCAGGGATCAAACTCAGGTCATCAGACTTTGTGGCAAGCACTTTACAGACCCAGGATTTCATGATTTAAAAGGAAACATGGTGGTATTGACCTACTAGGCAGGTGTCAAGTCCTGATGACCTGCTTAGGACAGATCCCAGACAGGAAGGGAGGTGCAGCCCAAGCCAGGGCTTTGGGGTGCACAGGGAGCCTGTAGGGAGGAGATAGTCTGGGTTTGTTCCCAGATGTTAACATCTTCTTGACTCTTGCTCACTCCCATCCTTCCTTGTAAACAAAGCAAACTGAGCTCTCTAAGGCTGGGGATACCCCAGTCCAGCTCAGATTTAGTACGTAGGGTTCTCCTTGTGTTAATTTTCCCAGATGCCTTCTGCCTCCATCATGTGATCCTGGCTCTCTTTGACTGTGGGTTGCAGTTTTCTTTACAGACCTCATATATGCTGGCTGTTCTGAGATAGGGTATAACTCTATAGCTCAGGTTAGCCCAGAGCTCTTCATCCTCCTGCTTCATCTTCCCAAGAGCTGAGATTTTAGGTATATTCTGTCATTTACAACTTGATTTTGTTGTAAGTTAAGATAAAAAAGAAAGAGAGAGTTAACTTCTTCCTGTGTATGTGTGTACAGACATGCACGTGTGTGGCACACATACATTGTCCTGCATGTAATTGTGCACACGTGTATGTGAAGGACAGAGGTCAATGTCAGGTGTCTTCCCCAGTTGCTCTACATTATTTGTCACAGGGAGAGATCAGGAGATTCTGGAGCGCACCATCTCAAGGCTGGTTGGCCAGTGAGGCACACAATCCTCCTGTCTCTGACTCCCCAGCACTACCGCACCTAGCTTTTCCATGGGTGCTGGGGATCTGAACTCAAGTCCAACAGGTCCAATTCTAGAAAAAAATCAATTAATAATGCACAGGTGGTGGTTCAGTTAACTTCTAAAACTCAGGCTCCGTGAAGAGCCATGGATTGCCTCCTGGGAACGTACCTAAAGGCACTAATCACCGATCCCTCCAAAGCTCAAACTCAGCTGAGCACAGAGTCAGTGGGCCACAGAGCCTAGGACCTAGTGAGTTGGGAAGGAGGTGGGCTCTGAGCCTGGGTCATTTCTTTTGATGAGACAGGACCCTCAGTATGAAAACGATGTATGGCTCCCAACCTCAAAGTAAACACACCTTCTCTGTGGCTTCTGAGACAAGATGATTTCTCCTGGGGACCAAGAATCGCCCCGGCCGGTGTAGCAGTAAAAACTGGCCTCACGGTGCTAGCATGAAAAAGGGTTTAAAGATGTTTGACACAGCTGAGCATAGCAGTGTGTGTGTGTGTGTGTGTGTGTGTGTGTGTGTGTGTGTGTGCCCGTGTGCCCATCATCCTAGTGCCAGGAGTCTGAGGCAGGGAGGTTGTGAATTTGAGACCAGCCTGGACTAAACCATGTTTCAAAAAACAAAAGAAAACAAAACAAATAAACAAACAACAACAAACAAACAAAAACCAAGGGAAGGCGTGTGGGATGGCTCAGTGTAAAGGCGCTTACCATCAAACCCAATGATCTGAGTTAAATCCCCCTGGCATGTTCAATCCTCCCCGACTCTCCAGGTTCCCCCAACCACCATAAAATGAGAATTTTGACGTAAAGTTTTACTTTCCAACCATCAAAGGCATTCCAGCCATTTGCAGGTGTGTTCTCAGGACACGGGTGGTCAAGAAAGATCCATTTAGACTTTTACACAGCTGAGGCGAACACAGAAAAGCTACCATAAGCTCCCTTGATGGCACCAGCTTTCTCAAAGCTCAGGTGCAAGATGGTGGTCCAGGAGCAACCCAAGGTGGGGACAAACGGGACGGAAAAGAAGCCCCGAGTCCAGGGCCTCATTCTACCTTGTCACATCCTCTGGGCTCACTCTTCTGATGTCAGTGGAGAACTGACTCAAGCCAGGCATCATGAAGAGAAAGTCCCAGGCACACAGAGGGAACACAGAGGTCAGCAGACTCAAACAAGCCCTCGGCAGGCTGGTACATATCCTTCCAATAGAGAAGGACTCGTGTATTTCCTGATTTTCAGAAAGTCTCTGAAACTCATTGACCAAAATAAATAAAGCTTTGTGGGTGCATAGCCACGCCCACTCTCTGGCATCCCTTTGTGCTTGCTTTTTTACTGTTTTCCCAATTGGAAAACTGTGACCGAAGAAAAAAATATTACTCTCTGTGTTCTGTAAAAGTTCAAAGACTTTTTCTAAGAGGGAGCCAGGATGTTTGACTTACACATCCTTCCTCCCATCGTACAGTTTAGATCCCACCTTGACTGCTAAGTAGCTGTGTGGCCTTGACAAGTGACTTAACTTCTCTGTGCTGACACATAATTTAGGATGAATGTTGTGACTTACTACTGTAATCCCAGCACTCAGAAGATGGAGGTGAGAGAATCACAGGCTAGCCTGATCTACATAGCAAGATCTTGCCTCAGAAAATGCATAATTCAATGAAGAACCATAAAAGCCAGTCCTACTGTTCCCTGCTCACTCTCTTGGGCATCAGAGCGGGGCAGGGACTGTGATCTATGTCCTCAACGCTGGTCCATAATTGGTGTCAGTCAAGTGTTGACGAGCAACTATTGAATACATATTCCAACAACTTTCAGGACATAGTTAGATGTACTGTGTGACCCTCATTGAACTTGAAATCAGGACCTAGGCAGTCTATGAAAAGACAAGCCATTCCGGGGATCCAAGCTGGAGGCAGAGGTCAGGTGCCGCCAGGTGACAGACCATATGGGGAACTTGAACAAGGGAGCAGGATAGTTGGGGGATGGGGGGAGCATGTCTGCAGTCCCCACTCCACCTCACCCCCAAGCTGAGGTGAGGGGACAAAAAGTGAGTCCCTGGACCTGGGAGCCACTCTTCTCTCCCCTATGGTTAGGGGCGAGCAGTCCTAGAAGCCTGCAGCTCTTCTGGGTCTGTCTGCAGTGTGGGGGTGGGAGTCTGAAGGTGTGACCTTGGCATGACCTGTCATTACTTCCCAATTTGTAAAGAAACTGGTTTCTTTACCAAACAGCACAGTCCATCCCCACACATTCCCTCTAAAGGTGCGGGGTGTGTGTCTGTGCCGCAGGTACTTGGTATTTCTCCCGGTTCTGGGAGTCTTGGGGGGCGCTCTGCAGGAGGCATGGGGGGGGTGTCCTGCACTTCTCAACGTACTAAAGTAACCGTCCCCACCTCCCTCACCAGTGTGCTCTGGCCTCTGGATGTCCCCACCGCTCTGCACCCAGCGCCTGGGCGGACGATGTCCTTGTCCCTCCAGGTCTGAACAGCTGCCTCCAGCTGGCTCCACCGGCCAATTAGCCCGAGCCGTCACCACGGCAACGGGCGCTGGCGGGCCGGGTGGCTGGCGTGCCCCGGGCCGCCCTCCCGCTGCCCCTCCTTTGGGGTGGGTACCAGGGGACCGGGGGTGGGGAGTTGCAAAGTCACCCCACAGTCTCCCCTCCCAGGGAGGTGAGCGCGAGGGTTCAGGTCCCACGCAGGGCCCTCCATACCGAAATCTGGGATCCCCTGCCCTAGCTCTAGAACACGCACAGGTGCCTGCCCTGGGGCACCCGTTGTTTTGTTGTTTTTTGTGTTTTGTTTTTATTTTCTCCAGTAAGTTTGTGGGAGCTCGGTGGTGCGCACTCCCGCGGCGCGCGCTCCCGGCGGAGGGGGCGCGGTCCCCGGTATTCCCTGGCCGTCGCCCCCAGTCACCGTCCTACCTGGATGTACGCCATCTTCGCCCGCGCTCACTCACTCCGGCCCGGGCATGGCGTCGCCACAGCCCCTTTGCCCTCGCCGGTTCGGCGAGGTGGCACGGCCAGCCCGCAAGACATCAGTGGGCGGCCGGGTGGCCCCAGACGTGACTGGCGTGGATGATGAGCCGTGCCCGCCCCTCTGCCGACCGCCCCGTCCTTGCCCAGCCCTGTGGGGCCGCCTCCCTGGAGCACAGAACCGGGATGCCCAAGGTCCTTCGCTTCGGTCTCTGGTGGGCCGGCACCCACACCCCCACCTTGAGGTGCTCCCTGGTTGCAAAAAAAGCTGGGGCACCTGACCACGGAGCCTGGGCGAGTCGCGGGGACTGCGGCGACCCCGGCGCAGGCGGA
Source organism: Rhabdomys pumilio (assembly GCA_030674055.1). NCBI lineage: Eukaryota > Metazoa > Chordata > Mammalia > Rodentia > Muridae > Rhabdomys > Rhabdomys pumilio. The sequence continues at coordinate 106,818,238 of JANHMN010000003.1, forward strand.
GCCGGCGACGCTGGGGCTCGAGCGCGGGAGGCGGGGGAGGGGATGGGACCTCAAAGGGGTGGGTGGGGGCGGTGCCCGGGTCAGCGCTGCGGGCAGGCAATAGAGTGGCACCTATCCACTGCCTGATCGACAGCAGGGCTTTCGGGCGGCTGTGAGGCGGATGTGACAGCGCGCTGCTAGCTGTAGGGTTTGGAGTTGGAGGGTCTTTTCAATCCCGCCCTCTCCCCAGGCGGCTTGGCGAAAGTTTTATACCAGCCGCACGCGATGCGTCTAGAACCCGGCTGCGGAGTGTGTAGAGGCTGAAGGGCGAACGCCACCTATTTAGGGTGGACCTGGCAGCCCCCCCAGGACAGTGCTGTGGCAGGAGAATGCTCACCCTCGCTCGGATTTGCATGGGCCCCTTTACCCTAACCCGCCCGACTGAAGCCCAGGACGCAACAGGTCTAGCGAAGGGCGGCCGCACAGCGCCACCCAGCGTTTGGCTGCACCCGGGGGCGTGACTCGGCCGGTTCGCAGATGGGACCCGTGTCTCGGACTTGTCACTGTGATCTGGCTTCGTCTACCGTCCCTCAGGGCTGGGCCGCAGCACTGAAAGATTGCTAGCACATCTCCTAGCCCAGGGTCTCCATCGCAAGGTCACCGAGCTTGGTGTAACCCTTCAGCAAAGGACTTGAAGTGGAACGTGGTCCTCCTTGGGTTTCTATTTCTCCATGCCTGGCAGCTGGTGTCGCTGCTCACCAGCTCATCAAGCTTGTCATTTCAATCTTTTGGCGTCCCTGTCTTTTCACCATTAAAAATGGGGTCAAATTTCTGCCCAGCTTAGCTTCCAGGGGAGATAAACGAGTAAAAAAAATATGCAAGCAATTAAGTATGTAATCCACACAAGGAAAATAATCTAGCAATTGGGAGTACGACATTTGTAGCACAGCGTGCGACATGTTGAAAACACATCTACTGAGCCTAACAGCCATCACCTCCATCAGAGCCGCTGTGCTATTTGTAAGAGAACCCGAGGTAGGGCTTGTTGACTGGTAGCCTTCCCTCAAAGTTGGAAGAGTGGGAAGGGTCGATGGGCCCTCGCTTAGATTCTGGCCTCTCCCTCCCGCACCTCTCAGGCATCGTATGTAATTCTGCCGTAAATGCGTGAACCCTCTCTCCGAGATGCTTGAGTATATGTAGACGGTCTGTCAAAGGTTAGCTGAAGCGAGTTGGGCTTCGGGGAATGACCTTCATATATACAGCAAAAGGAAAGAGAGCTTTCACCCAAGCAGTGCAGCTGCTTTGGGGTCACCCGCGCTCCTGTAAGTAAACCAAATAAATTCTGGTTCTCCAAGCTGGGTTTCGGCAGACTAGCTCTTTGGTTTGTCTTTGGAGCCCTTTAGATAAAGTGTGTTTGTCCTGGTGGATTGAGGGTGGATAATGGGGCTGGCAAGTCCGTGTTTCCAGAGCGTCACTCCGGTACCTTACTTACCCCACCCCCCTGTATCTGTACTACCGAGCCCAGAGCAGGGTAGGCCCTGGGCAAAGTGTCTGCTTGTTGCTGCACATTCTGTCCCCTGCTCTGGGATAGCGTGTACTTGCAGATTCATGGGGAGACTGAGGCACTGACTTCCACCATCACACACAGCCTCTTCATTCCTTAAGATCTGAAGTCTGTGAGGATATTAAGCAGCCCTAGTAAGGAAATAGAAGTGTTCATTTGGTGTGGGCATCTTAGAATCTGCTAATCTACTTCTGTCATTATTAAATGTCTTGGTTGTATGCAAGGTACCTAGGACAATGGGTGCTTAATAAATGTTTAGGTGCTTGCTGAGTAAGTGTAAATGGACAGAGACGGCCCCAACTCCCACGTCAGGCGTTTATTACACTGGGATGCTGAGCGCATCGCACGGATCCTTGTTTAATCCCTGTTGGAATTCTGAAAAACTGGTGCAGTCACATCGCTCTCCCTTTTATGAGTGAGGAGGCTGAAGTATCAGCTTGGAGGGGCAGTATGAGTTATCCACAGTAAAGCAGGGGTAAGCTGACCTGTTTCCCAGTAACAGGTCAGCTGCTCATGGTCGCCCCATCCTTAGATGAAAGAGTCAACGAGAGGGCTTAAGACCTTCAGCAGATGAGTGTTCAAGGTCACTCCAACACTGGACTCCAGGGGACTGTGGCTTTTTGATCACCTCTCTGTCCTTCATAGGTACTTGCAGTCCAACTCTGAGGTGTCACCTGGACTCAGACCGAGGTTATGTCTGTTTCTTTGAGGCAGATGGCACCTTTGCTTGTGATGGACAAGCAGAACTACATGTGGCTTGTGGAGTGACATGGAAAAACCCCCGAGAAGGGGCTCTGATCAAGAGTGCTGAGGGACAGAGATGGCTTCCTAAGGGACTGCCATTAAACCAAGCATTGCAGACAGAGGGATTGTTCTAGAGGCCGCCAGTGGTTCCTGATTTCGAGGATCTATAGAGAGGTGTCCATGGGGCCTGTGAACGTAGAAAGGAAGAGTTACATTCCATTCTCACTCACCCCTGCCAAATCCTATTATTTACATTACAAAGGCAGGCAGAAAACCACAACACAGGCTCTGACCAGGGGACACCTGTAGCCTTGGACTATTTTATAGCTGCTGTAGACACTTGACGTTCCATTTGCACTTTTAAATAATTTTTTTTATCAAATTTATTGATTGTGTGTATATATGATGTGTGTGGGAGAGGGAAGGAGCAGGCACATATGTGCCACGGGAGGCATGCTGAGGTCAGAGGACAACTTACACGCATCTATTCTTTCCTTCCTCCATGTGGGTCCAGGGATGGAACTCACAACATCAGACTGAGCAGCCAATGCCTCTATATCCACAGAGCCCATGTTTGGACTCTTTATAGCTTGCAAATTGCAATAGTTAGCAGGCCCACCAGTAGATCTTTGCATTGAGTGTATCAATAAAGAACACATGTAAGTTCGGTTTGACAGCACATGCCTATAATCCCAAACACTTGAGAGACTGAAGCAAGAGAAAAGGCATTCCAGGCCAGCCTGTGCTATGTGGTGATGCCCTGATTCAAAATCAGAAGATGACTACAGTCTAAATATTTGTCTCTCTCCTCATAGGCCAGTATAGTTCTCACTCCTCAGCAAGGAAACTTCTCTCTGCAGCAGACAGAGAGCATTACAAAAGCCCCACAACCAATCAAAACACAGAGGCGTGAAGCTCAGCCCCAGTGGGTCCATGTCCAGAACAATTCCTACACCCAAGGCTCAGGGCTTGGTAGGGGAGGGGGTGGAAAGACCCTGAGGGTCAGGGAGTTTGACGTGAGATTGTGTCTCCTGGGAATGTCGGAAGCCACACCCATGAATCTTGCCTTAACAGGCGCAGAACAATGGCAACAGCAATAGACACTCTAAAGTGGATGAGGAAAGACCATGAGGCCCTGACCCATGACCCGTACAGCTGACTGTAGGTGACTAAGGAAAGCTGACAGGAGAATGTCTTCCCCAGGGAAGAGCACACCAGTTGGTGACCCGACACCAAATGGTCAGCCCTGAAAACATACGTGTGAGTAACATTATATATACAGAGCAAGCAGGTGATATTTAGAGGTGTTATGTATACATATATGCATGTAACAGCAATTAATGACAAAAGAGGTCACAAATTTGAGTGGGAGCAAGGCAAGGTATATGGTTTGGATACAGCAAATTGAGGGGAGACATGATGTGATTATAATCTCAAAAATTAAAGAAAGTATAAGATAAGTAAATTTAAAAACTCTAGGAGAAAGAGAAGGAAGATAAATGTTACTCCTATTTCAATTTGTTTAAATATTTTGATAATTGCATACCCAAATAGTTAATTTCTCTGCCCTGTGATGTACTATGTTCTATATTTATAAAAGCATTCTTCTAAATTCAGTCTTTAGGCTTTCATGGGTTGGCCATGGTCCAATGGTACAGCGGATAAAGTCCTCGCCCCACAAAGGCAGCAGGTGCATTGGATGAGCTGGGAGAGTGGGAACTGCAATCAGTTCTCAGATGCAGCGAGGCTAGTGATCTTTAACTAGTGGAGAGACCAAAGGTCACATAGTCTTCTGTCACTCCATGAAGGAGAAGGAGCCTCATGATAGGAAAGATTTTTGGCAGGTGTGTGTGTGTGTGTGTGTGTGTGTGTGTGTGTGTGTGTCCACCTGTCTGTCTTTGTGTCTATCTGTCCATCCATCTTTTAGCAGAGAGTAAACAAGCATAAAGTCAGGAGGCCAATAGGAAGGAAGGTGGTTGCAACCCAGGCAAGGTGACAGTGGTGATGACTGAGCCATGACAGCTGTGGGAAGCAGGGGAGAGGAGGGGAGGGCAGGTCAGCTAGGAAGAAGGAGCCTTATCTTTCCATATGTGGAATATCCAATACATGTTTCCTGAAGTTCCTTACAGAAGCCAAATTCAATCCTGTTAAAGCATAAAAGAATGCATGGGCTCCTTAGCTGGGAGCTAAGGACAAATCCTCCAGAGACAGCTGGAATGAGGGCTGACCTAGCAGCCATGGAATCCCTACCACACAGCTTCTTTCAGAATATTTTTCTCTCCTAGGGTAGATTTGCTTCCTGAGGCAAAAGAAAAAAAAAAAGAGGTACTTGGTTTACATTTTTATGTTTGTGGTCCCAATGAAGAGACACTTTATGTCACATGTAATGGTCTTGCTTTGGTCACATTCTGAGCCAGAGGACCCAGCACACTTGCTAGAATAAGACTGGGCATGCGGCCAAACATGTGGGCATCACAAGCCACTGTCTGATGAGGACCACATAGGTGGCTGGAGAGGCTGGCTTTCTAAGAAAAAGATGCTGGAGACAGAAGCATTGGTCCCACCCTGAGGTAACCATGGGCCATCTAGACTAAAGAGAGAAGCATAGATGTTTCTGGAATCCTATCCCTCCTAATGCAGGGTCTCTGAGAACTGGTAACCAGTTCCTCTGGTGGTGCCTCTTAAGCTCTTAAGACTAACCAGCCATCTCCTTAGAACACCATGCCCTGGGCAGCAGAGGCATGCACATAATAACAGTCTTCAGAAGGGAATTAGGGGTGGGAGTGCAGTCTCTGGCCCTTAGACTACCTGTTATCATTCAAAAGTGCCCTGATGGCAGAAACAGCTGTTGCCACCCATCGGGCCACACAGCTTCTGATTTAGTGACTATCAATTTTGGCCATTCTCACTGGTGAAACCTGTTGACAAGTCCCTTTTAATTCTATGGCATATAAAACATATCCTTCCCATAACATCTTAGCTTTCCCTGTATCCCTCCCTGGGCTCTGTTTCTACCCAGAATACCTGAGTAGTGAGAAGGCTCAAAGCTAATTAAACAGTCTGTAACAGGGTTCTCAGACTTCAAGCGATGCTACATGCTCATCAGAGTTCTCTGGTCCCTATCTTTGCCAGGGGCAAGAGCTCAGTCTTGCCTATCTAATGGTGTGTAACCAGGGACAAGCCATTTCACCTCTGTGAACCTTGGTTTTCCTTGTCTGCAAAATGAACATTATACACTTTGGTGCTGGTGCTGGAGAGAACTCTGACCACTTAGGAGAAATCCACAAAACATAGACGCATGTCTTACCAGGGGGGTTCCCTTTTTTTCCCCCAAAGCATGCATTTAGCCTGGGGCCTCCTGTTTTATTTCATGCTTGAGAAGGTGGAGTATGTCGAGGGGGAAGGAGGGACCACATGGAGGTTGAAATCCCGGCTGCTATCACCAGCTAGCCTGCCTGCAGGTCATGCTACTCACTGTGACTCACTACCTGTGAGACCCAGGGTGCATGATTTTGTGGGCCTCAGCCTCCTCCTCAGCGAATGGGACCAAAACCAGTGCTTCAGTGCTTCATGGCAGGAAGCACTCTCCCTGATGGATGCACAGAGTAACTGTATTTATCCCACAGTGCTGTACCAGCCCTCAGGAGGATCTCAGTAAATGCAACCACTACTTGCTTTTTTTACTCTCAAAGTATATGGGCTAAAGATACAGTTCTGCGGCAGAGCATGTCCCTAAAGGTGTGAGGCCCTGGGTGGCATACACACACAGCCATGCACACACTCACATATGAACTCACATGAACAAACACACACACAGCTGTGCAGACACCCATGTACATGCGCGCACACACACACACACACACACACACACACATGAACACACGTACATATATGCACACATATGAACTCACATGAACAAACACACATGCATACATAGCCATGCACACACACACATGCATACATACACAGCCATGCACACACATACATACATGAACACACAAGCAGACACTCATACATTAATTTACATGAACACACACACACACATACACCAGACAAGTCCCTATCCATGTGAGGGACCCCACTACTTGCTCATTAGGAATAGTTTTTCTTCTTTGTTCAAAGCCATGATTGAGATGACAGAACCACTCCAGACACAGGTTATTCATAAACTAGACTGTACAGCAGGGGCAAAATTCTATTAAACTCCCTCTTCTCCCTCTTCCCAGACTCACTTGGACACTTGGATGCAGTAGGTTTAGGGGCAGAGTCTGAGGATCCCCAGTTCCTACCAATTTCCAGAGGATGCTTATGGAAGTAGGCACTAAAAAGTCTAGCCTTCGCCTTAACATGCCAGGACTCCATCTCTGGTACTCCTGCACTTCCCAACTAGAAGGATGCTGTCCATCAGCCAGGCTGCCTCTGAGTGACGTTCACTCATTGGCTATCACAGCTCACAGTAGGAGATGGCATGGAGGAGGGGCATGTTCCCGATGAACATCAGCCCTGAAGACATTTCACTCACCGGTGCTGCTTGGCCTCCTGCTGGTCCCTGCAACCTACCAGACATTGCTTCATCTTGCATTCTGTCTGCTGGTGTCTCTCTTAAATGAAGAAGTCTGCCAGTCTCTTCAACAACCTCTGGAACCCTGACACTGGCTCAAGACTGAGGCTGGTAACTACAGTCAGACAAATCCTCTCCACCTCATGATTCAGAAAAGAATAGCTAATGATTTAGTCTTCAAGAAGGAAAATCTGAGGGCGACTTAATAACAGCCTGTACATGTGAAGGGGTATTTGCAGGGGGTGGGTGACCACCTGTTCATTCTCTCTCTCTCTCTCTCTCTCTCTCTCTCTCTCTCTCTCTCTCTCCTCAGCTAGGAAGAATGAAGATGGGATTTAACTGTAGAAATAGAAAGGGATGCTGGGGTTGGCATAGACACACCAATGTGGCTTCAAGGGGAAGCAAATAAACTCTGCTTTCCTGGATTAATGATGAGAAACCAGCTTGGGATCTGCTGTGTGATTTTCTCCCAGAGACATGAAGAAGATTTGAGACTGGAAGTGACTTCCAGGTGGGAATGGCACTGGTACCATAGGTAGCCCTGCTCTTCTGTGCCCTGGAAACCACAGAAATTCTCCTCTCTCTTCTCTACCTCTCCTCTCCTCTCTGCTCCTCTCCTCCCCTCCTCTCTCCTCCCCTCTTCTCCCCTCCACTTCCTTTTTCTCTCCTCCCTTCCCCTTCCTTATTCTAACCCTCCCTTCCCTTTCTTTCCTTCCTTCCTTCCTTCCTTCCTTTCACTTTTTTTTTTTTTTTTTTTTTTTGGTTTTACAAGACAGGGTCTCTCTGTGTAGCCCTGGCTTGTCCTGAAACTTGCTTTGTAGACCAGGCTGGCCTTAAACTCAAAGATCTACCTGCCTCTGCCTCCCAAGTGTTGAAATTAAAAGATATGTGCCACCAGACCCAGCTACTGTGGTGATTTGCAAAGGCCTGTTCTCTGGTCACACATCTGAAGCAGCGTCTGGGTGATGGACAGCATCCTCACCAGGAGTGCATAATCTTGCCCTGCTGGATGACAGATGCCCTGGGCACTGGGGCCACAGGTCTGTGCTGGCACTGCACCTGCAGGAGGTTCTGATGCTGGCTGCAGCGTGAGGATTGCGAGGCCTCCTGCTTCATGATGTAGTTCTTACTTGGAATTTCCCATTCAGGAGTTTGGGGGCAGGGTCTTCCATCTGACCCTGCATTTCTAGCAAGCTCTACTGGGCATCTCCAATGTTTTCCATACTGCGACACTATGCTAGCACATTGCAGAGAAATCTCATACTGTGCATCTGGTGGGATGGCTCAGTGGTGAAAGCACTTGCTATACAAGCCTGAAGTTCAGAGTTCAATCTCTGGGACTCACACGACAGAAGGAGTTAACTGACTTGTTCTCTACCTTCTCATGCGCACCATGGGGATGTGCTCTCTTGTGCGCACACACATATTAATTAATTTAAAATAGGACAGTCACCAGGGTTACACTACTGGGAAGTGGTGAGATCTTTGGGAGGTGGGAACCTAATGGGGTGTTGTTGGAGATTGGTACTAATGTTTTGAATCTGTGTGTTCAGATGCTGAAGGTCCTTGTCCCCAGTTGGTTTTTGATCTATCAGTAAAGATGCCAATGGCCAATGACTGGGCACGGGGCAGGACACTGACAGTTGTGCAGGTAGAATGCAGGTGAAATGGGAAGCCCTTGGACTGGGGGAAGAAGAAGGGGATGCAGTATTGACAGAAGATAAACCCAGCTAGTAACGTGAGTTTTTGGGTAAGTGGCCATGGGCCTTGGGTAGCCGGGAAAGGTTTAGGAGTGCCCAGCATTTTAGTTTAGCCAAGGCATTTAAAAATTAACCAACGTGTGTGTGTGTGTGTGTGTGTGTGTGTGTGTGTGTGTTTTCCATTCGTAGATCTGAGATAGCTCCTGGGCAGGTGCACGCATGCAACTCACCGGGAGCACAAAGCGGTGCAATAAAAAACTCACTGCACCAGGTGTGCTTTTGGAGGAGATGGTGCTCTTCCTTTTCTCCTGTTCTTCTTTCTTCCTTCCTGGCTTTCAAGAGAGTGAGTTTGTTCTGTCATACTGAAGTGCTACCTTACCCCAGCCCAGAGGAACCAGGCCAGGCAGCTGAACATAAGTCTCCTCCCTTTCTACACTGGTTAGCTCAGGGGTCTCATGCAGTGAAAGGAACCTGGCTTTTGAAGATACTGATGCTGCTGGCTCATGGACTTCCTGAGTATCAAGGATCTAGAAAAGGAACCCCTTTTGGATATTGGTGTCCTTTCATCCATAGCCCCCTCCCACAGAAAGGATGAGAAAGGCCAGTAGGCAGATAGACCTTGCCCCTTGACAGGTAGAGCACAGAAGGTAGAGTGTGGCTCACAGAGACTGGGGTTCAGATGGAGAATGGGTCAACACATACCAGTTTGTGGACCATTAGTTTCTTCATAAGTCCTTGACATGTGCACAGCAGCTTAAAGGACCATGTAGATCAAAGAGTTGGAAGCCCTGGGCATCTTGTTGGCATGTAGCATGCATGTAACTTGTGATATACTTGTTTCTAAGTAATCAGATTCTGTTTATTAGGTGGGAAGGAAGTACCATCAGGCAGGTATGGTAAGATATCCTCTCTTTGAATGAGTTCCTGCTGTCTTCTAGAACCTTATATGGAGCAGGAACACCAGGTAGCTTCCTGAATCCCTCTCTTTCTCCTCATCTGTGTGTGTGTGTGTGTGTGTGTGTGTGTGTGTGTGTGTGTGTGTGTGTGTTTGCCCATGTGGCCATGTGTGGGGGCCAGAGACTGGCACTGGAGTGTCTTCCTCTAATGCTTTCCACATTGTGAGACAGAGTCTCTCACTGGCTTTGGAGCTAGCTCACCAATTCAGCTAGACTGGATGCCCAGCAAGCCCCAGGGATCTGCCTATCTTCATCCCCAAGGACTAAGTGTATACTACCATGACCAGCTTTCTACATAGGTAACAGAGACTCAGGTCCTCATGCTTGTGCACTAGACATTTAACCCACTGAGCCATCTCCCTAATCCCCAGATCTACCTGTTTTCCATAGAAGTCAAGTCATGACTGCATAGCTAGCACCTATTTACTTGAGGTGCTCCTGAGTGTCAGATGGAGCCAGCTCAGAACATCTGTACTGAGAATTTTGATTTCTTTAAAAACAAAGAAGTATTGTAAGACTGTTTTCATTTTAATCCCAGGTGTGAGATGTGGGGCTGCTTCATATTGTCCACAGCAGGTGACTATGATTCACCTCATGCTCTAGTAGGGGCGTGGTTTTGCCAGTTGCAGATAGTTTGTGCGAGTGTGTGACATTTGGAAATCTGGGGACTTTTCAGAGGATATATAAATGCTAGAGCCCCAATAGAAGGGGTTGGTTGGCTGGTTGATGGTTGTGGTTGGATTTCTGTTGGTTGTGGCTTGTTGCTGATTGTCAAGTAATCGTGTACAAAGAGTTGAAATTAAGAAATTAGATATCCTAACAGCAAAGATCAAACTTGCCCCAAAGAACTTAATGTCCCTAATCAGCAGAAAGTAATCTAACAATACTGTTGCCCCTTTCCCCTCTATCCTTTTTTCCTTCCTACATAGTGTTTGGGGGTTGAAAGGGCAGGGGAAGAGGAGTGGAGAAGGATGGAAGAAGAAAGAACCCACAAAGTAGCCAAAGGTCTGGTTACAAACATCCATGCTTGTCTTTCCCTCTTCAACACTCCTTTCTCCTTCTGTCTACACAGATCCTCTAAATGTGTGCCCAACCCAAGTGCCCCTCAGAGCACCAACATCCCCACTGTAACAAGCTGCTCCATTTCTCCAGCTGCAGGCTTGAGAATGGACCAAGTGTGGCCTTACTGGGATATATGTTTCTGTGACAGTTGCTAGGATCAGTGTCAGAGAACTGGAACCCTGCTCAGCCAAAACTTGATGCCCCACAGAGCCAAAACTAATTACCTTTGTGGAGCAATATCTGACCCCTGTATGCTGGGGCTAGAGCTCAGCTGTAGAATACCTGCCTGGCCTGTGTGGGACTTGGACTTAATCCCAAGTATGACAATAAAACAAGACAGCATTGGGTATTAAAAAAACAAAGTCCTGCCCTCTTTGTCTCTCCCACTGTCTTCCTTCTCCAAGTTGCTTGAGTTAGAACGGTGTATTCTACGTCATCCTTGATGGGTGCCACAACCTCACATTGTATCATGTGTAAAAGACATCATTGGGTAATTTTAGCTATTTTATGAACATTAGAGTATATTTATATAAACCTAGACAGTGTAGGGTAGCTATTATATATGGCCTCTTTCTGTCTCTCTCTCTCTCTCTCTCTTTCTCTCTCTCTCTCTCTCTCTCTCTCTCTCCCTCTCTCATTTGTTTTATTTTGCTTTGCTTTGCTTTGCTTTGCTTTGCTTTGCTTTGCTTTGCTT
>JANHMN010000003.1:106829507-106847007 GCA_030674055.1 Rhabdomys pumilio
TTTGCTTTGCTTTGCTTTGCTTTGCTTTGCTTTGCTTTGCTTTGCTTTGCTTTGCTTTGCTTTGCTTCAGGGTCGCATGTATGTCATAGGGGCTTCCAACTCACTCTGCAGCTGAGGGTGACCCAGAACTCCTGCTCTTCCTGCTTCTACCTCTGGGATGCTGGAGTGACAGGATGGTACTCCCACACCTTGTTTATACAGTGCTGAGGGATCAAACCCAGAGAGTTTTGTGCATGTTAAGCAAGCACTCCACCGACCAAGCTACACGTACCCCAGCCAATGAGGTACATTGCTTTCCATGCAAGAAAAGCACAAAATAAACAGGAAGGCAATGAAGGATCATAACATGCTGACCTTTTAAGATGATATGTAGGTCAAGGTCACAGAACCTCGTCTCTGACCTTGTCTCTGAGTGGAGGGCTCCGGCTCCAGGGCTCACTGCTCAGGCATTCACAGAGGGAAGTGGGCAGTCAGCTCAGCATCGCCTGGAGACTTCAGGGGACTGAGGGAGAGTGAAACTCTCTGATTAGCCTGACCCTTGGAGACTTGAGATTTCCATTTCAGTGCAATCAAAGGACAGAAATGTGTTCTAAGAGCCACATTGGCTCAATCGCAGGCAGAAGGAAAAGCTAACGCTATGATTGGCTCAGCCTGAGTGACATGCACACCCTAAATCCACTGAATCAGAATCTACATTCTAAGAAAATCTCATGTGATGCATTGGAAGATTAAAGTAGAAGGGTTACAGGCTGGAGCTAGCTTGGAATTTTTGTACTTTTCTAGGTATACGCCTCACTAGAGGTTGCTAGCCCCTCTGGAGCTCAAGAATCACACAGTTGAGTTGTGTCCCATCCCATCTAGTCCCTGTCTGGTCCCCATTTCCATCCCTGTCCCTGCCTCTGACCCTCCCCTCCCACAACTGCAATGTTTAAGTAAGATTACAATTTCGAAGCAAACTGCACTCATCAGTATACTGGGCTCATGCAGCTCATGGGCCTCGGGCCAGACATGCTTAATACTTGCTCCTAGAGCAAGTTCAGAGTAAACAGAGTGTGGCAGTTTGCAGGTTACATACTCCAACATGACAGTAATACTGAGTTCATGCGACCAGGGAGCAGCTGCTGTCACAGACCATGCACAGACATGGTCTACACACGGTCATGCCTAATTGACGGTCAGTTCACATTTGTGTCTGATTCTGGAGTCTGGGCTGTCAGCTGCAGAGAGCACTGACTATCAGAGAAAAAGCAAAAAACGTGGATCTCTTCAAGAATTCAAGGGGCTGGGATGCGACTCAATGGTAGGGCTTTTGCTTAGCGTGTCCACTACCCTGGGCCTGATCCACAGCAGCACAAAAGTAGGAAAGGGTGAGGCTGGAGGCTTCGTTCCTGTTTTCTAAGTCATGTCTGTTGAACAAGACTTAAAAGCTACGCTGTTTTCACTCCAAGCAGCAAGGGGTCACTGCTAAATGTAACAGTGTGGAGCCCTGATGTCCTCACAACACAGGCAGATAGAACTTCAGCTGCCAAGCTCCGCTGCCGACTGAATGAACTAACAGACCACCTAGGGGATTAGTAGAGCACACACGTGTAGGTGTTTACAGAGATGGCTCCATCACGAAGCCTCTGGCCTAAGTAATGTTTAATCTGTTGATGGATCAAGTCGACTGTAGACAGTTGGACAGCAAGAGAACTGTGGAAGGTGAAGTCTGTGGGAAGATTGGAAACCACTGGGGAATGTATTTGAAGGGCACAGCCTGCTCTGATTCCTTTCTGTCTCTGTCTGCTTCCTGTCCTCCTCAAGGTAAAGATCTCCCCCACCCCCTCTCCTACCACCACAATGCTCTGCCTCCCATAATCAGCAGAGCCAAGGACTATGAACTAAGGTCTCTGAAACCATGAGCCATAACAGACCTTTTCCTCTTTTAAGTTGTTTGTGTCTGGCATCCTGTCACAGTTTTGAGAAAGTCAAGCACAGACCAACATGTCATATGGTTCCAGAAGGTGCCACCTACAGCCTGAATGCTGAGCCATCTCTCTTGCACCCATTCTAAAAATAAATTTAAAATTTTCTTTTTATTATATTTATTTCTTCAGAGAAATGTATTGCACACATGTGGACGTCAGAGGGCAGCTTGTAGGCATCTGTTCTCTTTCACTGTGCGGGTCCTGAGGACTGAACTCAGGTCGTAAGCCTTAGCAGCAAGCACCGTTGACCCCAGGGTCATCTCACCAACTGCAGTGTTTCTATTTATAAAGCAACCACAGACCACACACAGGCACACACACACACACAGGCACACACACACACACACACACACACACACACAGGCACACAAACACACACACACACACAGGCACACACACACACAGGCACACACACACAGGCACACACAAACACAGGCACACACACAGGCACACACACACAGGCACACACAAACACACAGGCACACACACACAGAGGCACACACACACAGAGGCACACACACACAGGCACACACACACACAGGCACACACAAACACAGGCACACACACAGAGGCACACACAAACACAGGCACACACACAGGCACACACACACACATCAGAGTGACACAGTGCATGAACTGCTCAGCAACAGATACTAACTCACAATAAGTGTTAACGTTTCCAATGTTATAAACAAAGTGTTAACGTTTAGATGACTGTTGTAGAGTCATTCTGAAGTCCCTTGAGAGAGGCTGAATAACGCTGCAACAAACCATGTACATTCCCACAGAAGAATAGAAAGCAAGCGAGATCACTAGGGACTGGAGAGGTAGCTCATCTCAAGAGTACTCAAGAGCTATGTGTACATAGACTTGCACTCTATGTACACACCCCCTCCCCCCAAACACACACACATACACACACACACACACACACACACACACACACACACACACACAAGTTTTTAAAAGAACGCCAAGGCCTCTTATGTCTTATCCCCAAATCTGGGTGTTGCCTTGCAGTGTACTGAATAGAACTGGTTGTGGAACACACCACCCACCCACCCTTCTGCTTTTTGGTTGTAAAAGATCCTTGCTGACAATGAGAACACTCGGATGCTGACGTCATCAGAAGCAAAGCAAGCTTGCAGCAGCGTGGAAGCGTTCTTGCTCTCAGAGCAACTGCAAGCAGGGCTCTGATCCTTGAAGCACAGGGTGGGCCTTCTGTGAGTCAGCATGACCTTTTTTGCATATTCTTCTCCTCCCTGGAGGGACGGGCCCTTTTATTACATTTTCCCAGCCTGGAGCTGAGCTCTGCGGGCAACCTCCTGTCATTTGTTTGTCTGATGGGCATCATTTCTTCTAAGAATCTAATTAGGATCTTTTCAAGAGTTCAGCCTGGAAGCGAGGGAATTAAATATGACTCAGACGGTGCGCTGCCCAAAGCCGGGCAAAGGCGAGACGATGGCCCATGATTTATGCATCCATTTGTTCCATCTGCAAGTCCCGACAGCATGTCCTTTCTGTGCCAAGTTAGGGGCCAGAGCAGGTGTGTCCAAGTAGAGGCTGTCTATTTCACAGACAGGGTTACACTAAAAGAAAAGCCATTAAACCGGGGATGCACTAGTGAAGCCATATAGCTACTTTTAACCAAAAGGATACAGCAAAGACAACCAAAATACGTAGCCCAGGCTGGCTTCACACCCTGCAGCTTCCTGCCTCTGCTTCCTGAGTGCTGGGCTCACAGGCATGCACACATTCACCTCCGACTCTCACCCCCTCCTGCTCTTTAAGCATCAAGAGGCCTGTGAGGAAGCATCCCCGATGGACCTCAGACATGCAGAAACCTGGGAGATGCACGTTTGTTTTTCCTAAGCCACTGAGATTCCATGATTTATGAGTTCTTGTGGCATACTATAGCTCCACCTGGTCAGTTTGTAATGTTAACTTCCAACAGGCATGATGACATTTGTCAGAACTCAGATGGGAGGTAGGAGAATTGCGAACGCCTGGCCAGCCTATGCTACACAGTCAGACCCTGTCTCAAATACCACAGGTCTGGTAAGATGCTCCAGGGAGTGCGCACAAGCTTGTGGTTGATCCCCAGAACTCACTTAAAGGGCAAAGGAAAATAAGTGACTCCATAAAGTTGTTCTCTGACACACACACACACACACACACACACACACACACACACACACTGTGGCATGTGTGCCTCTCATCATACAAACACACACTAATGAATCTGAAAGAAGAGAAAAGCACACAGCCATAAAACTTTGACCTTCCAACCAGTTAAACAGATAATGGCAGACTTAGGGAGAACAATTATATGCCTGGTTTATTTGCTGAATGTTTGCAGAGCACAGACTGAATGCCACACATTGTGTGAGGGCCAAAAAGGGAGTTCTGTCTCTGCCCTCACAGGGTAAGTGATCTGATAAGAGCGACACAGCGCTGACGATTGCTCAATAAATAATCTGTTCTAAGTGCAGCAGAGGTGGAAGAAGGGCGTCCATTGCAGCCCCAAGCTCACACCAGCCCCCAAGCTCACGCTCACAAGCATGGCTGCACTCGTCTTTCTGACATGGTTCTGTGAAACCTGACTAACCGTTGAAAGCCTCAAACCACTTCTATTTACAAAATCACGCCTTTTTGTAATAAAAGGTACACAGACGTATATCCCCAAATATTGAACTTTAAAAGGAAATTAAAGTTATCGAATTTGATATGAGATCTAGATTTTTGGGTCAGAAAAGGAGTATCAGTAGGAAAACGTAGTGAGCTTCATATTTAAGTCTGGGGGTCGGGGAAGATTGTCTGGTTGGTAGAATGTTTGCTGTGTAAGCAGGAGGGCCCACGTTCAATGCCCAGGACCCACAGTAAAAATGTAAAAAACAAAAAGCGGTGGTGTGTGTAATCCTATCACCAGGCATGTGGAGAGAGGTGGATCCCTGGGCTCACTGGCCAGCTGGCCTGGTCCACTTAGAAAGTTCAAGGCCAGTGAGAGACCCTGCCTCAAAAACAAGGTGGGGAAGAATGACGTGCCCTGGTCTTGACACACACGTAGACATATGTGCAGATACACTGGAACACACGCATATACGCACAAAGCACTTGTCTGTGCGCGCACACACACATACACACACAGCACCTGCATGTGTGTACACATATGCACGCACATATACACGTGGATGTGCACACAGATTGGATAGCACTGCATGGATGAAAATCTCACAGCTTTGGCAATTTCTCCCTGTAAATTGTTAGGGTAGGCTAGAACTTTGTACTGTGTTACTTCCTAAAAAGCTAAACGATCCCGTGAAAGTTGTTTAGGATTTTTCTTGGGCTGGGGTATATTCAGGATTTCTCTGTGTGTAGTAGTGCAAAGCCCAAGTTCAATCCTAAGTACTGCACCCACACCCAAATGCTAGTGTCTTCCATGTGCCTATTCCATAGGTAAATACAGTCAGGCAAACCTGCATGTGGGGTCTAGGGAAAGAAAACACGTAAAGCCTAGTAAAAGCTGAATGTCAGAAAAACAAAATTTCAGTCTGAGGAAGTCTCTAATATTCCACAGGATAAAGTTACATTGGAAAGAATCAGCTTGTTTCATCTTTTGCTGCACCTAGGTGTGTGAGATTTCAGTGGCCTTCATTTCGTTATTTTAAATGATAGTTTCTAATGTGTTATGATCAATATGATGAACACTACTGCTCACTTGACTTGTCTTTGAGATTTTTTTTTATGTGTATGGGTGGTTTTTCCCTGCATCTCTGTCTGTGCGTCTCACATGTGCAGGGCCTACAGAGGCCAGCAAAGTTATAAACTCCCATGGGGGAGCTTGGAATTGAACCCTGATCTTCTGGAAGAGTGATCAGTGCTCTTAATCACTGAGCCATCTCTCCAGACCACACTTCACTAGTCTTACATTAATTCATTATAATGGGTAGTAAGGGGAGTGGCTGGAAAAAGTGAAAGGAAGAAGGCAGGGTGGGCGTTGGGAGCAAGGACGGGGGAGGAGAAAAGTAAAGAAATGGGTGGTGTGACCTCCGAATTCTATGGGGAAAATATAAACATCAGAAATATAATAGGGCTTTTTAATGTGCCTGCCATCCACAACACAAGCCGAGAAATCGAGAGACTGCATTCTGTCTACCATAGCACAGTTCTAAAAAAGAAGAAAGGCCAGGCTGTAGTCTCAGCTACTGGGAAACTGAGGTAGGAAGATCTCATGTTCACGAGCTCTGGGAACTACAGAGTTCAAGACAGCCTTGATGATCAAATGATACCCTGTCTCAAAGTAAAAGCTGAAAATATGTGTGGACTCAGTGGTAAAGCAGTTTCCTTGGAAGGAGCGCAGTGCAGGTGGGGTGGGGTGGGAGATTAACCAGAGGGATTGTGGCTCCAGTGTCATACCTTAGCAGGTCACTATCACTTCATCCAAGAGCCTGGGCTCCAGTCTCCTGGAAGGACAAGGCTTCATTTGCTCATACTTCTCTCACAGCAGTTTGTGGTGTCCAGCAAGAATGTGAGGACCACCACAAGCCCCTCATCCAGCATGATTTATCATGATCGCCCCAGCTATGTCATCCCTTCCTCCATCTTGGTTTCTGATGTCCTATCAAAAAAAAAAAAAAATGGCAGACACCTGCCTAGTCCCCCTAAAGACTTCAACAAAACTGCATTTTGATATGTATGTGTTCATGCTTATCTTCATGAACATGTGTGTATGTGCACATGCCTGTATGAGTTTAAGTGTGCAGGTCAGAGGCAGATGTGAGGTGTCTTCTTCAATCTCTCTCTTCCTTGTTTGAGATAGGGCCTCTCTCTGGCCTGGAGATTATTAGTTTGGTTAGATGGGCTAGCAAGCAAGCTACCCTGATTTGAACTTTATTCTCCAGGCATTCCCCTGTCTCTGCTTCCCCAGTGCTGAGATTACAGGTACTTTCCACCACATCTGGCTTTTACATATGTTCAGGACCTTGAAGTCAAGTCCCCATGTTTGCATGGCAAGCACTTTACTGACTGAACCTTCTTCCCAGCCCAAACACATCAGTATGTATTTCAAGGCAGCACTTGCAGACAGTGGTCTGCACAAATCTTGAGTTCCTCATCCCCTGTGTCTGACAACAGCCACAGTGGTGTAGCCCAGACTTGTTCTGTAGCAGGAAAAGGAAACTCACAGGGCCAGGCCTGTGCTTCACATGGGGGTTTCCACCTTAGTAAGCTGTCTCCATGAGTATATCTACACACACACACACACACACACACACACACACACACACACACACACGCCGTGCCGTGCCGTGCCTGTGTGTGTGTGTGTGTGTGTGTGTGTGTGTGTGCATTTACAATTTTTTTATTTAATGTTTGTGAGTACACTGTCACCCTCTTCAGACACACCAGAAGAGGGCATTGGATCTCATTATAGATGGTTGTGAGCCACCATGTGGTTGCTGGGAATTGAACTCAGGACCCCTGGAAGATCAGTCAGTGCTCTTAACTGCTGAGCCATCTCTCCAGCCCCATCCCTGGGTAAAATTAAAGGCAAATGTACATGACCTGAAGCAGCAGTGGAGGGTGGCAAGCCAGCAGGAGGCAGGGTGGGCCACTGTGCAGCCCAGAGTCTGGGCTTTGGGGCAGCTCTTTGCTTCAGAAGCATCACCTCTTCTTCTTTCCCCATCTAGAAGTGAACAGTGAATAAACTCAGGGGAGAGACAACATCTCATCACTTCTACCACAGAGAGAGACCTGGAGGCGACACTCCAGGAACAGAAGGACAGTCACAGTGTGACCTCACGCCCACAACCTGAAAAAGTTAGTGTTGAAGATGAGGAGGCGTCAAGAGCTGCTGCTAAGTGTGGGTGTAGTCCTGACGCTCAGTGGGGTCCGCAGCTGTAGCAGTTCTGTCCTGTTGCTGCCCAGCAGGGGACTGTGCGAGACAACAATGCACTATGCCCTTCAAAAGCTAAACAAAAGCTTTGCCGGGAAGAAGTGCTAACTGTGGTGAGTGCTTGAGGAATCTGCATGCTTTCCCCAACTTAAACAAAAGTTCTAATTCAGCTTTTGACAGTTTTGCTACATATGTATCCTGTATCTTGATCATATCCAGCTCAAGTCACCCCTTCTACTCCCCCAGGCCCTCCCAACAGTGTCCCCCTGTTTTATTTGTTTGTTTAATAACCCAAGGAATTCAATTAGTGCCGCCTGTATACACACAGTTAAGGGGTCCAGTTAGTGCCGCCTGTATATGCCCAGCTAAACCCCCTGTTGGGGGAAAACAGGCAGCAATGAAGAAGTAACTTCTAACAGCCCAGTTCATGATCAGCACTACAGAAGGTGTATTCCACAGGAGTGTGAGCCAGGGACAGTGGTGTCAAAGCATTAGAGTGGGGTCCAGGAAACCCACTAAGCTGACAGCTGAGCTCATACCTGCATGAGCTGCAACGTGTGTGTGTGAATGTGGAATGTAGTTTTCCTAAAAACTATAACAAAAAAGTCACAGCCTGGTTCACTTAACCAACAGGAATCCTTCCTCCCACTTCCATCAGCTGGGTGAGTTTTTCTCTGGAAACCTCTTGCCCTGTCTTGCAGGCAGCAGTCATACTCCTGGGTCCTCAAATAGTCACTCCTCACCTCTGTATAGTCTGTGACCTTCTGATCTCTTATGAGGACACCAGTCTCGAGAGTCTACCCATGCAACTTTATTTTATCTTAGTTATGCTTTTGGAATTTTTATTTTGTTTTTGAAATAGGGTCTTACTTGGTAGCCCAGACTGGCTTGGACTCACTTTGTCATCCAGGCTGGACTTGAACTCGTGATCCTCCTGCCTGATCATCCTGTGCTGGTTTGTGTCCACCATAGCTGGTAGTTTAGTTATGTCTTATAGGCCATATTTCAAAACATCGCCACGTCCTGAGATGCGGGGGGTTAGGGCTTCAACATACACATTTTAGTGGACAAAACTCCAATCTATAACAGTGAATGAATAAATGAGTGAGCAAATGAATGAATGAATGAACTACCATGATGCTTTTCTTATGGGAGAGATTAGAGCAGTCAGAAAAATACAGTTGGGAAAGACAAGCAACCACATCAGGAGAAAAGGCAAGGATGTGATATGTACTGTTTCTCAATTCCCTCTTGGCCAATTCCAAATGGTTTTCCCCCAGCTCTGGCTCTTAACTATTTCCGGAAATGGTTTTATTAACTCTGGCTGCAGTAGAATAAGCCATGAACTTTGAGGCAGAAGATCTGGGTTCTGTTCTCCTGGGTGACCTTGGGGAAATCCCATAACCTCCTCCCTCTCCCTCTCCTTCTCCCTCTCCTTCTCCCTCTCCTTCTCCCTCTCCTTCTCCCTCTCTCTCTCTCTCTCTCTCTCTCTCTCTCTCTCTCTCAGCATGTGTGTTTGTGTGTCTGTGTGTGTCTGTGAGAGAGAGAGGTGGGGGAGAGAGTTGGGCATCATGTAACTGGAGGCCACAGATCTACCTTGGGTGCCTTTGTCAATCTCTTTAAGAGGTCTCTCACTGACTCAGCTGGACTGACTGGACAGTGAACTTCAGGGATCCTTCCATTTCTGCCTCCCCTACATGAGGATTCTAGGCATGCACTGCCACACCTTGCTTTTTTGTATGGATGCTGGGGATCAGAACTCAGGTCTTCATGCTTGCATGGAAGACACTTTATCAACTGAGCCATCTTCCAATCCCTAGGATGCTTTTATGCCCTAAGAAGACAATAACATCTGTCCTGTTTCCCGGTCACCTCCACTACTTGCTGGTGCAGGCAGGGGGCTGTTACTTAACTTCTCTGACTCTTCACCCTTCTCTGGGCAATAGATATTACTACAGTCCATATCTCAAGCACACACACACACACACACACACACACACACACACACGCACACACGCACGCACGCGCGTGTGCACACACACACACACACACACAGCCCTGCTACCCAGCATATATTAACTGTCAGTCAGCTGCCATCACTGTATGAGCAGGGCATTGATCCCTCTGTACTCCATCTGGGATAAGCAAGAGAAACAGGCACAGAAACACTGACTGGAAAGTTAAACTCCTCACACACCATCCCTTCAGCTCTCAGGATCACAGATATATTATAAATTATATAAACACTGTAGAGTGAAAAATTATAAAGACCTTTTTATGAAATATATATAGGCTTTTCCTTTACCCTGAGCAAAAGAATGCAGGCTCCAGAAGGCAGAACTGAATGTAGGATTTGAGGCCTTCACTGCCCTGGGATACATCCTGGGAAGAGTATTAACATTCCTCAAGCCTCAGGGAAAAGAACCCACCTGTGGGTGGGGAAGGCCCAAAGCAGGAGGACGCATTCCTGATCATAAAAAAAATTGCAAGTCATCTAGGTGGGACAGTGACCGGATCGAGTGAGAAATAGTTTAACCTGAAATAGTTGGTAACGACAGGGTGAGGTACAGTGACATGGTAAAAACTACATTCTTGAGAAGAATGAGTGTGCAGAGTGATTTTCACATGACTAAATCATTTAGGGTGGGTTCCTCTGAAATGTTCCACTATTTTTATGATCATGTATCCTTGACAACCTCTCACCCTCCTTCCCACTCCCCTGGTTTGTGGTTTACCCCTTTAAAAACCCTCCTCAGACTGAGTGGCTTGGTCAAACTGTACTCCTTCTCCAGTGTGCAGTTTGAACACTGACTGCCAGCTCTCTTCCCTAATAATCCTCTGCTGATTGCATCCAGGTATGGTGTCTTGGAGTTTGTGGGTGTTCGAGACTTCCCGAGACTTGAGTAAGGGTCTCCCGAATTTGGGGGTCTTCAACACCATCTCAGTTAATAATGTGTACTTTTCCTTCTATTAAAAAATGAGAGACTGGGGCTGGAGAGGTGGCTCCACAGTTAAGAGCCCAAGTTGTTCTTGCAGAGGACCCAAATTCAGATCCCAGGACTCATGTCAAGCATCTTACACCTACCCAGAACTCCAGCTCCAGGGAACCTGATTCCCTCTTCTGGCCACTGTGGGTACCTCCCTTCACATGCACACAGCACCCTTATACACACATAATTAAAAATAAATCTTTATCTTTCAAAATAAAAGAAAATGAGAAATTAGAGCTGGGTGTGGCCACACACACCTGTGATCTCAGAACTCAAGGGACTGAGGCAGAAGGAATGTGAGTTTGAGGCCTGTATAGATGTGACAAGACCCCTTCTCCAAACAAACTATAAATAAATGTGGGGGGGAGGGGGAGAAAGAGAGAGAGAGAGAGAGAGAGAGAGAGAGAGAGAGAGAGAGAGAGAAGAGGAGAGGAGAGGAGAAAGCTGTATTATGTCCCATGTTCTGCTTTGCAGAAAGTTTAGGACTGAATCCAGTACTTGATGATGTTTGCTGAGTCTGGATGTTGTCTTCCTTGATGGTGCCTGTGCTTTAAAATTTCTGATTTGTTGATTTTGTTATTCTGGTAATATGGAGTTTACTTGAAGGAGATTGTTGATCCAGCTGCTTGAAACATCAGTGTCATGGCCAGGGGGTAGCTCAGGAGATGGAACGCTTGCCATTCAAGCATGAGGCCTACAGTTTGGATACCCAGGAGCCATGTCAACTAGTAGGTGGGCACAGTGGCCCATCTGTCACTCCAGCTGGAGAGGCAAAAAGTCCTGGGCAAGCTGGCTAACTGAAACAGCCATATCGAAGAGCTCCAGGTACAGGGGGAGATCCTGTCTCAGTAAACAAAGTGGAGAGTGACGAAAGAATTCACCTGATGTCAATCTCTGGCCTCTGCACACGTGCGCACACATACAAACACATGTGTGCACTCACACACACCGCATAAACATACATGCACACACAAAAGGAAAAATATTAGTGACCCCAAAATGACCAATGCAAGTCATACAGTTACCATGTGCTCAAGAGTCAAAACATTACTCAAGCTGGAATTTTAGACACAGACAAAAGGTTCCTGGATGTTCCAGGTGGGTTTCCAACTAAAATTAGTCCACAGTAGGCATTTAGGAGACAGAAAAGGCATTGCAACATCCCGCCCCACCCCTGAGCCATCTCACTCTTTTTGTAGGCAGGAAGTTTATCCCAGGGCCTGGGACCCCTCCCAGAGGAACACTTAGCTCTTCTAAGTCCCAGAGCAGCGGCCTGTCCCATCCTCCCAGTCAGGGAGGGACTTCCTGTTTATCTTTCCAGGGCAGAAGATGTAAAACCAGAGCAGAGGCCAAGATAACCAATGCTATCTTAGGGTGCTCATCCCATGCTAGGCTGTGAGAGTGGAGATTTACATATAAAGGAAGCTTCTGTCATGGTCCTGTTGCAGAAAAAACAATGTGCATGCACAAGTCTCTCTCTCTCTCTCTCTCTCTCTCTCTCTCTCTCTGTGTGTGTGTGTGTGTGTGTGTGTGTGTGTGTGTGTGTGTGTGTAGGTCTGTTGGGGGGCATTCCTGTGTGTGTGTCTATGTGCACACTTGTGCATGCATGAGTTTAGGGGGAGTGGGTCTGAGTGTGTGTATGTGGTGTGTGTATTTGTATGTCTGTGTGTGTGTCTGTGTGCACCTTTGTGCATGCATGAGTCTGTGTGTGTGTGTGTGTGTGTGTGTGTGTGTCAGTGTTAGACACAGATCTATTCTGACTAGATAGACTGTTCTACAGGCTTTCATTTGGCACTGCTGTTGTAACCAAAAGATGAGAAGTTATTCACTAGAACTAGATGTCAGCTTTGAAAGAGAAAGAGGACATAGCCCACTCCGGAATGTGGTTCAGCAGTGTCCAGTAGAGCTGAATGCACTCTCACTCCAGGCCATTGTCTCATCATTGCCCTTAAACTCCTCATTTCACTTTGTTTTGACACAAGGTCTTTCTCTTAGGCTAAGCTGATCTCAAACTCATGATCCCCCTGCCTCCCCTCCCACGCGCTCTGGGTTGACAGGCATGCGTCCTCATGCCTACCATCCCCAACGGCTCTTTAAATACAATCCGAACCTCTTAGTCTGTTCTACAGTGGAGTTTTGCACTTCAGCATGCCTGGCACTGAGAGAAAGCCCTTTCTCTGCTTTGGGAGTTCCCAGGACTGTGGGATGGTGCATAGCATCCCTGGACTTAGTGTGTGATGCTACTTGAGGGGAGACTTGGACATACGAAACCCAAAGATGAACTGATGATAGACCAAAGTAAGGACACCACTAAAGTCCAACTTGGTTAACCATGAGTTGCTGGAGTTAATTTAAGGAGTATGGGTGAGGCATTGCTTACAAAAGCAAAAATGACTCAAAGACAGCTGCATCACCAAAGCCCACATCGATATGGGTGATTGCTTGTGAGGAGCGGGTGCAGCAGCACAGCCAGCTAAAATGGTGCCTGGGCCAAATCTTATGAATGGCACCTGTCAAATCTTATGAATGGTGCTGCTTCTTGGCAGTTTACCTGCCGCACGCCTTTCCCTAACTGAGCCACAACGGCAGAACTACTGCGCAGACTCACTGCCACGAGAATCAGGCTGTTTGAGGTGCACCAATGAGGCATGCCCACGAGGCAGGTGCTGATTGGGACAGGCAAGGGTATAAAAGGACGGCCGTTAGGGAGCTGGAGAGGGCCTCCAGAGAGGAGAGGAGGGCCTCCAGGGAGGAGGGCCTCCAGAGAGGAGATTGTAAAGGATCCTGAATAAACTGTGTTGAGAAGAACTCCCACTTGTTTTGTTCCTGTCTGCCGGCCAGAGAGAGAACTGACAATTGCTCACATAAGCTAGAAAGCTGGAGCATACTGCAAAACTTGCAGACAGCTCCACACGTTGGAGAGTCTCCTCTCTTCAGTGTTCTTACTGCTTATATTACCTTAGGAAAGGGAAGGACCTTGTGAATTTGGTAAGTTTTACAGACTTCCTGAGACATTTGAGTTGCTCACTATTAGAATCTTAACCAGCTTCCCTTTAGAGCTTTCTGAGACTTAACGAACTTCCCTTCAGGATAGAATGTTTCAGTTCAGAGGAAACTGTTACACAATAGGTTGCTCTGATAGATGACAATAGAACCTCACCTCTGCAGGTGAAGACAACCCACAAGGCCTGCAGACAGCCCTGTTATACCTCACAAATGTACCAGTTGTACAGTGTAGCCCAGGTTGTGTACATCTATTACATATATAAAGCCATGTGAATTGGAGAGGGCAGGGGCTGGAAAGTGGCTTCTAATAATGAGGGAAGTGTTGGATGCTGGGTTCAAGTGGTGAAGTTTATACAAGAAGTTTTCACTCAGCACCATATTTTTCTATAATTATGTTAGAATTCAATGATACACTGAAAATGAGGCACATCTGGAAGGGTTGCTAGGCAAAGCCCTCCAGTACACAAGGTATCTCTTGCTGTGACAAAATATCATAGCCAAGGTAACTTATAAACGAAAGCACTTTAATTGGGCTTATGGTTTCAGAGGGTTAGCATCCATAATGGTAGAGCAAAGTCACAATGGCAGGAACAGCTGACAACTCACATCCTGATCCCCAACTCAGAGGCAGACATAACACCAAGAATGCCATGGGCTTTTAAAATCGAAAAGCTCACCCCTGTGACATACCTCCTCCAACAAGGCTACACCTTCAAATCCTTCCACAAAAGTTCCAGCAATGGGCACCAAGTATTCAAACATATGAGCTTATGGGAGTCGTCCTCACTTATACCACCACACAGGGTAAGAAGGGGGAAAATCATGGTGAGGAACATTCATGTCATAGAATGTGTTTATATAAGGAATCCATGGTGTGCAGGGGTGTGCATTCCTATTGTTGTTTGAGTGTGAGTTGTTGTTGCTGTAGGACAGGACAGGAAGCTGAGACTTTTGAGTTGTTTACTATTGGAATCTTAACCAGCTTCCCTTTAAAACTTTCTGAGAGTTAATGAACTTCCCTTGCTCCTGCCTCTCGTGAATCTTATTAAAGTTGTGCAGATCCATCAATTGAGCATATCTGACACACCCCCAGGGCTGTGCCTCAAGAGAGCATTTATCCAACACTTCTAGAGTATGCTCCTGCAGACTTTGCTCAGCAGTTGTGGTGGTTTGAATAGGCTCATAGATTTGAATGGTTAGTCATCAGGGAGTGGCACTATTTGAGAAGGATTAGGAGGTGTGGCCTTTTGAAGTAGGTGTGTCCTTGTTTGAGGAAGTGTGTCATTAGGGGTGGGCTTTGAGGTTTCAAAATCTCAAGCCAGGCCCAGTGTCTGGCTCTTGCTGTTGCATGTGGATCCAGATGTAGAACTCTCAGCTACTCCTCCAGCACCATCTCTGACTGTGTGTTGCTGTGCTTCCCACCATGATGATAATGGACGAAACCTCTGAAACTGAAAGCCAGCTTCAATTAAATGCTTTCTTTTTTTTAAGAGTTGCTTTGGTCATGGTGTCTCCTCATAGCAATAGAACAGTGGTTAAGGAACTTGATGACATCATCATACAGATAGCAATTTCAAAAGCCAGGACCTAGTCCCAGGTCAGTTAAATTTAAATTGAGCACTTTATCACCAAGCTGTAGGCCCACTCCAGTTCCTGTTGCATTGATGGCTGGGAGGAATGAGACAGCCAGAAACTACACAGCTGTAGGCACAGGTAGCATTCCAAAGATCGCTTCATCCACACCTCAAAGCTGTATCTACTGGTCCTGGTCTAGGAGTGGTCTTCCCCCATCTTCTGAGATCATCCCCTTAGGCATAGACCTCTCTCTTCAGAGATGGAAGGCTCTGATCAACTTCATGTCAACTAATTGATGAAGAGCATGTGGCCCCAACAGGAGCAACTCTGGGCCTGGCTCTGCTGCTTTCCAGCTCTGTGGGTTTGAGCTGGTTACTTTATTTCCCCCAAGCAACTTTCTCTTGTGTGTCTCTGTCCATCAGCTTCTTGTTGCTGTAACAAATGCCTGACACCGTTGGCTTATAGCAGAGAAAGGTTTTCTCTGGCTCACAGTTTGGAGGCTTCAGCCTATGGTCTGTTGGCTCTGTCACTTTTGTGCTTGTAACAAAGCAGTAATGAGAGTGTGTTGTGGAGCAAACCACTCACCTCACAACTGGAACTCAAAAAGAGAGGAAAGAAAGGGCTTTCAGGATGACTTCAACCCCAATGACTTGACCTCCCACTAAACACCACCTCTTTGAGGCCTCGAACCCTTCGATAGCACCTCTTTGGGGAACACACCTTCAGCACCTAGCCTATGGGAGGACATAGTCCCTGTGTTGTGGTGTGCAGAGTCTGAGTTAGCTAACCTGTGGACTGCTGGCTGCTATGCAGGGAGTGTCCAGGCAG
Organism: Rhabdomys pumilio; assembly: GCA_030674055.1. Taxonomy (NCBI): domain Eukaryota; kingdom Metazoa; phylum Chordata; class Mammalia; order Rodentia; family Muridae; genus Rhabdomys; species Rhabdomys pumilio. The sequence goes on from JANHMN010000003.1 coordinate 106,845,767, forward strand.
CAGCCGTATTATTAGTCACTCCAGACACAGAATCTGGGCTTAAGCCCAGGGATCCCTCCCCAGGGCCACAGAGAGTATCTGGGCCAAATCCTTTCCAACCAGGCTGATGTCAAGAGCTAAACTGGAAGGCTGCATCCTGCCATTGTCCCCACACCACAGTCCCAAGTCAAAGAGATGACATCATGAAATGCCTGGTTTTATTCTGAAGCCATGCTGGGCGGAGAAGCCCTCCCAGGGAGTCCCTTCTTCCTCACTCTGAAACCAAATGAGGAAGTTCTGCCTTGAAGTTTTAGGAGGTATCTAATGATCTCCATTTCCTGCCGTACCCCTCCGCATTCTTCAGACTTCTATAATCTCAAACAGAAGAACACTGTTTCCATCATGAAAACTCCAACCTGCATTGACTGGCGTTCCTCTAGATGCCTGGGGTCAGTTTCTGAAGGCCACCTACTCCTTGGCTTGGCTTTCTGGAAACTGTCCAGCAGAATCAGGAGGCCCTCCTGAGGTCCAATCATCTACAGATACTGAGCAGAGGGTGGAACTAACACCACTCCTCTAGTAAGCCTCAGATTTAAAGTACTTAGGGTAATGTCACAGTTTTTGATTGATGTCACAGTTGCTGGAGGACAGGTACTGCCTGGTCCTCCATGGCAGGGGCATCAGTGGGAGCTTGAGGCTACAGCTTGCATTGTGTGGACAGTCAGAATGCAGAGGGCAGTGCATGCTTTTGCTCAGCTTCTTTTCTCCTTTGCCGTCAGCCCAGGACCACAGCCCATGGGATAGTATTGCCCACATTTACAGTGGCTCTTCCTACCTCCGTTAACCTAATCTGGACCTTAAACAAACCCAGAGATTTGTTTCCATGGTGATTTTTAAATGCCATCAAGTTGTCAATCAAGATTGGCCATCACACTGGATATATGAGAAGGCTCCTGGGGCTGGAGAGATGACTCACCAGTTAAGAGCACTTACTGCTTTTCAGATGACCCAGGTTCAATTTCTGAAAACCACAGGGTAGCTAACAACCATCTGTAACTCCAATTGCAGGGCACCCAATCCCCTTCGCAGGCTTCTGTGGGCATCAGGCCCATAGGTGGTATTCAGACATACGTGAAGGCCAAACATCCATATACATATTAAAAATAAAATTAAAAAATATATGTAGAACACCACGAACAGACTGAGACCTATGGCCACCTTGTCCAAAGCCATCTACCACAGTAAAAGCAAATGTGTCTGGG
>JANHMN010000003.1:106848053-106879117 GCA_030674055.1 Rhabdomys pumilio
TATGTGTATTTATATACACACACAAACACATACAAGTACACACACATGCAGAAAGTATACAGACATACATATACACACACATATACACACACATCTGCACATACCTTTGTACACATGTACATACACCCGCACAAATACACATACCCAATACATCACTACTGAATAGGCACCTATAGCCCATTCATTCCTGGGACACTATGGAGCACCACTGTGCTGGAACTTTCCACAAAGGGTGGTCAACAGACACCACTAACTCAGGGGTTTCTCTGCCACCCAGAAACACAGGCTGAGCTCATCTGTAATTGACAGTTTCCTCCACATGAGGGAAGTGAACAGAGGTGCCCTGGCTTCAGCTCTTATGTCATGGATAGCAGTACTACCTGGCCCAACTTGATCAACATTCAGAACTGTGAGAGAGGCCACTATGGCGGTGGTGATAGTGGTGACGCTGGTCTCTCTCTCTCTCTCTCTCTCTCTCTCTCTCTCTCTCTCTCTCTCTGTGTGTGTGTGTGTGTGTGTGTGTGTGTGTGTATGTATAGAGGGTGCATCTGAGGTCAGCCTGGGGATCTGGCTATCCCCACCTTCCCAAAGCTGGAATTATGAGCATCATGCACTGCCATTCAGCCATTCATCAGGGTTACAAGCATTACCACACTCTGGTCTTCCATGGCTCCTCACGCTCCGTTGGCAGGCACTTTACTGACTTTGACATCTTCCCAGCCCTTACAGTGGGGTTCAAGCAGCTACATTTTAAGGTGTTTTGTTACAAGCCTGTAAGTAGCAGGCACCTCACAGAACACTGGGAGAAGAATGAACAAGAACAAGGCTTACTTTTCCTGCTGAGAGGCAAAGAATAAATACTCTAGGTTTTGAAAAGCATAGATAGGGCCGGGCGGTGGTGGCACACGCCTTTAATCCCAGCACTTAGGAGGCAGAGGCAGGCGGATTTCTGAGTTCGAGGCCAGCCTGGTCTACCGAGTGAGTTCCAGGACAGCCAGGGCTACACAGAGAAACCCTGTCTCGAACCCCCCCCCCCCAAAAAAAAAAAGCATAGATAATAAGGTCACTTGCAGCACATTTAGTGCCAAAAGCAGTCACAGATGTGATCTTAGGGAATGAGTGTTTGAATAAACCTTATTTACAGTGGCTGGCAGGCTAAGCTTTGTCCTACCCTAAACATCTCCACGGGAAATGTGTGTCAGAATATGTGTCACTGTGTCCCTGTCTGGGTTCTGTAAAGAAAAGCAAAGAGCTTAACCCAAGCAACATTTCAACATAGTGATCCAAGGACTTCCTGCTTCTGTAGCAAAGAGAAAGAGAAGCATCAGAGGAAGCCAAGAGAAGAGACAGCTGCTGTGTCCTTCTTGTTTGTCTCTGGATTAAGTCTGGAGAGAAAGAAGACCAGTGGCTGGGCTGCTGTAGGGACAGCCACCCACGCTTTCCCCATCTGCTAAAAGAGAAATGAAATCACCCTGCGGGTGGGGGCGGGGAAAAGAAGCTGTAAAATGGAAAGGAACCAGGGAGCTTTTAAAGAGAGACTTGGAGAAGGCAGTACATCCCTTCCGCAGGGCGATTGTGGACACTGGACTGCCTGTTTCATTTTGATCTTCCCCCTGGGACTCTCAAAGGGTAACTTCCTGCTTGAGTCATTTCTCTGGCTGAATCTAAAGAGCTAGGAATACATGGGCTGCTGAGAGTTTTTCTTTTTTAATAGAGACTGCAGATGTGGTTCAAAACCCGATGTGTACTTCCTTGGGGCCTATGATCTCATTCTGCTGAGCCAAGAGCTCCTTATCCGTAAAGTGGGGTGGCTCCTGGAGCCACCCCCTGGGACAGTAGCAGTAATGAGAATCATGGACCTCAAATGTTGGCGCAGAGCTTCCTGCTACGAAGCATTCCCCAAGGCGGCACCCTGGGGCAGACCTTCAGTGTTCTTCTGGGATTCCAGATTTTAGAGACGTCACCCTCAACACCTCTGGGCTATGCTAGGTTCATTTATGATGTCATAGAAACCTGTTTCTTTACCTCAAAGCATGTTCCTTTACTGGCCCTTGTGTCTGATAACAATCTCTCTCTAGCCAGCTGTACGTAAGCTCCAGATATGGGAGGTTCTGTCTGCTAACCATTCCATCCCCACCCTCTCTGCACAGGGCCAATATATTTGACATATATGATATGTTGATATTTGATATATACTTGTCAGCTCCCAAGGAGAGCCTCTAAAGCAGTGGTTCCCAGCCTTCCTGATGCTGTGACACTTTAGTACAGATCCTTGTGCTGTGACGATCCCCAACCACAGAATTATTTTCACTGCTACCTCATAACTCTAAATTTGCGCTGTTATAAATCGCAATATAAATATAGGTTTTCTCCAATGGTCGTAGGCTACCCCTGTGAAAGGAAAGGATCGTTTGATCCATAAAGGGATTGTGACCCCCACCCCCAGGGTGAGAATTTCTGGGCTAATGGGCAACATTCTGATGCATCCGTTAGGTTAGGCTAGGTTAGGCTGTGTTGTAGGGACAAGAAACCCTAATGTTTAGCTTCAGAAACCTGACATCACAAAGGCTGATTTCTCGGCCATCTAAATATAATTCCTGTGACTTACAGGCAGTGGTTATGTGTTAATGACTCAGTCGCAATTTAAGATGCCGTCATTGTAACTGGGCACTGTTATTGCCCCTGCCGGATCAAGCACATGTCTCTTCTGCTCCCTGTCTGTTGCATATAACTGGTCACTCGGCCCTGTGCTCCTGCGGGGGACTTTGAAGTAGAGGATAACTCGTAGCTAGCAAGCATGTGGAAGTACCTCTCCTTTAGAGGTCTCAGACTCTGAGGGCAGTTTCATGTATCTGTGAGTATGAAGAGGAAGTTCCAATGCTCTCTGAAGACTTGGAAAGAGCAGATCACTACTAACTAGCTGGCTTCTGAAAACCAGGTCAAATAACATCAACCAGCACCCTCCAGTCATCAGCTCTAAGACCCACTCCAAGACCCACCCAAACTGTGGATGCCCGGGTCTTCTGCATACAGTGACAGAAAAAACAATAACTACGACAGCTACAACAAATAAATGTACACGGTGGCTCATGCCTGTAATCCTAGCACTTGGGAGACCCAGTTCTAGGTGAGCCAGAGCTACAGAGTGAGGTCCTTCCTCCCCAAACTTTGAACGTCTCCCATGTTCTTTAAATCCATGTGCTGTACGGCAACCCCTCTGGGTTGCAGAGGTCAGCTTAGCTTGACTGACTAAGCACCTTTATCAGGGGAGCCATCTTGTCATCCCCACATAGAATTTTCTAGATGTATTATTATTGTATGTGTACATGTATGTGTGCATATATGTGTACATGTGGGTATGAACATGCCACAAGTGTGTATGTGAACATCAGAGGGCGACTTTTAAGAGTCAGTTCCCAGCAGGCTTTCTGGGCAAGTGTTTTTACTTGCTGAGCCATCTTGCTGGCCTCCAGACTTAGTTTTTGTTTTTCCTTTGAATCTTTGGTCTGTGGATGGTTGAACTTACAGATGCTCAAGCCATGGATATGGAAAGTTAACTGTATTTATCAGAAAAAGCACTAGGCTCACACAGTCTTTGCCCATGTGACATCTGAGACATATGAGGCAGTGTCTTTTGTCTACAGTTTCTTGCCCTTGAGATTCAGAAGGTCTCTCATCTCCAGCACCTTGGTCATTTGTCTCCATGACAGAAATGTTTTGATTCTTTCATTTTGATAAGGTATTGAGAGCCACTCATTAGGGGCCAGCTCCTGATTTGAAGTGACTAATGATTAAGCCACAAAGACAAACATCTTTAAGAGATTAGGTCTTTAAAAGCTTTTGGTTGAGTCTGGAAGGCAAAGGGATTCTTGGGTTCTTTCCCCCTGGCTTCAGTGGAAGGTGATTCAATGGACTTGAGTTTCCTCTTCAGGGCCAACTCAGAGCCACTGTACCTAAAGAGAGGTGGTAGGGAGAGAGCTGGGCAGTGATCTGTTTTTCTTCTATTGATAAAGCGTTTGCCTTGGTTTCATGAGAACGTGAGTTCTGTCACCAGGACCTATGTTAAAAAGCCAAGTATGGTGGTACATGGTTGTAATGTCAGTACTGTGGAGGTGGAGACAGGGGGATGGATTCCTGGGGCTTGGTGGCCAGTCAGTTTAGCTAACTGGGTGGGTTCTAGGCCACTTGGAGATTATGTTTCGAAACAAAATCAAAACCCAAACCAAAATCAGGTGGCAGATGGAGCCTGAAAATTACACCAGAGGTTAACCTCTGACTGCCACATGCATATGCACAAATATGCATGCACACCCACATCCACCTTCACACACACGGGGCCTGTGCATGCACACGTGGACAAAGACACTGGATGTTCATGAAAAGAGCTAGCATTTTACAAACACAGGCAATAGCTGCTGCACATTGAATCTTGAATGTCTCTCCCTGAAGGCCATGTGTTAAAGACTTGGTTCCCAGTCCACAATGTGATTGGGAGGCAGGGGTTGAACCATTATACAGTTAGGCCTGGAAGGAAGAAGTTAGGTCACTACTACCCCCAAGAGGGGGTCATGCCACTGAAGGGAAGCTCAGCCCTATCTCTTCTTTGATGTTCCCATATGGCAATGAGGGAGTAGCAAAAGAAACTACTGACCATGGCCTGAAGCCTCTAAGACTGTGCCCAAGTGGACTGTCTCTTCCTCCTCCTCCTCTTCTTCCTCCTCTTCTTCTTCCTCTTCTTCTTCCTTCTCTCCTTCTTGAGACAGGTTTTCTCTGACTGTTTCTTCTTAAAACTTGACTGTGACTGATATTTTGTCAGCCACAGAAAGCAAGAATCTGGGGGATGCTCTCTCCTGGATGGTAGATTATAGAAGGAGAGTAGTGTTTTTCTTTCTGATATTGAGAAAAGTTTCATCATGACTCCAACATCTTTGTTCATCTGTCTTCCTGGGGTTAGAGAAAGGAGAGGTGCCTGCAAATGTAAGCACCATGCCTGCTCAGCAAGAATGTGTAGCCTGTGTCTCTCAGCCCGAGAGTTCCATTCATTATCATCTCTGCTGCTGACCCTTCAACCTTTCTGTCTCTGCCAGGAAGCAGATATGACAAATACCAACTGGTTCTGTCATTCTTGATGTTGAAATCACAGGCAGAAGGTTCTGGAAGGGCCACCAAACAGAAGTCAGTGGTTAATGACTCTAGTCTAAATTCATCCATGGAGCTCTGTCCTTGCTTAGGATGCACTCTCTAAGGTTCTGATCTCATTGGCATACGTTTGGGCATCTTTGCAAAGTCTCTGGTATGTCCTAAGAAAGCTAGGACCAGGGCCACTGAGAACCTGAGCCTTATGCCTGGAACTCTAGCAATTGAGATAACTAGAGAACTTTTGGTGAGAAGATGAGGCCCTGTAGAAGGAAATGGACATGGGCAAGCCTCTAACTGAATGGACCTCTTTCTACAGAGAGCTACTCCAAGTGTTCAAAACTGCAGTCAGCCTTGGTCCCACTGAGAAGAAAGTCTTGTGATGGAGAAACAATGGACTGAGGCCTGAGGGCGATTCCCTCTTGTAAACTCACTCTCAGCTCATTCCAAAAATCTAGTGTGCAGATCTTAGGGGCAGACTGCTAACATCTTGCTCACATTTCCCCCATGTCCATGTGTTGTCCTTCCAGCACCTCTGTCAAGGGATGAATCTTCATTCTCATGTTGAATATTGAGGGTGGTATTTAAAAAATTAACTGACTTAACAAAATAATGATATTCATCACCATGAATAAACATGAATGACCCCTAGACCAGGCACACCTGTCAGGTTTATGGCAAGCCAACTTAGGACAGTCTAAATCAAGTAGATAAGAAGTGGTAGGTCCTCTACCGCTCCCTTTTCTGGTAGAATCTTCTGGAATATGTGTCTAGGGCTTTGCTTATTGGCAGATTCCATGACAGGTAACCACAAATATCCATTGGCCTTTCCTATTTCACTCAGGACAGCTTAAAACCACGCACCAGGCTCTTTCCCAGTTTCCTTTGCAAATATGTCACGTGACATGGCTCTGTCCAATAGGAAGCAAAAGGAAGTCCTTTGCTTTCCATTGTCAATTTTCCTCTCAACAAGTCAGACGTAGGAAAAGATGGTAATCATTGTGGATTCTTGACATACACTGCATGAAGATAAGATAAAACTAACTGGAAAGCCAAAGCAAAAGGATTCCTGGATCCCGAATCATTTTTCAACTGTGGAACCCTACATCCAGGGTACTAGAGGGAGTGGGTTTTGAAATCCTTATTTGTTGATGTCACTGTGGATTAGACTTTTATAAGCTATAGCCATATGTAGCCTTTACCTCCATGCATTTCTGAGACAGCTTGGGTCTTAACGTCTCCCTAAGTCCCTATGTCAGAGGTTTGGTTCTCCGGCTCTAGTGCTATGGGCAGATTGTGGAGCCTTTGGGAGTTGGGACATAGAGAAAGGAGGCCAGGTCATTGAGAGCAGATACTGGGACCATAGCTCCTTCCTTCCCTTTGGTTTCTGGTGATTGTGAGGTGACCAGTTTTCCTCTGCCACATAATTCCCTCACTGTGGAGCTTGGTGTAGTCTTTCTCAGCAGCTCGACTTCCTTGGCTTGGCTAATTCCTGTCTTTAGATCTTTACTTAGGTGCCACCCCCTCCAAGCAGCCCTCCTGGAAATCTCTACACCCTAGGGGGTTTCCCTCTTGTTGGTTTCATTGACTTCCCTGCCCAGTACCCTAGTTCCCTGTCTGTAATTTGGAAGCTTGATTGCCAGCTTCTGTCTGTAAACTTGGAAGAGGCAGTGTGTGTCTTTGTCATCTCTGTTCCTCAATGGCCTGGGACATTACAACTTTAATTGAAAAACAAATAAAACATTCTCATCAGCTTTCCTTGAGGCTTAACCCACGAGTGCCTAGTCAGAGGTAGCTGTAGCTTTCCTTGAGGCCTACCTGGCTGAGATGTCAACCGCCCAACTTGGTCTCCAAGATTCCATCTCAGCTAAGCTGGGTGTTTTTCAGTATTAGCAGTAACCGTGTCAAGAAGGCCCAGGGCCCAGGCAGTTTCTGAGCAAAATGTTTGAACTATGAATTAGTCACAGGCCAATACTTGAATCATGTTGGAAGGGGCTGGTAGGGGCACAGCTGTACCCCTGTGGGGCATTTTCTTCCACATGGGCAAACAATTCTCTCCAGCAGGATCATGAGACAGACTCTCAGAAAAGCCTCTGTGGTTGGCTGGGGAGGTGGCTCAGCTGGTAATGTGACTTCCACCCAAGCAGGAGGAGGGCCTGAGTTTAATCCCCAGAACCCATCACACACACACACACACACACACACCACGGCAGGGGGGGGGTTCCCACTGAGGTTTGTACAAAGAAGTTAAAACTACGCACAGGCACCAGCACCCAGATCTCCAAAGCCCACACACAGTCCAGAGGTTTCCACAAGTTCCTTTATTGATATAGCAAAATTGGAAAGAACAAGGTCCCCTAGTGACCCACAGGATCGAAAGTGCAAATACACTCCACTTCGAATGAAGATGAGTGACAGACAGGCCTTGACCACCGGGGCCGTGAAAACTGCGTGATGAAGACACCCTTAATCACACAGTTGTTATAGCAGCCAACTATGTCTGATTAGCTCTTTGGTCTCTTTTATTGGAACAAGCTTAGGCTGTAACTGTGACCCCAAACTGTATCCCTATATGCAGTGTGGGGTCAGAAGGCACATTAAAAACAGCCAGAGCTGGAATGCTTCAAGTGACTGAGCCAATACATCTTTTTTCCCCCCAAAAGGTGCTAAAATATCCCTGCATATCTAATATTTCCAGAACCAGATTACATATCAGTTAGCTGCAGATCTCTGTCTATTTTTTCTGTGTACATGATCTGGAATTTACCACCCTCTCTTGACTTATACACTAGCATTACTCCCACCCCACCATGTGCCATAAAAAATAAATAGATAATGTCTAAGTTACAGACAAGCAAGGAAAGAAACAAAGAAAGAAAGAAAGAAAGAAAGAAAGAAAGAAAGAAAGAAAGGAAGAAAGAAAGAAAGAAAGAAAAACTAACACATACCACAGGAGTAACACTGGGCCAGTTTCTCTCTTGGGGATGTCAGAAATTTGGGTGAGGTTCATTTTTTCCACCACAGGAGAAAATTTTCCTTTGTGTAGACATGGGGGAAAAAAATCTCTTTGTCAAGGTCAAAGCCAGGAAGCACAGTTCTGTGGAAAACGTGACTTCCTCTGGGAGGTGACAAGAGATGCTTTGGGAGGAGTCTCAGCTGGTGCTCATTTTGGTGGGAGACACTGAGTCAGAAAGGAACAGAGAGACTGCCAGTGTTCTTAGAGGTGGGAATAGTACAAATCCATGCAATTTGGCCCAAAGTTGGAACACTGGCTGTTGATTTTGTTTTGGTTTTGCTGGTGTTTAATGTCTCCAACCAACATTGTGAAAGCCCAGGCTAGGTTACCATGGACAACAACAACAAAAAAATTAATTTTCACATAAGAACCAAATACAAAAAAAGAAGTTATTCTGCAATTCTTCTTCATTACTCATCAATAAGCTCCAGCCAGGCTAAGAAGTTGACCTCAAATAACCAGAAGAAAAAAAAAATCTGCCCCAAGTGTTTTAGCTGGAATTTTAACTGGATGGCCAGGCTTGCATGGGAGCCCTACCAGGAACTGGGGATAAATGTTATCTGTGGCTGTGTTATTTTTTCCTGCTGTTATTCCTATAACAAAGCTTAACTCTGAGCGATAAAGTAGAAATGAACTAACACCCCCCCCCCATATATATATATTTAACCATCATCTCCATGGCAAAGAGTATAAGCCTGTATATACTTGGGGAAAGGATAACTGGGTAAGGCAAGGGGTCGTAAGCTGGTGTCCTCAGGTCCAACCAAATATCTGGCTCACTTGGTGGTTTTAGACATTTAAAATTACTTCTTAAATTAAAAACCAATGAGCTTTAGCATTTTAATTTGAAATGCTGACTTTTGGCCCCACCCTTTCTTTTCCAGCCTGGAGCTGAGGTGAGCTGCCTCCTTTAAGGTAGGCTGAGTCCCCACACCCTCCCCCCTCTTATTTATCTCCTTGCCTTTAGGCTTTTGAGTTTGTGACTCCTGACCAGAAACAGCACATACCTAAAAACACATTTCCTCACCCAAAACTCTCTCCCACCCTTGAGGTGTCTTCACCTGTCTCCCTCCCATTTCTTCCTTTCACGTACACCTTAAGTCCTCCTTCCCCAAATCCTCAGAGAATATTTGCAACCACTCAAACTGTCCTCTCCTTCATTTTGCAAAACATATTTTCTCCCAGCCCACGAGCATTCCAGGAAGGCTCCGAGCTGGGCAGTGGGAGTTACTGAAGTGTCTGGATGCAAAAGCGCTGAGTCATCTTCCTCAAGACATTTTCTCTGGGCACTGGCTAAACAATTTTTTTTTTATTTTTTGGTAGAGCCATCTTGTATGAGAATATTGGCATATATGACCCTCCAGCACCAAATATACACCAAAAGTGCATAGATGTCAGACAGAGGCCATGACAGTAGCCGTGATGAAATGCAGAACTGAGCTGAATGTAAAGGCCTTGAGCAGCCGATGTACTTGGTTAACAGCCGTATTATTGCATCTGTACACAGTACATGTTTCAAATCACTAAACATTGATCAAAATTGATCGAAATCTCTTAAGTTTTTGTTGCCACATAGCGAGAACAACTGTTCAGCATGGCATTTAAATAAAACATTAATATTTTTAAAAAATTTACAAACACAATGCCCATTAATTTAATAATAATAATAATAATAAACTTTAAAAGTTTGAGGATGGATGAAGCTTTGGGTAATTAACACACACAAAAAAAAGGAAAAAACCCTACAAAAAGATATTTATATAAGCTATTCATATTTATGATCCTAACCAGATTTATACTTTAAAATATTATCAAGATTTAAAAAAAAAAAAAAAAAGGATTCCTTAGCTAGAAATTTCTAGCTTAGCTAGAAATAGTTGGAAACTTGCCTCTCCCCTGTTCTAACTTAATGACTACAGAGGAAGCAACAGGCTGAGTATAGAAATCATGTGTGTATTGCACACACACACACACACACACACACACACACACACAGACACATACAGAGAGACAGACAGACAGATACACACAGACACACACACAAGCACACACACAAACACACACATACACACACACAAACACACACATACACACACACAAACACACACACACACACACACACACACACACACACACACACACACACACGGGTGCATTTACAATCTTCCCTTGGCATTGGCTTTTTAAAGTAATTAAAATCAAATCCACTGTGCAATTTCTATCTTTTCGAGAGGCTGACAGACCAACCCTTCCATCCAATGCCATACCTTTTGACCAAATATTGGCCTCAGAAAAACTAGGAATGACCTCTGGGGTATTAAGAGGAATGGTCCCCAAAACAACTCAGTGAGTTGTTTCTCTTTCAGTTGGACTTGCAAAGGACAAATAAGAAGTCCCCACAAACAATCTACTCCCCTCCATTGCCAACTGGGTGTTTAGAGAAAGGGGTTTGCAGAGTTCCCTCCACACAGCTAAGAAATTAAACAATGAGCCTATTCATGTGACTATTTTTGTCTTCTAACCTTCACTTTAAAGAGTCTAAGAGTGCACAGATCTCTGTTGTTTAAAAAAAAAAAAAATCCCTAAGTGTATTACTGAGACTGGCCACACTTTCCACCAGGAGAGAGGAAGGTGAAGCTTTCTAAACTTGAACTGCTATTGGAAGTTGTCTGGAAGGCAGAGGATAGGAGGCACTGGAGAATGGGTTCCTCCCAACAGCAAGAGGCACCAGGCCAGGGAAATTTATGGCCGAGAAGATCAAAGCACTGTAAGACCAGCTTCTTTTCTCTCTCAACTCCTGTCGCCTATCTCTTCTGCCTACTGCTGGGGACTGACAGGTCTCCAAGCACACCCCTCAAGCTACTATTTTACAAGTCATAAGCAGAAGCAAGAACCAGCCTTCAAGAAGACGTAAGGCTGCCCGGGCAATCAAGAACCTTCCAACCACTACCCAGATATCAGGCATCACTGAACCCTAACCCATACCAGGCAGCATGCCAAGCATTTTCTCCTTTCTCAAAGGTCCTTATACTCTGAGACAAGCCTACAGGGCCTTTGCTCAGAAGCTTTGAAACATAAGCGGGGTGTGTCCAGCTGACGGTAAGCCCTAGGCAGGATCTTTTTCAAGCCTTGTGTTCTACACTTTTGCCAGACCTATCTTAATTAAGGATATTTCCCCCCTCTGTATTTTGTCTGGCTGAAATGAGCAGGTATTGGGTGTCAAGTGCAAATCCTCCCCTGTGACCTGGAGGAGTGCTGAATGGCCACTGTCTGCTTTTCAGAGCCCTGGTCTTTCATATATCAGTGTGGAAGCTCTTTTGAACAGCCCTGGGTTCCAACAAACACAGAACAAGAAAATGACTGGACATAAAGTGCCACTTGCTCTGAAAGTCTCTACCCAGCTCTTGGCCACCTCTTAGCATGGGTCACTTAATTTGTGACAACTCCATTAATCTTATTCAACAAACCTGTGATGGCACCACTAAACAATACATGCACGCTCATGGAAATAGCTAAATTAGGACTCTGGAATGCTAACAGCTGGATTAGAATTTCAATTCCAGTTGTGGATAAGAATTCTTTAAAAACAAACAAACAAAAAACTAGGGGCCCAGGATGTGGTTTCGTGATAGAGGGCCCACCTAGCGTAGGGGTTCAGGATTCCAGCCCCAGCAGTGAAACATACATGCAACACCCCTCCAAAACTATGGGCCAACTGAGAACCTAGTATCTACCAAATAAGTATATAAAAAATAATTGCTTCTAATAATTTGGGGGCAGAGAAATCTGTATATAAGACCACTCAGGATACTCTACTAGGTCTGCAGACGATGCCACTGCTATCTTAGGCCATGGAGCCTAGGATAGAACATTTGTGCCACCAAATCCTGTGACATCCTTCAAAATTTCCGACACCCAAACAGCTCGTCTTGAATTTAGCTGCCATCCCTGCTCTCATCCCGAGGGGAAGGGGCATTTGGTCAGGTGGAGTGTAATCGGTGTTCATGGTTCATCTTCAGGGAAGCCCTGGTTGCGTTGACTCCGGGGTGCGGGGCACCTGGCAAGGTAGCGGGGACCACCGTAGACCCGGAGAAGCTGGGGCAACCTCCGCCAGGTGGACAGCAACCGCGCAGCTGCAAGCTCCCGGGCGTGCGGGTCGAAAGGTGCCAGGAGATCAACTGGAGGGGCCTCACGCAGCACCTTGGGCAGGGGGCCAACCTCGGCAGCTGCCCCAGCCGGGCCTAGGACACAATGGAAGAGGTCTCGGCGTCGCAGTAGGCAGTCCCTAAGGAACTTCACCAGTTTCTCCAAGCACTCACTCAGGTGTGCCTCGTCCCAGCTAGGCGTTGGGCTGCCCTCGTTCAGAAGCACCTCCAGCACCGCCGTTTTGAGCACGTAGGAGGACAGGATGCGTCCCCAGTGTGTAGCAGCCATCGGGTCAAGCCCGCGGGCACCCAGGTCTCGAAGAGCCTTAAGCAGCTGCAGGCACTTGAGGTAGCAGGCACCTGGAGGCGCCCGTTCCTGAAGCCAGCCCAGCAGTTTCTGCTCCTGACGTGCTGTGTTCACACCCCACAGTGCTTCGGCGCTCAGGCCACCTGGGAGCTCTGACAGGGCTCCGCTAGGCGAGGATGGTGGTGGCGGTGCCACAAGGAAGACGCCGTCCCCCAGGTGGACAGCAGGGATGAGGCGCACAGCCATGGAAAGGCGGCAGCAGCCATAGTCCGTGCGGCAAGGAAGGATGTGGAGGGTGGGGGGCTGTTCCAGACCACCTGGGGTCAGGCTGACCCGACAGCGACCCTCCAAGCTGTAGCGGACGGTGGCTAAGGAGCGCTGTAGGTGCGCCTGGAACCAGCGCAACACCAGCGTAGCTGAGAGGTGGCGACGGCCCTGCACATCCACACAGAAGCCTTCAGCGAAGGGCTTGCAGTCGCGATGCCACTGACCTGTCGAGGTCCCCGATGGCGAGGGCGGTGCCTTGAGGGCGCACACGAAGCAGCTGCGGAAGGCCGGGGTCAGCGCGGGTTCGGTCCCCAGGCTCCGCGGCTCCAGCGCCACCTGCGGCGGGAGTCTCAGTGGCACCAGCACGTCGAAGCTGTCCGGTCGACGGATTTTATGCTGCTCGTAGGCGCTGCCCACCTGGATGAAGTCTCCCCGGAAGGCCAAAGCCAGCGCTCCCCCGGTGATGGGGCCTGGAGACCCTCGAGCCCGGCCAGCTTGCACCAGTTCCCCCACGATCCGGCTCACGTGAGCCTTGCTGTGACCTAGCACATGTGGCGAAAGGCGCACCTCGTGCTCATAGTAACTCTCCAGTAAGATGCTCAGGCCTGGCTCTTGCAAGGATCTGGCTGAGAAGTTGGCATGGCCACATGGGCGGGAAGAGCCTGGCAAGAGGCGCTGGCGGATAGTGTGGCGACATCGTAGGAGGATGTAGCCGAGGAGAAGAAGGATGGCCACCTTGAGCAGCGGGAAGCCGCTGTCTGCGCCGTCGGGGGGCTCGGCCCGGGCGTCCTCGCTGCTGCGTAGGGCATGGTAGAGGCACACCAGCGCCGTGCACAGCCCGGTCACCAAGGGCCAGAAGACCCGCAAGTTGAGCGTGTACCGCACGGACATGCTGGGAGCCCGGGCGGCCCAGGGCGCGAGCCCGGGTGGTGTCCCCTGCCCAGCATGCGCGCAGCGTCCCGGCGGCCCCGAGGCCCCCGTGTCCTTGGCCTTGGAGGAGGCTCCCCGCTCGCAGCGCCGGGGCCAGCACCCCCGCTGCTCTGCCTCCACTCTCAGCTCAAGTTCCCCTTCCAGGCGCCGCCCGCGCAGCTCGCTCGGGTCCCTGACCGCGCCCTGTGTCTGTCCCGCTCAGTCCCAGTCGCGCTACCCTGGGCTGGCTTCTGCCCCGGACTCCTACCCTACCCTGGGCGGCCCTCCTGGCTCCGCCGCAGCTGCGCACGGGGACGAACGGCCGGGTAACTCGGGCCCCAGGATTTTCTTCTTTCGGAGGGGAAGGCCGCGCCGGGCAGCGGGGAGGAAATGCCGGAGTCTGGAGCCTCGCGGGGAGGGCGGCCCCCTCCCAGCCTCCGCCTGGTTCGACGCCGGGTGACCAGAGGGACCTCGGGACTTTCGGGAGACAGCACTCCCGAGGGCTACTCCTGGGCCCCCTCCTGGAAGGCAGAACAGGGAAGGCCTGGTTCCGGGGCGGTGGCTGCATCTGATCCCGCACTTACTGGGAAGTTGCCGGAGGAAGGCTTGCAGCCCCACCGCCCGGCCCTCCCTTCGCCCGGCCCCACCCCCAACGAGTCCCGCTGGCGGCGTGGCAGGCTCGGGCGGAAGTGGCCCCTAGCTGTCTGCCGCTGTGCTGTCTTGTAAACCTACGCTGAGTACCTACTAAGCACTAGGCAGGGGCTTAAGGGCTGGGAATGCAGTTGACGTGTGGTGGTTCTCCTGCCTGCTAGTCAAGCTCACCGCCTTGTAAAATGGGACTATGAACAGAGAAGGGTGGTGGTGACTGCCTCTGATCCCTGTACTCCAGACGCTGGAGTCATGAGTTCAAGGACAGTCTGGGCTACATAAACTGTCTCAAAAACAAAGATCCCACCAGCAGATGTTCTGAAAGGAAGGTGAATGAAGGAGTACAGGTTGATCCTCCAAAGGTGATTCCCCCTGAGTCCTGCCCAAATGGTAGAGTGTCTGAGGGGGTAGCGTTGAATTTGAGGCCCCAGGCGAGCCGGTGGAAGGCAATAATGATAGTTTTTACAGGGTAGGAGACAGGCTTGATGCCCAGACTCGTCACTTGAATTTGATCTGGAACCTGCATAGTGGAGGGAGAGACGTGTTCCACAGGTTATCCTCTGATTTCCTCGTGTATGCAAACACACACACACACACACACACACACACACACACACACACACACACTTTTTTAAAAAGAAAGAACTGTGTTTTGGTTTGGTTTTGCAAAGGACTTATGCCTGCATTAGTCACACGGTACACATTCACTCTGTACTTTAATGCTAATACATACTGATAGGACATTAGTGCTAATATCTATTGCTAATAAGTAGTATCTTCTCTGTTTTACTGATACTAGAGCCCAGCCAGGTTCCAAAGATCACCCAAAGTCACACAGCCTTTGCAGAGCTGTGCTTCCATCTGGAGGAGTCAGAGGGCAGGGTAGCCAGGGAAGAGGTCCATGGGTCTCTTCTCACCCTCGGGGCATTTTTTTTCCTGAGTCCTTTCTGAGGACTTTGCAGAAACCTGGAAAGCCTGTGCTTTTTCATAACATAGCATAAACCATCTGAAGGTATTTGAATAGTTGTCTGTATCTGTTCACACTTATTCCACTTTCTGCTGTGTAAGGAGAGCTAGGATAACTGAGTTAGAACATATGAGAGTCCAGTCAGGGAACCAGGACAGGGTATTAGTCTAGGAGATCCTGACTGAACCAGACAGGCTAAGCAGAAGTGTGTGTGTGTGTGTGTGTGTGTGTGTGTGTGTGTGTGTTCACTCACATCTATATGTGGGAGCTATAAGACAACCTTGGGTGTTATTCCTCAGGTCCACCTTGGTTTTTGAGACAGGGTCTCTCACTGGGCCTGAGGCTGCTGATTCAGTGGCCAGTAGCTCCACAGATCTGCTTGTTTCCACCCCCCTCCCCAGTGCTGGGATTTTACACGAACGCCATCATGTGCTGCTGCTCCATACCTGCCTCCTCACAGTGATTCTGTGAAAGAAACCAGGGTCGCCATGCTTGTGAAGCAGGTGTTATATTGATTGAGCCATCTCCTCAGTCCCCTGGATTTATTTTTAGATCCCATGTATGCTGTTACCAGAGTCCAGAGGATTCCTAGGGAGCTACTGATCCTTATTCTATGCTGGAATCCTGAAACAGTAGGTTCTAACTAACATCAGTGAAGAAATGCTCAGCTGCAGAATGGATGAACTCGCCAGCAAGAGTGAAGACCAGCAGGCAAAAAGCAAAAGCTTGACTCTTCCAGGTCCTTTTATTTGGGGTGCCACCAAAATCTGTGGCCCAGATTTAGGGTGACTAGTCCCATTTCAAATGATCCAATCAAGAAAATCCCTTACAGGTGTGTACCCAGCCCTTGCGTTTCAGTTGATACCAGATGCAGTCAAGTTGACAACCAAGATTTGCCACCACACATCCACCCCTTGACAACCTGACACATAGTCACATTGCCTTATACCATGCCTAATTTCCAAATAAAAACAATAACTAGGTCATAATTTTGCACAACATGATATAATTAGCCACATACAATCGCTAGTGCATTATATACTTTAGAATAGATGGCAATGTCCCTTGAGGAATGCTTAGTGTTTTAGTGTCTCACAACTTAACATGATAATAATCACTGATATTATCTAAACCTATGTTATGTTATGTTATGTTATAGAAATGGAAGAAAGCACAATTATCTGCTTAGTGTATGTGTTCATATGCAAAATATGACAGAAACAAAATATGACAGAAACACTTGTGTCCATTATAATCGTGTCTGCAACTGGTCACATGGCCTTAGCTGGTATTTATAACTACCTTCCTCTACAGGCCATTCTGTATATCCTCCACTCTCAGTAAGCAGGTCTTGGCTCTTTTCCTGGAGGAGTGACCCTTCCTTCATTCCTGGGAAATGGTATCATATCTGTCAGTCTCTGCTGTTGGTAGACCTGGCACTCGGCAGCAGCTGTAGCCAGGTCAGGCTTTCTGACTGGAAGTCTGTTTTGCTGAGCCCATCTGTAGCCTGCATCTCTACGACCACAGCCACTTTGTTCAAGGGTCTATTGGACAGTGACAGGGGTGCAAAGAGGCTGACTATCCCAGAATGTGTATTAGATAAGCAATTACAGACTAGCTAACAAGTTAAAGGGGACAGAAATACAGTCAGACCTGGTTTAAGGAAAAATGTGTTGCGTCCCGTTAATGGAGGAGTCGGTGATCGTCGAAGGTGATCCTACTTCAGGTTAAGCTGAATCTAGGTCCAATAAGTCCACATATACCTGTATTCCTTCTGCCTCTTAGCTCTGTCTTCTCCTAATGAACTGGGCTCTGACAGGTCACTCTATATCAAGGGCTAGTCTAGCCACACAGTTTTCTGGGTTCAGAGGAGAAGAGAGTCTTGCTTTCCCAAAAGTTGTAACCAATGCTATGCCTTGGGATACTGCCAGGTTATGTGTGAAAAGTGATCAAGTAAGAAAAGGTACCGAAGTCCTCCCCTGGGTTGTGCTCCCACCTCCAGATTCTATGTTCAAGCCCAGCCCCCAAGATGACCATATGGAGATAGGGCTTTGGGGGAGTTCATTGCATTTAAATGAGGTTGTAATAATGGGCCCCTAATATGATAGAAGCTGTGATGAGACACGGATGCCTGGCTGCATACAACTCACCAAGGGAAGACCGACCATAAGGATACAGGGAGAGGTGCCCATCTCTGAGTTGAGAAAGTAGCCCTCATCAGAAACCTCACCCCAGCAGACCTCCATCCTTTACTTCCCACTGTTTAACTTGCTCAACCTGTGGTATTTGCAGTCAGCCCACAATGACTAACACTCTGGGTACCTAGCTCGGGCAACAGGACACAGGGTCACTGTGGCAAGGGTGTTTCCCTAGAGCAACTCACAGTGCTGACAGAAGAGAGCTAGGAAGAACAGAGGCACCCCATTTATGTCTTAGTCTTACTTTTTGCTCTTATCCTCTTGTCTCTGGAGCAGGGCGGGTTGAGACACTAACTAAGTGATTAATTTTCCCCTATTAGATATGATGGCACACTACCTCCTACCACCAAACAATGGCAACGATGTAGATCAGAGCTCAGCAAACACTTTTTGTGAGGACCCACCCTGTGGATACTTTCTGATTGTGAGCCAGACTCCCACAACTGTTCAGGTCTGCTCAGTAGCCCCAGCATAGCTCTGTTCATTCCCAGGCCATTAGAATGAAGGAATACAAATGGAATGGCCTGAAAACGAAGTTACCGGGCATGGTGACACCTATTTGTAATCCTGGCACTAGGGGAGTTTAGGCAGGAGAATCATAAGCTTAGAGCCAGCCTGGGCCCCATAGTGAAATCCTGTCTCAAAATATCAGAAAAACCAAGTTGATTTCTTTACAGTTCTAGAGGCTTCTGTAGCAAAGCCACATGACCAGGCTCTTCCTCCTAAAGCCCCAGAGGGATACCACTGCAGCCTCTGCCATCTCTTTCCTCTGAGTTTGTTGCCATCTCTGTCTCCAAATCTCTCTCTTCTTTGTTTTTTAAATATGTCAGTTGTAAGCTGGGCATGGTGGCTCACATCTGTAACTTCAGCATTTGGGAAGCTAAGGCAAAGGGATCCTATGAGTTTGAAGCCAGACTGGGCTACATAGTAGATACCAGACCAGCCTGGCCTGAAGAGTGAGATCTCTGTCTGTCTCGAGAAACAAACAAACAACAAAAATCAGCCATGCCAAATGTGGGAGCACAGACTTGTGATCCCAGCTACTTAGGTGACAAAAGCAAGAGACACTCAAGTTCAAGGCCTGTCTGGGCTGCAGAGAATTCAAGGCCAGCATGGACAATTTAGGGAGAATTTGTATCATAAATCTGAAAACTACAGAGAGGGCTCGGAGTGCAGCTCAGGGACAGAACATTTGCCTAATCTGTATGAGGGCCTTGGTCCCAATTCCCAGGACCAAGAGTGTGGGGAGAAGACATCAGTCATTGGTTTTAAAGCCTACCTTAGTCCAGTGTGATGTCATCTCATATCATTTACCCTGGAAAGACACTTTTAAATGAAGTCTGATTCATAGATAGCAGAGCCAAAATGTTTCCATGTTGGGGGACACCTGACCCAAATCACTGTGTCAGCTTCAGAAACCTTGTCAGTGCATGGATAGAGTCAACCATGCTACTTATTTATAGATACTGAAGCCAGAATTTCTAAACATCGAAATAGACACCATTTGATTTTTTTCCCCAAGTAGTTAAGATCATAAACCAGGCATGGTAGTATGCACCTATAATCCTAGCACTCAGGAGGCTGAGACAGGTATCTTGAGTTCAAGTCCAGCAAGACCCTGTTTCAACTGTTTCAAGAAAATCAATTAGTTACTTGGTAAAAAAACAAAACAAAACAAAACAAAAAAAAAACCAACCCTCAGCTTGAGAGGTCTCATGTACATTTGCTGCCCTTGATCTTGAGCTTGGGGGTGAAGTGTTAACTATTTGTACAGAGCATTACATGGACAGAATAACTTACAGAAAAATTTCCTCCTCCTCCTGCTCCTTCTCCTCTTCCTCCTCTTCTTCCTTTCTCCTCTTTCTCTTCCTCTTTTTCCTTTTTTTTGAGATAGGGTCTCTTTACGTATTCCTGGTTATCCTGAAACTCACTATGTAGACCAGGCTGGCCTCAGACTCATAGAGACCTACCTGCCTTAGCCTTCCAAGTGCTGAGACTGAAGTAATGCACCATCAAGACTATTTGGATTTCCTCCTCTCTGATCACTGCCTTGATGTTTCAGTGGTCACCGGGCTCTGTTCATGAGCTATAGCAAAGTGGGAGGAGTTAAGGAATAACATGGGGCAGGAGTAGGAGGTAGGGGAAGTGTGTATTTCATCTCATGGTGGGCAGAATACAAAGCAGAGACCAGGTATCCCCTTTAAAATCATACCCCAGTTACCTAATTCTTCCAGCTAGGTCCCACTTTCTAAAGTTTCTAGAGCCTCCTAGAATAGTGAGACTAACTAACTAACATGTGAATCAGTGGAGGATATTTCCTGTTCAAACAGCAAAAGCATGTAGAGTCCCTGGTTTGTTGAGCTGGTAGGTCTGAGTGGAGTACATGTACAAATTTAGGTCTAAGAATGAACTTCTGGGGGCTGGAGAGATGGCTCAGAGGTTAAGAGCACTGGGCTGCTCTTCCAGAGGTTCTGAGTTCAACTCCCAGCAACCACATGGTGGCTCACAACCTTCTATAACGAGTTCTGGTACCCTCTTCTGGTTTTTCGGGCATACATTCAGGCAAAATATTGTTTACATAACAAATAAACCTTAAAAAAAAAGAATGCTCTATTTTGCTCAAGGCAAAATGACAAGAGCAATAGGAAAAAACAGAGTGCTGGGTAGTCAGTGCTCAATTACTGCACAGTACTGGGTGCTGGGATCAAAAATTGTCATTTCTAAAACTTGTTTGCTACCAGCCTCAAGTAGAGCCCTCTCCCACCCATGTAGTTAAAGCCATATGTCTTCCTCCCTGCCTTGCTCCAGCAGCCCCCTATGGGGTCCTCCATATAATTCCTGTACCCCTGACACAGCCCCCAGAGTGGCTTTTCTACAACCTGATCAAACCACATGGGCTCTCTTCTGAAACTTGACACACTTCTCTTTTGTTCAGAATAAAGTCCCTAGAACCCAGCCTCTGTAGCCTCTAAGAGCCTGCAGAAAGGGCCACACACTCGTATTTCTCTCCTGTGCTCTCACCTCTCCTCCCCGCAGCTCCCTGTCCTTTAGTCACATCCCTGCCTTTAGGCTTACTGTTCCCCATCTGTCTTTGTTTTTCTGTTGCTGTGATAAAATGCTGACCAAGAACAACTTCCAAGTCCTGTCTCATCACTGAGGGAAGTCAGGGCAGGAACTTGAGGCAGGAACCTGGAGGCAGGAACTGAAGGAATAGGGGAGTGCTGCTTCCTGGCTTGTTTGGCCTGTTTTCTTATCTACCCCAGGATCACTTGCCCAGGGATGGCACCATCCACAAGAGACTTGGACCTCCCATATCAATCATTAATCAACAAAATGCCCACAGGTCAATCTGATGGAGGCTCTCTGAGTTACTGTTATATTGCTGTGAAGAGACACCATGACCAAGGCAACTCTTGTAAAAGAAAACATTTAGTTGCTACAGTTCTGGAAGTTAGTTCCTGATCATCATGGTGGGAAGCAAGGTGGCGTGCAGGCAGACATGGCTGGTGCTGGTGAAGTGGTTGAGAACTGCGTCCTGATCCAGGGCAGCATAAAGACAGAGACCCACTGGGCCTGGCATGGGCTTCTGAAAACTCACAGTCCACCCCCAGTGACACCTCCTCCAACAAGGCCACACCTCCTAATCCTTCTAATCCTTTCAAAGAGTCCCACTCCCTGATAACTAAGAATTCAGATATATGAGCCAGTGGGGGGGGGCGCATTGTTATTCAAACCACCACAGAGGCTATTCCTAAATTAAGGTTCCTTCTTCCCAGAAGACTCTAGCTTGTGTCAGGTTGACAAGAAGCAGCCAGCAGCACACCATCCTCGCTGTTCCTTCTCTAGGTTATTCTTTCCTATGCCCTTGCCTATGCTCTATACCTACTCCCTTTGACCATGGTTCTGTCCCTGACTCATGCCTCACTCCCTTCCTTTTTCTACATCCTGGCAGGGACCCCCTTCCTTAACTCTGCCCAATGAGCCTACGACAGCAGTCCCCACCACTCTGTGCTCACACCCCACTTTATTTTCTTCTAAACATTATCCATCTCCTGCCACATGACACAGTTGGCTCTCTATATCCTTGGATTCAACCAGTTATGTGTTTAAAAAAAAAAAAAACATTGTTTAAAAATTTCTTCTGAGACTAGGGAGATGGATGAAGCATTTGCCTCAAAATCATGAAAAATGGAGCTCAAATCTCCGTGAAACCATAAAAGCCAGGAGTGACAGCATCCATCTCAATTCAAGGCTTCTTCAGTAGGAGAGAGTACTGATCTCTGATACTGTCCTCTGACCTCTACACAGATGCTCTAGCAGGACATACATGCACACACACATACACACACATACACACACATACACACAGGGAGAGAGAGAGAGAGAGAGAGAGAGAGAGAGAGATCCTGAACATGTGTTGACTTCTACATTGCAGATTGCTCTCTGTAGAGGACTATGGAATAAGAATTTACACAGCTTTGACATTGTGTGAGGCATCTATCGCAAGTCATCTAGAAATTATTTCAAGTCAAGGATTACATGTATATCCTTTGCCTTTTGGGCTTTAATATGCAAAGGAGTCCTAAAACAAATCCCCACCCCCAATACTGAAGGATGTCGAGTATGTGGCAACCCCCACACCCCCTCCCCTTGTACTCAGGGATGTGGAGTGTGTATTGGCCATTCTGTGATTAATTCTTTTGTCCTCGTGAAGGGTACTACAGAAGCAGACCTGTGTCTGTTTTCTTGTACTCCCAGCTCCCAGAGCAGTGTCCAAGACATGGTAATCCCTGATAAATATGGTTGGGCATTTCCTTAATGGCAGGTTACATTCTGCAAGGCGCTTTGCTTTGCAATCTCGTTGTTTGGAGAACATCACAGACTATACTTGCACACAGTAAGGGTGTCATCATCTACGGGACCACCGGGGTCCATTCTGGAACAAAGCACACTGCTCTTGGCTGGATTTGCTGAGTGTTTGAGTTTCCCGTGACTGCTGTGAAATCACCACACTCCAGATGGCTTACAACCGCCCAGGTGTGTCTGCTCGGTGCTGTGGTCGGGGTGAGGAACAGCCACACAGGCTGAGGTTGGCTCACTTGGTCCCAGCTGGCAGTGCTGTCTAGGGAGGCTATGGAACTTTGGCATAGGAGGCATGGCTGCCAGAGGTGAGTCACAGATGGTGGGGGCAGGGGGCAAGGGAGGTTACACCTTTGAGAGTTATGCCCTGTCCCCACCCCACCAGAGCTCTCTGCTTCCTGATCCACCTGAATATGAACAAGTCTAGCCCCACCCCCTCATCCCTTCTTTACCGTGATAGACTGTGCCCTCTAAGCCACAAGTCAAAATAAGTCCTTCCTTCCTATATGGGTTACTTTTCTGTTGCTATGACAAAACACCAGGACAAAGGCAACTTGTAGAGGGAAGGGTTTATTAGGAATTATGGCCCCAGAGTGATAAGAGTCTGTCACTATCACTGCAGAGAGGTGTGGAAGGTAGGTGAAGAGGGCACGAGTACTCACAGATAAGGAGAAACAGGAATGTTAATCACACAGTGCTGTTTCCTCAGTGGAGGAAATGTATACCTCGTTTCCACCCAGAAGGATGGGAGCAGATATTAATAACATAACCTCACCCCAACCCCCAGAACTCTCCCTCCATGGACTTTTATCTTTAGCTTTGATTCTCAGCCAATAAAAGACATCCTTAGGGGAGATGTCACATGTATTTTATAGTCTGGTGACCTCTACACTATCTCCAGATCCTAGGCCCTTAAGCTATAAAGCCTATCTTCATGGCAGACGTCACTTGTACTTGGCAAAGAGTTTTGATGCAGTCACACCTGAAGCTGTATTGTACACATAGGGCTGGGATAACTGTTGCCAGAAAACGTTTTTCCAGAATTGCACGGGGCTTAAAGATGTCTAAAATAAACTGGTGTCGGACTTCAGAAGTTTGAACCAGGACCCTACTAAGACACATTGAACCAGTTTCCTCTCTACCTCGTTCAGACGGTTCCTTCTGGCTGTAATGCTTCCAGGGCTCCCCATGGGCAGGCATGGCCACAGGAACAGCTGAGAGCTCACATCACCAACCACAAGCAGGAGGCAGAGAGAGCGCACTAGGAATGGCACAGGGCGTCTGAAACCCCAAAGCCTGCACCCAGTGACATACTTCTTCCAGCAGGGCCATACCTCCTAAACCTACCTAAAAAGTGGCACCAACTGGGGACCAAGCGTTCAGCTGCCTGAGAGTATGGAGGACTCAAACCACCACGCTTACCACAGTCCTTAAGTTGAGTAACAGGGAAGCAATGGCTATGCCTCCAGTTCCAAGGGAGAGAATTCAAGCTGTCACAGGGCTGGGCCGCCTTCCAAGGAGAGGGTCCTTCCTGCCTCTCCCATGTCTTGTTCTAGCACTCCAAGGTTGTAGTTGCAAAACCCCAATCCTTGCCTACATCATACATCAACTTCTCTGGGATTCTGTCTCCTTTTCTGCTTCTTATAAGAACTCCTGGGTTTGTTTGTTTGTTGGGTTATTTTTTCCCACCTGGGTAATCCCCTGGACTTCATCCAGAGATGCTTAATTTCTGAGTCTTAACTCAAAGATCTTTAATTATCTCTGCAAAGATCTCTTTTCCAAATAAGGTAATACTCAGGGGTGGGCACACCTTTTTAGGAGGTGTGATGATCAGTCTTCATTGTCAACTTGTATGGATTTATAATCCCTGAGGAAGCCCAACTCTGGGCCTGTCTGAACCCCCAGAGAGGTTCAACTGAAGAGGGAAGGCCCACCCTGAATGTAGGCAGCACCACCCCGTGGGCTGGCATCCTAGACTGAAAAACAAAACAAACGAAAACAAAAAAAAACCATGAGGAAGAAAGCCAAACCAGTGGCAGCACCCACCTGTGTGTGCTACGGAATCCATGTGAACAAGCAGTCTCCCAGCACACGCCTTCCTGTCTTGATCGCCTGACCTCTCCAACAGGGAGCCAAAGCCAGCCCTTCCTCATTTAAGTTTGGAGAGGTATTTGGTCACAATGAGACAAGTGACACATACAGGGGCACCTACACTTGCCCAGCTGAGCTGAGCGACGACAGGTTCTGCTGCTGTTCTGTTCTCAGTATGTTCTCTGTTTGTTCTCTGTTTCCTTAGAGCATTTTCTCCAAAGAGCTTGAGCTAGAGCCTCAGAGCTGGAAGCTTGGAGCATCTGCTGTTGGTATTGGACCAAATACAAGTTCATCCACTGCTTCCTTCACCACCCACGTCTGTGGGTTCTTCAGTGAGCCAGGCAGCAGAAGGGAACTTGAAGGAAAATGAGACATTCTCAGGTTACAGCCACCGAAAGAAGGTGGCTTCAGAAAGGCACCAGTTCCTTAGACTTCAGATAATCTTATTATTAAAAGAAAATCACCACTGATGTTCAATATGTGATGTCAGGCACACTTCGACCTTGGTGGTCCAACAAGGCTATGAACAGTTATTTGCTGTAGAGATATGTCCTGACAGCAGAAAAGGGGAAGAGAAAGAAGTGGCTGCTTTCACATAGGAGGGCCAGGGGATGCGACCGGAAGTCAGCATAATGGGCAGTCTGGTGGATCTGTACTAGGTGCTCCCTTGGGCTGGCCTGTGCTGAGCAGCATGTCCCGAAATGCTCAGAGGCAGTGCAGTGAGGCCGGTACCATTTCCTTGTCTAGGAAAGTGAGGCTGAGAGAGGGTGGCAGACTTGTCCCAGGCCACACATCAGACATTCCTGATTATGGAGCCCTCTGGGCTCTACTCCCTGGTACACAGTTTGAGAGGACAGCAGTGGAGCATCATGGGAAGGCAGGGTTTGGTCCCTCAGCCTCACTAAGGGATAAGGCTCTCGAAGGCAGAATCTTTGCGTGTTCATCTCAGTACTCTTGCAGCTTTTGCCACACTTGGTACTTGAGTGGTTTATTGAATGAATGCGTGAATGAGGAAGCGTGTGAGCAGTAGAGAGTCAGAAATGCCAGCACAGGTGAGTGAAGCAAATATGGGAATGCAGTGGTCAGTGAGCATGTGACATTCAAGGAAGAGGATGGTCGCGCTGTTGTGTGGAAGGCTGCACATTTTAAGCTGATGCTGTGGCTCCATTCACCAGCCACTCATTCTAGACTTCTTCCAGAAGTCTTTCTCTAATACCTACATTCTGTGCTTTGGGGACATTGGCTTTGCTGGTATTGCAGGCTTCAGGGAATGGGTCTTTCTGAATCCCCCACCTGCAGCAACCCTGACTCTGTAAACAGCTCCCTGGGGAACCTGAGCCACAATTCCTTGGTAGCGAGCTCTGCTGTGTGGCTTTGGGGTCTCCTGAAAGTTTCACTTAGCATCTTCTGTACACTTCCCTGATTCTCAAACTATGTGTGACAAGTGATACACTGCTGGCTTTTGGTTTTGGTTTGTGATTTTACCTTGTCTCTAGGGCTAGGGATGTGGCTCAATTAGAATGCTTGCCTAGCTTACCAGAGACACTGGGCCTGGCTCCTTAGCACCACACAGACCTGGCATAGTGCTGTGCACCTATAATCCCATCACTCAAGAAGTGGAGGCAGGAGGGACAGAAGTTCAGGGTCATCCTTGGTTACATAGAGAGTTCAAGGTTACCCTGGAATACATGAGACCCTGTTTCCAAAAAAAAAAATTTGTAATTCTACCACTCATATTACACCCAAATCATCAAACACACCCTGCTGTCCCCACAGAGAGAAGAGCCGACTAGTGACATCTGTATGGCTGTCCCTGCAATGGTGAGTTAGTGCAGATGTTTTAAGACTCATAGGCCTGCCCCAATGAAGGCAGTGAAAACAGGACACATAACACTATCAACGGTGAACAATGAATGGATGACCGGCCAAGTCTTAGGGTTTTATTGCTGTGAAGAGACGCCATGACCAAGGCAACTGTTATAAAGGAAGACATTTAATTAGGGCTGGCTTACAGTTCAGAGGTTTAATCCATTATTACTAGCAGGAAGCATGGTGGTGTGGGGGCAGACGTGGTGCTACAAAGGTAGCTGAGAGTTCTGTGTCTGAATTGGCAGGCAGCAGGGGAGAGAGAGAAACACTAGGCCTGGCTTGAGCATTTGAAACTTTGAAGTCTACGGAGCCCAGTGACACACTTCTTCCAACAAGGCCACACTTCCTAATAGCACCACTCCCTACAAGACTATGGGGGCCACTCTCATCCAAACCACCACCTCTCATCCAAACCATCAACTCAACCTTCTCTCTTAATTCATCTGAATGAAACAGGAGAGCCCCCGGGTGAGCAGGATTGAGAAATAAGCAAAAACCTTAAACATCAGAAACTCTGGAACTGGCAAAGGCCTTCCAGCCACAGAAACCATGTGTGGTGAGGAGAGAGCTACGATGAGGGTGAACTGGTGAAGGGAGGCTGAAAATGGCGGGCCCCAGTTGAATAGCTGACGGGAGGGGACAGGGCTACCGTGAGGCCTCCAGCTTCTGGGCCTCAACTTCTGGTTGAAGGAACAGCTGTCGCCTATGTTCCCAGGATTCATCTAATTCCCTATGGGACCTGAGGTCATAGAATGAATCTCTTCCAGGCAACTCAGATTTAGGAAGGGGGAGGGGCAGGGGTGGCATGGGATGAAAAGGCCTTTCCTGTTCCTAGGAAGCAGACCACAATCTACACTCACCTGCAAGTGTTTCCTTGGAAAGTGAGACCAAGAAAGCTTTGCAGCAAACTAAGCCAATTCCCTACTGCCCAAAGAGGCTCAGAGATCCTCTCACTTCCTGCCAGTCACAGGATTGACTGTACCCAGCGTGCTTGGGGAGCTAGAGTCCCAGCAAGTCGGGATCATTTGGCAGCTCATGAAGGAAGTGTTTGGTTTGGGACAGGAGCGGGTGGCACCGAGTCTTGTTCACTATGAATGAGTGGCGTGAGTGGTTAGAGAGGCTCTGCCTGAGAAACAAGGGACGTAGCCAGGAGTGGGTGCAAATGGGGCCAAGTGGATCTGGAGCGACCTCTGAGCTGCTCTGGTACCAACCTACCCTTGGCACATCTACCTGCTCAGTTGACCTTGGAGGATGAACTGATAACAGCCAGGGTGGAGAAGGGCACCCTCCAGTGTAGAGTCCTGAGGAAGCTGGTTTGGTGAAGTGTGGGGAGAACGTTGGGAAGATGAGACTGGAGAGCTAGTAGTGAGCAGAAGCCTCAGCTGTCACCGTGCCTGCTCAGATGTCCTCAGTGCAGCTGACAGAAGACACTGGACTGTCTAGCAGAGACAATAAAAACATGTTCTCTCCATAACTGAAGTAGAGGTGCAAGAGCTTGGTTTTTCCCCCCTCTGGATCACCCGTGGTTCCTTCCCATCTGGTTCCTTCTCATCTCTCTCCTCTGCTATGTACAGTGTTGCTCTCCTCCTGGTCAAAAACGACCACCATGCCTCTGGGCAGTCATATCGAAATATTATAACAACCATCAGAAAGCATACCTAGGAGGTTAGTCAGATGGCTCAGAGAGTAAAGTACATGCCACTAAACCCAATGATCTGAAATTAAGTCCTGAAATCCACATTATAGAAGGAGAGAACCCATTCCTTCACTCACTGTGAGCAACCAGGTATCTCCACCTGCCTGCCCTCAGGCACCTAGCAAACAGCAGAATATATCTTCACTAGCTACCAAGGTTGGATACCACAGGCCACCTATCCTCCCTGTGTGCATATATCCCTTAGAAAAGGCCAGTGACCCCTCTCCCCATTCTTGTTTTCCCCTCCACCCCTCCCAAATAAACCTCCCATGTGCCATCTGTCCTATTGTGTGATTCTGTGGCTTCTGTCCCTTAGATCACAACACTCACCATGTCTACTGGCTCCCACACTTGCACAGTGGCACACATTAAAAAAAAATAATAAATAACTAAATACATATCCTTTTTTTAAAAATAAATAAATAAAACCATCTCTCGGAGCTGGGGAGATGTCTCAGTGGCTGAGAGTGGTTACTACTGAGGGCAGGAGAGCTGACCCTGCATCCTGCCATGGTGCCATTGGCTGGTCTTGCCAGAGCAGTGCTGGAGAGCTAGAGTGATGACCAGCTCAGCTACTACCCAGGCCCAGATCCAGGGCTCTGAATTGACCCAACCCAAAAAATCTATATCATTTGCAAATGCTTGGGACATGTGAAAGGGCCAGACTTTCTGATCTAAAGCAGTAGGATTGTCATGATGCAGGGCAACAACAGGAAAACCAGGAGTCCCCGTGAGGATCCAATGTTGATGGTACCACAGAAGCCAGGGAATTGAACCAGACCAATGACCCACTGCAAGAAACATCTGCAGGTGAAGATATGTAGACAGAGGGAAATACCATGGGGCACATACTACATACGTATGTAGTGACATATGACACTTTCCAGGATGAGATGGTTTTTCTTTTTCTTTTTTTCCTCCCCTTCCCTTCTCCCTCTTGCTCTGGTGCCACTCACTCCAAAGGTATTTTTTTTTTTTTTATTTATTTATTTATTTATTTATTTATTTATTTATTTATTTATTTATTTTTATATGTAAGTACACTGTAGATGTTTTCAGACACCCATAAGTGGGCATCAGATCTCATTACGGATGATGAGACACCATATGGTTGCTGGGATTTGAACTCATGACCTCCGGAAGAGCAGTCAGTGCTCTTAAGTGCTGAGTCATCTTACCAGCCTGCGATGTTTTTCTATACTCTCTCTGTGTGTGTGTGTGTGTGTGTGTGTGTGTGTGTGTGTGTTTTATTTTGGGGGAGGTTACAAGAGTGAAGGATAGATGTGAAGGAATGAGATGAGTGGAACTGGGGTGCATGATATGAAACTCGTGAAGAATCGATAAAAAGTTTTTAAAAATTAAAAAAATTAAACATGATGATTTAAAACAAGCGTAACTGAGTAAGATACTCAGTGTCTTCCCATAACCTCCATGTGCATGGGTGTGTACTCTCCATACACACATGGAAAATAATATAAAGAAGAAAGAGAAAAAGAAAACCTATCGCACCTACCGAATCACACTGGAAGAGGCCCTGTCTTTCCTTCTGTGGTCTGTTGAAAAACAGGAAATTCTTTCAGTCATTTCATGAATTAGTCACACGGTCACAAGGGACAGCAAAGGAGACTAGGGAGTGTAGTAATCACAGTAGATGTCATGGATTCTGCTAAAACATATTTTATCATCATGATATATAATGAGTCTAAATATTGAAGGGTAATAGCCAGGCTGTGTCACAGCAGAACACCAGCAGAACCCACTCACGGCTCAGTCCCATGTTAATTGTAACTCACATACTTACTGGTAGATGCTTGCATTTACAAACAGATTGTGAGAGCTCTTGGCTTAAAATTTTTGTTTGTGATTTTTTTGGGGGCAGGGTAAGAGGTGATTAAGAATACTCTTTTTAAAGACTGTCTTGCTATGTAGCCTAGTTGAGACCCTCCTGACTCAGCTTCTAGCACGTGGGACTACACGATTTTTGAATGTAAGAACTGTCTTTTTGTTTTGTTTTATTTAGTTTTTTCACTTAAAGATAGGGTTTTGTGTAGCCCAGACTGGCCTAGAACTTCTGGTCCTCCTGACTCCACCTGCTAAGTGCTAGGATTATTGATATACACCACTGTAGGCTTAGGTTTTTCAAAACCTACTTTAATAAGAGTTCTTAAACCCTTCAACCTCCCTTCTAGCCCACCACCCACCAAAGGAGGTGGAGAAGAAAGGTTAATAGGAAATGGGACTTGTGGAGCCGGTTAGAAATAGTTCTCTGAGGCTATTCCAATCTTCATTGTCAGCAGAACAGTCCTCTAGCAAAACACTAACAGGAATCAGTAATCAGCCAGAGTCCATGAAGGCAGCAAGAAATCACTGGACTATCAGGAGAAGCACTTTGGCAAGTTACTCTCTATGAAGTCACAAGCAAAGATTAACAATTTGATACCAGGCAAACGAACACGAACACAAGAGCACCGTCAGTGAAGACCAGGGAGGTGGAGCAAGGCAAACCAATGCCAGAGCTTCCTCCTATGTCTATGGGGTCATATTTATATTCTTTCTTATATTTTTGGTTGTGAGCTTAGCCTTTAACAGCTGAGCCATCTCTTCAGCCCTATATTCTTTCTAAACATCACCCATCCTTTCATGTGTCTGCTTCAGCAAAACATCCTCTTACCTGTGTCTGCTTCAGCAAAAAAAATCCACTCACTTGTGTCTGCTTCAGCAAAACATTCTTTCACCTGTCTGCCCCAGCAAAATATCACCTGACATAACTGAGTTTCCAAAGATACCAGAAATTTCTACTTCACACCACCATATCCATCACTCTCTATCCTCTCCCTCTCTTCCTTCCTCTTGTAGTATGTATACCTGTCTGTCTGTCTGTCTATCTGCCTGCCTGTCTGTCTTTCTGTCCATCCATCCATCCATCCATCCATCCATCCATCCATCCATCCATCC
>JANHMN010000003.1:106879127-106907770 GCA_030674055.1 Rhabdomys pumilio
TCCATCCATCCATCCATCCATCCATCCATCCATCCATCCATCCATCCATCCATCTATCCATCCTCCATCTCCTCATTCTGTAGCCCAAGATAGCCTAGGACTTTGCAGACCCGTTCAGTCTTCCCAAGTGCTGTGATTCCAGATGTGAGTTCCCTTACTCAGCTCTCATGTTTGCTGATCAGTAAGTGCCAAAGAAAGAGAAGCCTGAAAGAATGGCTAAGTCTTATCTCAGAAGTCCAGAACAGTACCCTGGATCAATAAGGAGCCTTACCCAAAGACTGCATCACCTGATCTGCATTTTAGAGGCCACTACTGTGAGTTATGCAACCATCAGTAAAGGAAAGCTTTGGTCTGGGTAAGATGAAGAGCCAAGAGAGAACTAATGAGTCTCTGATGTAATTAGGTGCCAATAAAGTGTCACTATATGAATCAAGGCCATGAGAACTACAGTGCAAACACCGCTCAATTAGAGACAAACTCACATGCTCCATCTCATTTTATAAAATGACTTTGAATCATTTTATAGACACCAAGTTCCCATCGACATTGTCTGGTGATGTCATGGTAAGAATCCTGACAGTCATTACATTTCTGGCTAGAAGTCCAACAGGGCCAAAGAAACTCAGAAGGGAGTGAGACAGAGAACCTCAAAGCCATTGTGCACGAAGTTTGCAAAGCGAGCATGTCAGATACAAGACCCCCCTTCCCTGTTTGTTGGTAGCATGGTGGAAAGAGATGAAGCCAAACAGAGCATTTCTTCAGTGGGAGGCAACGTTCTCGTAAGCAGTCCCACATGATGTGGAACGTGTTCAGCCCTCTCCTGCAGAACAGTCTTACAAAGCAGCTTCTGTCTTCACTGCTACTTTGCAGGTGGGGAAACTGAGGCCCAGGCAGGCTATGTTCACTGCCTGGGATCCTCCAGCCTGCAGTGAAAGAGCTGAGATTTGAACCCATGTCTCCTTCATCACCATACACATTGCTTCAGGTATGTTGCTTCCCAGATTTGCCACTTTGTGTTTTGATGACTTTTTTTTTTCATGGTCTGGTGCAAAATAAAACATACAAAGAGAAATTTCCTGTGATGGTTTGTGTATGCTTGGCTGAGGGAGTGGCACTATTAAGAGGTATAACCTTTTTGGAGTAGGTGTGTCACTGGGGGTGTAGGTTTTAAGACCCTTATCCTAGCTGCCTTCAGAACAAGATCAAGAACTCTCAGCTCCTCCGGCCTCATGTCTGCCAGGACACTGCCATGCTCCTACCTTGATGATAATGGACTGAGCCTCTGAACCTGTAAGCCAGCATCAATTAAATGTTGTTCTTTATAAGAGATTCCATGGTCATGGTGTCTGTTCACAGCAGTAAAACTCTAAGTCGGTTCCATTTACAGTGGAGTCTTATCTCAGAGGACAGAGACATTTCAAATCCAGCACTTAGCAAAAGAAAACTGAATTAAGTTCAAATTGTCTTCACTCTGTGGGCAGAGAAGTCTGTATGACACACTGATTAGAACCACTGCCCAGCTGGCTTGTGCATGTGTTCCCTTACATGTCGATTTCACTTCTAAATTCTATGAACACGTGGTAGAGTGCACTGGGAGGCCGGCTGCAGTATTGGAGGTGACTGCGCTGAATGAATGGTGCACAGAGAGAAGGACAGAGGATAGAAGACAAAACGAGCTAAGCGAGATGCAATGCTGAGCTCCAGGTGGCTTGGACACAGGGCCAACAGCCTGGCTCTGCTTCTCTGCTGTTCGAGAGGCTTTTAAATGTAATGTTGAGAGGGAAATAATACACTTAGGATTCTCTTTAGAAGCTGCCGACATTCGTTCTCTCGTTGGCTATGGCAGTCAGATTCTCCGGTATGGAAACCAAACTCTCACTGAGCATTTGATGGTCCCAAGAGACCAGGGTGCTGTGAGTGATTCATAGCTGCTCTGGAAGTGGTGGGGCTTTAAGATTTTGAGGATGGATTAATGCCTCCTCTCTAGAATGGGCCCTGTAATTTACCTCAAGCACAAACACAAACATAGAGAACAGAGGGACGGGGGTAAAAGGGAGAGGGAGGGGGAGGGAGAGAGGGAGAGGGAGAGAATGAATCACTGGGTACCCCCTCCACACACACACACCTGTCTATGTGAGAATCCACTGAGAGGTGAATGCCTCACAGTGAGGACAACCAGAGCTGAAGTCCACCGACTGACTCCCTAACCTACCATCAGCTGTCTGTTATCTGCTGGTAGAACTGGAAGGGGCGGGGCCTTGACTTACTATTCCTGTTGCTGGGGTAAAATACCCTGACAGAGGCAACTTAATGAAGGGTTTATTCAGACTCACAATTCTGGGGTTCAGATCTTCATAGGGGAAGTCAAGACAGCCAGGAACTGAGACAGACCGTCACATGGCATCCTCACAGGAGACTGCAGTCCTTGGCATGGTGCCACTTACAGTTAAGGTGGGTCTTCCTATCCAGTCTAGAAGCTGTCCCACAGACACACCCACAGGCCAACCTAACCTAGACAAACCCTCACAGGGTCCTCTTCCAGGTCAGCCATGTTTACCATGAAGATTAACTATTATAGGACCTGTGGAACAACTCAAGACTATAGAACAGCCTGAAGTTCTCCCCTGTCCCTCTCTCCCTCCCTTCTGTCCCTTCCTCTCTTCTCCTTTCTGGCCACAAAAATAAGAAGTTTAGACCTGCCACAGGCTGTCACTGTGATACGTGGCTGCAGGCCCAGAGCATCCAAAACTGTGAGTCAAAAGAAACATCTTTCTGTTTGTAAGCTGACTGTCTCTAGTCTTTGCTATGGTAAAGAAAAGCAGACCCACACGTGACTAGTACTTAATGATTTCCAGTTTCCTTCACTGTGTCCCTAGAAACAACTTTCCATTGAGATTCATGAGAGAAATGGGGTGGTGTGTCCCAACCTTGGGAACAAGTCATTTAAGTGCATAGGTTCCTGAGAGGTCCCACGACAATACATCTCAATGTGTTGGATAGTTTTATGTCAACTTGACACAAGCTTAAATCATCTGAAAAGAAGAAATCACAGTTAAGAAAAGGCCTCCATAAGATCAGGCTGCAGGTAAGTCTGTAGGGCATTTCCTTATTTAGTGATTGATGGAGGGGGGCCGAGCCCATTTTGGGTAGTGCTATCCCTGTGTTGGTGGTCCTGGGGTCTATAAGAAAGTAGGCTGAGCAAGCCATGGGAGCAACACAGTAAGCAACACCCCTCTATGGCTTCTGCATCAGCTCTGGCCTCCAGGTTCCTGTCCTGTTTGAGTTCCTGCCCTGACTTCCTTCAGTGATGAACTATGATCTGGAAGTGTAAGAAAAATAAGCCCTTTCCTCTCCAACTTACTTTTTGGTCATGGTGTTTTGTAACCAATAGAAACCCTAACCAAAACACTAGGGAATTATTTCAAGGGCACCTTGCTGGTGTAGAAACTTGCTCTGCCCTGTCCCCCACCCCACCCCCTGTCACCCCAGTAACCTGGGCTGAGTGCACAGTTCTCACTTGCTCCCACACATGTGTTTTTTTCCTCTGGAAAGTTTGAATCTGTTACAGTCTCAAATGTTTTCCCTGGAGCAACTGTTTACCCTGTCACAAACAGAACCAATTTCTTCATCTTCCAGTACCAACCTCTCTCACAGTCACTCCTGAAGGCCTTGATCCTTCTCTCTCACCTCCCACTGCCTGCCTGTGTTATAGGGTTAGTGGAAATAAGATACCCAATGTTGACAGCCACAATGCCAGACTTGCTCATGGCCACTTAGGCTGCCCAGACCCTAAACACCTTATCTGTCATTTCCAGCTCCAGCCCTCAGCCTGAAAAACATCAAGCTGTCTTTGTGCACCATCCACTTGCACACAGAGGCCCTGCAGGTTTCCTCTTTTGTGGAGGGCACACTGTGAGGAAGAAGAGGTGAATTTGGGCTGTCTTTTTATAGCCCTCTGCAAAGGTCAGGCTTTGTTTTGTAGCCGGAAAAGGCCCACATCATACTGTGTGCATAAAAGGGATGGATTATCAGCCTGCCTTCCCATCAGGCCTGTGATGAGCCATAATCTACCTCTTTTTCTTGGGCAAAATCACCTAAAGTTCAGCTTGATGAATTTTATTTCTGACTGTGCATGAAGGGTTATCCCAATACCAGTATCCTTTGGAGGGCAATGCTAGCCAGCTTTCCATGATAATCACAAAACACCAGGGACTGTCAGCTTACAAAGTCAAAAGATAAATTCGAGCTCACAGTTTTAGAGTTTCAGACTGTGGCCAGTTGGTCCTCATTTCTTTCAAGTTTGTGGTGAGGCTGCACATCCAGGAAGGGGTAGGAGAGCAGAAATGATTGTCTGGTGTAAGTGAGGATTGGCGGGTGTTAGAACAGTGGTAAGGAAGGGAAGAGGAGATGTGTGTGTGTGTGTGTGTGTGTGTGTGTGTGTGTTGTCTTCTCTAAGGATACACCCCTAAACACAGATAGGCCTCCAGCTACGCTCCACCCTTTAAAGGTCCTGCTGTGCCTGGAAAATAAGGTATATAGTATTTGAGGACTTTTATCCAAATCCTAGTGGAGACCAGGAAGGACACCTGCTTACCAGTCATCTTGGATGACCAGCCTGTGTCATGCATGATATGAAATGGGTGTTTGATCCACATGAGTAAGATATAACATGTAAACTGGCTTCAGTGACCCACAGCCATGTGGAGGAACAGAGAAGGACAGCCTATGTGTCCAGAGTTCCCTGAGCAGGACATACCTGTCCCCTGGAAGATTTTTGCTTACTGACAGGCTGGCAGATGATCCCTGCAGTATTGTGACTGTACATTCTGACTGACTCTCTTTAGTATGTCATCCTCTGTTCTAGATGCTTAGAACACACTCAGTTAACAAAGATCTCACTATCATTCAGATGATGCTTCCACCTAAGAAATTCTACATGGACCATAAAATCTATTGTCTAAACTCAGACTTGACAGGGAAAGTGGTTACAAGAATAATTGAGTTAGGACAACAGACCAAGCCCACAACTGTCCCACACAAATCATAGTGAGTAGATGTGTGTACACTCAAGTATAGACATGTGCATGTGTGAACATGTAATACCCCAAGACACAAGTGAATGTTGTATTAGTTACTTTTGATTGCTGTGATTAAAAAAAACAAAACAAAAACACTTGACAAAAACAACCTACAGAAGGTTTCTTTCAGCTCATGCTTGTGGAGAATCCACAGTTAGGTGTGGTAGGCTCTGTCTGTGGTGAGATAGATGAGATGCAGTTTCCCATAGCATATTGGGTAAGAAGTAGAGAGCAAAGCCAGAATGGAGAGGGAACTTGGGGGGGGGTAGGTACGACTGCCCAATCCCCAGGCCTGCCCAATCCCCAGCCTTCAGACACGGCCAACAAGCTGGGAATCGAAAGCACAGCCGATGAGCCTGCAGAGGACACTTCAGATTTAGGGGTGATAGAACCCCACCCCCTCAAAATCACTCCCCTCTCATTGCCTTGTGGCTGCTACAGTGTATATGACACCTTTGCCACCTACTCCCTGTCACAGACCCACAACAGTGGAGTCAGCTGGACAGAGTGAGCTGTCTGAGACTGTGGACCAACCTTTCTTCTATTTGATGGTTTCAAGTATTGTGTCACAGTGACCCCATCCATCTTCCTTCTAATCAAGGCCCGATTTGGAGTAATGGCCTTTTATGGGGCACTTTCTGGTCTTTTCCTTTGGACACCATAACGCCTTTCAAATACTTAATATGGACAGCAACATCTTTCCTCTTTGTCTGATTACGTAGATGCAAAATACATTTTATGTCCTGGACTCTTGGCCACCACCAATAACTTCCTATGTCCTGATTCCCATTCCAGAACTCTCTCGCTCAAAGGTTCCCATGATCCTCTGATGCATGAGCGAAGTCACTAGAAAATGGGACAATTCTGGAAGGGTGTGGGATAGTGCCTTTCTGGGTTGAGGATGGCCCTTTAAACCCTTTCTACCTGCCAAGGAAACAAAATTAAAACTAAACTTGGGGAGGCAATATTTCTGCTTGAAAGATGAATTCACCCTGTGTGTGGGGCTGTAGGCAAGATGGAAGGTGAACCTGGCTTCTGGTTAAACACTCAGACTTTTGTCACAGGGGCTCCGGCTCCATCTGGCACAGGGCAAATGCTAACTAAATGCTTTTGCATTAAAAAAAAAGTTTTCTATACCCCAAACCAGTCACTTCCTCCCTTGTATCTGCCCTGTATCTTGATGCCTTTCCGGGTCATTCTGCTGAGGCTCACAGCTGACTCAGACTCCCTATAGGGTCTGTGGTCAGAGTTTCCAGGGACTCGGAACCAACAGAAAGGAGAGGAGAGGAACAGAGTGAGAAAGAAAGAACAGAGAAGGAAAGAGAGCAGGAAAGAGGGCAGGGAAGAAAATAGAGAGAGGAAAGAGAGAAGAGAGAAGAAAGGGAAGGAGAGAAGGAGAGATAAAAAGAATGGATACATGATGGATGGATGATAGACAGACAAACAGATAAGTGATAGAGGAACAGATAGGTGATGGTCTCTGGTTGTCGGGGTGGGGGTCTTATGCTGCCCTCGCTCCTTCTGCTTCCTGACCACCAGGATATGAACTGCTCAGTGCTCGCTCGCCCCAGGATGAACTGACAGTGCTGAAACTGTCAGCCAAAATAAGCCTGTCCTCTCTCAGTGTGCATCTACTGAGTAACAGGAAGTCAAAGTCACTCAACACAGACCAAGCTGTCTCTGGATAAAGGGACCTTCAGGCTCTCCCTTTAGCAGAGCTCTTAATCTCCTACTAGGCAATAAGGTCAGAATTCTGTGGCCCTTCTAAACGGTATAGCGAATTCACATTCAAAAATGATTTTATTCCACAGCCTCTAGATTATTCCTTTAATTCCTTTAATGGCCACATGGCCTTATTTACACACACACACACACACACACACACACACACACACACACACACACCGCATCAGTAAGTAAGCATAGAGAGGCTGAATCTCTCAACACAAGTTTTCATGTTGGGAGGAAGCTATTTCAGAGTTAGGCTCTGAAAATACTAAACAAAAGATTCCCCCCACCCCAAGCAGAAAGGGGGGCAGAGGAGCCAGGCCACTCACCATTGTCTCTGCCTGGTAAAGACATATAGTTTGGAATGTATTTCCAGCTGTTGAGGCACTAAAAGGACTGGAGAAAATGGCAAAAACAGGCCCCTTCTTAGTGGGAAAACGGGGGAAGTCGGACAGTGGGATCTTGCCTCAGCCAAGAAAGCGGGCCGCAAGGCTGAGGGAAGGTGTTCATGGAGGGCAGGAGGGCAGCCTGCAGCGGTCCTGTAATTAACCGTTACTTCTCAATCTGGCTTGTACTTCTGAGCTCCCATATGGGGTTTTAAAATATATTCATCCCCTAGGCCTGACCTGGGAGTCTCTGCTTCAGTAGGCAGAAAAGAGAATTGTAGAGTTCACTTGTTGATTCTGATATTCCAGCTCAGTTAAACACACACACACACACACACACACACACACACACACACACACTCACAGATGAAGCACATGAATATTCTGTGTAACCCTAAGGAGAGGAATAGACTTTTACAGGTAGCTGTGATGGTTAATATTGTCAATAGCTCCCAGAATCACTGAAGAGACAAGGCTCTGGGCATGCTTGTAGGACTGAGCTTCTAGGTGGGTTAGCCTCTGGGCATACTTATGAGGGAGCCTTCCTGATTGTCCGGTCCATGGGTTGGAGTCCTGCACTGAGTAAGAAGAGTGAGCAGTGGGCAGCAGTGGGGAGCAGCTCTGTTCTTGCCAGCAGGTGCAATGAGACCAACCAGCCACCTCCAACTCCACATCATGATGGACTATACTGTCAAACTCTGAACCAAAATAAATCCTTTCTCCCCTATGTTGCTTTTGTTGGGGTATTTTTTATCATCACAGCAAAGAAAGTACCTAAGACAGAAAGCAGAATGAAGAACTGAGAAAATCTCAAAACCAAACCAAAACAGAAACAAACACAGAAGCAAAAGTAAAAAAACAAAAACAAAAAAAACCCAAAACAACAACAAAAAACCCCAAAACAAACAAATAAAATCACTTGAGAAGAGAAAGGTTGAGGCACAGATATGGGGCGAGCAAGCTCAGCCACCCCTGGGTTGGGGATTGGGTGTGCTGATGGGCCAGAGGGCTGACCTCCAGTCCAGGGGATCCCTCCTTCCCTTCAGACTCTCAGAGGACATGCTCCCAGCTCAGGTAGGTCATTCCAACTTGCAGCTACTGTGTTCTCCACACCGAGTCTTTTGAGTCCACCGTTTACCTTCAATTCATTTACAGATGTGGGCCAAGAGCCCACAACGCCAGGTGCTGGGAGATCAGAAAAAGTACCGAACAGGCCAGATGCTGGGGGGCAGGGGAGATGGGGGGTGGTTCAGGTACGCAATAAGAATGAGGGAAGTTACAGAGGCAAGCATAGGGTGGAGGGCAGCTGAGTCCATGTATGGGACAGAATTTAATGTGAGAGTTGGGGCTATGCAGGAAGAGCAGGGTCCATCAGGTGCTGCCTGGCACTGGAAGCTGGCACCTCGCAGGGAAATCCTGGACAGGGAGGGACTGACTGGCCA
Organism: Rhabdomys pumilio; assembly: GCA_030674055.1. Taxonomy (NCBI): domain Eukaryota; kingdom Metazoa; phylum Chordata; class Mammalia; order Rodentia; family Muridae; genus Rhabdomys; species Rhabdomys pumilio. The sequence goes on from JANHMN010000003.1 coordinate 106,887,762, forward strand.
CTCCCATATCCCATCTCCCTTTTCTGAGAAAGCAAATGAATCCATCAGGACAAGGATACTGAAGCTATGTGGGCAGTGCCACTTGGAACACTCCAGCTCCCCCTCCCATCTGGTAACGCTCAGGTGTGGCATTTGGGGATGCTCTCCTTTTGCAGCAGAGATTCAAGGTGGCATTGCCAGGGCCAAGTAATCCACCTTGTGGCAGTTCTTTGATTCTCCGGTGTGTCTTCACCCAAACATCCTGTAGGCAGCCACACTCCCGCCTCAGGCTTCGCTCGGTTCGCGCGCGCCCTCTGGAGGCCACCGGCGTCGTGGGCCGTTCCTCGGGGAGGCGTCCAGGCGTGGTCCTGTGGGGCTCTGACTATGGGCCCTTGAGCAGCGGACAGCCTTGAGGAGCACTGAAAGAGCTGCTGTAAAAGGCCGGCTTTATGCGTTTACTCACTGGTTTCACTTTCTCCGAGTAGGATCGGTAGTGCTCCCTTACCCCCAAAACCAAGGTTCAAGCGGAGTTATACAGGTATTTGCAAGGTCCTGGGGTGAGGCTCAAAGAGAGTGTGGTCTCCAACAGAGTTAGACTCTTGCACCATAGGAGCTGGACATGTAGTTCCATAGCTCTGCTCCGCAGTAAGGCCCAGCGCTGTAACCAGTAGTCACCAATAAAAAACCCCCACCTTGAGCTACAAGTTCAGGTGATCCCCTGAAGCAGCAGGGCCAGGCAACAGAGAAACAGATTCACAGAGAGCCTGTAGTTCCGCTGTCAGTCTCCACCCAAATCCACACAATCATTCCAACCCAAGTCTAGGATGGTCAACCAAGGAACCGATTGGGAGTACACGACCAAGAAAAGTCTCTCCGGATGAAACCGTTAATCTGGGAAGGTAAGCACTACCAAGCAGAAACTACCAAGGAACCTGTGAGGGTCCTGGAAACCAAGCCTGGCCAGGACGAAGATTCTGACTGGGGTGAAGGAGCAGCCCCAAGCTGTACTTGCCACCTGCTCTCAGGTTGGTGCCACTGCTGTTTCCAGTAGTGAAGGAACGCCGGCGGCGCAGAGAAACCCAGCTCAGGCACCCGTGGAAACACAGTGCTTGCAGAGACGGCTCCTCCGTCACCCTGGCATCAGCCCTGGGTTCTGTCCAACTTTAAATCATATTTCCCTGAAAGGTCAGAGTGGTAAAGAAAGGGGAGGCAAGGGGACACTGTGGCCATGTGAGGACATCTGCGATGAACTAATGACGGGAGAGGGAGTCAGAACCTCTCTGGCCTTGTTCTGGAAGCTCTCAGAAGCATCAAGCACCAGCCCTTAATTTTGAAGGGGAAGCTGAACACACAGCAGCTGACTGTAAACCCCGTCATGTGGCTGAGATATCTGACTCAAGAGTGTTGCTATGGGACGTGCCATAGCACTGACTATGCCAGAATCAGAAGACACTCTTGAAACCCCTGCCCGGCGCTGGAGAAGTAGAGACCAGAGGACCCTTGGAGATATATGGCCCAGCAGTCCAGCTGCATCTATCAGCTCCAGGTTCACTGAGAGGCCTGTCTCAAACAATAAGGCGGAGAGCGACTGAGAAAGATAGTCACCAGTGTCCTTTTGCCTCTCTCCACGCACTGACCCCCACCCACAAACACAAACCACACAGCCTCTGGTAATTCCCTGGATTGAAACTTGCTTCCAAACACAGCATGGAACTGTATGATTTTTTTTTATTTCTGTGTCAGAAAATCTATAAACTGTCAGTGGGTTTAACTATATTCACAAACTGTACAACAGATACCACCAATTCTAGAACATTCTTATTATAGCCACACACACCCCTACTGGGAGTTTCTTTCCTCCCATCCCCCACTCTAGCCCTAAGCAACCACCAATGTCTCCTCTGTCTCAGTGACTGACCTGTTCTTGACATGTCATACAAACGAGATGGTAAGTGGCCTTTGGATCTGGCTTCTTTCACTGAACATATGTTTGAAATAGTGGGAAAACATTAATAAGTCATTGCCATTTTGACCAATTTTTAACAAACAGTTCGGTTATTCCTACCAGCCTCCCTCCCCAGGACTCTTCTTGTTCTGTACTGAACACCTATAAGCAAACATGTTTTACAGTTCATTCACATTACAGCAGGGACTAATCTTATTTCTTTCGATAGCTGAATAATATTCCATTTTCTGTAGAGACCATTCTTCATTCAATTCCTCAATTGATGGGCATTTGAGTTGTTAGGAATTATGCTGCCATGGACATTCATGTACAAACATATATGAACATGTTTTCATTTCTGTTGGCTTAACCTTAGGAATGCTAATTTGACTACATGACTGAGGAATTGCCAGACTGCTTCCTAAAGTAGCTGGACCACTATAATGACGACAGGTGGCTTTAGGTACCTGAAGGTCGCAGCTCCTCTGCGTCCTCACTAATACTTCCTATTCAGCTGCCCTAAAGACTAACGATCATGACCATCCTTTCTTAGCTGACTGTCCATAAAACTGTATCTCCTCTAAAGTAATGGCTATTCAAATCCTTTGCCTGTTTTTCAGCTGAGCTGTTTCTTTTTCTTGAGCTGTAGGTGCTCTTTGTGCATTCTTTTTGTCGGGAGGGGATTTGAAACAGGGTCTCCTACATAATCCAGCTTGTCCTGTAACTCACTCTGTAGACCAGGTTGGCCTTGAATGCAGAGACCCATCTGCCTCTGCCTCCTGAGTGATAGGATTAAAAGCATGAGTCACCCATGCCTGGTTTCTTTATGTATTATGGAGACGAGTATCTTATCAGATAAACAATTTGCAAATACCTTTTATCCCTTACATTTTTTCCAGTGCCTTGATTGATATGGCATAGGTTTTTAGTTTTGACAGAGTCTAGTAACAGGTTTCATTGCTTGATTTATGTAGGTATGGTAGGCTTGCTTTAGGTTATGGTGTTTTATTGCAGTGATAGAAAACTAACTAAGATACATGTAGATTTGTAGTGTATTTTAAGTTAACCTTTATATATGCTGGTTTTGTTTTTGAGAAAGTCTCACCATGTAGCCCTTAGCTGGCTGGCACTCAGCATGTAGACCAGGCTAGCCTCAAACCCACAGAGATCCATCTGCCTCTGCCTCCTGACTGTTGGGAGGCTCACACTGACTGAATGTGTACACCACTGCACCTGACTTCAAACTCACCCTTTTCATATGAAGGAAACCCAATTGGTACCTTTAAAACCGCTAGCAAAAACACAGGCAAGAGACCTCTGTTGGTCCTTGGTGACATGAATCCCCACTGAATTTCTGCTAAGAGACACACAATTAGTCTCCAGTGATCAGTTATTTGAAAGCAAACTTTAACACAAGAGTTAATTCTTCACTCCGTGGGGATGTTCACTGAGCACCTATTGTGCAAAGACTCAAAGATCTAGATCTCACAGATCAAAATACTCATAAAGGTCACATCACACAGAGTGCGTCACCCAGGGCCAGGCAGGGGGCGGGGCCACTGGGCTTAATCTCATGAACTTGACTGCATAAGCCCCAGTTAGTGAAGCTCTCTCTGGAAGTTATCTATAAGAGCATTTCAGGAACATCAGGTCAGAAGGGTTAATCCTCATGGAGTCCAAGCACAACAATACTGAGGATGTGGAAAAGTAGGAGGCGGGGCCTCGATGAAAGAAGTAGCCTGCTGGAGGCGTGTCTTCGGGGTCTATCCCCACATGTCCCCTTCCTGTTTGCTTCTCTTGGCTTCCTGTCCACGATGGAGAAACTTCCTTTCTCCACCACAGTACATGACCTGAGCAACCGTGGACTAAAAACACTCCCTGAATCTTTACATCTTCAATTTATTCTCCTAGAGAATCTGGTCACAGAGACAGACACTGAGCAACTACGGTGGGCTTCTTCAAGGGTGATGTTGGAGTTTGAACTTGAGTGGGAGTGGTGAGGGATTTGATGGCCACTGTCTCAGGGGAAGGTAATTTAGGCCAGCGACACAGCCACTGAGAACATCAGACAGGCCTGTGTGTGGCAATTGTAAGGAGCACAAGGAAGCCAGTGGCTGGATCAGAATGAGGCAGGGATGTGCCCAGAAGGCCAGGTCACCTGGAATCCTCTTCACCACTGTGGGCACTTTTCAAAATAGCTGTGGGAGTGAGCCGAGCTGACTTCCTGCTGCCAGGGTGAAGATGGATTGTGGGAGGACAAGTCTATGAAGGAAGTTTCTGGACTCATCTAGTCAAGAGAGGGAAGTGACCCAGTGGGCCCAGTTGGAACACGAAAGGTGGAAGGCAAGTTTTCATGGATTGATGCCACATCCTCAACAACTAAATGGAGGCCACATTAACTATCATGGAGGCCACTGTGGAAGCAGACTTGGGGAGACAGGGAGGCAAGGGGTTCAACTTGGGGCATTTTGTGAAAATGTTTCAACTTCCAAATAGAGGCACTGGATAGACAGCTGGAAATTGTGGCCAAGACAAACATCCACAATGAGACAGCCATGGCACGAGGGGAAACAGGAGGGTGAGGGTGCACCTGGAGCTTATGGCATTAAGAGACCAGGGGTGGAAAGGGCGAGCCAGGAGAGCCTTCGGAGTGGTCTTCAGGTCTACCGTTTTCATAGTTTACCACCTGCTTGGAAGCATCACCCTTAGTATGTCATCCGCTTCCCTCCCTCCCACTTCCTTTCCTTTAAATGGGCACACACTGTGTACTAGGACAACTGATCTTTCACAGGAGAGAAAGAATGGCCACTAATGAAACATACAGCAGCAGCCTGAGCTTGGCTAGAGACTCTAATGGTGATCCACACAGAGGAATCTGCAGCCATCGGTTACCCTTTCTTCTCATGCTCAATGTCTTACTATTACTTGGTCACAAAGTTAAAATCACTTTTGTTGTTGTTTTCTTTACTTTCATCTTTGTGTGTGTATGCTCTGGTCCTAGGTGTGAGGACATTTGGCCCCCTGGAGCTGGAGGTACGGATGGTTCTGAGCCTCCCAATGTGGGTGCAGGAACTGAACTGGGGTTCTCTGGAAGAGAAGCAAATGTTCTTAACTGCTGAGCCACCTCTCCAGCCCCTTGTTTTGTTTTCTTGATACACTATGGACCCTACTTTGGCCCTAAATTGGTAATCCTCCTGCCTCAGCCTCCTGAGTGCTGAATCCACTGAATGGCAGGGAAGAGGTTGCAGCACAGAAACTATCTGGTGTTTACCATCCTGCAAAGCCAGAGCCACTGTAGCAAGCCCCAGCTCACCTCAGGCTCTGATGAGGAGGCGCTGATGGGGGGCTGCTGATGAGGGGGCGTTGATGAGGGGGCGCTGATGGGGGTGCTGATGAGGTGCTGATGAGGGGATGCTAGGCTGTGGGAACCACTGACCAGTGCAACTAGGTCAAAATTTTTGGTCTCCATATTTTTTTTTTCCCTTGCTGTATTGCTCAGATTGACCTCCCAACTCCTGCCTCAGCCTCCCGGGGAAGCTTCAGGGGACGTTCTGCTGTGAGAGGGTGAGAGGGGATCTGGTGATCTTTTTTTTTTTTTTTAATGGTTTTTGTATCTGACAGGGTCTTGCTATGTAGCAGACTGGCCTCCAGTTCATGACCATCTATCTCCCTCTGCTTCCCAAGATTGGGATAACAGGCACGCACCACCACACTCTGCTTGATCTTGTTTTTTGTTTGTTTGTTTTGTTTTTTAAATATATTTTGAAATTTTAAAATAATAAAATAGTTCACAGAAATGGTAAATTTTATCCACTATTGCTTATTTGAAGGTAGCAGACCTTGCAGAAATTATAATTCAATTGTAAATAATGTACAGCTCTGTATGTTATTGCGGTTATTCGCTGAGGCAGGGTGCCATGCACACTGCCCTCAGACTTGATGTGTGCTGAGGGTAACCCTGGACTCCTGCAGATCCTCTTGCCTCTACCTCCCATGCTAGGATTAGAGGCCTGTATCTACCTCCCATGTGCTAGGATTAGAGGCCTGTATCTACCTCCCATGCTAGGATTAGAGGCCTGTATCACCACGCCCAACTTAAGTACATTTTCTGATTGGGGTAATGCCATCCTGCCTTAGTCCACGAGGACTGCTATTAAAATACTGTAGGCTCAGGAGCTCAGGAACAACAAAATTTGTTTGCAGTTCTGGAGGCTGTGAAGTCCAAGATCAGGGTGACAACAGGTTGGTGTCTTATGTCTGTGTCCCTATAGATAGCAGCTTTTGTGGCACAATATGGAATGGAGTCTCCCACAGGCCTCATTTTTATAAGGGCACTAACCCCACTCCTGAGGACTGGGCCCCTTTATCTAACCACCTCCCAGCCTCCTCTCCCTTCAAGCTGGGGTCAGGGATTCACCACCTCCAAATACCATTGGCTCGGGTGAGGGTTTTCAGGAGACACAGCTCCTCCCTGGATAGACTTCCCAGTCTTGCTTAGCCCATCTTATACAGCCTAATGTTTTAAATGACCTTTTTTTTTTTAACCTGCAAACTCAATTTATTTTCCTCATAAAGACTCCCTGCAGGTGCTAGAGAGATGGCTCGGGGGTTAGAAGTGAGCACCTGCTGCTCTTGCAGGGGACCTGAGTTTGGTTCCCAGCTCACAACTGCCTGTAACTCCAGCTCCGGAGGGTCCAACACTCCCTTCCGGCCTCCACAGGCATCCAACATATGTACACACAGAGAAATAAAAGTAAAATAAATCTTTTAAAAAAGGGTCCTGCTAACTAATGAATGGTTCATTCTTGATGTCTTAGGCCCAAATTAACTACAAAACCAAGGGAAGACCAGCTACGTGCACTGTAAGGTGAGCATAGCCAGTTAACTGCCAGCCTCACACACAAGAAACCAAGGAAACCAGCGCCGAAGAATTTTATTGACAAACAACACGACCCCCATCACTACCTCTTGTAGTAACAAAACATACACAGTGACACTTGTACAGTTCCTCCTCCACAGCCACCACTCCTTAAGTTACGACCATCGTCGATCAATAGACATCGTTAAAACCTTTCTGATAAATATATGGCTGCACTGCATCCGGCCTGGATAATTCTCTTCAACAAGGCATACGCAGGAGCCTGTGGAGAACAAAAGGCTCCGATGTAGCTCGGTCATAGAGTACTTGTCTAACAGCCTGAGCTTGGAAAATAAGCAAACGGGGCAAGAGGTATGTGCAGTGGCAGAGCGCTTGCCTAGCGAGGCCTGGACTCAACGCCAGCACCTAAACAAACAGCAACGAAACCCCATGAGGTGCAGCTATTTTCAGATGTCAGACCTGAAATCACTGGTAGGGCAGGGTTTGGGCTCCTCTGGATTAGACAGGATCTGGGAAATGACTTAATTTAAAACAAAAGCCATTCAGAATGCTAGAACATCCATGGCCACTGAACCCTGGGTTGTTTCTGGGATAATCACAGAGCAGGACACAAGAGCACGGACGGAAGCTGAGCTTGTGTGTTTTCTGCCAAGTGCCTGCTTCCCTGCCTTCTGACCTTTACTTTCAAATGCCTCTTTCTGGGAACAGAAACCTTTGGCCCCTCAACCTTTAAAATGGTCCCTGGAGCCCACCAGTCATAGGCCGCCCTACCAGCTCTGCATCGTGGTCCAGGCCTGTGTCGTGGTGCTCAAGCTCCTCATCTCGAAACTGCTTGATGACCTGGAACGAAAGGAACCGCAAACCGAGGTAAGTCAGCACTCCAGGTCTCCCGGGGCTCACCCTGTTTCCAGGCCAGAGCTTCGTGTCCTAGCATACGGCTAAGGTTGGCATGCTTTTTCTATGAAGGCTAGAGTTCTTCACTCTGTCACTCCAGTGGGGCGAACAGCCCAAGAGTAAACCATGGCTGTGGCTCTCATAAGACTTATTTATGAAACAAGCTTGGTCACAGGCTAGAGTCTGCCAGCTGCTGATTTAGGTTTTATAAAGTGAGAGTTATTGCCTATTTTAGTCACTGCTCTATTGCGGTGAAGAGACATCATGACCAAAGCAACTCTTATAGAGACATCATTTAATTGGGGGTTTGCTTACAGTTTCAGAGGTTTAGTTCATTATCAGCATAGCAGGGAGCATGGCAGCACTTTGGGGCTGGAGCAGTAGCTGACAGCTACATCCTGATCTGCAGACCGAGAGAGACTCTGGGTCTGGCATGCATTCTTACAAACTTAAAGCCCACCTCCAACAATACACTTCCCCCAATTCATCTCAAATAATGCCACTCACCAATCTAAGCATTCAAATATATGAAACCATGGGGACCATGCTTATTCAAACCATCACATGACCAAGTACAGTAACGCACACTTAAAACCCCAGCCCTTGGAAGGCAGAGGCAGGAAGGCCAAGAGTCAAAACAAGTCTTTGTCTCAAGAATAAAACAAACAGAATCTAAATAAATGAACTTCTGTTGGGGAGAGTGATGGAGAGATGGACATGAGGCAGGAGAACCCTCTCTAGCCACTAGTATAACACCAGCCTGGGCCAAATAGTTCTTTCTTTCCTACAGAAAATTACCTGAGGAAAATCACTCAACCTAAAGAGTTGATCATCAATTTTTTAAATTTTAATTTGGGGATTGTAAGTTAATCACAGCTTCCTTTCTCTCCCTCTGAACCTTCCCATATAGTCCTCTCTGCTCTTCTTAAAGTTCATGGTCTCTTTTTTCACCAGTTGCTATTGCATGTGTATATGTATTTGTTTATATATATTTAAATCTAGCCTGCTCTATCTGTATAATGCCACCTGTATGTATGCTTTCAAGGCTGACCTTTTGGCACTAGACAAACAGTGTGTTCTTCTCTGGAGAAGGCCACCCCTCTCTCCCATCCCAGCGTTCCCGCATTGCTTATGGTTCTTTGTGTAGGGGTGAGGCCTTGTACATTTTTCTCTGTCTGGTTAGGGTGTTAGCTGATGTCATCCTTGCTCACCTCATGCTGTTGAGTCATGGATGTGCAGAGGCCACACAGACCTGGACTGGGGACAGTTCTGAGCTGAATGGCCTGTCTGTGTCCTGTGTCTCACGTCCCAGCTGTCTAAGCCCGTCTCCTCAGTGCCCATCGCCTGTCATCTGCCCTTTCTCCCCTCAAGCAGCACATAGTCAGTCACCTGCAGCAGCTCCTCATACTTCTCAGGGTCCTCTTCCATCAGTGTGCGGATCTGGTTGTTGTAGTGATGAGCAATAGACTCTTCGACGGCCACGGTGCAGGCCATTGCGCCTTCCTTCCCCAGCAAGGCAGTTCCCGCCCCTGCAACCATCAGACAAAGTCAAGGCACACGCTGCTGCTCATTTGTGAGCATGCTGACATCTGGGTTAGTAACTCTCTATGGGAGGCTGTGTCGTGCTTCTCAGCGTGTCTAATGGTACTCAATATCCACCCTCTAGATGTCAGCAGTACCTGCTGACATAACCATTGGACATTCAGATATTCCCACGAATCCCTTGAAACAGTCACCCCAAGTTGAGAAGTGATGGGAGCTCATATCAAATGCCAGACACAAAGCTCTTTTTTGAATGGATTTTTGTTTTATTTGGTTGTTTTGTTTGAGACAAGGTCTCACTATGAAACCCAAGTTAACCTGGAACTTCCTGTGTAGCCTAGGCTGACTTATACTCTCCTTCCTCCTGCCTCTGCTACGAATGTTGAGGTTGCAGGCTTGCACCACCATGGAGGCTCAGTGAGGCTTGACCCTAGGCAGAGATCTGAGAGTGCTGTCTGGGTTCCCTGCTGTACTTCTCTCTCTCTCTCTCTCTCTCTCTCTCTCTCTCTCTCTCTCTCTCTGTGTGTGTGTGTGGTGTGTGTGTGTTATGAAACTCATTTTGTAGACCAGGCTGGTCTCAGACTCAGAGATCCACCTGCCTCTGGAGTGCTGGAGTTAAAGGTGGGCACCCCCACTCCCATACTCAGACTGCTCTCAGGCTAGGATCCTCAGGAGACAGCATGTGGCTGTGGCTGCACGATCCTAGCTTCCCTCTGTGGGTTATCATACCATCTATTTATAAGAGTGATGGCTCTGTCTTAAAGTAATATAAGCAACAGAAATTCAATCAACTTCATCAACTTCAATTTAACTTCAGGAAAACGCACAGTAAATTTTAAAAGCTTGGTTGAGGACCTGACAAGAGTTCCAGAGACATGAACAACCCATCACCAAGAGTCCAAGTGGCTGTTGGACAGACACATACCCAGGGCAAAGCCTGCCACATTCCACAAGGGCATCAAAACCGTAGGTCGGACCCTGAACGCAACCATCAACTCATTGAACTTTTTCAAATGGTTCTTCTCTTGATCCCACATTTTCTGGGGAAAAACAGAAAAAGAGCATTACAGGGACATGGCACGGCTGGGCACACACACACACACACACACACACACACACACACACACACACACGAGGTAATAAGGAATAAGGAGGAATTCTCAGCCTTTTCTGCGATGAAACATTAACATCTCAATGAGAGGCATTCTCCTGACATGGGGGACTCTTCAAAGTAGAGATGTGCAGGGCCACAAGCAGATAAACACCATCTTACACATGGGATGAGCTCTGGGGACTGGGATCTTCAGGGAATCTAAAGGGACACGTGCTAAGCTACCGTGTGCCATGGTGCCAATGGCTCTACATGAGCTTGTTTGTGTAAACCCAACCAAACCCAGTGAGTCGGGGTTACCAGGCTAGTTTGCACATAGGGAAATGAAAACCTAGAGGTCATGTGACCTCTTCAAGGTCACAGAAGTAGGTGAGAGAGCTGGAAAGGAAACCTAGATCTTTGGGACTATTAACCCCTCTCTCTGGCACTCTGTGCTAGGACAAGCCTATGATAACCTCCTGGCACATGGAACATTCTTCTAATGGAGGGACAGTCAGCCTTTTCTGCATCAACATTAACCCACAAATTCACTCAGTTTCCAGACCCAATTTCTTTCTCTCTTACTTTTCCCCTCTCTCCACTCTTTCTTTCTGATCTGGAACTTCCTCAAAGTCCCAGAGGATCACCCTACCTCCAGCTCCCGAGTTTTACAGGCATGTGTCACCACACCCAGCCATACTCAATGTATATCTGTGCTTTTGGATACAGAGCATATGCTTTGTTCCACAGTGCCTCCCTTTGGAGCACACAGCCAAAAGTGATTCCTGAGGGCTTCAGATACACTGCCAGAGCGATAGAGCAGGCTGAGACTTAGGGAAGAACCCACCTGAATGACAGGGCCAACACTGGTCCGACCGAGCACGGCCATCTGCCCTGCATAGATGCGATTTGCTCCATATTCACCAGCGTGATCTACCCGAATTATTCGATCCACAGCTGCCCGGTTAATATTGTCTAAGGTCATTCCCGAACTGTAACACCTGATGATGAGGCCTCTTCCATAAGCTGCAATAAAATAAAATGCAAGTGGCAGTCTTTCATTATCCACACAGGACACTGGCATTCATGAAAACATAGTTATTTGTGTGCTGACGTGCATGGGCAGTCAGAGGACAATTTGCAGGAATCAGTTCTCACTGTCCTCCATGTGGGGCTCAGGGATGGAACTCAGGCCCTTATACTGGACAGCAAGCACCTTTACCCACTGAGTCATGTTGATGGCCTGTTGCCTTTTTGCCAACAGAATGAAAGACATGTTAGAACAAGCTTGGTTGCTGAACATGTCCATTAGTGAGTTCTTTATCACCCACAATGCTCAAACCCCAAAGACTTCACCTAAAGACTAGGGCTTCTGCTTTACTTAAACGTATGGCCATCTGGAAAGACTGAAACCTTTCCTCACCAGCAGCTGACATGACAGCTGCTTTAGGACAGGGAGGCTTCCCTCCCAGGCTGTAAAGCAGAAGCCCCTGGAGTGCACCCAAAGCCAGGATGCTCTCCCAAGTCTCCCTGGGAAGTGGCCAGTGTTGATGTTCTGAAAAAGCTCAGGGTACAAAGTCTGGTAACCCATGTTGGGACTTCAACATTCTTTTAATACACCAGTTCCATGGACAGGTAACGGATCGTGCCTGACAAGGTTTGACCTCAGACTAAACTCTTCTTCAAAATGTAAATTCTTTCAGGAAACCAAATGGCAAACACTTTCACTATACTTTCCAAGCCCCAGATTTGAGGATCTTAACGTTTACCTCCTCCTGTAGTAAGGCGTGTTCACCCCATATGAAACCGGAAACTCACAGGCCCACCGGTTAGTTGCTTTAGCTGCACCCTGGGATGGTGTTTAAAGTGTTGCAGGGTCTTTGTTTGCTATGACTACCACTGGAAGACGCTTCTTTTCACCTAAGCAATTTCACCATCCAGAAAACAGGTGCAACAGTTCCCATCCATCTTGGCTCTTCCATCAAGAAGGCTTAGGGTCTTTGACACAAGGTCACAGGGCATGCTTGGAGAATCTGATGTGTACACATGCCGTAGTTAGGAACATGAGCTTTGCTACCAAGTAGAATTTTAAAAGCTGTATCTATTATGGTGCTGGAGACCAAGCCTGCCCCTGAGCTACCACTGAACTTCATCAACAGTCCTGGGACAAATAGTACACTGTGTGCAAATGAACATGGATTCTGCAGGACTAGGACTAGCTTTGGTCTACCGTGCATGACATGCTCGGCCTCACCCAGCTCATCGACTCTAACTGAACAGAGTCCAGAAAGCACACACAGCACCTCAGCTCTCCTGCCGAGTGGAAGACACCAACCATTCTGAACTGTCTTCTGACAGTGGGGCTCTATGGTCTGAGGCCCAGATTTTATGGGACAGCGATGGGACACAATCAGGGACCTGCTGCACTTCTGTGTCCAAGTTCAAAGTCCTGTGCTTTTGGCCAGCTTGTCTCCTTGAAGAAAGTAGGGTCTGGAGGCAGACTTGATGAGCCAGTTGTACTTCTCAACATAATCTTGTTTGCTTGTGCTCTGACTTTAGCAAAGAAAATTGAAGGCAACCCAGTACTGTTTCTTTAAAGTATATTAAGAAATAGCAAAGAGCAGAGCAGGTGAGCCAAGTTCATACGGCTTGCTTCTGAGGTGTGATAAACAGGAATCTTTGTAACTGAGAACACACTGGAATGTTCCCTAAAATCCACCCTCTGCACTCAATGACTGTCTGTCCTTTTATCTAAGAAATCAGTATAGATATTTCTTAATTCCTGAAAGATGAGCCAGGCAGTGGTGGCACACGCCTTTAATCCCAGCACTTGGGAGGCAGAGGCAGGTGGATTTCTGAGTTCAAGGCCAGCCTGGTCTACAGAGTGAGTTCCAGGACAGCCAGGGCTACACAGAGAAACCCTGTCTTGAAAAACCAAAAGATTCCTGCATGAAGAGGTAGAGCTCTGTGAGTTTAAGAATATCCTGGTGAACACAGCAAACACCAGGTCAGCCAGTGCTAGAGTGTGGTGCTGTCTCGAAATCAAACTAAAAGCTACCAAGTAGCAAGGCTATTTTCATTTTTTTTAAGAAGACACACGCTTAAGATTTTTTTTTATTATCATGAAGTTAAGTGAAACAAAGGAAGCCAAGTTACTGCATATATGAAAACAAACGGTTCTTACTGTTACCTGTTCACTGGGTTAGCAAGGGGCCTTAAAATTCACAACCCCAAGACCTGACTGCCTTGTTACACACTTTAAAATTGAAGCCCAGAGCTAGAAGCTCTCAAGTATGCTGTTCCAACCATGGTACCTGGAAGATTTTAAGTGGCTTATGGACACATAAATAACATACTAAGAGGCTCTTTAAAAACTCTCTTCTGACCCATTTATCATCAAGGAAAACATCTCTATAGCTGGAAAGTCTTGAATAATATCCAAACACTTGCCAAGCAATCTTCTTCTGCAGAAAGAAAAATAACCTTGGAATCAAACCTTGGTAGGCACACCCAACAGTATCTAATGAAGTTTCATATCTTGTTCTCACAGTACTGGTGGTGGTGGTGGTGGTTGTGCTGGTGGTGTGTGTGTTTGTGATTACTCATCCATTTTGGGGCAGGCAATACTGGCTTATTATTTACCATAAGTATGTAGTTTCCATGAAATTACCTAATAAGTTGTAGTTATACAAAAACACATCTCAAACCTGCAAAAGGTATTGCCTTCAGGCAAAACAGAAATCTAACGCTTTTAGATTTTTAAAAAGAAAATGACTATGTTGTGAGAAAATGACTATGATTTTCTGAGGCAGCTCAAATGATACATGATTCAGACCCGAATCCAGACCTACCTCTCTCCATTCCATGTTCAAAGCTTACCATATTTTGCAATGCAAACAGTCCCATGAGAGCCTTAATAAAAACAGAGACTCCAGGGCTGGAAAGAGGGCTCAACAGTTAAGAATGTATCCTGCACTTGCAGAGGACTTGAATTGGGTTCCCAGCACCAATATACAGGGACTCACAAACTGCCTGTTAATTCTAGTTGCAGATTCAAACACCAATTCTAGACTCTCTGGCATTTAATTATTGTGCAGGTGCGCGAGCGCGCCCACACCCCCGCCCACACACTCATACACCCATTTTTTAAAAAAATCTAAAACATATCAATCCCGTAGATAATGAGTGGAACCCGAAAATCTGCATCTGTAACAGATTGATGCTGGCGTCGGAAGGCTACTTTGCCTGAGAAAGCCCCGAGTGGAGACTGGAGGGGCACTGCAGGACACTCAAGTTCCACACCTGCACTGACGTCACGTCACAGGCTGGTAATCACTTGGTCCCCCCGCAGGGCATCCTGCAGAAGTTCAACCGTTCCTGTCAATCAACTTGTCGCACTACAAACTCCACCCCCATGTCGCACGCTTGTGACGTTAAGACGTCTTCACCGTGACATCCGTGACCTCTACTGTAAATAGTCACCGGCGAGGAACCCCACGCCGAACCGCGACCCCGAGCGGGCCGGTACCTGAGAAGGGCCTACACACACCAGTGGGCAGGCGTCCCACGGAAGCAGCCGCTATCGCTCCCGCGGCGCTCATCGCTGGTGACAATGCAACCACGGTCCAAACGCCCAGCCAATCGTGCTCTCGACTCAGGGTGATGACGCATATATATACCGCGGACCGAGAGCCAGCGGAAACGCCCCTAGGCCCTGGATTATACCCGATTGGTTGGAAATGACCGATACATGTACTCTATTGGGTGTGCTCCCTGTCGATCATTGGGACTTCGTGAAGGCGCCTTGGTCCACTCTAAGGGTTGGTGCAGTTTCCCTAGAGAAGCAGTTTATGTGGGCTTCCTACTGTCCTGGGAAAGCAAACCGCAGGTCATTCTTGTTTCCTCCACGTTACGGAAATTATTTTTCTCTATTAAGAACCTATTTACACCTAAAAACAGTAGCAATTACCTGGTAAAACATGCCAGTTTTCGGTGTTACTGTGGGTTTGACAGTTTGTTTCACGGTATTTCCCGTTCCTTCTCAATTTTTATATTGAGATGTGTTTCATTGTTCTTAATACTTCAGTGGATTATTCATGGCCTAGTGCACATTAGTAATGAAGATGGCTGTGTGTTGAGGGTAGGAAAATTTAGCAACATATATTAAACATGTGAAGTGTATATCCATTAATATGACAACTAGGGTGTAGCCAATAGAAGTGAAATTTCAAGTCAGTTAAGTATACAAGGGGGAAAAAAGCATACCTGAAAGGATAACCAGTGTCTATTATAGGACCAATAGAGACTGTGGCTCTAGGAAAGCTTCAGTTTGCACCCTTGTTTTGTTTTGAATGTATTTGATTCATAGTTACTGTAAAATAAGTAGATACTCAGCTATTATGTATAACTATAGTGTTCAAATTAGTATACTACAGTAATTTAAAATTAAGGCAAGCCCAAGTACTGGGCCTTAGAGGCAGTGAGGGTACTTTTAACATTCCTGTTTAATACTCAGCCTAAATCAGTCTCTTAAAACCTTCACTGGTCAAAACCTTTCCCATGTATTTCACTTCTAGATCTGTCCTAAAGAGATAAAAGAATGTTGAGGTGTATGTCCTAGTTATTACTGGAAATTTTGGGAAGTTAAATGTTAAAAATTGGAGCTAGAGAGAGAGCTCAGAAGTTGAGAACATTTCTTGCTCTTGCAAAGGACCTGGGTTTGGTTCCCAGTGGCCACATCAGGAAGCTAACAACTGCCTGTAACTCCAGCCCCAGTGGACCCAGCACTTTCCTCTGGACTGTGCACATATGACACACAGAAAAATACACGTTTAAAAAAAGTTACCATCCTGAGAATGTGAAACACTATGATTCACTAGCATAGTAAGTAGCTCCCTGAAATGTAATGATTTGAGTTCAGGTCTGATGATGTCACCTAGGCTTGCCTCAAACTGGTGATGCAGCTGCCTTGACCTCTGGAGCTTCCAGGTGCACATCAGAACAATGAACTTTGAAAGAACTTTGGATAAAACAGTAGAACATTTAAGTGGAAAAGATGAGACTACTACAGTTTGTTTCTTTTTCACTCCATCTGTGCTTGCTTGTTTGCTTTCTTCTTCCTCTTTCTCCTCTCCCCTCTCCCCCTCTCCTTCCCCCTCCCACTTCCCCCATCTCTGATTATGAGACAAGGATCTCACCCTGTATTCAGGTGTCTTTCAACTTGCTGTATGTTGTCCAGGCTGGCCTTTGGTGCCCCTGTACTTTATTTAAAAACAAAAACCACCTGTGTGCTTGAGTGATTTTGATTTTTCTCTGTAGTTTTCAATGGTACTTTCTATGGTAAGTACTTTTATATTTTCAAAAGAGAACAAAGAGTATGTGCTTCCCTAATCAAATTCTGAAATATAAAAGCAAATTTGTCTTTGTTTTATATTTTAAGTGTAAGGGAACTGTCTCTCAAGGTGACGGTATTTGTTCCCAGTCACACAGCAAAGGGCACATGCCAGGTTTCAAGCTTCTCACACTCTGCACAGGTTTCTGTAAAGCCTCACTCTATGGGTAAAGACGTGTTCAGAAGTTCTCACAGGGTCAGCTCTTGTACAACCCAGGAAAAAAAAATGAATTCTTCTGTTCCCAAATATTTAGTATAGTGGCTAGCTGCCATCAGATTTTTGGCTGCAAGATCTGATTTGCCAACATAACAGTTAATGCAAACTAAAGACCTGTCTAACTGGATTCTCCTTCTTTACTGGGATGAGAACATTTTGTGGCTGCAAGAAACTGCAAGTCTGCTCTGCCAGAGGGGGGGAGGGAGGGAGGGAGGGAGAGAGGGAGGGAAGAAGGAAGGAAGGAAGGAAGGAAGGAAGGAAGGAAGGAAGGAAGGAAAAAAGAAAAGAAAGAAAGAAAAACAGAACAGGAGCCTATAGCAGAAGAAGGGAAATGAAAATGTTTGGAAAGGCTTTTAAAGTTCAATTTTACAGTTTCTGCATGGGGGGAAAATTACAATATTTTCTTCAAGTACCCATCAGTGGTTGCATAGTTACCAGAAATGTTTGTTACCACTGGAGAATGCTAGATGGCCACTAAAAAGGGGAGCTACTTGCAGAGAACATCAAGATGTTAAGGAGAAATTCAAAAATATGTATTCACAACACACAACCAACACATATATAGCTACTTTCGATATTTATTATATTTTTATAGAATAACAAAATAAATACAAACAGTGGCTTTCAATGGTAGCAAGATATGAAAGGCTTAAGATATCTTTGCAGTTCAAGACACACAAACATGCTTTTCTTTGGCTTCTAACTAGCCAAGAGGAGACAAGACTCATTTAACACATTCGTCGATGTCAAAATGCTGCTTCCTCTAACTGAGTGACAAAGAGCAACTTTAGAGTCCTGCAGTTCCCATCACCTCACTGGTGATGAGGAGCTTCTGTGGGTCTGAGGACAACCACACTTTAAAACTTTGAAGACACTGTATCAGTAGTTTAACACACACCTGTTAGAGAGCTATACTTTAAAACGGACATTGCCTGGTTATTCAAAGTTATCAAAATATTCAAGTAAGAGGTGTATACATTAGCAGCACTAACTAAAACCAACATACCAAGTGGCATATTTTGGTATCTTTTATAATAAAGAAAATATATTGCTCATTTTATCCACTATTCCTACAAACCCAGGAAAGTAGATAATCCTCAGGGCCACGGCGAGGACAAGACTATTACATGAAGGCACTAGGTAAAAATGCCAACCACCAGGATTTGTAAAATGAGAATGGAATGAACTTTGGTTTACTCAAAACTCCAGTTTTTAGCCTTAAATACTCATAGATCTTCAAACACAAGAAAATGTTAGGAAGCCCACATTCCCACAGAAACAAAAGTATACCAGGTTAACAGCCTCCTGGGAGATGAAAGAAATGATTGTCCACTTTCAAGTGTACATATACATACACACACACACACACACACACACACACACACACACACACACACCTGACAAAGCATCCTTTATATACATACAGACATGTAAGCTAATGGACACACACCCCTGACAGAGCACCCTTTATACACATACAGACATGTAAGCCATGGACACACACAAACACACACACACACACCTGACAAAGCATCCTTTATATACATACAGACATGTAAGCCATGGACACACACACACACCTGACAAAGCACCCTTTATACACATACAGACATGTAAGCCACAACAAGTTTGCTTTGCTTCCAGAGAGAGAAGCCGATCATTTTTGAGGAACAAGGCAATGGTCAGAGCAGGGAAATCCTTCTCGGCAGCTTTCTAAGACATTAACTGAATTTTAAAGGTTAGGAGCCAGTGAAAAACAGAAGAAGACTCCACCTGTCCATCACAGGACTGCAGCACACTGACAAAGACCTTAAAGTGAAAGCAGATCAAATTAGACACCACTAAAAGGGTCACCTCTGAGGAGGCTTAGGATGAGGTATTTATTAAATACGGATTTTACTATACTGGAGATCTTAAGAGATACTCTGTCTTTGTAATGTTTTATAAAAACAAAGATACATGCAAAGTTTTAAACTGAGGCAAACAAAACCTAGCCCTTTGAATGTGTACTTAAGTAATCAGAACCCAACTTAGTTTGTATTGTGGGCCATTCTTATGAACAGGCTAGGCTGTGAACCTACTGAATCTGAAATCACACATATAACCCCCGATCCTTACCCCCAGCCCCAATACCAAAAAGCATGTCACAGCCTGGCTTTGAAATGCTCCATGTCCTTCAGGAATGAATGTTCCATGCAAGGAAGAGGAGTGACATTTGGAAAACAGAGAGGAACTGTCTGTGTACCTTGCAAGGTTATACTGCTCTTCAATCCTGTCACCAAATCTTAGAACTTGGGGCCAGGTGGAGACTAAAGGCTAATGGCTAACCAGTGGCTAAAGTCAATTTCCCTGGAGGAGTGAACAAAGCTGAAGAAAAGTTACAGAGAGCTGAGAAGCTAAGACTGCCACCTGTCCCAGTCCCTTCCTCAAGGGGGTGACACTGACTGGCATGGGCGGGAATTGAAGTGTGACTGGGGTGCACAGCAGGGATGGATTTCCTTTCTGCCGCCATAATAGCCTCTCCACACTCCTATCTGCTGTTCTAAGCCTTAGCATCTGAAGATTCCTGTTCATTTGAAAAAAGACGTCAGGTTTAATTTTAAGTCACCTGTGGCATTTGGGAGGGTATTCACTCAGCCTGGAAAGGCTTCCAAAGAAATCTCAGTTTTACTCTAAAAAATAACACACACAAACTTTAAAAAAATACAAAAGTCCAAACAAAAACAAAATAAATAAAAGTCTCCGTTCTCTGGTCTTGAGAGGCTGAGAAGCTGGAGAAGTTAGTGTTTTGGTGGAGTCCACAGCGAGCCACCACACCCTGAGGGTCAGCCTGCTTGGTGAAGTCACCAAATGTCACCTCCACTCAAACCCCAGGTGGACTTTGTAGGTCGTCAGAGTTATGTACTGAGAAGTTGCAGACCATCTTCATGCTGAAGCCGGCTGGCTCCGCACATCCCTCTGAGCTTCCGTTAGTTTCTGGATAAGATAACGCTTGTCACGACTCTCCTAAAAAGACAAACAGGTTCAAAGAGCATCTTGTATGTTTAAGACTGTACAAAGCTATTTCGAGCT
>JANHMN010000003.1:106918848-106952994 GCA_030674055.1 Rhabdomys pumilio
AAGAGGTATCCCCAAACAGTATTTTTGATGACTTCAAAGTGGAAACTGATCACCCAATTTTCAGTCCCTGTATCAGTCAAACTTCTCTCCCCACCTGAACAGAGAAATGATGGTCGCACCTTCCACACAGGTCTGCAAGGCACCTTGCATGCATACACCAGAGTGAAAGACCACTGACTCCCGTGTTACACTTACTTTTTTCATGTGTTCTTGTGAAAAGGTAGTGGCTAGGTAGATGGCATAAAAGCACGCAGCTAGCACAGCCAGCACAATGCAGTTCAGAAACAGCCTCAAAGAGTAAATGCGGATGGTTTCCTCTGAAGTCCTTTCTGCTATTTTCTGTCGTATTCTCTCTTCTTCCAGATCTGCCTGAGGACCAAAGAAAACTCATTTGTGAGCAGTGGGAGGGGTATTTGAAACATAACTCTTCATATTTCTCTTAAATATTCATGTTGCCCAAGATACCTTCACAGGCTAAGCCCCACCAGTTTTTATATCTAAGGCTTATGGCAGTGGTTCTCAACCTTCCTAATGCAGTTAACACAGTTCCTCATATTGTGATAACCCCCAACTATAAATAATTGTCATTGCTACTTTGTAACTGTAATTTTGCTACTGTTATGAATTGTAATGTAAATATCTGTGTTTTCTGGTTCTTAGGTGACCCTTGTAAAAGGGTCATTTGACCCCCAAAGAGGTCACTACCCAAAGGCTGAGAATCATTGGCTTACAGTAAAATAGAATCTCCTACTCAAGATTGCATTTGGCTTTGTAATAAATGTGTAAACCGAATCAGCACTTATAATGGTGTTTGTACATGTGCATATGCAGACTGTGCAGTATTTCTTTATATAGAATATAAGTTGTTACCATTATTGTTTTAATTTTGTTTATTAATTTCTCATTTATTTATCTGAAGTTTTGAGGATTGAACCCAAGGCCTTGTGTATGCCAGGCCAGGATTCTACCATCTATCTACATCTCCAACCCTTAACAAAAGTTTTTGTTTTTGAGATAGCCTTATTAAGTTGCTCAGAACAGACTCAGATTTTAGCTCTTATGCCTCCACCTTTCAAGAAGCTAGGATTATGCATGTGTCCTACTATGTTTCTTTGTTTTTAATCTAGCCTGGAGGTCTCTGCTTTTAACAGAAGAATTTGATCCATTCATATTTAGTGTACTGTTAATAATAAAGATACAACCCCACCCACCTTTTTTCATTAAGCTTTATAATCTCACCCCAACCCTTTTCTGATGGGCTTGACCAACATGCTATTCATTTCTCTTTCTCTATTAATGTGGAAGTTTCCCTGTTATTTTTCAATTTCTTTCTAATCCGTTATTATCATAGCATTCTCTTCATGTTTCTAGTACAGACAATGTTTACAGCAGCTATGACCAGGTAGGATATTAGTAAGATAGTAGGTGGAGGTAAGAAATCATCTGCTCTGGCCCTGTGTGTGTCCCACCTCCCTTCCCAGTCCCAAGTTACTAGCACTCATGCTTGGGTTAAAGGTTATCAGTCCAATAAGCTTTTTGCTATAAAGAGCTCTTAAAAACTGCAACGGGGAAGCATGCTGAGACAGACTGGGTCCTGCAATCCCATGAAACCTGCAAATAGCCTCCCCAGATCCAACCTGGCCAGTAAGCTCCCTCCCCAGGGCAATGCAACAGCACTCACTCTGAGCTCATACCGCAAGCTGCTGTGCTTCAGCTCGGCCATGCTGCGGTTGGTGATGCAGAAGTCCCAGCCAGCAAAGATCTTGTTACAGTAACTCTGAAAGTGCTCCTCGCTCCGAATCAGGTTGATCTTGAACCCTTCCACTGACCTGACCCCGAAATAAAAGCATCATTCTGACAACAGCAGCAGAATATAGGCTGCTGAATTAGTCTCATTTAGGATCTACCAAGTTGGACATAAGTCCATGGCTGGCCCATTGTGACACAGTCAAGTTTGTTCTGAATCCATATGGCAGCTGAGCAGGTATCTCATCGATGAAAATTATTGTCTTTTATTCATTTAATAACTTCTTTTTAAAAAAAGATATACTTCTTTTATGTGTATGGGTGTTTTGCCTTATGTACCATGTGTACACCTAGTACCTATGGAGGCCAGAAGAGGGCATCAGATCACCTAGAATTGGAGTTGTAGATGCTTGTGGCTCACTATGTGGATGCTGAGAATCACCAGCCCTCTGGAAGAGCAGCAGGGCACAGTTACCACTGAGCCATCTCTTTAGCAACCCCACTCATTAGCTTCTTTTTTCAAAAATAATTTCTTTATATTTATTTATTTTACCTTATGTATTTTATTTTTTGCTACAATGCTGAAAATTGAACCCAAAGCCTCTCTCAGGCCAGGTCAATCTTTGAGCTAGACTACCAGTTCCTCTCTCCTTACAAAATTTTATTTTGAAACATTTGTTGAGGTGTCTCAGTTGGCTTTTAAACTTGTGATTCCCCTGCCACAGCCTCTTGAGTAGTTAACAGCTGTGTATTAGCATGTATGGTGAATGGCCCAAAGTTTTAATTCAGTAGTCTCTTGTAGTACTCACAAATATAGCTTCTATTGTGATCTGTCTATTGTTTAGAGAGACAATTATGAACAATATTTAGAATCGCTTTTGGGGATTGCTCTCTTGGGAGTTGCTCTGTCACAAAGCCACCAGGGACAGGCCTTAATGGTTTATGACCTGACAGACAAACTTTTCACAAGTTTGGCAAATACCAAAGGTATTTGTTTCACTATTCCAGAAATTTCTATCCATGGTTGATTGGTTCCATTGCTGGGCCTGAAGTGATGGGAGGGCATTATGGCAACTGGGTGTGGAAGAAGCGGAGGGGGAGAGAGGAGGAGGACAGAAGAAGGGAGGGAGAGAGAGAGAAAGGGAGACGGAGAGAAGAGGGGGAGGTGAGGGGGTGGTGAGGGGGTAGAAAAGGAGAGAGGGAAGTACTGCATGGTGTCCAGGAAGCAGAAAGAGGAAAGGGATACAGACAAAGTATTTCACCTGCTTCCTCCAACTAGGCCCAGCTCCTAAAAGCCCATTTATCTGTGAACTCCATCTATGAGATTAGCACCTGCTGACACATTTACCTCTAAACAGCATCACCATCTGGGGACCAACCTGCAACACCTTTTCAGGGAATTTCGCATCCAAATTCCATGACCCTTACCAAGGGCTGAATATACACCAACAGGGCCTCAACACCATCACCTAGCACTGTCCACAACAGAAGGGTCAGAATTAGGTATCTGAGTGGACAGAACCAACGACACCTTCATAGATTTCTGTGTCTGTGACCTGAGCACAGACTCAGCTGCAGACTGACAGAAACTGATGTGTTATTTCCCACCACTGCCAGGTCCCTGCCGTCACACAAACACTCAGCGGAGGAAGCCCTGGCTTTTGATACTGTTCCTAAGCTACGGCTGTGTCCTTCTCAGAGCAGTCGCTCCCCCTTCCTCTGCTCTCTGTGCACTCAATTCCCCAATCGTCCAATTAACCAGAATTGGTTTTCTGCCATTTGCAAGCCAGTAGAGATCTAGTTAATAAATCATTCCCCAGCCAGGATAAAGCCTGTCAGGAAGAGGGATCTGGAAGAGGCACTTAGCACACTGAACTGCAGGCTGCTGCTCCAGACGTCAGCTCCTGACTTCTACTTCCTCCAGTTCTTGGCTACAGCACACTCAATCCCTTCCCTCAGAGCTGTGGGCTCTGCTCAACTTTCAGGCCCTGACTTCCAGAATCTGTAGAACAGTAAGAGACTGCAGCCATAAAGAGTTCCATCAATCTGAGATGCTCCCCACCCCCCCCCCAGGCTCATGTGGGTGAGAGGTTATGGAGCCTTTAGGATGTGGGACTGGCTTGCAGAGGCAGGTCCCAGGGCTAACCTCCTGGTTACAGAGTGTTCTCTGCTTTTTGATCTACCACCATACAGACAAGCTTCTGTCTCACACTCTTACAGTCACATTTTCCCCACTGTGAGGAACTGAAATTCCCTGCAACCATAAGCCCAAATAAATCTTTTTGTGGGCATAATGTTTCTGTGCGCGCTGTGTAAAGATCAACCTTGTATTTATTCAAATGCTGATTTCCCTGCCCTGATATCTTGGTTCAAGCTGGACACGGCATTGTAACGCTTGTGTCAAAAATCTCCTGTCTCAGGTGTGTGTAAACAATGCTTACTGTTTATTCTTGGTTTGTCAATAAAAGCTGACCAGCCAATGGCTGTGAAAAAAAAAAAAAAGAATAGAGAGGGGCTTCTGCCAGCCAGGGGAAGAAGAGAGGGGAAGGGGGGAGGGAGGAGGAGAGGGAGAGGGAGGAGTAAGGACTGAGGTTGTGAGATTGAGCCATGATAAGGGACGAAAGGAGTTCACGAGAGCTCAGCTGGAGCAAGGAAGGCCCTACATGCACACATTATAGGGATTTTGGCTGGGAGGAGATTAGCTTAGGGGATTAAGATGGACCAATTGACTGCCCAGGTATTGAGGTGAAGCTTGAAAATAAATCTTGGGGTCTCTGTGTCGTTATTGAAGAACTACTTGGGTTCAAGAAAAGCAGCCACCATATTAATTTACTACAGACATTTACACCTTTCCTCCCTTGTGTCAGGTATCTGGTCACAGCAACAAGAACATCACTACACAAATGGAACCAAAGGTACACTTACCTTTTCACTATCCAAAGGAGGCTCAGGGCCAGGTAGGCGATTGTGCTTACCAAGTAAGCCAGGGGCAGATCATATGTGAAGTTCTGGAATTTTACACCATCGATGGTATAGTGTCCATAAAAAAGGCTGGTCTCCTCCAAGAATCCCTGAGCAAAGCAAGAACATGGGGTCAGGTGGGTCAGCTCAGGCAGGCAACCAAAGGCGGCATTCCTGCCCCAAGGAACCCTGGAATCTTTCTACACTAAAAGAGGCCCGAGGTATACGGACGGGATGCTCAGTTAGTATTTGGGGAATGAGGTACTGCTAAAACCTGACCATCAAAACAACTGGTAAGTGCTGGAGAGATGTACGCTCTTGCAGAGGACCGAAGATTGGTTTCCAGCACCCACAGCAGAAGGTTCCCAACCTCCTGTTACTCAAGCTCTGGGAGACCTGATGCCCTCTTCTGGCCTTCAAGGGAACTGCCTCATGTGCACATACTCCCAACACAGACACATCCACATACACATAACAAAAATTAAATATTTTTTTAAAAAGTCAGCTGGTAAATCATACTTAACTGAAGTGAAAAAAAATCTAGGCCATAACATCAAAAAGAATAGTTAAGAATAGGTTTAACACATATATAAATAGTATATGCTAAAAACTATGGACCACAGTTGAAATAAACATGGGCTGGGGCTGTAGTTAAGTGGATCGTGGATCAAGTGGTGGCCTAGTATGCACAAGGTCATGAATCTGACCCCAGCATTAAACAAGAGATGGGGACACATGTCTGCAATCATAACACTCTGGAGATAGAAGCAGATGAATCGGAAGGTCAAAATCATCCTTCAAGACACATAACTAGTTGATGCTAGCCTGGGCTACATGAGACATTATCTCAAACAAAACAAACAAAAGAACCAATAAAAAATAAATAAATAAATGGAGAGGCATCCCGTGTTTTTGGTCCAGCACTTCCATATCAGCACTCTACAAATGGGTCTACAGAACCAGCGCAATCCCAATCCAAACCCCAGCTGACCTCATCTGAAATGACAGGCTAGTCTTAAAGTTTAGATGCAGCTGCCAGAGTCGGGGCCAAAGCAACCTGAGAAAGACGAGTAAAGCTGGACGTCTCGTCTCTGGGGCTTACTGCAAAGCAAACTCAAGATCATCCAGTGCAGGCATAAAACAGGCCCAGAAGCCAGGCACAGTGCCACACCTTTAATCCCAGCACTCAGGAAAGAGGCAGGTGGATTTCTGTGAGTTCAGGGCCAGCCTTGTCTACACAGTGAGACCCTGTCTAAAACAAAACAAATAACAAAACCAGATACATATAGCAGAAAAACAGAACAAAGCACTTCTGCATCTCTAGCCAGCAGGTTTTTAGTGGAGGGGAAAACATGTCTTCTGAACAAACAACAGATACTGAGAGCCAGATCACAGAAACATCAGCTTAAGGTGGATCAAGGATCTAAGCCTCAGAGGCAAACACACAAAAATGCTGAGAACTTTAAGATCAGTCTGAGCCAAACAGCAAGGCCCTGTTTAAAAGTAAACAAATAGACGACAAAGTCCAATTTTTTTTTTCATGACAACCATGTATTCTCACACTACCAGAGTAAGAAAATGTTTAAACAGAAGCAAATGTAGAGAGAGAAGACATTATACTGTTCTCCATTCTCTCAAAGGCTGGACACAGACATCATAAAACCCTGTTCTCTCTTCAGATCCTTTTTCACATAGCCCCAGGTTGTCTCACTCTCAGCAACCTTTTCCTCACAATAAAAGGCCATCACAGGGTATGTTGGTTTGAATGAAAATGGCCCCCACAGACCCATAAGAAGTGGCACTAGAAGGAGAAGTGACCTTGTTGGAGGAAGTATGTCATTGGGGGTGTGAGCTTTGAGGTCTCAGATGCTCAAACCAATCCCAGTCTCTCTCCTTCCTCCCGCTCCTCTTCCTGATGCTTGTGGATCCAGATGTAGAATTCTCAGCTCCCTCTCCAGCACCATGTCTGCCTGCATGCCACCATGTTTCCCGCCATGATAATGGACTAACCCTCTGAAACTGTAGGCCAGACCCAATGAAATGTTGTCCTTATAAGAGTTGCTGTGGTCATGGTGTCTCATCACAGCAATAAAACCCTAATTAAGAAACAGGGTCAAAGGGCAAGAGAGCCTAAAAAGTAAGTTCCTTGACTTCAAAAGGAGCCTGTTTTCAGAATTTTGTCATCTTTCCCCTGGCCCTCTTTCTTCCTGCTAGGCCTATTTCAGTGCAATGTGACAGCAACAGCATGAAATAAAGCCCATTCCTCAGTCACAGACGCCACATCTCAAGTGCTCAAGAGCCAGTGGCTATCTCCTGGGCCCAACAGACTCAGGCTACTCTCTAGAACACTAGAGAAAGTTCTTTTGGACAGGGTTGCTGAAGCCTGCTTCCTAAGCTGCACATCTATGATCATGTGCCTCTAACTGTCCTGCAAAACACTCTAACATATGTTGCTTGGGGGATGCAACAAAAGAAATCGGGACACTTAGTGAGTTCCTGTCTTGAGAAACCAAAGAGAAGGAGATAGAGGAGGAAGGAAGAGGAGGAGGAAGAAGAGGAGGAAGAGGAGGAAGAGGAGGAAGAGGAGAGGAATAGAGAAGACAGCAGCTCTGAGGCTTGGTTCCACAATTTTTTTTAAATGAGACAGGGTGTCACTATGTATGCCTGACTGTAGACCAAGCTGGCCTAGAACTCATAGAAATCCACCTGCCTCTGTCTCTTGTGCTAGGACCAAAGGCACGTACCACCATGATAAGTCAAGTTTAGTTTTCAGTAACAATGACTTTGGGCAAGCTGCTGATTTGTTCTCATTTTCCCAAGTACATATCTGCCATTTGACTGTACATCCAACACCCAAGTTGTTTTGAAGGAAACATTGACTTTGGAGATGTAAAAGAACCTCCCGCCTCCCCACAATTTTAAGTGCAATGGACAAATTCCAGGCTTTTTAACTTGTCTATTCAGAAAAGCAGCATGTTCTACCATGTGGCATTTTAATACTAGCAACATCCAGAAGGATGGTTTAATCTGTAAGCTGAATGCATTCTATATGAAATGCCTGGGACCAGAAGCATCTGAGATTTCAGTCCTTTTCAGAATTGAGATTTCCCCCCATAAAGTTCACCAGTTGAATATCCATCAGACAACCCAAAATGTGTCCCAATCTGGCTTTGGGGTTTTACAGCACAGATGCCAACTGCAAGGCATTATAATTCAGGCCAATACAAAGGTAGCAGAGACCAGGAAAGGCAGCAAGGGGTATTTCCTGAACCCTAGTGGGAAGTCCAGGTGAGCACAGAGCTTGAAGAACTCACTGCAACCCATTTCCTCTGCTCACTGTCAACACCGACACTGGCTCTCACTACTCACTGAAACAGGACAATGTCTTCTGGGTTTTGTTGTTGTTTTGAGACAAGGTCTCACTAGGTAGCCTAGGCTGACCTAACAATCCTTCTGTCTCTCCACCTGCACTGCAGATCCCCAATCAGGACTCCAAAGTCTAAATCACAGGGCTGTCAGCATACAGGTCCACAAAGGATTGAGTTAACACTTACCGTGCCAGACAGCAGGTCTATGATGTAACTGTAGAAGTAAATGAGCCCAGAGCTACTTATTGGATACAGGGTGCACTGAATATCTGCAAGAGACAAAAACAAGGATGTGTGTTACAGGTCCAGTATGTCTGCAGTTTGTGAACATAAGCAGTGGCTTATACTCAGATATGTCTACTTGTACATGCTCTGTCTGTCACTTCCTGTGTCTGATGTCACTTCCTGTGTCTGATACATCCCCCCTTCCTCTTCCATTATTAGCATTTCCTTTTTACTTCCCACTTTCCTTTAGAATGTTCCTTTACTAAACAGCTTAGAGCTATCTCTATTTTTGTGTGTTTAGTGGGTATTTATTTCATCCATTTATTGATTGTGAGTGAGTGATTGTGGTTATTTATTTATTTATTTGTGTGTGTAACATGTTCGTGCAGCTGCCTGCAGAGGGCACTGGATCCCTGGGAACTGAAGTTATAGGCAGTTGTGGGCTACCTGCTATGGATGCTACGAACCACACCTGGATCCTCTGCAAAAGCAGTACATGCTCTTAGCTGCTGGGCCAGCTCTCTGTCCCCTTGTTTCAGTTTTTGGAGACAAGGTCTCACTATCTAGCCCAGACTAGCCCCCAACTCAGTATCTTCCTAGCTCAGCCTCCTAAGCAGGATTATAAAGTGTGTACCTCCCAGTGTAGTTAGTCTTTAATGTTATAATATTTGTCTTATTTTTAATTACATGTGTGGGAGGGCACATGCATGCAAGTGCCCACCGAGGCCAGAACAGGTCATCATATCCCTGCACCTAGAGATACAGGCAATTGTGAGCTGCCCACTTTACGGAGCTGGAAACCAAATCTGAGCCCTCTCAGCAGCTCCAATATTTATTGTTCTTTAAAGGAGCTAAGTATTCGATAAAGCATTTTAATGGAGGAATAAACATCTCATCATTTAAATGGTCACCCCAGCTCAACACAGAAAGAAACTGAGGCCCAGGAAGGAGAACTGACCAGTGCATCTGGCCTAGAAACCTAATGTTGATTTCACACAGTAGCAAGAAATATGTCTCTAAAACATGGATACATGAAAAAACAGGAGAGCATTTGCAGCAAAAATCAGGCCTCATATGAAGTCTGGAGTGCCAGGTTATTTAAATTTTAAGTGACTTAAGATGGAACCAAAGAGAAACTGGCATGCATAAGATCTCTAAAGTGGCTCTCCAGGGTTCTTCTGGGTAAGGAGTCTTGTGACAGGAAGTCATGGGGTTTCCTAAGACGTTCAGAAGATCTAGGACCAAGATGGCTCCTCCACTGAGCCTGGGATCGGAGGTTTGCAGTGAATGTCTGTGAAGTAGAGGAAACCCTCCCCATCTGGGCTGATAGATCCCCAGGAGATATGAGTTTTCTTGAGAATACAAAAGCCTCGTCCAGACCTACTGTAGTACCTGGCACAAGATCACTGTGGAATTGCTATCAGCTTCAAGCATGTTCTTTTCATAGATAACAATCTTGAAATGATGTCATGTTAGATTAGGGGTAGATTCTTTCAGGTTTGCTAAATATCCCACCCAGCATTGCTCCTCCCACAAGCTCTAAACCCAGGAGAGACTGGGTGTCCTGGTTTGGCCAATGAGATGTGGAAGAACTGTGTTTGTGTGTCATCTCCAAACAGTAGCATCAGCAATCAGCACCCATTCGCTGTGACTCATTTCCGCTGCTTCATGGTGACAATCTTGGCTGCCCCAACAGCTCGGGCTCCTGAGCCCATGATGGATCTGGACTATGAATGAGAAGTCAGTGTTTACAGCCACTGCCACTGAGGATAATGGGGTCATTTGTTTCCACAGCATAACCAGACCCATCTCTACTGACAGTGGCCTAAGGCTTAGAACCAAGATGCACAGGAAAGGAAGCATTGCAGCTGGGACAGCCCTTCGACTCACCCATGTCTTTGAACGGAATGAGCACGAAAGTGCTGTTGGTAATCTTGTACTTGGTGAGTATGATTGGGAGCAAAACCAACATGAAGATGATAAGGAATATCACCAGGTTCAGCACCACCAGGAACCGCAGGAACGAGAAGTAGGACTGGATCCCCGTGCCAAACTTCCCTGGAAAAGAAGTAACATGGCTGTCAGCGACCAGCCACACATGGTGGGCTGAGGTGGGCGGACCTGCATTATTCAGAACAACCTCCTGTCACTACAGTTCCAGGGTATCCAACTTCCTCCTCAGGCACCCCACACACATGTAATTAAAATTTTTAAATACTTTAAAAAATCTTACTTTTCTAAATGTTGCTAACAGGAAGAAATACACTTATACCTGGGACTGTAGTTCAGAGGTGGAGCACTTACTTAGCATGTGTGAAGCCCTGGGTTCGAGTCCCAGCACCTCCTAAAGGTGGGAGGATGTAACCAATATTATACAGATCTGGTCAAATCAACAACTAACTTTGTTAAATTCACATACTAATTCTAATAACTTGTCTTTTATTTCTTATGTATAAAATCGGGACAAATGATATTATATAACTCTTTCCCTTTCTCCCTCATCCCTGAGGTGTATGTAGCTAAGACGTCCAGGGTAATGCTAAAGAGACTGTGGAAGCACATTTCCCCATTCTCCATCTCAGGTTCCACAGCGTTTCATTTACTAGGACACCTGCTGTAGGTTTTTCATACATTTTAAAAGGCAGAAGCTCTGTCTAGCTCACACTTGCTAAGAATGAGGACTAGGGCTCTCTGTGCCCTCCCTGGCCCTCTTGGGACAATTGTGGTGACTTTAGGGACAGGAACTGGAACAGAAGAGCAGCCTCTTAGCAGTAAAGGACTGAATCCCCGAGGATGGTCTGCAGAGTGAGGTCCTTGTTCCTTGGGAATCAAGAACGCATGTGCTGACACTGACACCATGCTCTGTCAAACACTCGGCCATGTCACCAGAGATGACGGCTTTGATTTGTTCCTCTTCTGCTGCTGCAAGGACACCCAGTCAGCCAAGAAATCTCAGTAGAACAAATGAGAAACAGCAAAGCCCCAGTTCTCCAGGGAGAAGAAAGCCTCTAAAGCATGTGACAGTCAGAAGTTTCCAGGAGTGTCCCACCCAACCAGAGACAAGTCTAGGCGCAGCATACTGACCACTCTCCCATGTTACTGAGATCTGGTACCTGACAGGCAACTCAAGGAGGAAAGTATCTGGGGGCTCACGGTTTGAGAGGACACAGTCTGTCACTGAGCAGAAGGTACAGCAGCAGGAGTGTTGAGGGGGTTGGTCACCTTGTGTCCATGGTCAGAAAGCAGAGGAAAGACAGGAAGTGGGACTTGGCTAAGAAATCTCAAGTCCCTCCCCCACCCCTGCAGTGATCCATTTCCTCCAGTTAGACACCACTTTGAGGCCAGCTGGAGACCAAGGGTTCAAACAGGAGTCTGTGGGGGATATTTTACATTCAACACACACTTGGCCTGCGAAGCTTGACTGCCCGAGTTCAAAGCCTGGCCCTGCCTTATCCTAGCTGAGTGCACTTGGGCAAGCGTCTTAACCTCGATATGGCAGGGAAATGGTGACGTGTCCACACGAAAGAGTTTTGTGAGGTTGGACGTGGTGGTACACACTTTTAATACTAGCACTGGTAGGCAGATCTCTGAGTTCAAGATCAGCCTAATCAACACAGAAAGAAGCAAAGGAGTAGGGATGAGGTCTTGTGAGGATTAGCAGGTCCCTGTTAGTTCAAGGCCAGCTTGGTATACATAGAGAGAAACAAAGGGTAGGCATATCTTAGGAGGACTAACTAACAGGTAATATGAGTCCGTTGTCAATGGTGACACTCGGTTCATTGCTGATGCTCAGGAAAGATTTGCTTGTATTTTGCTCAAGACTACAGTAAGCTTCCATCTCAGGAGAAAGTGTGTGTGTGTGTGTGTGTGTGTGTGTGTGTCTGAAGATTTCAATATATAGCTCTGGCTCACCTGAAACTCACAAGAGTTCCAGCTGCCCCTGCTTGGATTAAAGTTATGCCCACCAAGCCTGGCACTGTAGTTTTAGAGCGGGCAATAGGAAGATGTTCCTTCTAACAGAATCCTGCCATGTTCCTCACAGACTTCGCTGAGGAAAACTACTTTAGCAGCTGTAAGGCACTGACTATAAATCGTTTTGTTTTACCGTAGAAAATAAGGAATGGAAGAGGCAGGGCCTGTCCCCAGCTCTGCTGTGTGACCTTTCTAGATGACAAAGGCACAGACCCTATTAAGGATAAGTGGGTTAAGCTCATACTTGAGGCCATCAGTCTTAACCATCAGCTTGACTGGATCTAGACTCACCCAGGAGGCATCTCTGGACATGTCTGTCAGGGAATTTACAGGGAGGTTTGACTAAAGTGGAGGAGGGGGGGGAAGACCCACCTTAATGTGGGAGCAGAATCCCATGGCCTGGGGAGCCAGACTGAACGAAAAGGAGCAAGTGAGCCGAGCACCCGCAGCCATTGCTCCAGTGTCCTGACTACAGATATCATGTGACCAGCCACTTCAACCCCCCCCCCCCCACCATGCCCTTGCCCTCCTATGGAGAACTGTATTCTGAAACTGAGGCAGAATAAAGGTCACACAGCAGAGCTGGGGACAGGCCCTGCCTCTTCCATTCCTTATTTTCTACAGTAAAACAAAACAATTTATAGTTAGTGCCTTACAGCTGCTAAAGTAGTTTTCCTCAGTGAGTCTGTGAGGAACATGGCAGGATTCTGTTAGAAGGAACATCTTCCTTAGTTTGTTTCTGTCAGGTATTTTGTTACAGTAACAAAAACATCACTAACGCAACATTCACCCTGGAAGGAAATTCTCAGCAGGTACACATCCAAGTTGCTTGCAGGCCAAGCAGGTAATCCAAATCCCCCCCACCCCCCCCCACACACACACCTCAGCTGTCTGAGGGAAGGCTGCAAGTGGGTGGGCACAAACCCCAGAGCTGCTTGGCCTGGAGCAGCAAATGGGCTCTACCTTCAATGCTGCGGATATCTTTACGCCACAGTTCCAGGTGGGTTGTCATCTCTCGCGCTTTCTCTAAGAACCTCTTCCAGGACTTGCTGCTGTACCGTTTCCACTGGTCCCACTCAGATAAATACTTCATCTGGGTTTCCTGGATGTCCCTGCATCAAAAACAAACAAACGACAAACAAAACCAGTCATGAGCATAACAATGACAAAGCAGCGTCAAGTCCAAGCTCTGCGGAGCCCTGAGGGGAGCCCTCAGTCATAACTCTGGAATACTATTCAGCCATAAAAAGGGGTGCAGCAGTGATACACGCTCCAGTGTGAGTGACCCTTGAAAGCATTACACAAAGTGGTGAAAAGAGCCAGACATGATAACCACATTCCATGTTCACACAATGTTCAGAATTGGTAGATCCAGAGACAGTAGGTTAGCAGCTGCCTGGGGCTAAAGGGAGGACGGATGGAGTACATTTTTTAACGGATGGAGTTTCTAGCTGTGGTGATAAAACATTTCTGGAAGCAGCTAATGGTACCGACTGTACAGCATTGCAGTGGATACTGTGTGCTCAGTACAATGACCCCTCTAGTGCCATTCCTGACCTCTTGCCCCCGCACACTCCCTCCCCCACCAGCTGACCAAATTGTATTTCACCTCCAGGATACCCCTTCTTTTGATAACATGCCTTCTCTAATTAACATCTGTCTCCCCCAATATGCTACAAATGTTTGGTTGGTTGGTTGGTTGGTTGGTTGGTTGGTTGGTTGGTTGGTTGGTTGGTTGGTTGGCTAGTTGTTTGGTTGTTTGGTTGTTTGGTTGGTTGGTTGGTTGGTTGGTTGGTTGATTTTTGAAACAGTCTCTCACTATGTAGCTCTGACTGGCTTGGAAATTGCTATGCTATGTAGACTGGCTTTGAAGTCATAGAGATTCATCCACCTGCCTCCATTTCCCAAGTGCTGGGATGAAAGGTGTGTACTACCACACATAGCCTGATGCCCTTTGAGAATATATAATATTTGCTTCTGTGGTCCTCTGTCCCAGAAACACAGAACACAGACAGCTGATTTCATGACAGTCCTAGCCTGGCTGTTTCTGCTTTGTTTTGCACAGTCTTAAGTTCAGTAACTGATGCTTAATTCATTCTTAATATCCACCACTAATCAAACAGCAATATTCATAAAAATATGTACATTAAATATATACTGCTATATTCATGAAAAGAGAACTCCCATAGCATGGAGCATGTTTAGACAGACAGATGACTACATACAGATATTGATTGTATCTATATTCATTTATCTAACTGTGTATACAGATAAATTGATGGATGTATACAAATATGGATATAAACAGATGGATGAATATAGATAAATGGAAGGATGGACGGATGGATGTAGACTGGTGGATGAATACATGATGATGATGGACAGTGACAATGGATGGATATGATGCGCACGCTTATAATTCTAACATTTGGGAGATTGAGACAGGTAAGTTCAAGGTTGCCTAGGTTACACAGAGAGAAACATCTTGACAAAAAGAGAGAAGAGGCCTGGAGTGACAACTCAGTGGGTACGGTATGTGATGTGCATCCTGGGGACCCAATTAGGATCCCTAGAACCTGCCTGTAGATCTTGGGGACTTGCCAGCCAGAATAGCCAACTGCTAAACTCCAGGTTTAGTGAGAGAGCTTGTCCCCTTCACCCCAAAAATAAGGTGAAATGACAAAGAAACTGAATGTCCACTTCTGTCCCCTACGTGTGTGTGTGTGTGTGTGTGTGTGTGTGTGTGTGTGTGTGTGTGTCTCACTGGATGGTTACAATATCCCTCAATGAACTTAACCTGAGTATTCAAGCAGGTAAACGAAGTCTTGAAGGTCACGTGTCACACAGCAGCCTAGGAATGTTCACTACAGAATGAACTCTGGGTTCCACATGACAAACATACCACACCACACACACACACACACACACACACACACACACACACACACATACACGCACACACACACCTCCCAGATCATAACATGGCCACTTCCCAGCGGCTACTGAACGAACCTTAGTCTCCGCTTCTCAGAGATGTTCAGCGCATACTTTCGGATGGATTGGCTGTTGAGGTTTTCTGTGATTCCTCCATCCAGCTGGGAACTGAAAGAGTCTGTCGGCTTCAGCAGGGTGCCACTCTGCTTGTCCCGAGAGAGGATGTTTGTCCTCCTACGTGCCACTGACCGATAGCTTGGCAGCTCTTGAAGGAAGTTCACAGGCGGAGAGAAGCAGTTGGAACCTACAGACAGGTTCTCTGAGTGAAAGAAAACAAGCAAAATTTAATCCAATTGGAAGCCACTGGCTCTCAGACTATGAGCAAGCCTTACAGACTGTCACCCCTCAGGCCAGTGACACAGTAGCTGGATTTTCTTTTCTCTCTTTCTGTGTTCTTTTCTCTTTTGTTGTGCTGGAAATGGAATCCAGGACCTCACACATGCTAGGCAAGTGCTCCACCACTGAGCTACATAGCCAGCCCTTTATCTATTTAAAAAGATTTTGGTAAGTTCCCCAGGATGGCTTTAAATTTAAAATCCCCCTGCCTCTGTCTCCTGTGTAGTTGGAATTACAAAGCCGTGCCAACCAAAATTACAATCGGGTCATTCTGCTTTGTTTGCAGGCATATGAGTGCTCTCTTGTGTGTGAGTGCATGTGTGTGTGCAAGAACACACATATGCACACCGTGTAGATGAGAACAGTGCCAGGGGTCTCCCGTGACCACACTCTACCCTATATACTAAGGCAGGGTCTCTCACTGGAACCCAGAGCTCACCCATCCAGATATTTTAGCTGACTAGCTTGCTCCCAGAGATGGGGTATCTCTGCCTCTTGAGCATTGGAGTGGGCTGTACAGCAGCACTTGGGGATCCAAAGCACTTTACCCACTAAGCCATCTCCCCAGCCCTGGCTGTGTGTAGTTGGCTATATTACACAGAACTGTGAAATCAGTCTATATGAGCTCACTTTCTATAGATGTGTCTGCAGGAAACACAGGTTGTGGAATACCTGTAGCCATTAGCTAGATTCATGGTCCATTTGCTGAATGAAGCTAGTACTGTGTGCTGTGTCTTCAGTAAGTGGGGGAGATGATACTGTCTAGGACCATGGTTGCCTAAGCGATTACCTCCATGCACATCCTAACACCTATCCTTCCTACTGGGTGATAAATGGCTTAAGTTCACATCCTGACCTAGTCCCTTTTGTGCTGTTTGGGGGTGGGGAGTTAACTTAACTTCTTAGAGCTTCCGTTTCCTGATCCCAAATAGCCATTCAACAAATAGGTCGATCACATGCCCATTCTGGAGCTAAGGAGACCATGGGAACCAAGGAAAATGTCCTGCTCTTACGCAGCTCAGATTCTTAGGTGGGTGAGAAGACAACCAGACGATAAGCTGGTGATGAACTTAGGACAAGAAGTGCTAAGAAGTACAATGTAAAGAGAACACAAAGGCACAGTGGGGATGGGATGCTGAAGGTCAGGGGACAGGGGTGAGACTGGGATGAGGTACTGCTTTCGGTTAAGGGTCTAGTTCTTTCTTTCCCTTAGCTGAAGTTAAGTGAAAAGAAGGGACAGACTTGAAGCTATATGGGGAAGAACAGAAGGAGCAGGAAGTGCAAAGGTCCTGGGGCAGCTGTGCACGAGGCACATTTGTAGAGGACTAGGCAGGCTTCTGACTGGAGCACTGGTGGACAGATAGACAGGAGCCGAGAGGTCCATTTGGTTGGTAGATGGTGGAATCATACAGCCCTTCTATACCCCTTCCCACAAAGCCTGAGCTGTGACTTGCTTTAACCAAAGGTGTCGGGGTTGGGGGGGGGAGGACCTTCTGCCAACACCAAGTTATAGGGTAAAGGCACTTGCCACTGACACTAAGGATCTGAGTTCGATTTCTGGAACCCACATGATAGGAGGAGAGAACCAACCCCTGCAAGCTGTCCTTTGACCTCCAACATGCACCACAACATGTGTACATACATACACACTCATGCACACACGCTACAAACAAATGTAATTTAAAAGATATCCTGTCAGTAGAACCCACTGACAAAAACCAAGCTCCTGCCTGTTTCCAGCCACAGAGAATATCCATGTGGGCATCGTATGTAGGATGTGGGAAAAACAAGACGCCTGTGTGGCTGGGCTACAGCCAGTGAAATCTTACAGGTTTACATGACCCACGGATGGGACCAAACAAGGAGTCACTGAGGACTCGGGGCCAGAGCTGTGTTCTGACCAGACCGTAACTGGTCACTGTTTTGAGTAGGACACTGTAACTCATGCTGCCATCCTCAGTCGGGAGACTGAGATGGGGGATACTGAATTTGAAACCATCGTGGGCTACACAGTGAGACCCTAAGAATAGACCTGGGTACCCCATAAGTACAAGCCTGGGTACCAAGGATATGGTCACAGCCTCACAGGTGCTCACAGGGTGCAAGGTCTCAGTGATGGCAGACACACAGTGCTCCCCTTAATGTGCCAGGAAGTGTAGGAGGGCTTGGGGAGGACAGGGGACCAGCATTCCAGGTCTCTCTGGAATGTGCAGATTACCTAACCTCTGCCCCTCCCTGACAGGCATGCTCAGACACAAGACAGCAGTTGTCTCACTGTGGATGACGCAGAGGCACGCGCCCAGGCTCTGCCAATCTCCATGAGCAAGCCATGCCACATTCATACCAACAGACCCTGAGGATGTGAGCCACTCCAGTGACAGGCAGAGCTGCCTTCAGCTATTAGGTTCAATCTAGAAGGCAGCAGGGCATGGGTGCGGCCTTGGGCCACTCCTTCCTCTAGGCAGCAACAAAGAACTGTTATTAACCAGGAACAAAGGTCTTTGGATATGGAGCCTGTTGAATATTCAACAACTGTGGGGGTCAGGAACCAGTGCAGGATGGGAAATGAAGCCTGGCCTGGCTTCGGAGCTGCACTGTTACCCCCCAACCAGGCTACCCCAGAAAGACATCAATTCTACTCATCTCAGAGGGAGGGCATCTGACACCACAAACCATGGACACCTGTCTCACTGTGAGCAACAGTGAGCTCTCGCTTTGGGCTTGGCTGTTAGAAGTATTGAAAGAGAAGCCTAGCAGTGTACACATGTAAGACCAGCAGTCAAAAGGCTGAGGCAGGAGGATTGCTGCAAGTGTGAGACCAGCCTGAGTTACACAACAAGAGCCTGACTCAACTTGACTGGATTTAGAATCAGCTAGGAGACAGTCAGGTTGAGGGTGAAGATTCACCATCACGGGCTGGCTCAACAGTTAGAAGAGCTTGCAGTACAAGCCTGAGGACTTGAGTTCGATCCCCATAACTCATAGTAAAAGAGACTGACTCTGGAAGAATGGTCTCTGACCTCCACATGTGCTATGGTACACACACACACACACACACACACACACACACACACACACACACACTAAATAAATAAAAAAGAAAGGATTCACCACCACTGGGAGGTAAAGGATCTTGCCACTTACTACTAAGCACTGGGAAGGGGGTGGACCTAACATTCTATCACATTCCCCATGTCCTGCCTTCGCCCATGAAGTGGGCTGTGGATTTGCAATGCCCTTGTAAATGCTAACCTGCCACATAGGTAAAATAGGTAATGGCTGAATGTTCCTCCGCTTCCAATTATGCTGTATTCACGTTTTTCTCTTCAGCCACTCCAGAGAACTTTCCCATCCTTAACAAAGGTCCTCATCCCTAGACTCGCCCTCCTTCTGCTTTCATACAGGGCTGTGCTGGTTTCAAAACTCGACCTCCACCTGGCCTCTCACTCAGCTATGAAGGTAGACACAGAAGGCTTCGGAGCCCTGGTTCTTTAATGGGGAAACTGAGGCTCAGAGATATGAAGACTCACCCAAGGCTTGATGTTAAGACAGTCTTGGCTCCAGTGTGTTACAAAGGCCGTTGACCACAAATTCCTGAGCCTTGGGCAGCTCATACTTGGGGAGTATGAGTGTCAAGTGCTCCTCTGACTCAGTTCCATCATCAGTGTGGCCACTTAGGTCAGTGGTCAGTACAGGGGCGACTTAGTTGCCATTTGTATCTTTCCAACATCGGGTTGACTGTTGAGAAATGCCTAGAATTCCTTGGGAGCAGGCTGCAGCACTTAGGCTGTTACTAGGGCAGGAGGGTGAGGGTGACAGGTGGCATGGGTCAGAGCAGGGGTGACAGGTGGCATGGGTCAGAGCGCGGAGTTATCTTTTTCTCTTTCAGAACTGGGACTGAACCCAGGACCTCGGGCACGCCAGTCAAATGCTCTGCCATCAGCCAGAGTGGCCTCAAACTCAAAATCCTCTTGCTTCAGCCTCCTCAGTAGCTGGGATGACAAGCCTGCACCACCAGGCTCAGCTCAAAGTTGAGTCTCTGAGTCTATAGCAGTGTTTTGCTTCTAGAAGGCCCTCCATTTGAAGACTAAATCAATGAATAGATGAATGAATGAATGCCAGAACAGAAGCAAGGACATGCGAAGAAGGGCTTCCTTGGGTCCTGGCAGCCTAGTGAAAAATGTAAACTCTCTCAGGAGACTGGAGATCTCTCAGGAGATCAAGCATGATCTAAGTGGCACCAAGGGTCCTGCAACTCCCTCAGCATGTCTGTCAAAGACGGCTTCAGCCATATTTGGTGCTGTGCTCACTTAGGGGCTTTGCTTTCCTACTCTCAGGTTTGTGGAATTCTGGGTAAGAAATGATCTTGTGAGTCATTGAGAATCTGCCAGTTACTGTGAGGATTACAAGTGTCCTCTTTTCCCACAGGGAATATGTTCCAAAAATGCCAATGGTATCTGAAAAAAAGAACTATACTATATTATACTAATGCGCGGGTACACACACCATCTAAGTATGTGTATGTTGCTGGGGATGAACTCAGCTTTCAGAATATTAAGCAAATACTCTCTCACTGAGCTCCAACACCTGCTCTGCCTTTCCCATCAAAACTAAGCACTTAGCACACACTGTGGTCTTAAATTTTGCAGTTGCTTTTTATTATGTTGGGGAGGGTTGTCTTGCAAACCCATGCAGGTGCCTGAGGAGGCCAGAGAGGGCATCTAGTTCCCTGGGCCTGGAGTTACAGGCAGTTATGAGCTGCCTGATACAGGTGCTGGGGACTGAACGTCTGCCCTCTGCAAGGGCAGCCCAGCTTTTGCAGCTTTCAGGTGTGACAGCAGAGCCATCGTGGATTTCTTAGAGAGGGACACAGGACAGTCATTCTGATCCTTAATCTAGGCTGTTTAATGTATGTTGTCTCTCTCTTCTCTCAGGGACCCCATTTCTCTCCACCACCACTGAATCCTCAAAGTCTGCACAGGACTTGACACATGGCAGTGTCTGATAAATAACTGATGAATGAATGAATTAATGAATTGGGAATGGATGAATCTGGTGTTGAGGACACTGCTCAATTATCTACCAAGTTAGATACCCTAGAAAGGAGGGTACACAAACAAGGGGCAAAAAAAATAAGCATGAAACATTATTCTTTTCTATATGGATGATAAATTTTTATAATTGAAAATAAAATTTGTTGTTTTTCAGAGTATTTCTGTTTGTAGCCCAGGCTAACTTAGAACTCAACTTGTAGCCCAGGCTAGTTTCAAACTCTAGATCCTTTAGCCACAGCCTCTCTAGGCCTCAGATTACAGGCGTGAGCCATCAGTCTGAGGGGAGGGGAGCTGGCAATAAACACTGTCTGTGTTTGATGTTCTTGTTTCAGATTCTTTCCAAGGACACGTTTATGGACGTGCACTTTGATCTGCTAGGAGCACAATTCATTGTTCTCAAACAATCTCACAACAGGGAGACACTGATTACAGAGCCTGCTGACAGTGGTTCCTGGGTACTTGTCCACGTCCTGTAGTTTGATGTCACTGTTATTCCAAAGGCTTTTATCTAGAAATTTCTAGAATTCAGAGACTACTTTAAAAGCTACCACACACAAGATACCCATCAAGTGATATATAAGCCATCAAGATGGCTTAGCAGGTAAGGAACTTGCTGCCAGGTCTGATGACCTCAGTTTAATCCCTTCCTTACATTTTGCATAGTTGAAAAATTATATATTTTTAGAACTCATGTTTTCAGAGTTCTTTTCCACAGCCTTAAGGGCTGTCCTGAAGGTCCCAGCATTCTACCAGAAACATTAGACATACCCTCACCTCCTAGACTTGTGCTGTCTCTGATTACCAAAGAGTCATTAACCTTAAGGACATTCCTCAAAGGAAGAACATGAAAATATGTATTATTATTATTATTATTATTATTTATTATTATTATTATTATTATTATTATTATTATTATTATTATTATTATACAAATAAGCCTCTTATGCCCACAACAACCTACACTGT
Source organism: Rhabdomys pumilio (assembly GCA_030674055.1). Taxonomy (NCBI): domain Eukaryota; kingdom Metazoa; phylum Chordata; class Mammalia; order Rodentia; family Muridae; genus Rhabdomys; species Rhabdomys pumilio. The sequence continues at coordinate 106,940,471 of JANHMN010000003.1, forward strand.
AGAGGTCCACGCCCTGCTGGCTCTGTTCCAGGGGTGGGAACCATGTCACACTGTCCCTTACATATGGCCAAGTAGGAGTCGGTGATACGGCTGGGAAGGCAGGGAGATATGCAGCCATCCTGGAAAAGGCTATCGAAGGGGCAAACAGCAAGTGCAAGGGCCCTGAGGCAGGTGGAGGCAGGCCTGAGAAAGAGATTGGTGGGAGTCAACAGGAACAGTAGGTCATGAGGGACAAGCTGGGCCACACGGGGTCTTCAGTATCAGGGAAGACATTCAGTGTTGTCTGATAAAGTGGGAGCCATGAAGGGTTTGTGCCAGAGGAATGCTTGTCTAACTGGGGTTAGGCAGGGTCACTGTGGCTACCACTGTCTGTCTCTACACGGTACCATGCTGTGGTCTCAGCTGGGCACAAGGAAGGTGCAGTATTGATTGTTTTTTGCCAACTTGACATAAACCTAGACATATATGAGAAGAGAGGATCTTTTTCACTTTTTAGATTTATTTATTTCTGTGTATGAGTTTTTTGTTTGTGTGCCTGTCTGTACACCATGTGGATGCCTGGTACCCTCCGAGATCAAAGAGGGAACCTCCATCAGATTGCCTGTAGGCAAGTGTGTGGGGCATTTTCTTGATTAATGAATGATGTGGGAGGGCCTGGCTCAATGTGGGTGGGGCTACCCCTGGGCAAGTAACCTTGGTCCTGGGGTGTATAAGAGGCAGGCTGAGCAAAACACATGGGGCAAGCCAGTAAACAGCATTCCTTCATGGCCCTGCTTCAGTTCCTGCCTTCAGGTTCCTGCCTCGAGTTACTGCCCTGACTTCCCTCAGTGATGGACTATGACCTGGAGGTTTATGCTGAAATAAATCCTTTCCTTCCCAAGCTGCTTTTGCTCTTAGTTTTCAGCAACAAAAACCCAAGACAGGAGGAAAAGTTCTATATCTTGGACCATTAAGCAAGGGAGGTGTGACAGAGGAACGGCAGTTTTCATTTGGTCACGTGTCCACAGCTACCTGTGGCTGGTGTGATAGGGGATATTGTGGAAGAGTCTTCTTTCCTGAAGCCCAGAGCCAACGGAAGAGTGGAGAAGCCTGCCAGACGACTGGACAGCAGGCTAGGAGGACCAACCTGAGTCATATAATCTGGGGTCAGAGCCAGGCCAGGAGCCTGGCTGGGCTGGACCTCACATTTTATAACCAGATGAGCTAACAACCCTCAAGAACAGGTGACTAACATGCTAATCAGAGCAACCACTGGGCCAAGTGCCTGGATTACTTAGCTGTCAAGCCAAAGGAGAGTCCAATGTGCTGGCTATGAGTTGGTGTGTCTAATGATATGTAAGACATACAGGACAGAACCCTGCCTCCCTGGCCACTTGTCTGGTACTGAGGCCCAGCTCCTCCTCCTCCTACCTGTGTGGGCAAGCAAGCATCCTGACTATTCTGGGCCTTAGTCTTCCTGCCTACAGCGGGAACAGCTGTCCTGAAATGAGTCAGCTCCCATATGTAAAGTGTTTAGACAAGAGCCAGAGGAAAAAAATCATGTGTCTCAAGTCCATGCTGCCCACATAGCAGGAAAGATCCCCAAGTGACAGTCACAACTGTGTTCTAACAAAAGCTTATTCACAAAAACAGGTGGCTGCTGATGTGGTGAGATACATGTGGAAGCTAGGACTTACTATTCACTGATAAGTTTAGTGTGTGAGAAAATTCCGAATGTGCATGGGAGGTGTCTTCTTGGTAGGGACCAGGCTAGTCCTTAGAGGACTGTCTTTTCTCTGCCAAGACCGCTTCAAAAGAGTCAGAAGAGGCAAGAGGATTGAGAATTTGAAGCCAGTCTGGGTGAAGCCCTTTCTCAAGTATAAACAAACAGGGCTGCAGAGATGGCTCTGCAGGTAAAGTGCTTGCCTTGCAAGCCCAGGATCTGGAGTTCAATCCCCAGGATCCTCATAGAAAAGCTGGGCATAGTAGCATGTGTTTATAATCTGAGCACTGAGAAGGAAGGAGTAGGTGGATCCCTGGAGCCAGCCGTTAGCCTGTTTGATGTGCTACTTGGTGGATTCTAGGCCAGTGAGAGACCCTGTGAAAAAAAAAACCTTTAAAAAGGATGGCACCTGAGAAACATTAACCAAGGTTGACTTCTAACTGCCCTGTGCATGTGTACCTGCACAGACACACACACACACACACACACACACACACACACACACACACTAAATAAATAAGTAAACAAATGAATGAATGAATGAATGAATGAATGAACATGTAAGTGATTTCCAATGTTTCTGGGCACAACATCCGCAGCCTCTGGGGACCACTACACAGTGCGGAAACATACACCACAATTATGAAAAGCTTTTACACTGGATCCCTGGGATGAGTCTCATATACCAGGTCTTCTTATGCACTGTCCTCTGCAGCTAAAATAAAAACTCTACCCCAAAATGAGCCAATGCTTGAACCATGAGGCGAAAACCTCAGGACATGCTCACTCCATATCCCCACCATGATGGTGCTCTGGTACCTAACAAACGTCCCTCAGACGGACACATGGAAAAGTGACCTTGGGAATTTCTCTGCTCCTGGTGGCCATAGTGCTCTGTTCTGGCTTTCATCAATGGATTTGTCATAAAATACAAAAGCCGCTGGCTCTTCATAGGTAGGGTGACTCTGCACACCATTGTGGCAGTTCTTGGTGACAAACAGGCTAAGCTTGGGTGAGGCTCCGGGCCTGCTCCTGGAGGCAGGTAGGATACAACACTGCCTACCAGTTAGTCACTGGAAGTCAGGAATTTGGGGTGCCACAGTCTCTTTGGTGGGCACCCCCCATTAAGTTCCACCTCTTTTTTTCTTGGCTTTTCGAGACAGGATGTCATGTAACCCCATGATCTCACACTCAGTATGTAGCAGAGGTTGGCCTTGAACATCAGTCCTCCAGGCTCCATCTCCTGACTGCTAGGACTGCAGGTGTGGACTACCACGTCTATCACTTTCCAACACCAGCACCCTGTGGACTAAGCCTCCAACACACAGAGCCTCCGGGATAAGCCACCACAAGTGGCTTGTCAAGTAACTTCTCTGGGCCTCAGTTTCCACAGAGGTGAAAACAGGATTGTTTAATCCTGTCCTGATTTGCTTTCTGTTGCTGTCATAAATACCATGACCAAAAGCTACTTAAGTAAGAAAGGGCTGGGTTGTCTTACACCTCCAGGTAACAAAGTCCACCACCGAGGGCAGTCAGGGCAGGAACTGAAGCAGCCCACAGAGGACTGCTGTTTACTGGCTTCCTCTCTGGCTGGTACTCATCCTGCTTTCTTAGCGCAGGTAGGTTTTATCTAGGCCACTTGCTATAGGCACCTGCCTGGGATGGTGTCCTGGGCCCTCTCACATCAATTACCAGACATGGCCACAGGCCAATCTGATATGCATAGTCTCTCTGGTGATGTTCCTTCTTCCCAGGTGATTCGAGTTGTGTCAAGTTGACAATAAAAACTAACCAGGACAAACCCTTACTTCACTGAGTTTCTGAAAGAACTTGGGAACATTACATTGCAGACTCCACAGGCAAAGGCAGACCGGGCCTGCAGAGTCTGCACGAACAGGCTCTGGCTTGCCTGAACCTGGGCCACCCCTGTTCCTCTAAGATCTCCCTGAGGCCTCTTCGAACACACCAGGGGCTGTACACTGTCCCTGATGCCTCCATGTTGCTCACTGGGCAGCTAGGGAGTGGGTCCTTTAGACCCTCAGGGACCTTAAAACCAGGTGCAGAAGGATCTTGGTGTCCACCACAGAAAAGACGCAGAACCAGTCAAAAATGAAGCAAAGTTATTGAGGCTACTGACTGGAAAGACAAGACTTGAAGGGAGTTGGGTGCAGCTGAGAGAGGATTGCCCTGCCCCCACCTCAGCAGTCACCATGGAAATGATTCAGGGACTTCCAAGTTTAGATGAGAGAGGAAGCCCAGGCTGGCCTGGAGACTTATCACAGAGCGGTGTCCCCAGATAGATGTAGGCTATCACTTTAGAAGGGCGCACTGGAAGAAATAAAATACAACTAAGAAATGAAGAGGTTCTTGCCCTTCCTTGGGTCACAGGATGCTAGACTTAGAGCCAAAGTCAGTAGCCCGAGTTTTTTCTCAATAATTCATTTTTGTTTTATGTATACTGGTGTTTTGCTTGCACATATGTCTGTGTGGCAATGTCTGGTCTCTTGTAACTGGAGTTACAGGAGTGCTGAGCTACAATGTGGGTGCTGAGCCTGGAACCTCCCCAAACACAGACAGTGCTCCTAACCACTGAGAAACTTCTCCAGACCCCAAGGAGCCACAGTTCTCCCAACCCCATATGTGGGGCTTCTCAGAAAGGAGAGGACAGCGCTGTAGACCTGGGGGTCAGCTAGTGAAGGCCAGAAATCAGAACCAGGTGTGCGTGTGGTGGGGGAGGGTCCCTTCTCGCCTCATGTTCCTTGGTCCTCCCTTCCCCCCTCCTGCCTCCCACTCTCCCTATTCCCTCTTTGTTTCAGACAGAGCCTCTCTATGCAGATGAGGATGGCAGGGAAAGCCTTAGTACTCCCTTCTTCTCTGTCTCCTGCTGACAGGCCACAGGTACCTCACTCTCTCGGCTCTTGGCCTATTTTGTTCAGTTTCTAAAATTACATTTCCCTGTTGTGTGTAAGGGGTCTATCAGGGAGCACAGGCATGTGGAGGGAAGACTACTGAGGAGCTCAGCAGACAACCTTTGAGAGTCCTCCTCTTCTCCCACATGGACCCCAGAGAGCAAACCCAGGTCACCCATCACGCCTGGTTGACAAGCGCCTTAGCTCTCCTGCCCTCTGCCCTTCTGGTCCCTCTTTGAAGGTTCCTTCCCTTTGTGTTGCCAGCAGAGGCCCCAAATACTCTTTATATCCCCCTGCCTTAGCTTAGAGTCTCTTCTGAGGCCCTGCCCCATCTGGGCTGGCTCTCTCTCTCTCTCTTTCTCTCTTTCTCTTTCTCTCTCTCTCTCTCTCTCTCTCTCTCTCTCTCTCTCTCTCTCACACACACACACACACACACACACACACACACTTTGTGTTATTTCTTTCCCAGCAGCTGGACTCCCTTGGATTTTCTTCCCTTCCTTCTCTTCAGTTCATCCTTCCCACAGTGCCTGACCTGGAGCTTGATGCCCTGTCTCTTGCAGGCTGGCTCCCTGGGGACCAGTTCAAGGGGCTGCTGGTTAGAGCTGGCCTGCCTCCCTCCTACTTCTGGGAGAGTAGCTCAAGTACACAGCCTAGTTTAACTAGGTGGTCCCAGGCCCCAATTCTGTTTGTGGGAGAGGCAGCAGCTTGCAACCAAGTCACAGCCCTGCAAAGCTATTTCCCTCTTTTATCCCTTCAGACTTCTCACTTCCTGAAAAAACAAAGAAAGCTACATCTAAGCTGGGTCCTCTAAACTCCTCCAGACAGAGGGGCAAAAATAGCTGTCCCCAAGAGAACGAATTTTCAAGAGAAAGGCTCAAGTGATCTCCAGCCTTGGTAGAACATTCTACCCTCCTCAGCGGCCTTGAAGGGAGGTAGGTCACTCGCCAGATGAAAGGCTAAGCAGATACAGGAAGACATAAATAGCTATGTGTCTTCGTATCTATTGTGGTAGAGTAGGCTTGACTAAAATAGACGTGAAGAATAGTTTTAAGTTCATGTAAATGCCTGGTGGTTATCTGCAGAGGTCCAGGCACAATGGGCCTGTCACAAACCCTATATTGTTATGGTTACAAAGACCAGATAAAAATACCCACAGTGTTGTCAGGGGTCTGGGACAATATCCCAAAATATGCTTCAGAATCTCATGTCCCAGCTCCTAGGCAAGACATATACACAGAACTTCTCTTGCCCAAGGGCAGTCACGAAAACTAGAATCTATTGTCCCTAAGACAGAAGAAAGTTAACTTTAATCTCTCCAGCCTGTCTAGGAGGCTGGAAGGAATTCTCCACCTTTGTTTGATGGGCGTTGATAGAAATTTCAAGCGGGAACCTGCCATGTGATCCCTGAGAAGCTGGGTGCCCTGCCTGGCCAGTTAGCACAGCTCACACGACCTTGATGTTGATAGCACAGCTCACACGACCTTGATGTTGATAGCACAGCTCACACGACCTTGATGTGCCTTATGGTTCGCCAAGGCTATGTGGCTTCACCAGCTAAGCAGCATGTCACCCTGGGACCTTTGAGTCTTCAAGTGTATAAAAAATTCTGATGTAGCCAGGCATAGTGTGCAGCTCAAATGCCAGCACTGAGGGACAGAGGCGGGAGGTGGTGGGTTCAAAGCTAGACAGGGCTACACTCTAAGACCCAAAGTAAAGGGGAAACATTAGGAAAAAAAAAAAAAAAGAAAGAAAGGACAAGGCTTTCCAACAATAAAGTTGTGCACAAGAAGGGCTAAGCAACTCTACTCTCAGGGGCCCAAGGACTGAGCCAGCCTGATGTCCACGAGTGGATGTGTACACACAGACAATGGAGCATTAGTCCCCCGTGAAAAGGGACGAAGCACTGGGTCAGTTGACCATGGAACAACTCCAGTGATAAGCAGAGAGGAAGCCACTAAGCCCACAAATCAGTGTCTAGATAGGAGATCCAGGGGTAGAAGCAGACTGTCTGCAGGAAGCTGAGGAGGGGGAGGGGCTACTGAATGGGGGCGGGGCCTCATTGGGGTGCTGTAGATGAGCTGATATGAGTCAGACCGAGTTGGACCATCTCCTGATGCAGGAGATACTAGTTACATTGGTGCAATGAAAGATTTACTAATTAACTTGCTTAGAAAATACTAAGTTAGACAGAGCTTAGTGAAGGAGAGCTGCCTCCAAGATGACTGGAGATCAGCAGTGCACTAACCAGGCTCCCTAGAAACCATAGGAAAAATGTTGTACCATGATTGAAGTTTAGAGTTTCTGGAAAAAGCGCTGTTTGTTCGTCAAGATGGACCTCCAATTAGGCTTCACTCCCATAACAAAAGGAGGCAGCCTTGACTAACAACCAGTCTAGGCTACTCTCACATCAAAGAACACGCCCCCAAGGGGCAGCTCAAGGTACTCCCACATCAAAGAACACGCCCCCAAAGGGCAGCTCACGGGCACTGCAGGCTTGCAGCCATCACTAAGTCCTGGTCTGCCTTAAAGTCAGGAGATGCACAGTCCTGCCAGGTGGGCAAGAGGGACATGGGAAACAAACATTCAAAAACAACACTGGTTGTTAAGAAATACTATTAAGAAATAATTCCGATAATATCTTTACCATGTAAATCTCCCATCTGACCAAGTGGCCAGACTTGCAGTCTCTTGTCTCTATCTAAATTGTTCAGAGTGTGACCTGGGACTGGAATGGAGAGGTTTAAGGATGACAGCAGATGTGAAAAGCATGTGTCTAAGGCATCTAAGTTAGTTAGCGAGCTGGACAGGGCCTTGGGTTGTACTCCTGTCAGAATCTCCACCTTATAGATGTGGAGATGAAGCCTCAAGAAAGAGGCAATTTGCATAAATTTGCATGAGTCCAGCTCTGAGAAACAGAGGGTTGAGCCACATGCATTTATCCCCAAAGCTCTGCTAAGGGTGAGAGGTTCAAGGATTAAAGGCCTGTTAAGCACAGATAAGCCTGGAGCTCTACTCCAGGGCTTCTTACAGAGGAATCAGTAAGATGTGCAAACACATCTGTCATCTAGGTTCTCAGGGAGCAGAGGCAGGAAGACCGTGAGTGCAAGCTCAGCCTGGGCTACTTGGTGAGTCCCAGGGAAGCCTGAGCTGCATAACAAAGTATTTGGGGAAAAAAAAAAAAAAAAAGGTTAAGCCAGGGAAAGGAAGAATTCCTCCCCATCAGGAGAGACCAAAGAACCTCAAGAGCACATGGTGGAGACAGAGTCTAGCCTGGGGGAGGCAATCAAAGAGGGCTTCTGGGAAGAAGTGACACTGAAGGAAGAGAAGACATGTATGTACCTTATAAGGTACATGTATGTACCTTATATGTATCATATATGTACATATATGTACCATATATGTACCTGGTCCCCAAGATGGATGAACAGGCTGGAGGAGAACAGTGACCATCAGGTGGTGCGCCTGGGAGGAACGGGGATCAAAACAGGAACCAATGGAGAGGGACTTCCAAATACTATCATCAGAGTATGCCAGGAGCCCCGTAGCACAAGAAAGCACAGCCACAAACGACAACACTTAAGGTTTCTTAGCACTGGCTCCCAGAATGGCCCCAGAGAGCCACAATCCCAATGTCTGGATGCTCACATCCAAGCTCAGCACCCTGCTCACTGGGCAAGGTGACCCACAATGACCAAGGAGCTGCTGCAGAAAGATGGCAGGGACTTCAAGAATGGACCACAGGACACTATAGCTTCCAGCCTGCTCTCTTGGAGTCATCTGCTCTGGGGAGGATATGAGCCATGTTATGGGGAAGCCCAAACCCCTTGACTACAGCCTTACTATAGTAGACTCAGGGAACAGAGACCTCAGAGAGGTCACTCCTAACTCTGCACACTGGCCTAGCACAGGACTGTTGCTCGTCTATGTAGCTACAGAGTGCTCCTGTGGGGTCCTTTTCCAAAGAGGTCCTACCTCATGCTGCTAGATAAGGAAATCAGAAAACAGCATCTGCCTTGGGCAGACAATATGCACCTGTTTTCCAGAGCACCAAGGTCAAATCACAAGTTAATTGAAGGCCAGTCTGGCCAGCACAGCGTGACAATGTCTAAAAACTTTAAAAAACAAACAAAACCAGAGGTAGTGGCACACACCTGTACTTTCAGCATCAGGAGGCAGAGGCAGGGCTCCAAGGCCAGCAGGGATTGCATAGGCTTAGTCTCAGAAAACAAACAAACAAAAACGAAAACAAACAAAAAACAAAACAACAACTTTAAAAAAATAAAAGGAACTGGGGAATGAGCTCTGAGATTGACCCCAGTATTTCAAAACAAACAAAAACTTGCAGATATCCAAGGGGACGGGGAGACGGATCAGTTCTAGGGGCCCAGGAGTTGCTTAGAATGGCCCTTCAACTCTCAGCAAAGACCCAAAATGAGACTGGGTACAGTGTGACCAAGCGTGCTGGAACTAGAGGAAGATCAATGGGAGCCAACCAGAAAGACGCTCAGCTTTCCCAGTGCTGTATGGGATCCTGGGATGGCTGGGAAACTCAGGAGACATGCCCCAGCCCCTCACTGGGGGACTCTAGGCCCCTGGCTGCTACTGAAGGGCTGGAACAAGCTGACATCAGCAACGCCAGGGCTGAGAGAGGAGAGAAAGAAAAACAGTATCACAGAGCTTTGCCTGATTTTTTTTCCTGCTTCCAGAGCTTTGTCCCAGGATTGGGTCTTCTGGATGTTGAAGAGCCCAATGTCCTCTCTCTGAGCTTTGCCTTGGAAGATGCAATATCACTGAAACTCAGACTGCAGATAACGTTGTGAGTTCTGGCTTAGGGCAGAAAGAAAATAAATACAAACTACAAGGAAGCCTGCCTGAGGGGGTTGGCAGCTCTACTATGTCTACTGGGCGGTGTCTTTACACATCTCTGTAAAATCTCAGGAAGCTGTATAACTGACTGTATATTTAACACAACTAGAAAGAAAATTTTCCTGTGCTCAGTAGGGTGCCATTGACTGTTGCCTCGTTATGATCAGGTCTGTGCTGGGCATTTATTAATATTTCACTGCTCTTCAGTCAATCTGAGGCTCAGAGAGGGCAAGTCACTTGGCAAAATTCACACAGCAATAAAGACCAGAGACAGAATGGCTTCCAAGTGGGTCTAAAGGGAATATCTAGGGGCCAGCTTCTGGGGCAGGCAGGTTGTCACAATCTCTTCACAGAATAAGATAACCATGGCGATCTAGAAGCTGGCCGGGGTATGAGAGTCGTCGTGGGAACTGCCTCCCTAGCTCGGCAGGCAGGGCAAGGGGAGCCTCCTCGCCGGGCACGTCCGCTGCCCACCGCTTTCCCCGCAGCGGAGCCCCGCGGAGGACCAGGACGGCCACCCTGCCGCCTGCACGCCTGGTCCCGCCGCGACCTACCTGGGTGTACGGCCCGCTGCCGGCTGGACCCATGGCCCGGGTCGCCCGCGCTGCCCTCGCTCATCACGACTCGGCGAGGACCCTCCGGCCGCCTGGACCCGCGGCCCCGCCTGGTCGGGTTCCGGATGACGTCACAGAGGCGGGCGGGGCCGTTCCCACGGGCGCCGGGTAGCGACCGGCTACCTCCAGGAGCCTCTCCCTCTTCTTTCTCAGTCGCCTTCTCTCCTCCCCTTTCCTACTCTCCCACTGTTCACTCCCCTCCTTTTTACCCCCTCCCATCCCCTTTCTTTTTCCCTCCTTCCCTCCCTCCCTCTCTTCTGGTACTCTGAGAACCAGGCTGGCCTTGAGCTCCTAATCGCCTGCCTCCACCTCCCAAGTGCTTGGATTACAAGTCCCACTATTGTAAAACGGAAAGTGTGGAACGTTGCCATTTGGGTTCGTGTGTGTGTGTGTGTGTGTGTGTGTGTGTGTGTGTGTGTGTGTGTAGACACACGCATAACTAAGGCAGTCAATATGCACCTTACACTATCTATCAATGTATGTGTAGATGGCTGTCTAGAGAGTGCAGTCAATCCAATCCACTTGCTTGGTTACTGGAGGGAAAGGCAGGTGGGGGAGGATATGCTACATACGGTCTTCCTGAAAATGTTCTCCGCTCACCAACACCCGTACATATTCATGTACAGCTAAAACATGAAATTAAGGTAATGAATGGGGCCAGTAAGATGAATCAGCAGGTAAAGGTGTTTGCCACCAAGCCTGGCGGCCTGAGTTCTAGCCTCGGAATCCACACGGTAGAAGGAGAAAGTGGACTCCCACAGATGTCCCCTACATGGGTACAGATGCAAGAAACACACAAAAAAATGAAATTTGGAAAATATTCTTTTAAAGAAGAAAGTGGGGCTTTAGAGATGGTTCATTGGTTAAGAGCACTTCCTCTTCTTCCAGAGGATTGAAGTTCAAGCCCCAACACCCACAACCACCCTGAACTCCAGCTCCGGGGGATCTGACACCCTCTTCAGACCTACACGGGCAGCTGTGTGCACACGGCATACGTTCATGCAAACACGTATGCGCATAAATAAAAAGTTAAAAAGAAGAGCTTGGAAGACTGACAGATCTATAAATATGATCCAGCCTGATCTACATAGCAAGTTCCAGGCCAGCCAGGGCTACATAGTGATACCCTGTCTGGAAGGAGGAGAAGGAAGAGGAAAGAATTGGGACTTGATGGGTGGAGTTGCTGTCCCACCTTCTCAGGAGGTTGAGGCAGGAAGATTGTTTGAGCCCTAGAACTCAAGGCCAGCCTGGATAACATAGAGAGTGCTACAAAGAAGAAAGTGGAGGGGGGGGGGGGGAAGGGCAGGTGACGACAAGACAGAGCCAGACTGCTATTTTGAGAATTACTAAAAGGCTCAGACACCAGCTGGCACCGGAGACTTTTAGCAGTGGCAGTGAAGGCAGCCAGGCGGGATCACCACATCTGTTTGAAGGTCATCTGCTCCCCAGTGTCCTTCCCTTCACCCTCCGCATTTTCTTCCACTGTGTCCTCTTCCTCCCTGGTCAGTTAGATAGTGTCTGTTGACCTCTGGCTGTTTACACGGTTTCTGACTTTGTAGTTTCTCTGTCCTGCTGAATGATTAATACAGGATATTAACATTGATTTTTAAAAAAATTGCCAGCCATGGTGACTCAGGCTTGGAACTCCAGACAGAGCTCTAGAGACAGAGGCAGGACTATTATGAGTTCAAGTCCAGCCTGGGCTACATAACAAAACCTGACTCAAAACAAATAAAAAGAAAACTGAATGGGAGCATAAAGAATCTGACCCAGTTGTTGCAGTGAGGAGTGTCCCAGCATGCACCAGCTCATCCCTGTATGAGTTACAGTCCATCTCCAGGCCTTGGGGGGGAGTATTGGGGGGGAAACGTCTCCCCAATCAGAAATGTTTCCTACAGTTTTCCTTCATCTTCCAACCCACTTCTACTTTGCCTTCTCATTATTTCCAGCTAATTTTAATTTATGAATATAGATGTTTGTATCTGTGCACCATGTGTGTGCCTGGTGCCTGTGGAGGCCAGAGGAGGGCATCACATCCCCTGGAAATGGAGTTGCAGTTTCGAGCTTCCATATGGGTGCTGGGAACCAAAACCAGGATTTCAGGAAGAGATCAGTGCTCTTAACTGTTCAGCCATTCTAGACCCTTGAGGTGTTGTTGTTGTTTTGTTGTTTTTGAGGTCTCATTATCCCAGGCTGGCCATGAACTCATTACACAGCCAAGGGTGACCTTGAACTCCCACCCCGACCTCCCAAGTGCTGGGATTGCAAATGTGTGCCACCATCACCAGCTTCACCGTCAACTCTTCCAGAAAACTGTATTTGTAATAAAGAAATAGAAATTACTGAGCTGGGTGTGTCCATTTGACGCCAGCTTGCATAGTGAGACCCTGTGTCAGAAACAAAGAGGGGAGAGAGAAAAGAGAGAGAGAG
>JANHMN010000003.1:106953004-106968393 GCA_030674055.1 Rhabdomys pumilio
CCAGGACTTAGAAGTGATATGGGGGCCTAGCTAATGATCATAGGCCACTAGGGGCGGGTCTTTAGCAGTTATAACCCAGGACTTTAGCAGTTATAATCCAAGGTCTCTGCATCCTGTCCATCGCTGTGGTGGTTTAAATATACTTGATTCAGGAAGTGGCACTATTTGGAAGTGTGGCCTTGTTGGAGGAAGTGTGCCATTATGGGTGTGGGCTTTAAGACCCTTATCCTAGCTCCCTGGAAGCCAGCCTTCCACTGGCAGCCTTCAGAGAAGAGGTAGAACTCTCAGCTTCTCCTGCACCATGCCTGCCTGGATGCTGCCATGTTCCTGCCTTGATGATAATAGACTAAACCTCTGAACCTGTAAGCCAAGTCCAATTAAATGTTGTCCTTATAAGAGTTGCCTTGGTCATGGTGTCTGCTCACAGCAGTAAACCCTGACTAAGATAATCACCATGTGACTGAGCTACTCCTTCCTACCACTACCTATCAGTGTCCCATGCCTTCCCACCGTGGTGGCTGAAATCCCTCTGAAACCATGAGCTCAGGTAGCTCTTTCCTCCTTCATTGTAATACATTGTGACCACAGCAACAAGAAAAAACACACTCGGCCTTTTCCCTGCATGCCCACCTGCATTCCCCACCTCTTGGCCCTTGACCCTTTCCTATGCCTCCTTCTTGTGTGCCATCTGCCATTCTCTAGCAAAATAAACAACAGTTGCCTTCCTGGTCATCGTGTCATTACGGTGGTTGGCATCCTACTCCACTACAACAGAACACAAGTCCCATGGCAGGGATAGTCTGTGGTCATGGCGGTTCACCAAGAAGTTCACTAGGCTTGTGGGAATTAATGGATGGAGGAGGGGAGTCTCTTTCTCTCAGAGATTGCTCAATGATATTACTCACTCATTCATTTTACTGGAGTGCTTGGTTTGTTTTGCTTTTTTGAGAAGCGGGGAGGGAAGGGGTCAGAGTCTCATGTATCCCATGTGTCCATCCCATCAAATTCACTGTGTAGACTAGGATGACCTTGAACTTCTAACCTATCTGCCTCCGACTCCTAAATGCTGGGATGACAGGCATGCACTACCATGCAGTTTCATGAGTGTTGGGGATCAAACCCTGGGCTTCATTCATGCTGGGGAAGTTGGTAATGGAGCTATAATTCCTAGCTCTTTTTATTTTGAGACAGGATCTCATTATGCAGCCCATCCTTGCCTCAAGCTTGATATGCCCTGCCTCAGCCTTCCAAGTGGTAGGTCACAGGTGTGCACCGTTACCCCCTGCCACTCTCTGGATCTGGATAGGTGGGCTTTGCTGGCTTCTGGTTAGTCAGTTGGCAGGAACTCATAGCACCTACCCTAATGAAACCTGTGCCTCCTGTTCTGGGTGAGTGCTCCCTGCTGGGGTTCCTATGCCTCTGTCACTGTATGTACTAGAGCCTAAAGGAGCACTCACGCTGAGTCTTTGTGTGTTCATTCTGGAATCTTCCATATAGACAGAACTTGGTTAAGTAAATTGGCATACTTTTCTTGTGGTAATTGGCCTTTTACTATGGGGTATCCACAATGACTCCTCATGACAGACAGGAGGAATGTCCCTCCTCTCCTACACACTTTAGCCTCCTCACTTCCCAAGGTCCCCCACAATGTACATCTGGAAAACATTTACCTCCTACCGAGGTAGCAACTTCCGCCTCTGTCCGTTACCATCAGCCCTGTCCTGCTCTGAGTGCTGACTACTCTCTGTCTCTAGGGAGGTCTTGGTTGAAATCTCCCAGCCAGGAGCTTCTCCGAGGAAGAGAAGAGAGCCAGCGTTTCTCTGAGGCTGTTCATGGCCTAGAAGCGGCTGTTCACAACGCTGTGAGTGGAGGAAGGGAAAGGCCCTTTTGGCTATTGTTGCCGACAGCGGGACACCAGCACACCCAGCCACCGCCCTCACCCTCGGTATTTATTATGAGTCTGTTGAGCTCCAAGGGCTCCTTTTGGGAGAACTATCCTGTCCTGATGTGTCATCATTACAACTTTCTCATGGTAAGCCATCATTTCCAGAGAGAGAGAGAGAGAGAGAGAGAGAGAGAGAGAGAGAGAGAGAAGCCTTGGATCAGCAGATGGCTCTTCACTCACTGGCTGTGTGATCCAAGGCTTGTTACTAAACCTCTCTGTGCTTCTGCTTGCTAATCTATTTTTTCCCCTTTACCTTTTAGATAAGGGCTTTTAGGTAAGAGCTTGTTAGGTAACCCAGGCAGGCTTTAAACTTAAAATGCTCCTGCATCAGCCATGAGAGTTCAGGGATCATGGGTATGCATGACCAAACCTGACTCTCTTCCTGTATCAGCAGTGAGTCTCATAATGGTATCTGTTCCTCTGGCATTTATTTATTTATTTATTTATTTATTTATTTATTTATTTAAAAAAGCATCAGCTGGACCTGGATTGTGCAGACAGGGAGAGGTGTGGATTTGACTCCTAATGTGACCTGGGTACCTGGAAATGATAGCCAAGGAGCAGGCTGGGGTTGCTGATAGGAAATTACTACGAGAAAATATCAGGGCTGTATTAGTTCTTAAGTTGCTGTGAGCAGATTGGAGGAAGGAGGACTTGGTTCACCTCAAAGTTTCAGAGGTGTTGATCCAACTTCTATCATGGTGGCCGAGAAGCAGAGAGAGGGATGGTGCAAAGAAAGAGGTGAGGGCATAACGTAGTAGAGTTTCAGCCCCTGCTTCCTCCCTGGGGTGCCTTGTAGTTGGGAATTCATCAAGATATCAGGTCAGAACCTGCAGTATGGGCAATCTGTCTCACACACACAGCAGGACAGGACTTCTCGAATTAATCCTGTGGTGATTCGAACTCCAATCAGGGCGGCTGTGGAGACTAGCCATCAAAGGGAGGTAAGGAGGTTTCTGTCTAGGCTGAGCAGATGGGGCTGTCACTGAAGATAGATCAGGTGACAGATACCATCTAGGAAGGAGGCCCTACTCAGACAGTGAGGGACACCAGGCAATAGGGCTCCTTCTTGCTAAATGACTATGCAAGGCTCTCTGGCAACACTACAGTTCACATGAAAGTATACAGGGGGGCTTAGGGGTTGGTCAGGAGCCTTACAGTTAGGTCACACAAAGAACCTTAGTCACCTCCGTTCAGCTCAGGGATCTGCCCAAGAGGCAGAGGCAGGGCACCTGAGCTCAATGTTACATATAGATCTGACTCCAGAGAGCACCACCTCAGCCTTCTAGGTTCGTGTATCCCAGAACAAAGAATTGGGTGGAAGTGGGTCAGAAAGCTGAGAAAGAATAAAGGGGCTAACGAACCTCATGTGGGAATGTGGTGAGCCTGTATGACCTCTCCTCTTAGGAGAGCGCCTTGGGTGTGCTGGTTTGTTCCTTTTAGCTCCGGTGGGGGAGGAGTTTCCAGGCCTTCTGCCAACTGACTTCTTTCATATGCTAATCTTCCCTTCTGCTCTATTCAGCCACCAGTTGCGGTAACAGAAGACCACCACCCCCCATTGGGTGGTTTATAGAGAAAAAAAAATATATAGTTTTCACAGTCTTCAGTTGGGAAGCAACATCTGTTTAGAGAATAGTAACAAATACAGCTTCTGGAACATTCCTGAGAAGCAAATTGCCTGGGTGTTTCAAAAAAAAAAAATATCAATAGCTGGGGTGGGGGCCGGGGTGGGGTGGGAAGCTCAGTAAAGCTCCTGCATTGTAAACAGGAGGTCCTGAGTTCCACCCCCAGCCCTGGGGAGGGAGGGGAGGGAAATAAACAACAACAACAATAGGAGTCGGGATTGGTGGAAGCAAGGGAGGAGGAGGGGACAACTGGACTGAAGGTGAGTAACCTGGAACTTGATGGTTCACAGCCAACGTCTTTCATCTGCTGGTGCTGGCTATCGGTGTGAGCAGGAAGGCGCTTGCTTCCAGCAAGGTCCTTGGGATTTCCTAGCATCCAGAATGTGAGAGTATTGAAGAGTTGCCGCAGGGGACTAGGGAATGGCTCAGTGGGTGAAGCACTCGATGCAAAAGTTTGAGCATCTGAGATTGGATCCCAGCACCCACGTAAGATTGAGCTCAGTCTGTAACCTCAGCTCCTACCATTAGTAGAAGGCCAGGAGGAGCTTGGGAAGCCCCCAGGCAGCTAGGGAAAGCAGCTGTGAACACCAGACTCTGCTTCACACAGGTGGAAAGAAGACAAACATCTCTCTTTCATTGCCTCTCGGTGAACCTGGAACTCAGTCGGCCGCCAATAAACCCCAAGTGGTTTCCTCTCTCTCCTCCATGGCCCACAAACCTCACCCCAGAATGGGGTTACATACAGAGTGAGTGTAACCACGCCTGGTTTAGTGCTGGGGATTTGAACTCATGTCCCCGTGACTGCAGCAAGTGTTCTTACTCACTGAGTTCCACTAATTTAGAGACACTTGTCTTAATTAAAGACATGCTGTACTGGCATAGAAATAAATGGGGCTGTCTGGTGCTTTCAGGTTTGTCTTGGAGTCTGAGTGTGGGATTCTTATGATTCTCTGATGGACCCAGTCAACCAGCCAGATGACATTCAAATCCACAGCATGGCACAGAGCCAATGTAGGTCATGTGATCCTGAGGTGAAGCAGACTCAGACCACAGCACTGGCTCTGTTATGGGCAGGCAATGTTAACCAAGTTCCATTTGTCCCTGTCTGAATCTACCTCTCCCTGTCTAGATTTGCATGTCTTTAAACTTAAGACACGTTATGACTATGTTTCCTAGGCTGAGCTGGAAGCCTAAAACTCAAGCAATCCATCCTCCTGCCTCAGCATCACTTATAGCTTGAACTGTACCAGGTGTGCCCCTGCACAAAGTTTGGTTTCCGTATCGTATTCACAAAGCCACCTCATGGAGTTGTCACATGAGGGAGCGCATGATGTCAAGAGCCAGGTGGGCACCTAGTCTGAGCTTCTTTGACCAGTGAGCTCCTTTCATAGACTTGGCTAGCTCCTTTCTTAGTCGAGATAACTCCTTTCCTTGATGAAGCCTCCCTTTTCTGCCTCACACTAGAGGCAGGTGGCCACAAGAGGGAGCCAGAGAGCAGGCATGGGAGCGGTTCAGGCCATTGGGGAACTTTGCAGTTTGTGTTGATGGCAAGTGACTCTGCAGAGGTAAACACCATCCTCCCAGGAGAGGGCAGACTAAATCGTATCTTGGTTATAGTGAGTGTTCCTGAAGGTGGCCAGGGTTCTGTTGGGACTCTGGGGAGTCTGATCTGTGCTATGGAACTGTCACAGCTTCTCTTCCTGAAAAAACACCAAGTCAAATCCCTTAGTGACCCAGAGTCACCGCCTTTCCAATAGTGCTTTACTTTCTGGTCTTCTTCAGGCTGGTTGAGGGTATTTGGGCAGAGCCTTGGGTGGTGCATTTATTCCGGCTTTTTGTTTTTGTTTGTTTTAGAAAGTGTCTCACTATGTGGTCCCACCTGGCCTGGAACTCCTTTTGTAGAACAAGCTGTCCTCAAACTCACAAAGTCCGCCTGCCCTCACCTCAGTGCTGGGATTAAAGGCATGAGCCACCATGCCTTGTCATGACTCAATGAACACAAACATGCTTCTCTCTCTCTCTCTCTCTCTCTCTCTCTCTCTGTGTGTGTGTGTGTGTGTGTGTGTGTGTAAGTCAGAGAACTATTTGTGGTAGATAGGAAATTCCACCTTTATACCATGTGGGTAGAAATCAGGCAAGCGTGGGTTCAAACACCTTTATCCAACGGAGTAATCTTGCAGTCCTATGCATGTATGTTAAAGAACTATGTCTATAACCATATCTTTGTGATCTTCTTGGTCTCAGAACCAAGTATTAACATCCCCTGAGAGAAGCAGGCAATGGAGTCTGTTTGCTGACACAGTGTTTCCTTACAGAAGAACCCTGATATGCCTGGCACCACGTACCCCCTGCAATAGTCAGAATGACAGCTGTGTGGTACCGAGGCAGACCTGAGTTGCACCCCAGCACCCGACCCCTGTGCATTTCTTCACAGTAATGAAAAGCAAATGGCATGCAACCCATTCTCCTCATCCTTCTGATGTAGTTCAGTGGAGAAGATCCACGACGCTATGCGGCTTCACCAGCCCCTCAGCATCCCAAAGTTTCTGTCTGTGGTTGTTTCCTGTGTGAGTACAGCTCAGAGTATTCAAGCGGTTGTACCAGACTTATCTTGTCTAGTGTCAGAATCTCTTGTTAAAGACAGGCTTCGTGTGAAGCATGCTTGTAGTCCTGGCACACCAGGAGTGCAAGGCCAGCCTGGCTACTTGTGTCTTGAAAAGCTAAGCTTGATAACTTGAGGTCTATCTCAAGACCCTCATGAAGGAAAAAGAGAATGGACCCCTACATGTTGTTCTTGGATATTCATACGTGCTCCCATGTACCCCCAATAAATAAAATGTACACCTTTCTGTTTTTATGAAATTCTCACTCTGTAGCTCTGGCTGGCTTTAAACTTTCAGCAATCCTCCTGCCTCAGTCTCCTAAGTGCAGATTACAAGCCTGAGCCACCAGTCTGGCTGATATTTTCCTTCCAATTGAAAGGCAGGTTTTCACTAAGTCTCGGGGACTGTCTTGGAATCGGAGATCTGGGATGACAGGCTGGGCCCACCACCCTGACCACTTGTCTTTGTTTGTTATGGGTGGACTTGCTTCTGTTAAATCAGTGCTGGGAAGAACTGAGATGTGCACATATTCGGAGGTTCCTGGTGTGTGTGTGGGGGTGGGGAGGGTAACCCAGAGGATAACACACCCTTATTGTTTCAGTACTGGAGGACTCTCCGTAATGTTTTTCACGGGACTGCCTAGTGTCACTAGTGGTGAGTGGAGGGGTGTGCCCTCACTGCGGTTTCTGATTCTGTGTGCTCTGGTGATCGAGATCTCCTTATGACTCTTTGCATTTCTTTAGGATCCCGCAAGCCTTTTGGAGAAAGTCGCTCCAGCCCAATGCCTTCTGCATCCCTTGGGGACTCCGTGGTGTGGCGTGTGGCATCTGCCGAGCCGAGGGGTGGGGCTTTCATAGGAGACAGTAGTATGTGTACATCGGATGAGCAGTTGTCCTGAGCTACCATCCGGGGGGACCTGCTGGACGCTAAGGATACTGTGGCCTATCCCTGGATACCAGGACAACAGGCCTCCGCTTGTGCTCAGTCCCAGGTCTCCAGCGGGAGAGCACTGTGACTGTGAGAGGCGCTGCGCCCGCCCAGGTGAGACGGTTGCCCTGCACAGAGGGTGACAGCCATGGAATGGATGCAGGAGCTACGCTGGTGGATTAGGTGAACGTGGGGGCGGGGCGAGGTGGGGAGCGGATCTAGGAGCTAAGGGCCCCGAAGCTTCTGCACTCCAACAGCCGTGCTGGCCTTCTGTGGTAACAAAAAACAGGGTAGGATTGTCCAAACTGCAGCTTGCATGAGAAATATCTTTAAGATCGATTTCCTTTCTTAAGAAAGTTTCATAGCTACAGAGTCCAAAACCCCAAATGTACCTAAGCCAACAGTGAAAACCTTCTCCCTCCCTGCCTGTCTTCCACAGCAACCACTGACTGCCAGGTCTAGGGCAAGTGTAGGCAATGCAAGAATCATCACACAATGTCTAGGGCAGAGTCCCGGGCTGCATGAAATGGTTTCTAGAAGGGAGAAACTGGGTGGGGCTTGTGTGTCTCCTTTACTTGGGGTTCTCTTGTGTGAAGTGGGGAGAAGCCTGGGACACTACTGCTAAGCTCCATACGGTGCAAAACACCCAAACCCTAATACTGCAGAAATCAAGAAACTGTGCCTGACAACTGAGAAAGGACCTTTTGCCTTGTGGTCCCTCCCCATTCTCATCCTGCATTCCTCAGATTATGGCAGCTGGGGACCTATCTCTGTCCCAAACCAAGCCATCTTCTTGGGGACAATCTTCTACTTCCTCTCGTACTTTAAGGCCTTTCCTCAATTTGTGAAGAAGAAAAATCCCATCTCTCTTTTATTAAAATCATCATTTTGGATTTAAAATTTAAATTTACTTACTTGTTCTTAAGATTTTATCACTTTGTAACCCTGGCTACCTGCTTTTCCTATGTAGACCAGGCTGGACTCAGAGCTCTGCCTGCTTCTGCCTCTTGAGTGCTGGTATTAAAAGGGTGGTGCACCCCCAAGATTTTATTTTTATATTATTTATGTATATGGGTACACTGTCACTGTCTTCAGACACACCAGAAGAGGGAATTGGATCCCATTAAAGATGGTTGTAAGTCACCATGTAGTTGCTGGGAATTGAACTCAGGACCTCTGGAAGAGCAGTCAGTGCTCTTAACCTCTGAGCCATCTCTCCAGCCCTATTTTTATTTTTAATTTATGAGCACATGTGTGGTTTATACACATTAGTGCAGGACCCCTGGAGGATGTTGGATCCCCAGGAGCCAAGTTACAGGCAGTTACCTGAAGTGTTGATTGGTTATTTCTTTGATACCTGTGAAGTGAGCCAACTCAAGCCAGATTAGAGTATTGAAGTCAGGTTTATTGAGAAGCTGTGCCACAAGGATGGAGGCCAGGGAAGTTGCAGATGGGGTAGGGGAGGAAGAGAGAAAGAGCAGAGAAGAGAAAAAGAAGAGAGAAGAGGGAGGAAGGGAAGAAGGAAGGGGGAGGGAGAGATGCAGGGAGAGGGGGAAGGACCAAAATGACTGAATTATATAGAGAAGAGCCTTTGGGGGAAGGGCAGCCCAGCTCCTGGGCTGGTAAGTTCAGGGTTAGGGGCAGGGTATGTCAGGTAGGGATTGAGGGACGCTGGGAGAATCTGGGGCCCAGGTCTGCTTACCAAATAGGTGTGGGAACCCAAATTCCACTCTCTGCAATAAGTGGTCTTTTTTTTTTTTGGTTTTTCGAAACAGGGTTTCTCTATATAGCCCTGGTTGTCCTGGAACTCACTTGGTAGACCAGGCTGAAATCCACCTGCCTCTGCCTCCCAAGTGCTGGGATTAAAGGCGTGTGCCACCACCACCCTGCACAATAAGTGGTCTTAACCACTGAGCCATCTCTCCAGCCCCATAAATTTATTTTTAACTACATTAGTTAATTGTGTTTTTACTTTTTGTTTTTGAGATGAGGACTCTTGTATCGCAGTGTGGCCTTAAACTCAAGTGTAACTGAGGGTGACCTCAAACTACAGATTCTCTTGCCTCTACCTCTTGAGAGCTGGAGTCACAGGGGTGCCTACTGTCTGGTTAATCTGCCATGGGATGGACCCCAGGGCTTCCTGCTTGCTAGCCAGCCTTGTGCCAGCTGTACACATCCCTAGCCCTACTTAGCATTTTGGTGTGGGTGTCAATATTGTCAGCTAGGAATAGGAACTATAAGACCCATCCTTCTCTCCCTCTTTCCCTCTCTCCCTCTTTCCCTCCCTTTCTCCCTCCCTCCCTCCTTCTCTTTCCCTCTCTCTCTCCTTCCCTCCCTTCCTCATTCCCTCCTTGTTTATGAGACAGGGTCTTTCTCACTGTTTCTGGGCTGACTCCATTCTTGACATCTTCCTGCCTCACCCTCTCAAGAGCTAGGAGTTCAGATTTACAACACTACCCCCACCTCTTTCCTTCCTTTTGAATGTTTTCTCCTTAGAGGCAGCACTGAGTGAAGGCTGAATGTTCATTCAGCTGTGGTTTCTCTCTGAAAGGTCCAGTCTTGGTTAACTAGAAAGGACCTGAACCACAAAAGTCCCATTTATTTTTTGAGGAGGTAGAGGATTTTGCTCCCATTTCTTAGATGAGGAGGGTAAAGCTGAGACTAGGAGAGGATGAAGAACAAGAGTTAGGATTTGAATTTTGAACTGGCTGCCTTGAAATGTCAGCTTCATCCACACTGCCTGCAAGGCACAGGCCACCTGTGATCATAACTGTGAGCTAAGGCTGCCTTCAGATGCTGCCTCAGGGGAGCTGGCTGCAGAACACACTGTCCTAGAGCTCCGGGAGCATCTGTGAGACCAGGGTCTACCTGTATGTTCCAAGGGACCCATGGTTCAGTCTCTTCCCACACCTCTGTGACACTCTCTGGGGGGTTGGGGGGAGCCCGACTTACTTCCTTATGGTGTCTTAGAAATAAAATACTGAGCTGAAAAGGACTTTGCTCTCTTTATTGTCTTGATGCCAAGAGGACATCGGAGGAGGAGTTCAGGCTCAGAAGGAAAGGAGAGTTGGAGCCTTGTTAAACCACAGCGCTCAGCCACACACTGGAACACAAAGCAGCTAGATCTGTGCTCGAGGTAAGACTTGGCTTTTCATCGGTAGGGAAGGGACAGGTGATGAGGGGGCATTTGTAAAACTTTCCCAAGCTGGGTAAACAGTTCCCCTTGCTCCTGTCACCAGCTGGGTGACAGTCTGCCCGACAGAATAAAGGAGACAGCTAGGCAGACATGCTGTGTGCACAGGGACCTGGTACAGGGGCGGAAAGAGAAGAGACTTAACCAGTTACTTTTAAAAAGGAAGTGCCTGCTTCCTTTTTCTTTATGTCTGCCTAAGCAGGCTCCTTCTCAGAGGCAGTGCTCACTGGGGTTTAGCATCTCTGCAGTTGTGCTGTCTTCCTGGAAAAACAGGTCTCCCTGGCTATAAATGCCCAAGCCACACAATAGTCTCACCCCACCTCTGGTCACAGAGTACAGAGGGAAGTTATTGGGGTATTCCTGCACGACAGAAGGAGGCTGACTTAGGGACAAGAAAGAAAGTCACTGAAGTAAAGGGGGTGCTTGGGAATGTGTCAGGGGAGAAGCACCACACTGGGCTGCCCTGTGGCTTATTCCTGGGTATGGATGCAGAATATGCACACAGCAAAACATATATTAGCCAAAAGAATGCTCATCTGGAAGTCCAGAGCACTCCGGTTAGGACCATGTGTGCTTCAGTTGCCTCCTACCTAGAATCTAGGCTTTTCTGCTCCTAACTGTGTTTTGCTAAATTACTGTTCCATTCTGGCCTTGGTTTTCCCATCTGTAGAATGGGTAAGATGATCTGAGCTCACACGTCTACAGGAAAATATCAGAGCTGATAAGAATATATGATATATTGTCACCTTGATCTCTGCCACCTCCTTACCCTCTCTTGATCTTCTTTCTCTGCTGTCATTGATGACGCTGTTGATGGTAGCAACCAAAGTTTAAGGTCTTTGGGGAGGGGCCCTGGGGTCACATCCCACCCTGCTTCTGTTTGCCTGTGCAACCTCGAGCAAATTATATGACCTGTTTGACTTCAATATCATCATCATAAGATGGGCCAGCCAGACCTCCCCAGAAGATTTGAAGGTTTGGTTGCTGAGACGAAAGAGCTTGGTCTAGCGTAGACACGCGGACAAGCCTTCGGTGCATGGTTCCATCTTTATTTGTTAGTGTAGGCATTACCCTCATCAAAGGAGATTCTCTCTGAATTGAAGGGAGGAGAAATTCTCCGTGGAGTGGGTACCAAGGGCAGGATTTGAGCCTTGCAGGAAGTACGTGCCTGTGATTCCAGCACATGGGAGGCTGAAGCAGGAGGATTTTAGTTTTGAAGCTCCAGAGTAAGAACTTATTTCCAAAATCAGAGGGAAAAAAAAAACAGAAGGAAAGGAGAGGAAGAAAGAAAAGAAAGAGATAGCTCAGTGGATAAGAGCATCGTGTAAGCATAAAGAACCCAGCGTCCATGTGAAAGCCAGGCATAGTTATGGGCTCCAATATCTAAAGCACCACCAGAGCAAAGACAGAATTGCTGGCCGCCAGCCCAGCATCAGCTTTAGTAAAAGCCTCTGTCTCAAAGGAATACAGTGGCAAGTGATAGCTCAGAACACCCAAAGTCCTCCTGAGCCTCCTCCCCGAATGCACTGTGTACTCATGATGGGAAACGGGCTCTCAGGAAAAGTCCTCCAACAGAGTTACATTAAGGTCTAAACTCCATCCAAGTCCAGTGAATCACCTGTTGGGTATTTAGACCATGATTTCCCAGAATGAGGTGATGAGGCTATCTTATTGCTGAGGTCATTTGCAGTCAGAGACCAAGCCAGTTGTGGGAATGCGAATCACCAGAAAGCGCTGTCTGTGCAAAAGAACTGATCAGAAGGAGCATAGGATTTCCATGTGAATGTCAGACTGAACAAATTCTATTTCCTGTGGTCCTTTGAGACTGAATAGCATTTAAAAATAAAAGAAAAACCAGTGTCATTTTTTGGTAATTCACAAGAAAATTTGGAAGCCTCTAATGACTTACTCGCATCCACATTACATGCAAAAAAGAAAGAGAAAAAAGTTATTTTTCCATAAAGAAGATGAGATTTCCTCTTTGACAGAATATTGAGGTATAAACAGAGTAATCAAGGGAATGGCCTTTAATGAGGGGAGGGGGACTGTCTCCCTGAGGTAGGTTTGCTTCAAGAACTGTCTTTCCGGTGGTGAGTAAGCCACCGGGTCGGGTGCGCCATCTCTGATGCCTGAGCTGCCGAAGGTGAAGGCTTACCCCCGTGCTTCCTTTGCGTACTCGATGTCTCCCTCATGGAGCCTGAAGTGAATCTGAGGTTTGTGTGCTTGAACACACGCTGCTGGCTGCTGGTGATGGAGATGAGTCCCTGGGCTGGGTGGGGCGAGCGATAGCTCCACCCACCTCCTGTTTTCTCTGCTTCTGTGAACGGGCTGCACTGTAAACCCCTGCTGCTCAGACTGTTCCAGAAGCCATGCCTCCCACCACAATAGACTGAGAGTCACTGTAACCACGAGCCCAGACATGGCCTTTCTGGTGATTCTGTCAAGTCTTCTGTCACAGAGAAAAATAACTGAGAGAATCTGCATTGTTTCAGTTTGGATTTGGAGCGACATAGTTTTAGAGGTACTTCCTTGTCTAAAATGATTTCAGGGCTGGGAAGAGCTCAGTTGGTAAAGCACTTGCTTTGTAAGCATGAGGGCTTGAGTTCAGCCTCTAAAAGGTGGACACTGGGCTGGAGAGATGGTTCGCCCGGTAAAGAGGTCCCATTACTCTTGCAGAGGCCCAGTGTTTGGTTCCCAGCACTCAAATGGCAGCGCACAACCATCTGTAACTCTAGTTCCTGGAAACTAAGTGTCCCCTTCTAACGTCTGAGGGCTCCTAAATACACGTGGTACATATACATACACTCAGGTGTGTGTACATGTGTGAGTGCGGGGATACACACACACACACACACACACACACACGCACACATTACATTTTTTTTTGTTCTCTCTTAATACTTTTATTGGATATTTTATTTACATTTCAGATGTTATCCCCTTCCCCATTCTCCCCCCCCAGAAACCTCCATCCAATCCCCCTTCCTCCTGCTTCTGTGAGGATGTGCCCCACCCACCCACTCCCACCTCCCCGCCCTCGAATTCTCCTACACTGGGGCATCCAGCCTTCACAGGACCAAGGATCTCCTCTCCCACCTATGCCCGACAAGGCCATCCTCCCCTACATATACAGTTGGAGCCATGGGTCCCTCCCTATGTGCTCCTATAGATTTTTTTTAAAGCCATGTGTGCCATCATGGGTGTAACAACAGTGAGCAGAGGCAGAGCTGCTGGATCTAGAGCTTGCTAGCCAGTGGCCTGGCATCTATAAGTGCCATGTTCATGAAAGATGCTGTTCAAGAAGGAGGTGGACAATGGCCTTCAAGGGCTTATACACAAACACACACACACACATGCACGCATGCACGCACTATTTCAAATGGCATAAAAGAGTTGATAAAAATTCAACACTTCCTCCTGTGTCTTCTACGCCAAGCCTTGCACATCATTTGGTCACTGGTAGATGACCACTGTATTTGTTTTAAGGGTAACCATGGTAACTACCTTTAACCTATGGGATCTGTTGTCTCATTGGTTATTGTGTACACATGTACACATGCCTGAGTGCATGTCTCACTATGTGCTTTGGTGCTTGATCCATGTAGCTATCCTGTATACACGCTGTTGAGGGCTCAGGAGTCCAGCTCACCAGCTGTCTCCTTCTCTCATTTGGTCCCTTCCAGTGTTATTATTTTATCCTTTTTCCTTTGTAGCTATGAATCAGGATATCTCAACTTTCACACACTGAGATGTTTGATCCAGAAACTCTGTTGGCTGGTGCTATGTGTTTTGTAAGAGGTTGAATATTAGATCACCTGTGTGCCAGAGATGCCAGCAGCATACTGTACTAGCTCTCTCTGTCTCTCTCTGTCTCTCCCTTCCCCCCCCCTCTCAGGACAGGGTCTCTCTATGTAGCCCTGGCTATCCTGGAACTTTTTATATAGACCAGGCTGACTTCGAACTCACAGAGATACACCTGCCTCTGCCTCCCAAGTGCTGGGATTAAAGGTGTGTGCCACCATGTCTGGCAGTTACTTTTCTCATTGTTGTAACAAACTGCCTGACAGAAGCAGTTTAGGAAGGGAGAGTTTATTTTGGCTCACAGTCTGAGGGGATGGTCCATCACAGTGGGGAAATCTTGGCAGCAAAAGCTTTTGACAACTGATTGCATTACACCCGCAGAGAGCAGAAATGCGACAGCTGCTGCTCAGATCTGTTCCCTGTATTCAGTATGGAGCCCCAGTCCAGCCCACAGGATAGTACCTCCACAGTTAGGTGGGTCTGCCCACCTCTGCTAACCCAATCTAGAAACTGCTTCTCAGACCTACCCAGAGGTTTGTCTCCCAAGTGATTCTAGTTCCCATCAGGTTGACAAATGAGTTTAACAATTACACAATTACACATATACACATACACACCACACACTCTTGGATGCTCACACTCAGACACACATGTGCACTCAAGCACACATGCACACACATAAGTAGACACACAAGTATGCACACAAACAGTATACTCAAGTTCACACACACACACAAACATGCACATGTGCTGTTGGACACAAACATTCACATCTACACGTGCACTCAAACACACAAACACACACACACACATACACACACGCACACACACACACACACCATTCAAGTCTGTCAGACTTTGGCACATGTTCCCCCAGCTGAGTGCTGCTGACAGTGGAACTTTCAGTTCCAACACCCCACCTCCACATGGACACCTCTACATTTTGATCAAAGTTCTCTTCCAGTTTCACTCTTAGGCTTCTAGGTGCCACCTTCATGTACTGTGGCAGTTAAACAGTTTATGTTTTTTGAATGTTGGGAAACAGTTTTCTCCTGTGCTTCCTCCTGCTGAAGCTGTGGTTGGTGTCATTCCAAAAGTAGACACAGGTGGATTCCCGTAAAGAAATGTTCCTTGCAGTCAGCAATGGTGCTGTCTGGGATTGCAAAGAAGGAAGCAGCAAGTGCCGTGGGGGCCTGTGCCACCGGGGCCTGTGCCACGGGGGCCTGTGCCACGGGGGCCTGTGCCACCGGGGCCTGTGCCACGGGGGCCTGTGCCACGGGGGCCTGTGCCACGGG
>JANHMN010000003.1:106970968-106987285 GCA_030674055.1 Rhabdomys pumilio
TCTGTGTCTATCTTTGTCTCTCTGTGTCTGTCTCTCTGTCTCTGTGTCTATCTCTGTCTCTCTGTCTCTCTGTCTCTCTCTCTCTCTCTATCTGTTACATATGTGTATGCTTGTGAGGGACAGGAGTGGACTCACTGTCATGTATATGGCTTTTCCCATGGGTGCTGAGGATCCAGACTAGGGTCCTCATGCTTGCCCAGAGGCAGTTTACTGGTGGTGCGTCTTCTGGGAGTTTTGACACTGACCTTTTCTGACCAGCCAGCTCCTGCTACTCTTCCAGTGGTTTAGTAGTTTGCTGAAATTGCTTACACAACTCAGGGAAACACTTACTCTTATTTATAGGTTTATTGTCATGGTTATAAAAAAACAACAACAACAACAACAAAAAAAACAAAAACCAAAAACAACCTTCCGATCAACAACCAGATGAAGGGGACACAGAGTGAGGTGTTTAGGGCAGGCACTTACTTCTCTTTCTCTCCCTGTGGACAAATGGCACCAATGAAGAATGCCATTCACGAATTAAATAAGTGTTTTTGGAATATCACTGGATTGTCTTGTCCTGCTAGCTCCCAATAATGGCACAGTGACTTTTTATTTATTTGTGAATGCTTAGGCCTTATAGCCTAGACTTGTTCCCAACTAGCCCATATAACCTAATTACCCCATCTAAACTAATCCACTTTTTCCATGTGGCCGTTACCTCTCATTCAGTCCCTGTATCTGACTTTCTGCGAGTCTGGTTGGCCGATGTTCCCCCACCCCCCACTCCTGCTGCTACCTGATTCTTTCCCAGAGTTTCTGTCTCTGGCTGGAAGTCCTGCCTTTCCTCTTCTGCCTCAGCCATAGGCTTTCAGATTTGTATTAAGCCAGTCAAAACTGATGGATAGGTTCGAGGCCAGCCTGGTCTACCAAGTGAGTTCCAGGATAGCCAGGGCTACACAGAAAAACCCTGTCTCGAAAAACAAAAACAAAAACAAAAACAAAAAACAAAACAAAACAAAACAAAAAAACTGATGGAGATGAATGTTTAAAAATAATAATACCAGAGTCTGGACAGTACTTGGCACCCTGATGGCACAGAAATCAACACTTGAATAATGCGAAGACAACCTTTACATAGTGCACAAGATTATCCCAACAGAAAACTCAGTAAGTTCTTTTAAGAGTGAAAAATATCTTTAAAAAGTAAGGCATAACCCATTTTTGCTAGAGAGTGTTTAATTCGTTAAGTATTTATTTTTGTGTGTGTCCATGTGCCCCAGCGCATGTGTGGAGGTCAGAGGTCTACTTGGAGGAGTTGTATCTCCCTTTCTACCACAAGAGTTCGGGAGCTGGAACTCAGGTTGTCAGGCTTGGTAGTTACCAAAGGTAACTTTCCTCACCGAGTCATCTCCACAGGCCCTAACAGTTTCATCTCCCGCTCCCACTCTCCACACCGTAGCACTGAACAACCATAACATGGTCGTTTCTGGGGGGTGGGGGTGGAGTGGGGAGTGTTGAACACTGGCAACATCTGTGTCTGACTCAGAGGCAGAAATGCTGTCTGGAAAACCCCCACAGATCTTGCATTTGCAAATATTTAATTACCAGGAAGAGTTTACATGAGAGTGAAGGTCTTGTTTGCAGTTGCTGTTTAAAGGACGTTTCTTAATTCTAAGCTGAAGTTGTCCAGAGTATTTGTGATGGTACTGAGGTCTGGCAGCCTAAGTACCCATCCTTTGTATACTGACCAAAGTACCCATACAGGCACAATCCCAGTGAAAAACACGGAACGAGAATGGAAACCCCTCTTGACGTGCATGAGTCAGAGTGACAGATGGCCAGGCATCTGGGCCACACCCTCAGAAATATGGCCATTGATACCCTCTGTGTTGGCAGTTATTTCTCCCTATGGCAGTACTGGGGAATGAAGCTGGGGACATATGCACGCGCGCACGCACGCACTGCACACATGCCCTAGGCAAATGCTTGCCCACAAGTTCCAGAAAGGCACAGTGAGAGTCCATCAAAATGATATATATACCTGGTAAGGAGAGACTGTGATAGTAGTTGGATTGTCTACTGGACAGAATCTAGAGTCTCTTAGGAAACAAAGGTACTGGCACATTAGTGAAGAAGTTCCTAGGTTCGGTTAATTGAGGTGGGAAGACCCAAGATAAATGTGGGCAGCACCTTTCCACGGGATCCTGGACTGCCTGAGAAGAAAGGGAGCTGGGCACTGGCATTCCTCACTCTCTACTTCTCCAATGTGCACTGTGCGAACCGTGTGACCAGCTGCCTCATTCTCCCGCCACCGTGGATTTCCCCACTGAGTTGTGTTGGTTTCCTGGAGCTGGGAGCCAAAACATAAACCCTCCCTTCTTTCCTTCCTTCCTTCCTTCCTTCCTTCCTTCCTTCCTTCCTTCCTTCCTTCCTTCCATAAGTAGCTTTCATGGAATTTTATTAGAGCAATAAGAAAATAACTAACACAGTGATTTGTTTATCCCTCACTCCTTTTCTCCTCCCTCCTCCCTCTACCCTCTTACCTCTCCTCCTTTCTTTTCTATCTCCTCCCCTTCCTTCCTTTCTTCCTTCTTCCCTTCCTTTCTTCTTTCCTTCCCATGACTCCTTTCATTCTGACAGGATTTCGCTGTGTGGCCCAGGCTAGCTGTGAGCTTACTTATGATGCTCCCCCTGCCACAGACTCCTGAGAGTTGGGATTAGAAGTGAATCCAGCTAAGTTCTTCTCTTTGTATTCCTTTTCCTCTCTCCTTTTCATCATTTTTGGTCCTGTTCTTATCACACATGCTATTTATTTATCCATTTATGTCACTTCATAGATTCATTTTAATAGAAATCCTGTGTGGGGGGGACAGAGATGGAACTCAGGGCTTCAAACATGCTGGGCTCTACAACTGAGGTCTGCCCTCAGCCTGTAGCAGTAAACTGATGTCTATTGTCAATAGAGAACGTAGATAATTTGTTTGCAAATATGGTTATGTTTCCAGCTCAGGACAAATGGCTAACTGAGGTGCCTACTGACATATCAAAGTGGACTCTGGCCATCAGGTTCTTCCAGCATTCCTCTGTGCTGTTACAGGGTCCTCCTGGCTGACATATCCTGCCCTCTGCCCTAAATTTCTCCAGTCCAGAGGTTGGGCCGGACTTTCTCTTCCCGCAGCTGCTCTTCCCTATATAATCCAGCCGTTTGGGCTACTTGATCCTTTTTAGTCATTTTGATCTCCTGGCTTCTGCTTTCTTGGTCCTGGGCTCCTTCCTTGGTCTCCCAGCCTCGTGGCCTCACCGATCTCCCCTGCCTGTTACCTCACAAGACCTGACTCAGGGTCATGTTCACTCTGGACCCTTCCAGATGCCTCTGGCTGTGCTCTCCTCACCATACCTAGGAGCAATCATGCTCTCCTTCTTATTTCTTTTCTTTCTTCCTGTTCCCCCCCATTCATCTGGTACTGAAATCTCAGGAGTGACATAAATGAACCCTGCCCAAGGGACTCGGCATCTCTAAACCAGGCTGCGGATCCGACTCTCCTAAGCTCTGTACAGATCATTTGTTCTTGCTGGCTTCTGCTACCCACCATATTTGGCTTCATTCCAAATTCCAGAGTTTGCTTTGATATGTTAATAGGCGGCTCAGTTAGCCACTTGTCCCAGGTTTGAGACCCAATAGACTGCACATGTGTACATGATGTTACATGAAGATCTTTATTTTAGTTTGGTTCTTGGTGCTGTAGCTGAAACCTGCCTTAAACATGAGAGGCAAGTGCTTTTCAGCCACAGCTCTCAGAAGTATAGGTATAGACACATTCAGTTTCTCAGAGTTTGAGGAAGGGAAAGATTCCCGAACTGTGCAGTTCTGAATGAGCAAAGGTTTAGGAAACCCCACCAACGAGCAGTCAGATACTTTTATAAATAAACAAGGAAAAAGCATACAGAAATAGTGAGGATGATTCAGGTTCACATTATGCTGTGTTTGGATAGATCTGAGCAGTTCATAGTTTGTGAATAGCTGAGAACTCACCTGCTGGGGTTTTCAGAGATGTGGCTATTGGTTATAAAAATATGCTATCCGTTCAGGTTACAGCCCGTTCAGTATGGAGACAGCTTGGGACCAGATTTAGTTGCGCGTTTTCCATATTTCTATGCATGCATGTATTCAAGGAAAACAAAACAATATATATGTTTTAAAAGATTTATTTCATTACTTATGAATGTTCATTTTTGTGTGCCTGTTCTTGTGAGTACCCCAAAAGGCCAGAAGAGGAAGTTAGATCCCTGGGGCTGGAGTTGTAGGAGCCTGATGTGGGTGGTAAGAACAGAGCTTAGGTACTCTTCTTAACCACCAAGCCGCCTCTCTAGCTCCCCATATTTTAAATTGTATTTAGATCATGCTGAGAGAAAGAAGGGCTTCTCCAAGGGCCGTGGACTATGGGCTCCATATCTGCAACATTTTGGAAAAGGCAAAACTATGTGAACAGAGAACAGCTCACTGGTGGTCCTAAGGGTAGGAGGAGACTGCTGCAGAGAGCAGTAACAGTTCTGGGGTCATGGAACTGCTCTATGCTAATGAGAAAAATACTGTACGAGTCAGCTTCCTGTTACTACCACAAGTACCTGGGCTGGTCAGCTCACCCAGAGGCAAGGTTTATTTGGCTCATGGTTTTGGAAATTCCAGTCTGTTCACCGAGCCTGTTGGTTTGGGCTTGTGGCCACTATCAAGGTAAGGAGGCCAGTGACCCGTCAGTGACTTAAGACCTCCCATTGGGCTCCACCTCTCACAGGCTGCCACAGCAGTACCAGTTGGGAAGCAAGCCTTGAGTACACAGGCCCTTGGGGAGACACGACCCCGAACAGCAAGGGCACATTAAAAACAAAAGTCACTGTTTGCTAAAGTAAAAAGAAAATTCAGGTGGTGCCCATTATCCAATTTACTGTTTAAGCAGAGAAAGTAAAATGAAACAAAACAAATAAACAAAAAGACACCCCCTCCCCAAAACAGTTCTCTATTTAAAAGGGAAACGGGAGTTAATTCTAGAGCCGAATTTGAATGGTCACATACTGGGAACACAGATTTAGGGTGTCCCAAATTCCATGTTCCAGTTTGGAAGCAGTTTCACCATGTTTCATAGTTCTACAGAACAGGGAAAGTCACAAGTCAAGGCGAGTTTAAAATACGTTGGTGCGTACATCACAGAGGTGGTCACAGCAGGGTGGGGAGATTGTCCACAGCTCTCAGATGCTGTCTGATGACAGTCTTGGCTTTTAAGATGGTCGAAACTAGTGGTGTAATAAATGAATAGCTTCCAAAAGGTTTTTATCTGTTCACCACAGAATGTTAATTCTGACACAGAAGTGGGCAAGGAATGGCTGTTCTGGGGGCGTTAGAACAAGCCCAAGATAAGGTAGAACTGAAGCATCCCAGTCACTTCAGTTCTGATTAATCAGTCTGGCGGACGCAGCTGCTCTCCATGAATCCCACATACCATGTTTGGGTGTAAGGGCTATGTGCGCTCAGAAGACATACTTGAGCTTGGATTCTGAGTCGAATGTTTGGTACCAAGTTCTCCCAGCATGCAGTGTTTGCTGTGCTGATGACTGACGTGTGTTGGATGCTCATCCATTTGTATCTTCAACGTACCGTTGGGATTCTCAGAGTATAACCTTTTCATAAGTCGAGAGTGTCTGCAATGTGACTCTGGCCACACACTGTGGCTTCAGGAAGTCTCTGAGCGTGCTGTTTCAATCAGCCTTTGTTGGTCAGGGCATTATGGCATAGACATAGTCCAGAGACTGCTGAAGACATCTTGGGAAGATGTACATGTTAATTAGAAAGACTTCAATGGAAATGTGTTTCTTTTGTGTGTGTGCAACAGCCAGAGGTTGATGTCAGGAACTCTCTGCACCTTTTTTCTTTTTAATTCTGTGTGTGTGTGTGCGCGCGCGCGCACGCATGCATGCGCATGTGGTGTTGCACAAGTGTGTGCCTACATTACTCAGGCACCATCTACCTCACTGTTTGAGACAGTCTCTCACTAGTCTGGAGCTTGCCAAACAGGACTGGCTGGCTAGTGAGACCTGGGAATCCTGGATCTCTGCCTCTCCAGCAGCTATACCACCGCACATGGCTTTTTCTAAAAATTAAGTTATTTGTTTACTTTACATCTCAATCACAGCTTCTCCCTCCCTCTCCTCCTGCTCCCTCCCTCTCAAAATGTTTTGATTACACTTTTCCTTCCCCTGGCCCCCAGCTCCTCTCAGATTCTCTCCTCCTTACTGAGAAGATGCCTGCAGCTGGGAGTGGGCAAGAAATCCAGCTTCTTTATACCAACACGTATATAGTGCATATCTTTAACGTCAACACTTGGAAAGAAGAGGTGGGTGATCTCATTAGTCTGAGGCCGCCATCCTGGTCTACAAAGAAAGTTCCTGGACAGCCAGGAGTAGATTCTTCATGTTTTCACCATAAAAAACAATTGGCATTTAAGACGATGATATGCTGTCGCCCTAAGTTAATCATTATCCCGTGTACACACAACCCCAGACATCACACGGAACCCCATGGCTATGTAAAATATGATGTCAGTCAATAAAGTTAGTTTACTGAAGCCTACTCTATAGAATCTGTGACATCAGCAGTCCCCAATAACATCCGCAGACCACATTGCATTGAGGACAGTTCCTGTAACTGGGGACACAGTGAGAAAAGTGAGTGCTAAGGGACAAGCTTCCATAAAGCTGGACATATTCGGTTAATGGATTCTCCTTTCTGTTTAGGAAGGACAGATAAAAATATTTTTATTTTATGTGTGTGGGTGTTTTGCCTGCACGTCTGTCTGTACACCATGTGCATGCCGTGAATCGATGCCTTGGAACTGGAGTTACAGATGGCTGAGCCGCCACGAGTGTGCTGGTAATCAAATCCAGGCCCTCTGCAAAAGCATCAGATGCTCTAACCACTGAGCCACTTCTCTTGTATCCTCTTCAGGAAGGATTTTTACTGGCACATATTTACTGTCCTCAGTGGTAGATAGATTTGGTAAGATATTTTTACAAAATATATAGTGTATGTTAACCATATTCACCACCATATCCTCCTTTTTCTCCCTGTTCTTCCCTCTGAACCCTTTTATTCCCCAGACAGTCTTGCTTCTACTTCCATGCAGGAGAGAGAGAGAGAGAGAGAGAGAGAGAGAGAGAGAGAGAGAGAGAGAGAGAGAGAGAAAAGAGAGAGAAAAGAGAGACAGAGACAGAGACAGAGAGAGACAGAGAGATACAGTGACAGAGATAGAGAGAGGCAGAGACAGAGAGACAGTCATTTTGTGTATCTCCATAAAACCCCAAATCTACAATGAAGCTGATTATCTATCTATCTATCTACCTATCTATCTACCTACCTATCTATCTATCTTCCTACCTACCTATTGAGAAAGGGTCTCATTATGTAACCCTGATAGGCTTGGAACTTGCTATGTAGACCAGGCTGGCCTCAACCTCACAGAGACTCTCTTGCCTCTGTCTCCTAAGTGCTGGGATTAAAGACATGCATTACTATGCCTGAGTTTATTTTCTTTTTAATTAGTTAACTAATTAATTAACCAATTAGATCTTTTGAGAAAGAGTCTCTCTACATAGCCCTGGCTGTCCTGGAACTCACTGTGTAAACCAGGCTATCCTAGAACTCTCAGAGATCCACCTGCCTCTGCTTCCTGAGTGCTGGGATTAAAGACATACATAGCCATACCTAAATATTTTCTTTCTTAAAAACTAATTTTTAATGTACGTAAGTATTTTGCCTGCATGCATGTATATACACCAAATGCATGCCTGGTGCCAACAAAGCCAGAAGAGAATAGCAGATCCCTTGGAACTGGAGTTATAGGTGGTTGTGAGGTACCATGTAGGTCCTGGGACCTGAACCTGCGTCTTCTGGAAGAGCAGCAGGTGCTCTTAACCACTGAGCTATCTCTCTAGCCCAGTGATATTTCTTTGAGACTGACTTCTTTTGATTAATATGATGATCTCCAGTTGCACACATTTCTCCTTGGTTAGCATAATTTCATTCTTCGTCAAGGCTGCCTAGAACCACCATACAGACTCTCACATCAGTGGCCTGGAGGGGACCCTGGTGTCCTTTCAACTTACGGCTCCTGAGGTTGTCAGTCTCTATGTGCTTTTTCTGTGGCTTTGGCTGCTGGTTTCACTCTGATATCTGATCCTTCTAGAAGGATTCTCATAGCACTTGTTTGGAAACTGATCCTGAGCAGCTTGCTTTCTGCCCATCCACAATGAGTGTCATGTAACCTACACTGATTTCCTTGTATGCGAGACACCGATTTCCTTGTAGTCTGGGCTAATAAGAAGCTTAAAGCAAAAATCTAGCTCTAGGCTGGGCAAGGTGTTGCATACCTATAATCCTATCACTCAGGAGGTGGAGGCAGGAGCATCAGGAGTTCAAGGCTAGGCTTGGCTACATACTATCTAGAGGTCAACCTGGATTATGTAAGGCCCTATCTTACAAACAGTTCTCTCTTATTACCACTACGACAACCTAGGAATTGTGTAGGACTGCTCCTTCTCCTGCCTTTTACAAGGCACTACCTGTTTCTTTAATCATATCCTGGTCTAGTCCATAGCTCCTACCTAACTCTTCTAGAAGTTGCCCAAGTATCCATTACACACACACATACACACACACACACACACACACACACACACACAGAGTGCTCACTAGGAACTTCTGAAGGCTGCCTGGGGATAGGTGCTAGGATGTTACAGTTGATGTTAGGTGGGTGCACAGACAGACTCAGAGAGCCTAAGGGCCTTGTCCCACCACACAGCTAGCATATGGAAGCCAGAGTCTTTTCGACCTGACACCAAGAGCTGGGTTTCCTAATTACTTTCATCTTAGTATCACTTTAGTATTTGGTCTCTCTCGTCTTCCTTCCTTCATTTATTTATTTATTTATTTATTTATTTATTTATTTATTTATCCTTTTGAGATAGAGTCTCACTGAATAGCCAAGGCTGACCTCAAACTTACAATGTAGCCTAGGCTAGCCTGAAGCTTGTGATTTTTCTGCTTCTGCAACCATACTAAGCATCATGGTCCCCACACCTCCAGCCTTCCTTTTCGTTTTCAGTCTAGGAATTATATATTGGCAAATACCTAGACAGGTCTTAAGTGTACAACTTGATGAGTGTTTACACACACTTATCTATACTTGTAGTAGGCATCTCCCTCCCAAGAATAAGATCCACCTGCCTCTGCCTCCTGAGTGCTGGGATTAAAGACATACATAGCCATACCTGAATATTTTCTTTCTTAAAAAATACTTTTTAATGTACATAAGTGTTTTGCCTGCATGCGTGTATGTACACCAAATGCACATACCCAGCACTCATAAAAAGTCTTACTCATTGACCATATCTTTCCTTCTCTGCATCCACTATTCTGACTAAAATCATCATGTGTTACTAGCCTGATCTTGAACTGGGATGAGTTTATACAGTATATGCTCTTTTGTGTTAACTTGGTTATCTGTCAGGGTCATCCACGGTACTTCATGTAGCAAAGGTTCAGTCAGTCTTTGTTATCACTGTACATAGTATTTCATGCTATGAGAATACCATAATTCATTTCCTTGTTTTGTTCTTGAATGACACCTGAGTTGTTTCCAACCTAGGAGTGCCTTGATACATTTCTGTGAAGGTCACATGACTTGTTGTCTTTTGGCGGATATACTTATTCTCTTAAGCTGGTCTACATATATCTATTTTTATTTCCTGAATATACTAGGCCTTATTTGGCTTAGCTTGATGTAAGACCTTGTGTTTTATGTAGACCCTGGAATTCCATAGCAAAACCTGGTAATTTCTACAAGGAAACAAATTAACTCCAAACCATGTTAGGAAAAAATAATTTGCAGTAAAACACAGCAATGGATCTTTTTTTTTTCAAAAAAGAATTATCTATTATTTTATGTCTATGAGTACATTGTTGCTCTCTTAAGACACACCAGAAGAGGCATCAGATCCCATTACAGATGGTTGTGAGTTATCATGTGGTTGCTGGGAATTGAACTCAGAACTTCTGGAAGAGCAGCCAGTGCTCTAACCTCTGAGCCATCACTCTAGTCCCCCAGCAATGGGTCTTTATAGCACCACAGTGTGTGTAAATGTCACCACTTTGCAAAGGTCATATTGTCATGAAGAGTCTTCTGTTTCATCAGCAATTAGCAACCAAACTCTAAATTATGTCAAAACAGGAATACAAGGCAGGTAGTGGTCATCTGCCTACAGGCATGTAGTGGTCTGCCTTCAGGCATGGCTGGATCCAGGGGCTGCATACATCGTCAGCATTCTTCTTTCTGTGTATCTCTTGGCCCTGTTCTCTCCCTGTGGGCTACATTTAGGAAAACCTATTAGAACTAGTGGAAGCTTCAGGCTTAAGCTTCCTGGATACAATTTCAGCCAAACAAACAGAATTCATAGGATTGATTCTTGTCAACTCTGCTGGGTGATATGCCCTCACCTGGTCACTGTGCCCTGGAAGAAAAGAATCTCAACCAAGTCCAGCCCACAGGGGCTCCCAACAGGAAGGGATCCTATCCAAGGAGACATGTTTCCACAACAGAGAGAAGTGGATGCCAGGAAGATAGAGAAGGTGGGTAAGCTGAGTACCATGGTGCTTAGCTACCTGGAATCGAGTTGTCCCACAAACGTTTTGAAGACATAGCTGAGAGCAGAAAGTTAATATTTTCTTAAGCGTGGGTTATTCAAAGCCTAACCCATGTCATTTACACAGAGATAAAGTAGTCCAAGTTGGCCTGGCTTTAAAAATCTTCTACTTCCTTCTTTGTAAGTATCTCCATTTACCTATTCATTCAGGCCTGAAACTGCAAAGATGTGTTTGTGCTTTACTTTTCTTATTTCCCGCTATGGGCTGGGCAACAAACCCTATTGACTTTTCCTGTTAACTTTTCCTTTGCACATTATTGTCTTCTCTACCCACACTGATACCACTCCGGTAGCTCCAGGCTGAGCTTTAACCTCCTTGGAAGAAGTGTACCTTCTCCTCAACAAGTCTAGTCTAGACCCCTCAGAACTAAGGAGCCTAGGAGCCCAGTCAAGAGCAGAACCCTGTGGGCAAGGGGATGGTGGTGCTGATTGGTCACGCTGGGTCACGTGATTGTTATGGTTCAGTTGGTCGGTGCAGTCTGGTCTGCACTTAGTGGGGATGGGAGGATTTCTTGGGAGGAAATCAAATTGATGCCAGAGAAGGGAA
Organism: Rhabdomys pumilio; assembly: GCA_030674055.1. Lineage (NCBI taxonomy): Eukaryota > Metazoa > Chordata > Mammalia > Rodentia > Muridae > Rhabdomys > Rhabdomys pumilio. Next base: position 106,982,250 of record JANHMN010000003.1, read on the forward strand.
TCCATAGCAGATCACGTTTCCAAGACATCTAAAGAAAACCTTATCTTTTGACTGGAGAGTGCACCCCATTTGAAGAGTTCCCGGAACTGATAAAGTCATGTTTTCAAACAGGAAGGGATTCTAGCTGGTGTCCTAACCCGAGTCTTCTGTCTCATCTTCATACACTATTCTTTCTTTGTTCACTCATGTTGATTTGTGCTTCTAACCCTAGAAACAGAGCAATCAAAGTGTTCAAGGTTGGATGTGGTGGCCACACCTGCAATTCCAGCCTTTGGGAGGCTGGAGCAGGAGGACTGTGAGTTCCAGATCACTGTGGGCTCCATAGTGAGACCTTGCTTAAAACAAACTAGAAACAAACAGCTCAAAGATGCTCTGGTTCCTTGGGTTAGGGCGCAGCTCAACTGGTAGAGCGTTAGTCTAGCGTGCAGGAAGCCCAGCGCGCCTTATGCCAGACATGGTGGCATGTCTGTAACCTTGAATTTAGGGTCAAGTTCAAAGTCATTCCCTGCTACATAGTGAGCTCAAGGCCAGCCTGGGCTATGTGAGACTCTGCCTCAAAAAAACTATTTTTTGTTTATTCTGATCTTTGGTTCATGTCTCCTGCCCCCCACTCCCCAAATCATGCAGATAATATTCTGTAAGATAAAATCACCATAGGTACCAGCACTTTGAGAAAAGACAGAGGTTTATTCTCTCTCCCACAGTAGACTGTGCTGCTAGGATGGCTTTGCTTAGGGGAGTTGCTTTTTTGTCCCTACAGAGAGCACTGTCATTCTCATGACACAAGGCAGTCGTGTACCAGCTCCATTCCAGCTCACAGAGGTAGAAAGTTGAGATAGAGAGGAATGACTTCAGTCCTTCAACAACATGACCTGGAAGCTGTAGACCATGTTCCTGCTGGGCTGCCATTGAGTAGCCTCATATTTTCTCCTAGGTGTGGGGAGACTGCAAAACCCAGTCACTGCTCTGAGCACCTGAGCACCTAGTTATCAGATAGTGGGAGAAAGCAGGCAATTTATGCAAGAAAGGAAGAAAAATGGCTTACCTTTCCTTTCCATTTTGATTTTTCAGGTTAATAAAAAAGGCCCCAAGTTGCTACGGATACGGGGATGCTTTAACACAACTGGGTGAAAACTCTGCAGCATCATGTCTTCCTTCCACAGGAATAGCAGCTACATGGAGGATGCTGACTACCCTGGTTATTCAGAATCTCAGAGCCACAGGCAGAACTATATGAAAACTCAAGATTATCTGGAATTCCCAGGGTCTCTGGACAATCGAGACTTACACCACCCCAGAAGCAACCCATATTCTTCAGGGTCTAGAACAAACCCAGACTACCCCCACTCCCTAGCAGAACCAGATTATCCTGGATCTCCCAGTAACACAGACTATCAGGATGCCAGGAGCCACCCGTTCTCTGCACATTCCAGAACCAGGCCAGACTACGAGTCTTCACTTGAGCCAGACTATAACGACTTTCAGAGCGAATCCTATCGCACAGGTTTATCCATGGAGCCTGACTACCCTGGCTCTCAGCATCATCCAGGTTTTGCAGGAGTCGGAAGCAATGTGAACTACACAGGTCCTAGAACCAATCTAGGTTATCTGGGATCTCTGGAAGAGCCAGACTACCCTGGAGCTCAGGGCAACTATTATTCTGGCCCCAGATCCCATTCCAACCTGCCAGGCTCCAGAAGAGATGTAGGTTATACTGGGTCCAGAATCAATTCATACCTAGACGATTTGGGGGAACCTGATTACCCAGGTGCTGAGAATCAACCAAACTCTCATGACTTTTATGGAGAGCCAGACTATCCTGGTGCTGAAGAGGGTGCTGGTTATAGCTCTTCCAAGTCCCTGGGAGTCATCAGGAGGTAAGTCCAAATCTATTCCCCCATCAGGGGTCCTTAGCATGCCAGTGAACATTGGTTCAGTGGATTCAATTAGGGACATGTATTCATCACCTTTGTGTCACTGTGTCTAAAATTCCCAATGCAAACAATTTACAGGATGGGGCATTTGTTTCAGATCACAAAGTTCAAGCTCATGGTGTCTTGGTCCCATGCCCTTGGGCAGAACATCATGACCAGAGCAATATGTGACAGAGGAGAGAGTTCATGTCCTGGAGGGCAGGTAGCAAAGAGAGTGAGACCAGATAGATGGTGGGAGGTGCAGAGACAAGATTCCATTCCAAGGACCCACTCTCAGTGACCCTCTTCTTCCACTGGGATCTCATTCTCCAAAACTTCCAGAAACTTCCCAAAGAGTGCCACCAGCTGAGGACTGAGTATTCAGCTCACCCGTCTGTGTGGGATAAAGAACTTTAACACCTCCCACTTTTGGTCACTGTTATCATGTACTGCTTTAGACCTTCACAGAGTTGGCTGGGTGCCCTAGCTGGGCCAATTTTGATGTTCCTGTGTTAACGTTTCCAAAGGTCATGTCAACAACAATACTTATCTATGCAGTGAGTTTTTTATTGTTGCTAACCTATACATTTTACAACGTGAAATTTTAACTGATGCAGGGCTTATTTTACATGTACCATTTCCATTTTAATACTTATAGTTTGAGTGTTTTTATTTAAATAGATGTCTTGGAAGTGATGATACATTCCTATAATCTGAGCACTTGGGAGGCTGAGGCAGGAGGACTGTAATGTTAGGGCCTGACTGGGTTGCATAGTGAGATATTTTCCCAAAAGAAGGAAGGAAGAAAGGGAGAGAGGGAGGGAAAGGGAAGGGGAAAAGAGGGGAGGAGGGAGGGAGGGAAGATAAAAGAAAGGAGGGGCAAGGGGAGGGAAGGGAAGAAGAAAGAAATAACAGATCCCACTGGCTTGCATTTGTGTCAAGGAACAAGGACCCAGGATGCAGTTATCAGATAGATGTCTTCAGGACCTAAACAGTGGCCCACAGGAGTAGGCCACAGGTGTTATCACCTCTGACTATCAGAGCCACAATTCTGAGAGCCTCCCTTGATCTCAGCAGTCCCCTTCTTTTCATCTCTTGTGGGTCCTCCTATCTTGTGATGGAGGCTCTGCTTATTCACTTACAGATGAGGAGAAAGAAATACAGGGTCAATATCAGAGCAAAGTGACAGCCCCAGACTGGCTGGCCTTGGTCCTGTTCCTTTCTACCTCTGACCTGTGCTCCAAGTTAGTTAACTGACTGCTCATTAAAATTACTCTGTTACCTGGAGGCCTTTAAAAATGACATAACTAGGGCTAGAGATACAGTTCAGCAGTTAAGAGCACTCACCACTCTTCCGAAGACTGCAAGTGTGGTTCCCATCACCCACATTGTAGTTAACAATCACCCAAAAATCTAGTTCCAGGGGACCTGACCTGACACATGTAATATCTCTGTCTCTGTCTCTGTCTCTGTCTCTGTCTCTGTCTCTGTCTCTATCTCTATCTCTGTTATACACATAAAGTAAAATAATAAAATACTATTATACACACACACACACATATATTAGCTAGGTGTGTGGGTACATAGCTTAATCCCAGTGCTCAGGAGACAGAGGCAGGCAAATGTCTGTGAGCCTGAAGACTGGTATATATAGTGAGTAACAGGCTAGCCAGGGCTCTATAGTCATACCATGTCTCAGTAATAATAATGATTATAATAATATAACTTGGGAAGCAGAAGAATTTAGATATGTTCAAGTCAGCCTGGGCTACATGCTAAGACCCTAGCTCAAAAAAATCAATAAACAACAACAATAAAATAGCAATATCAGCAGCAACCAAAATAATAATACAAAAATAAAACAGACCTTGGCCCAAGCTTCTGATTCTCTTGTCTAAGATGAGGTCTGTGTACTGATCCATAAAAAAATTGAGCATTGTTGCTGCAGGTTAAATGTTTTTTCATATGGTGTGTGTGTGTGTGTGTGTGTGTGTGTGTGTGTGTGTGTGTGTACACCTGTGCTTGTGCATGTAGAGGCTGGAGTAGGACTTTGGGTATCTTCCTCTGGTCTCCCACTGAACAGGAAGCCCACTGCTCTGGCTAGGTTGGGGACAATAAGCTCCAAGGACTCGCTTATTTTGCCCTCCAATGCTGGGATCATAACTCGCAGCTATTCTGTAAAGATCGAGATTCAAACTTAGCTCCTCATGCTTGCACACACACACATTCTTGTCCTCTGAGAATCTCCTCAGCTCTTGGTTGCTTCATTTTTACAGCATTTGTTCCTACATCCATGCTCTCTGGCCTTTCACCTGTATTTCTGATGCCTCCTGTCTTTGCAGTGTGCCCTCAGACCACACTGATCAGTCCTTTAAGCTTCTTCTGAGATCCACTCTCTCCGTGTTGTCTTCTTGGAATTCCCAGCCAGAATCCACCCCCTCACCCTTCCTCTGAGCCCTCAGTCTGTCTTTTGACACTCCCCAATTCCCACTTGTATTGCTCACAGCTGTGTTTAAAAGTGGGTTGTTCAGGGGAGGAAGCTCCTTCGGGGTCAGTACCATATTTTTTTCTCTGTATCCTTAGTGCCTGCCTCACACCTGACACAGGGCTGGCCTTCAGTCAGCCTCACAAGACAGATGAATGGATGGATTTTGCATGGATACACGGGTGAATGATGGATTGATGGTGCATACAAGACTGGTGAATGAACAATGGGTGCACAAATAGACAGATGAGTGAATTATCAGCCTGATATTGCTGGATAGAGTGAGATTGTGCTAGTGAGACTTTCTGCCACTGTAATAAACAAATGGACAGAAAGCAAAACCTGACATAAACTAAATGAGAAAAGATGTATCTTGACTTATGGTACCAGAAGTTTGAGCCCATCATGGAGTCCATCAAGTAGAACACTTCATATCATAGAGACCAAGAGATAGAGAAATAGGGAGAGAAAAAGAGAAGGGAGGAGGGGAGAGACAAAGGGAGGGAGGAATGAACAGAGAAAGGGAGGGAAGATGGAAGGGAGGGAAGATGGGAGGGAGGGAAGATGGGAGGGAGGGAGGATGGGAGGGAGGGAGGGAGGATGGGAGGGAGGGAAGATGGGAGGGAGGGAAGATGGGA
>JANHMN010000003.1:106987829-107038712 GCA_030674055.1 Rhabdomys pumilio
GTGAAGCAGCACCGGCTTCTCCTCCCACAGACGTCCTTCTTACATACGTAGAACTTCCCTTAGTAGGAAGCCAAGAGTCATCACCAAGCATCAAAATAGTATGAGGGGAGGGGAAAGGAGGGGAGAGGAGGGGAGGGGAGGAAAAGAAGGGGAGATAGTGAAGCAGGGAGGAGGAAAAGAGGAAGAGGGAAGGATAGGGAAGTGGACAAGGACCAGCTAAGAACAGCACAGGATGTCAGTGCTGTAAGACACAGGCAGAAGCTTCATAAGCTGCAGGGGGTGCTGGCAGTGGTTTTGAAGGTAGCAGAGAGAACGGGACAGGATGTAACTGGTTAGTGTGTACTAGGAGTTGGCTGCGTTCTAGGCTTATTGGACCATTTCATGTGTCTTAACAGATTGTTACACCAGCAATCCTGTGTAAAAGTCAGATTGCCATCCCTGTTTTACAGATTATGGCAGCGAAGCTCAGAGATGTTTAGTAACTTGCCTGGAGGGAACAGCTGGTAAATAACAGGGCTGAGAACCACTCCCAAGCAAGAAGTTCTAGAGTGCACCGTATTCTGTGTTGTTTACCTTTTGTCCTTAACATGGATTGTGTAAGCATATATCGGAATGTGACACTGTCACAGATGCAGGAAGTGGACTCTGTCCCTAGGAAAATCAGGCCATACTTAGTCCATGTATCACAAAGCACTATAGCTTCAAGAAACCTTTGTGCTCACCTATACGAGTGGTTTCAGTGTGACTTGTAACTCATTAACTAACAAACACAATCAATTACAGAGTGAGATAAAAATTTAAGTATATAATTAAAATGGTATAAAAGCAAAAGGGAGGAGGGGGATGGGATGGGGGTTCTAGGGAGGGGAAATGGGAAAAGGGGATGACATCTGAAATGTAAATAAATAAAATATCCAATTTAAAAAAATTTAAGTATATAAACTTAAGGTTATGTAGTTAAAATAGAGTTTTATAAAATGTGTTTGTCAGTTACATGAGCATTATTTTGTACTGAATCACAAATACTAAGTTTGAAAAAAGTTTTGAGTTTTTATTTATTTTTATTTAATGTATACGGGTGTTTTGCCTATGTGCGTGGCTGTGCACAACATATGTGCAATGCCCTCAGAGGCTAAAGGGGGCAGCTGGCTGTGAGTTGTCACCAACTGGGAACCAAACCCAGGTCTTCTACAGGAGCAGCCAGTGCTCTTAACCACTGAGCCATCTCTCCAGCACCTACGTAGTTTTAATCGGATGATTTTTGTATTTCATTCCTATTTTCTACCCAAGTTCTTAATCTTGGATCTCATAGGACCTCAAAGGCAAAATCTTGGTGTGGGTTGACCCTTCCTGTCCACTGTAAGCAGTCAGCCATCATGTGTTCCTCAGTGTCTAATATGGAAGGACTGATTGGCTATGTTCTCCTCCTCATCACAGTGAACCCTGCTTACGTGAGAAGTAGTAGTTCAGTCTGTCCAGATAGAAACCTGCTGCTGTGTGCACGTGATTGGCACATATCACCCCAAGGTAAGTCTTAATGGATCATCAGTCAAAAGTCAGCCCTGGGGAAAGACTGGACTCAAGGCAACCCAGGTATGGAAATGGCACTTCATCAAGACCCTTGGTCCCCTAATGGATGTAGTGGTGCTTCATTTATCATAAGAGTTTCCTCCCTGCCTTCCTCCATTCATCTATCCCCCCACCCCTTCTTTCTCCCCACTTCTGCTGTGGGGACTGAATCTGGGGTCTTGTGAGTAGACAGCACACACTTCATCTTTTAACCTCACCACTCAGAGTTTCCTTGTAGACAATACAGTTTTCCCATCTAGGAATCGTGATATCTTCATTATGAACCATCTGGTTGAGGGTTGGGGGCTGGTTGGTCCAGTGGTGAAGTGCCTGCTATGCAGCCATGAGGACTTGAGCTTGAATCCCAAGAACACACACACTCTCTCTCTTCTCTCTCCCTCTCCATCTACCTGTAGCTCGGTCCTGCGGACAGAGACAGGTGGATCCTGGGGACAGAGACAGGTGGATCCTGGGAGCTTACTGGGTAGCCAGTCTAGTGAATAGTGAAAATGGTGACCTTCAGGTTCATTTGAGAGACCATGTCTCAAAGCTGGAGAACAATAGAGGCAAGGCATCCTGACATTAACCTCTGGCCTCTATGTGTGTCCACTCATACAGGTGAGTACCCCATGCGCACACAAGTGTGTACAAACACACATACACACATATTTTTTTAAAAAAAAATCTTCTCGTTATAATGGAAACCCAATTGATTAGCAAGGAATGTGTTGGCTTAAGGGGGGAGGGGGTAGGGAAACTTAAAAACTGAAGGTCATAATAACTTCCACTTCCTCAAGTGGTGCCCAGCACATAGGTAGGTTAGAGGGTTTTCTTGGACAGTTTGTTGAGTATAGAAAGCATTGCCTTAGAGTCTGAAGCCAGGGCTGGGTGCCACTGTATTCATTGCTCATCCGCCGCGCACCTCTGCTTGGTTCAGCTTCTCTTTAAACTTGACCTTCATAGACATGAGGGTCAGGCCATCAGGTCCGCAGACGCCCCTCAGCATAGCTATCCTTTCGAAGGCTTTCCTCTCTCCCTGGCTCTCCAGTGCCACAAGAAACACATACATGCCCACCTTGAACCAATCATTTTATCATAGGTGACAAGATAGGGCCACCTGTCTCAAGGCTAATGCTTGTGTTTCTGGGGACAAAGTCCAAAAATGAATTGTGAAATAATAAAGCAGTTTCCATAAGGTTGGCATGGGCATGTCACTGGAAGTGTGTTGACCAATGAAAACAGAGGCTTCTTTTTATTTGTATGTGTTTGTGTATGTCGTATGAATGTGTGTATGAGAGTTGGAGTGTGTGTGTGCACTTAAGGAAGTTAGGAGTTGACATCTTCTTATTGCTTCAACTTACATATTGAGGCAAAGCCCTCCCACCACCTTAAAATTACATTTTGGCCAAGTGTGGCTGCACATGCCTTTAATCCCAGTATTTTGCAGGCAGAGGCAGGCTCATATCTATTTGTTCAAAGATAGCCTAGTCTATATAGCAAGTTCCAGGCTAGCCAGGGCAGCATCATGAGACCTTTTAAAATAAATAAATAAATACATACATACATACATACATAAATAATGTTTTGCTTATTTATTTATTTGTGTATGTGTGTGTGTGTGTGTGTGTGTGTGTGTGTGTGCTGTGTGTGTGTCTCAGTGCACTATGGAGGTCAGAGGACAAACTTGGGGGAGTTGGTTCTCTCCTTCTACTATGTTGGTGTCCAGAACTGAACTCAGGTCATCAGGAATAACAGGAGGCAAACACACTCAGTGCTTGCACGGATACTGGAATTTTAACTCACTTCCTCAAGGTTACCTGCAAGCATACATTGAACCTCTCTGCTGAAAGATTGAAGACTTTGAAGTATTAGGAAACTCTAAATATCTAAACATCTAAATATCATGTGTGGCAAGAAAGACTTTAATTGGAGGCAGAGACCAATAAACCCAAGGAAACCTCCAGAGAGACACTAGGGAAGGCCATCACAAAGGCAAGCCTTTGAGTGCAGAGGACCAAAGACATGGGTTTTTATATCATGAGCAAATCAAGGGACCCTGCAACCTAAAGTTATTTCTCTGTCAGCTTGGTATCACATGAGCAGCTTTCAGACTCATCCTTCCAGAACCTTCCCAAGCTAAAGTGTAACTTTTACAGGAGGTAAATACTACAGCCTGGCAGTGGAGCACAGATTGACTTTAACTATTGAGGGCAAACAGTACGGTGAGCATCATTACACTGCTCTGTCCAGCCAGCACGAGGTTGGAAGAAGAGGCCCCGAGAGGCAGAGGGGGCGAAGAAAGAGAAGACACAGGGTTTTTTGTTTGTTTGTTTTGGTTTTTTGAAACAGGGTTTCTCTGTGTAGCCCTGGCTGTCCTGGAACTCACTCTGTAGACCAGGCTGGCCTTGAACTCAGAAATCCGCCTGCCTCTGCCTCCCAAGTGCTGGGATTAAAGGCGTGTGCCAGAAGACACAGCTTTTAATCTCCCTGTTTCCTGATTTTCAGATCACATATCGATTAATTGATAATGTGTCACTCTTATAGATTCTGCTAATGCCCCAAGAACTCCCTGCCACAAGCAAGCACTAGTAAGTAAACACTTGTAGTAAAAAAATTATTGGTTTCTACCTGACCTTTGAGCACTTAGTTCTCAAGTAAAAGACACAAAACCTTGATATTTATAATAAGCCTTAAAGCACTAGAGCTGGGCAGATATCAACCCTTTAAGCTATTTTGTCTACTTCCCTGTCAATAACTCCATGACAGAACTTGCCATATCCCACCTGGGCCACTCCTACTCCAACTGGCCAGCCCTCATGGCCATGTTCTCATGATTCACTCAGCCCATGGCCTCATCTCTCTTCATCTCTCTGCTCTCCTCATGGTCTCTGCCCCAAGTCCAGCAAGTGAAGCCCTGCATACCTCTCTTCTGCTCAGCTACAGGTTGTAGGCATCTTTATTCAACCAATAGTTATAAATTAAGGAGCAAGATTACATAGCAATAGTATATCTGAGGCAACCAGATCTTGGGGGCCTGTGTATTTAGCATTACAATACATAGCAAAGGACCAAAGTGCAAGACACTTGCTAATTTATGAATGAGTGATGAGTTAATACACATTAGCACCTTATTCTAGAAGGAGACAAAGGTGAAGTACTGAAGCTCTCCTCTGGGGGTTCAGACTTTTAGTGCAACTGATCCCTGACATCTTAGCTTTAGGCAAACCCCCCCCCCCCACACACACACACACATTGAGCCTCAGGGTTTTTTTTTTTTTTTTTGCTATGAAGTGGGGTAATTGTGAAAACCTGAATAGCATACTCTAAAGCAGTGGCTCTCAACTTATGGGTCACAACCCCTTTGGGGATCAAATGACTTTCACAGGGGTCATCTAAGACCATTGGAAAACACAGATATTTACATTACAACTCATAACAATAGCAAAATTACAGTTATAAAGTAGCAACAAAAATAATTTTGGGATGGGGCGTCACCACAACATGAGGAACTGTATTAAAGAGTCACAGCGTCAGGAAGGTTGAGGAACACTGCTCTAAAGCATTACTAACCACTGTGGGAAGGAGATAAGAAGTTCTTGTCCGCCGGGCGGTGGTGGCGCACGCCTTTAATCCCAGCACTTGGGAGGCAGAGGCAGGCGGATTTCTGAGTTCGAGGCCAGCCTGGTCTACAGAGTGAGTTCCAGGATAGCCAGGGCTACACAGAAACCCTGTCTCGACCTTGTCTCGAAAAAAACCAAAAAAAAAAAACTAAAAAAAAAACAACAACAAAAAAAGAAGTTCTTGTATGTCACATCATCTCTCTGCCCTTAGTTTAACCCACTGGAAAAATAAACAAGCTGGTCTAGGTCACTTGGAAATTGGGTCTGTACAATAATTCTGTTCAAGTCTCTGGTACTGGGGCAGAGCAATACCTTAGTGATAATTTATTTTTCTCAAGGAACAGAAAGAGTTGAAAGAGTAATTCAATAAAGAAACTGTTTCCATGATCCTCTCAAGGACTGAGTTTCCTTCCCTCCATCCATCATCCTTAGCAGATGAAAGTCTGCTTAATTGTTTTCAAAACAGGAAGGCACAAAGGCAGAAGGAAAGTGAAGAAAAAAGCCAGCCAAACCAATTCTTTTTAAAACGCAGTTTCTAAAAGCTGCATTCTCATTGGCTAAAACTGGGTCACATGACTACTCTTAGCTGTGGAGGAAACTGGAAGAATCTTAAGTGAGCACTGTGTCTATCCAGGAGCTTCTGCTGGCATGAAGAGGGTAGATATTAGAAGGCAGACCTGAGGTGATCAGGAGATAATGCTATAAACTCATGTGTGTTTATATAGCAGACATTTAGTCATTAGTGTGTATAGGCTCTTGTGTGGAGGCGAAGGAAAACTTACAGGAAGGATCAGTTCAGTCTTTCCCCCATGTGGGGATTAAACACGGGTCATTGGGCTTGGCAACAAGAACCTTTAATCATTTGAGCCACCTCACTGTCCCTGAAATATACATATCAAATGATGAATGTAAAACTGACAATAAAACCTTGTCCTGTGGTTACAGGTCATGTAGAAGACTCCCCGCCTTCTGTTTCTAGAACCCCATTGTCTTTAATGAGGGGTTCTGTTTAAAATTTCTCACTTAGCTACCAAGGCAGAATTCTCTGTAAGGAGCTCCCTCAGGGACAGAGGCAGGAGACATGTTGTAATGTGTGGCGCTCTTTGTGAATGGGGCATCCTTTCTCTGATGTCATCGCTCTTCCCTGCATGGCCCAACTATGGCAGTCTGAATGCTTATGAGACCTTTGAGGACCAACCCTGTGAAGAACAACAGTCTTAGAGTCAGCAACTCTTAGGCAAGAGATGCTGTCGGATGACCAAGTGAACGAAATCATCGTTGAAGTGGAGAATGTTCCCTCTGGGGTTCAGGGACACCTAGCCTCAAATCAAATTGCTCTGAGAAAGTCTTCAGCAAACCCGACCTTCAACACGCTTTCCTCTTCGGCTGCGGACACCGTAGACTGTCAGATTTTCAGCCATGGGAATGACAGAAGGCACAACCGGTTGTTGAGGTTTTCATCTCTGAATGAATCAATTTCTCAGCTCTACCATGGCCCAGAGTGCCTGGGCATGGATGAACCCTGTACTTTTCATGAAACTGTTCAAGGTACAGAATGCTCAGAAAAAGTGAAGCAGTTTTAAAGCTTTAAAGTTTTAAAGTTTAAAGTAGGTGGTTGTTGTTTAAGTGTGTGTGTGTGTGTGTGTGTGTGTGTGTGTGTGTGTGTGTGTAAGTCATGCTTGGACAACAAGGGCTTTTATTAGCAGGCTCATCTCATGCTGGCCTCTCCACTGCATTCTTTTGAGACAGGGTCTTTCACTGAATCTTTAGCCCCAGGACTCAGCTAGACGGGCTGGCTGTTCAACCCCAGGGTTCCTTCTATGTCTGCCTCCCCTTGACTGGGATGATAAGAGTCTGCTGCTGTGTCCAGCTTCTTACATGGATACCAGGGCTCCAAAGGCAGATAGATACTCACACTCCCGTGGCAAGCACTTTACCCACTAAGCCATCTCCCGAGCCTTTACATTTTATTTTTTTTTTAAAAGATATCAAGTTATTTTCAAGGGTCACAGTCAGGAAGCTAAAGGGTGTTGGAAATGAAGAGTCAGTGTGAGACTTACTACTAAGAACTCATTTTCCAGACAACCGCATTTCATGTGCCTGGACTTTACTCATCAAGTTTAGTTTTGCCAGGCACTGGATTTAGTTGTACTTTCTGTCATCCTGTGCACCTTTGAGACAGGCTTAATGAGGAAACTGAGGCTCAGGAAATGTCATTGCTACCATGGTTTTCTGGGATGAGACAGGATGCCTCACAGCTAAGTTCACCCTTAGCCTAAGTCTTAGCTGAGACGCTCCAGCCTCTGAGCTCCTGAGGCCAACTGAAATGCTATTTCTGCTTTACCCCATGATACTCCAGATATGGGCCTGGACCTGTGGCTCAGATGGTAGGGTATTTGCCTAGCATTAAAAAAAAAAAAAAATCCTCTGGGCTCCATCCCCGGCACCACATGCACAGGACACGGTGGTATATGTCTGTGGTCCTGGCATTCATGAGGTAGAAGGAAGAGGGTCAGAAGGCCAAGGTCGTCCTCAACGGTGCACAGAGGTTGAGACCAGTCTGAGTTACGTGAGATCTCATCTAAGAAATTCATTCATAGACATTTTTATTCTAGGTATAAAATCTAGCATGTGCCAGTAAGTTCTAGGAGAAGGGGAAAATGTACCTAACCCTTTACTAGCTTATACTGTGCTTCTGTCTGCAGCCACTCTGTAATGGTCCTTCCCTCCCCTCCCGTCCTCTCCCCTTCCCTCCCCTCTCCTCTCTTTTCTCTTCTCCTCTCTTGTCCTCAAATTACCTCCTCTCCCTTGCTTATCCTAAATGGGGAAACAAAAGCTCCTCCTTTTCAGCAAAGTGACTTATTTCCCTTTGAGGGCGGCCCCTTCCACCTCAGTGAACCTGGAGCTTCCTCTGAGGCTTTCCGGTTCCATGTTGAATCTGAGCCTGAGGAGCAGCCCTGTGGGCACACCTGCCCCTCAGCAGAGCATCCTTCAAGTCAGTCCCACTCATGTTAGCAGATGGTCACAGCAGCTCAGAGGTTACACCTAGACCCACACTATCCAGAGGGAGAAACACAATCTTTTGCTTCCCATCCCCCTTTTTGTGTCGAAAGAAGAAACCCGTTTCCAAGAAACTTTCTGGCCAATAGTATGTCACATGTCTCTGTCTAAGTCCCCAGCAAAAAGGATAAGGCCACTGGATTGGCTTAGATTCACTGGGACCTGTCCCATGTACCTGGGGCTGGTGTTTGCAGAAGGTGCTCAGGCCTTGTTAGGGAAGTGGAGGTAGGGAATGGGGGTAATCTGGACTCCGTTGGAGTTTATAGTTAATAGGAGGGAATGACTTAGAGGCTGAAAACGTGACTGTGAGTCAGAGGAGAGGGAGAATTAAGAAAGCTGTGACAATTGTCAGGGACCTAGGAAAGGGCACTCAAACTGCCTGGAATTCAGAGACACAGGTGGGCAAGATCTCTTGCTTTGTTCAGTGATAGTTTTGTTTTGCTTTTGCTGTTGTTTGTTTGACTTGGGAAATATAGAAGTATTAGATTTGAATAGTCTAAATGTTAGCTTTGATTTTGAGCATACATGTACACACACACACACACACACACACACACACACACACACACTTGTCTTCTAGTCACTTCCATTTGTGGTTTTGCTTTTTGAGGGCCCCACCATGTGGCTCTGGCTGATCTGGAACTCACTCGATAGACCAGGATGGCCTTGAACTTACAGAGATCCATCCACCTGCCTCTGCTTCCCGAGTACTGGAATGAAGGGTCTGTGTCACCTTAGCAGACCCCATTTGTGATCTTTGCATTCCCCGAGTCTATATTGTCCCCTGTGTCAGTCTATATGGTGCCGAGTGTTCACTGTTCAGCACTAGTCAACTGAGAGAACAGAACCACCAGTTTCAAGCCAGCCTGAGCTATAGAACAAGAATCTGTCTCAAAATAAAACATGCTCTAGTACAATACCATGACTGATTGATTGATTGATTGATTGATTGACTGACAGACATATTTATAGTGGCGGGGTGGATGAGACAGAACCTCACAAGGTAACTCAGTATACTTTTACTCTTCTATTGCTGTGGTAAACACTGTGACCTGGGCAACTATCAGTAGGCATTCATCTGGGCTCATGGTTCCAGCACATTAAGAGTCAGCTATAGTGGAGAAGATTGGCAGCAAGCAACAGGCATGGCAGCTAGAACAGCAAGCTGAGTGCAAACATCTGGACCGAGAGCAGGAAGTAGAGAGAGCTACCTGAGAACGGTTTAAGTCTGTAAGCTCTCAAAGCCCACCTCCATGGTATACTTCCTCCAACAAGGCCTCCTAAACCTCCCCAAACAGCGCCACAAACTGAAAAACAAACATTCTAATGCCTAAAACTATGGGGAAGATGTCACTCAGACCACCATACCCAGATTAGTCTTGAACTCATTATGTAGCTCAGGTTAGCTTTGAGCTTGCTGTCTTCCTACGTCTGCTTTCCCGTTGTGGGATTATAGGCTAGCACTGCCAAGTCTCACTCAGTGTCATCTCTTACAATGTTAAGACTGTGTTAAAGAAAAGAAACAACTCTGTTCCTTTTCTCCTGCAGGACAGAAACTAATTGCATCTCTGGTTCCCATGACATCTAGAGACAGAATCAAAACCATCAGGAACCAACCAAGGACCATGCAGGAGAAGAGGGAACTTAGGTACGGCCACTGTTCTTAACATGGGAGCCTCAGTCTACTGCTCTGTCCCACCTCAAAAAGATAAGGAACGGATAATTCAAGGAACAGTTCTTCTGTAAGGAAAACCTTTACAGGGTGGGACCTCCCCACACTCTCCTCCACCCCTCCCCACAGGAATTTACTGTGTAGCTTGTCCTCAAATCCAGGCTCCCCCTGTATCAGCCTTCTGAGTGCTGAAACAAAGGCGTGCACCACAGCCAGTTTTTGATTCTTCTTGATACAGGCTCTTATATGGCCCGTGCTGCCCTTGAACTTGCTATATAACCTAAGATTTTCTTGAACTCCTGATCCTCCTGTCTCCACTTCCTAAGTGCTTGACCTGTCTCCCAGGAGGGCATAGGTACCCTGGTGTATGACTGTTTCCAAAAAGGATTCTTTAAATAAAAGCAAGTCTTCAGTGAGGTCTAGTTACTGCCCAGGCCAGGTACTTGCTTGAATTAGTTTCTTCAAAGATAAGACATGTTCTGTGGTCCTCTCTCCCCAGTTTTATATGCCAGTCTAACCAGAAAGATGCATTAGTCAAATCCTCCAAAATCTCTGACTGAAACATCTTCAGGTCATCAAATGGCAAGGAAAGTCTGAGAACCTGACATGAAGTAGAGGAGTCTAAAGAGGCAGGAGAGCAGATGCAACATGTGCAGCCTAGGAAGGCTGGGAGGGAATCCTAAAGTAAGCATCAGGAGCCTAGGAACCAGGACACATGCATGCTAGCTTTGTTTGGACAAACCTACTGTGTTAGTTACTTTTCTACTGTGTGATAAAACACCAGGACCAAGGCTACTCATAGAAGGGTTTATTTGGGATCATGGTTCTAGAGCATTAGAGTCTATCATGGCAGAGGGCAGGACATGGTGACTGGAGCCATAGCTAACAGTTCACATCTTGAACCACAAGCAGAGAGAATAAACCAGGAATGGCCTGAGTCTTTGAAACCTCAGAGCCCACCCACAGTAATGTTCAGTGAGCCACACTTCCCAAAGAGAGCTGCTAGCTGAGAACCCAGTGTTCTAATGCCCCCTCAAACTCTGGGGAAAGTCACATTCGAGCCACCACTCCTACTGTGGAAAGTGAACAGGGGAACCAGTGAGAGGCGAGTGGGAACATTCTACACAGAATATCTTGCTTTAAAACAAACAAGAACAAACAAATAGGAAAATCTGGAGAGAAAGCTCAGTTGGAAAATGATGTCATGCAAGCATAAGAACCGAACGTATATCATCAGAACCCATGTAAAAGCTTGTGACCACCCTTGTACTACCAGGGCTGGGGCCATTGAGATCCAGGACTAAGTGATTCCGCTTTGGCCCCCAAGGGGCTGGAACTACAAGCAGGGGCTCTGAGTCCAGGAGTGGCTAGTTTTTTTGGAAATGAATTCCACTGATGTCCTTTATTTTCTCCTATTGTTTTCCACAGAAAAATAGTTGACAAAGAAAAGAACAAACAGTCCCATGGCACCCTCGAGGCCAACTGCTGTGCTCAGTGTCTGAGCTCCCTTTCCCTGGTAAGTCAACTTTTAAAGACATTTTTTTCCCCATGCCTTTGATCTCAGTACTGGGGAAGCAGAGGCAGGTAGGGCTCTGTGAGCCAGAGGCTGGAGCTGCTCTTCATAATGAGTTCTCCATAATGTATCCAGGGCTACATAGTGAGACTTGGTGCCCAACAGTTTTTTACATTAGCATATAATTTGCATGTTACTGTTGTAACCCATGCTACCTCAACACCTGCGCACAGCGTTCGTGGATCAAAATCAGCATTTTCCTCTCCTTGTCCTTCTGTTATGTGAGCAAACGTCTGTTTCCTGCACACAAGGAACCAACTAGCTTGGTGAACCATTCAGGTTAACTACAACTACCTACAAGGCGGAGGCAACTTGCAGGCTGTAGCACCACTGAAGACGTTTCTCTCCCCAGGAACCCTCCCTTACCTGCCTTGTGTGTGAGCCCTTCCACCAGCAGCTGTTAGCTGTCTATGTATCTCATGTGGGAGCCAGGGCTTTGAGTCTTTGCTCTTGTCCAGCATGGAAGCTAAATGGGTTTGATCTTGCACAGATCTCCTGAGTACTCACAGCTGTTGAGAGTTCCAGTGCAAAGGCCGAGTCACAGCCAGAGGCTGGCATCCCCCACTCTCCTCCCTCTCTCCTTCCTACTTACCTGCCTTCCTTGTGTCCTTTCTGTCCTCATTCCATCCCCCTTCCTATCTCACTCTTAGTGCTGAATCAAGGTTGAGCACATGCTAAACGTTCACTCTGCTCTTTTAGCCACTGAGGTCTTCTAGATCCTTATATAAAATGGAGACTATTGTGAGCTATGGTCATCCCACCTCGAAATACCAGCACTCGTTCCTTCTACCCCAGCCCCTCTCAATCCTTCCTCCCCTCATTTCTCACCTGTCTTTAGTAATCACTATTCCACATTCTTCCACATATGAGAGGGAACATGCAGTATGTGTTTTTGTGTGGCTGGATTGCTTCATTTTCTGCATAGTGTACCATTTTGGCAAATGATAAGGTTTTATCCTTTGTAGTACACACACACACACACACACACACAGAGAGAGAGAGAAAGAGAGAGAGAGAGAGAGAGAGAGAGAGAGAGAGAGAGAGAGAGAGATTCTACCCATCTATGCACTGAAGACAGCTAGGTTAATTCTATATCTTAGCTCTTGCATGTGGTACTGCAGGAACTTCACTGGTATGCTGATTTCATTTCCTTTCATTATATACTATGCTAAGTTACTTTCTATTGTTATTATTATAAGAAAGCACCATAACCAAAGGCAATTTGGGGAGGAAGAATTTATTTGGCTTATGCTTCTGAGGTCACAATCCATGGTGAAGGGACTTCAGGGCAGGAACTCAAAGCAGGAACCTGGAGGCAGGAACTGAAGCCGAAGGCATGGAGGGGTGCTGCTTACTAGTTTGCTGCTCGTGGCTTGCTCAGCCTGCCTTCTTATACAGCTCAGGACCACCGGCTCAGGAGTAACACAGCACACAGTGAGCTGTCCCCTCCACCGTAATGATTCAGGAAAATGCCTTCACAGACTTGGCTACGGTCAGTCTGATGGAGGTAGTTCCTCAATTGAGGTCTCCAGTTCCTAGGTACATCTAGGTTTGTGTTAGGTTGACAAAAACTGACCAGTACACATACGTGGGAGTGGGAGGCTGCATCATTTGATAGTTTAATATTTACTCTTTTCTTGGGCTCACCCACATGGATAAATGGGATAAGCTGAGCAAGATTGTGACAGCAGTGAGGTCAAGGGTCGGGGGTGGAAGAGGGATGGAGGGAAGGGAAGCCAACATTCAAATTGTATAGGCCAACATGGGATGGGAGTAAAAGGGTGGGAGTGGGAAGGTAGGATGTTAGTGACCAGTCTGGCCATTTAGAACAAGCTGGGAAGGCGATGGTAGGGATACACAAGAGGGTCATTGTGAACATGAGTGAAGCCATCTCAGTAAGTGACCCTTGAAGCTGGCTGGCTGGGAACAGGGCTCCTGGAGCAGGGCTGTTTGGCTACTACAACACCCACTCAGGAGCCACTTGTCTAGTGAGGCTCAGGCCTCCTTCCCTTTGTCTCTCCACGCCAGGCTTACCGCAGAACCAAGAGCAGCCTTTCAGAGCTCCTCAATTACCTCAGCCTGTGGCAGAAGAGATTCAAGGTCATCGGAGGCAAGTTTGGAACCAGCGTCCTGTCCTATTTCAGCTTCCTGAGGTGGCTTTTGAAGTTCAACATCTTCTCATTCGTCATGAACTTCAGCTTCATCATCATCCCACAATTCACCGTGGGTGAGAAGAACGCCCTCCAGTTCACTGGCTTGGAGTTTTTCACAGGGGCGGTGAGTCATCTGTTCTCTGCTCAAGTTTACCACAATGGAAGGTCTTGCCTCAGGCCTACTCAGACCTCTCATTCTGCCTGATGGAGAAGTGGCTGGTTCTCCCTCAAGTGCTGAGTGTATGACTTTGTAGAGTGAGCCAGTGAAACACCCAGAGGTCTGGAAGTAGTGTTACAGGTTGTTTCAGCCATATCCCCTTCTCTGTACACTTAAACCATCTATACATGAACCAGGCACTCCATTCTTATGAAAGATGAGTGTTCCCTTAGCATTCTACAGTGGACACATTAGGTTAGAAATTTGTTTCTTCTCTTTTCTTTATTTCTACAAACACAATCAATCCTCTTCTGGAAAATTCCTACTACAGAGTAAAATGAAGGAAAGTCCATTTTCCCTTTCTTCTTTTCTCTATTCTCCAAGCTGGGATATATCCCTTAAAGTATTTTTAACATTTTTATTTGTGTATTTGTGTGTGTGTGTGTGTGTGTGTGTGTGTGTGTGTGTGTGTATGTGTATTCACATGTGTGTGGTACTTTCAGAGGTCAGAAGAGAGCATCAGATTCCCTGGAGTTATAGGTGGTTGTGAGCTGCCCAATGTGGGTGCTGTGAACTAAACTCAGGTTCTCTGGGAAAGCAGCGAATGTTCTCAACTGACAAGCCATCTCTTCATTCCAAGAAATTTATTCTTAATTTTGTTAGACATGACAATGGTGATGTAATCTTAGGAGTGGATTCTTCGTTTTCAGAGTTGCATGTTAGATAATTTCAGAGTAACGTGACTTGATGTCTGAAAATGTTTGTCTTTGGTTCTTTTTCAATCAGTGAACATGCACGCGCGCACACACACACACACACACACACACGTGCGCACAGATACACATATATACTTGCACACATATGCACACACATACACACATATACACACATGCACATACATGCACACACACATACAGACAGACACATGCACATACATAACGCACACATACACATGCATACACACATACACATGCATACACACACATACACATGTACATACACATACAGACATATACACACATACATATGCACATACACAATACAGACATACACATGCACACACAACATACATACACACATGCACACACACGTGTGCGTGTGCACACATACACTCACAGCCCTAGTTCATAGAGACACAAAGGTAGGTTCCTTGGGGTGTATTTGTAGCAGCCCCACTCTACAGACTCTCAAAGATACACACTTCTTCAATGCCAGCTCACAGGGGAGAGGTTAGGTGCGTCAACAGGCAGCTGTGTTGATACACTCTGACTGATGCTAAGAAGAACATGGATTTATAAAACTCCCAAGATACATGGTAAAGCAAAACAACAACAAAAAACAAAATAAAAAAACTTTTTTGTGTTTTATTTTTATTGTTCAGGAAAAGCAAAGCTCAGACTTGGCACATTCCACTCAAGCACTGTGCAGCCAGCAACACAACCAGCCCTCTCCTTTTTTTTTTTTTTAAATGAATCAGTCCTCTGTGCTTATGCTTCTTTATTTACCTAGTATATATCATTTATCTACTTGTTGATCAATTGCTGGGTTGATGCTTATACGGAAGAGAAAATAGTCTATAAAAATATGTCATTCCCCCCCCCTTTTTTTTTTTTTTTTTTTTTTTTTTTTAAAAAAAGTGGTGGCAGCTAATATGCAGGCACTGATGATGTCCTGGCTCCTGGAATTGTGTGACCACTTTCTTGTGTTTGCTCTGTCAGGCCAACATACTGATAGATAGCAGAGGTTCAGGATATCTGACCACCTGGCTTTCAGGATGCTTGGCTTGATCCCCAAGTTCGGATGCTCACAATGGCTTCCTCAACCACAAAATCACCTGGGCCTGAAATTCTCTCCAACTCCAGGAGCTCATTTTTAAAATATCCAGGTCTCTTCCCTCAGAAACTACAACCAACCTTTCAGTTCCACAGTTCTAAACCCTTTGATTCACTTAGCCACAGGTACAAAATGTGTCTAAGACAGGGCCAGGGGTTGACTTAGTGGGCAAGAACCCTTGCTGTACAAACATGAGCATCTGGGTTAGGATTCCCAGCACCCACATACAAAGCCAGACATGGCTGTGTGCACCTGTACTACGAGCACTGGTGGCCAGAGGCAGGAGAGTTATTGGACATCCAGCATAGCCTCCTAACCAGCAAGCTCCAGATTCAATGGGAGTCCCTAACTTAAGGGAATAAGGTGGAGAGTCATAGGGAAGAACACTTGTTTCTCCTCTGGACATCAACACACTCATGCACTTACACTATGCACACGCACACGTAGCACACACAGGCACATAGCACACACAGGTACGCGTGCACGCACACATTCACAAACAATAAATTTTAAGAATCATGTCTGTAAGCATATAAGCAGTCCTGGTCTTTGTCATTATTCCCTAATTACACACTGTAACACCTCAGAACATTCATGTTGTATTAGGTGTGTCATCTCAAGGTGATTTAGAACCTGGGAGGATGGGCACAGGCTCTGTGTGGCCACTAGGCCACTGCATGCAAGGGACTTGAACATCTGCAGTTGGTGGATTCTTCAGCAGCCCCAGAGCTGATCTCCTTGGATGCTAAGAAGTGACCATGAATATGTGAATAACTGCAGACAGAGACCTGAAGAAACAGCCATTCACCTTTCTCGAGCAAGTCGCTTAACTTGGATCTCTTTACTGTTCCCATCAGGGTTATTTTAGGGACACAGTGATGTACTATGGGTTCTATACCAACTCTACAATCCGGCATAGGATGGGCGGAGCATCCTACAACATGCAGCTGGCCTACATCTTCACAATCGGAGCCTGCCTGGTCATCTGCTTCTTCAGTCTACTCTTCAGGTAGAGATTCTGACCTGATCCTAAAGCTTATTTTATTTGTGTGGGTGCACGTGTGTGCATTTGTATGTGTACATGTGTACACATTAGTGGGGGTCAGAAAATTTGTCCACGTTTGAGGACAGAAAACAACTTTGGGTGTCTCTGTCCCTCAAGTACTTTCTATCTTTCTACCTTATTTGTTTTGTTTTTGTTTTTGTTTTGTTTTGTTTTGTTTTGTTTCATGTTTAATAGGATCTCTATTGGACTTGGAATATTGGACTGCATAGAGGCTTATCTGGCTGTCTCTTGAGCTCCAGGGAGCCATGTGTCCTTGCTTCCCCAGTGCTGAGATTTTAAGTGTCCACTGCCATATGCATATTACTTTTTACATGGGTTCTGGGATTGAATTCATCCTTGTTCTTGAGTGACAAATACTTTACCAACCTATCTATCTCCCCTGCCCCTAAGGCACATTTTAGACTTAGACAAACTTCAAGAAACTCCAGCAGTAATCCAAGAAGCTGGGCATAGTGGTGTACAGTGGTCATCCTAACACTTGAGATGGTGAGGAAGGAGGATTGTAAGTTCAAGGCCAACCTGGGATACATAGTGAGTCCTTGTCTCTGAGTGAAAGCTGGCCCAGAACACAGCGTCTCTGCAATGGTGACTACTGCTAGCTGTGTACTCCTTGGTTTACAGTGCAGAATACAAGGGGGATGGAAGAAGAGAGGTGCTTGTGTGCTTTCAAGGAATTAAGTGATCAGTCTAGAAACAGACAAGGTAGCTGAGCAATTGCACAGGCTAGACAAAGTGGACAGTCAGTCAGTCTGCAGAGAGGAGGCCCAAATGGGAAGTGAGCTCAGGAGTGTGTTAGCCTGTGTAGTCATCTGCAGAGGACCCTGGCATTAAGGCAATAGAAATCTGTCTTCTCACAGGTTTGGAGGCCATGAAAGGGCTAGCAAGGTTGGTTTCTTCTGAGGAAGCCTCTCCTTGGTTTATCAAAGGCCATCACTATAGTTTGTGGACCTAGGATGTGACAGGTGCAGTCTAATGGGGGAATCTTCAAGTCATTGAGGGCCTGTCCTCAGAGAGAATTGTGGGGCTCTGACCCTGGCTGCTCTCAATTTTCCACTTCCTGGCCAGGAGCTGAGCAGATTTGTGCAGCACTCTCCTGCCTGTCATGATGCATCATTATGGGTCCAGAGCAGCATGAGTAACTAGACTTTGACAGAAGCCTCTAAATCTGAACCAAAGCAAACCTTCTCTCTGTGTAAGCTGATTGTCATAGGTAAATGTGTTACAGTGGCAGAAAGCTAACTAGGACATCCACCTTTCATTGTCTTCACCATGTCCTTCACTGTACCTATCCAGTTCTAAACACCCTCCTCGTCTACTCCCTCTTTCTTCCTCCTATCTCTTCTCTCCCTCTTCCTCCTCTTCCTCCTCCTCTTCCTCCTCTTCCTCCTCTTCCTCCTCTTCCTTCTCTTCTTCCTCTTCTTCCTCCTCCTCCTTCTCCTCTTCATCTTCTTCTTCCTCCTCTTCTTCTTTCTTCTTTCATTTTCTTTTGCAGTTCTGGAGAGGACCTGTGTCTCAGGCCTCATGTAACCTCCCTGGCAGCATCATTGTTCAAAGAAAAAAATTGGACTTTATTGAAACTTGTCAAACTGGAACACATTCTCTCAGCTGTCACCCAGTGGCAATGCATCATGGGAGGGCAGTATTGGTTTCACGTCACATTGACAACATGCCCAGCTATATGCCAACAGACTTCCAGTCTGAGACACCTCATTATCTCACGACAGAGGCTAACAAATACCTCCTGCCATGGCTCTTGTGGTTTTCTGACTGATGTCTCCTCAGGATTCCCATTTCCTGACTCCTAGAACCCATGGGCATGTTATTTTGTATGTTCATCTGCAACACACACACACACACACATACACACACACACACACACACAGAGGATATGGATATTGTAGGGGTGATGGCAAGATGTCACAGGTTGGCCTTCTTCTGAAGGATCTAGAACTGAGCCCATTTCCTCACCCTCTCCAGCTTCAAGGAGCTTCCCTCCATCTTTTGCTTGCAGCCCCTCCCCCACTTTCAAGGCCAGCAGATACACCTCTCCCTTCCCTCTGACTTTTCATCTCCTTCTTCAGGGACCCACTTGGATAATCCAAGACACCCCTACCCATGTTTAAGGTCCTTAATCAACATTTGTAGAGGTCATGTGTTGATTTGTTTTTGAGACAAGGCATCCCTATGTAGCCCAAGCCAGCTTGAACTCACTATGTAGGTCAGGCTGGCCTCAGACTTGCAAAGTTTTTGTTGTAGAATAGAAGATGTCCACCTCTCTGGCCAGAGCCCGTTCGTGTTGTGTGATGGTTAATCTTTGCCAACTCCATTAGACTAAGAGATGCCTCTATTACTAAATCATTCTTTGGTATCTAAGAGGATGTTTCCAGAGATGACTAAAGGGGAAAGGGTCACCATGAAGGTGGGAACATAGTAGGAACCCAGATGAGACAAGGAATAGGGGTAGGAAGCTGAGCAGTGCAGAGCTCTCTCTGCTCCCTGGTTACAGAGAGGTAAGCAGCTTGCCTCTCCACCAACTGTTCTGCCTCACCCTAGCCTAGGAACTGTGACTCCAAGTGACTGTGGATATGAACCCTTGAGTTGTGTACGACAACAGTTTTGTCAATTCTCTCTCTCTCTCTCTCTCTCTCACACACACACACACACACACACACACACACACACACACACACGCACACATAAGCACGTAGAAACCAGAGAACAACCCTGGGTCTCTTCTTAGATGTTGTCCATCTCCTTTGAGACAGGATTTCCTACTAGCCTGTACCTAGACTGGCTGGCCAGTTAGGTTCAGGGGTAGACCTGTCACTGTCTCCTCAGATCTGGGATTATGAGCACATGCTTCCATACTCTGCATTCTTACTTTGGCTCTGGGGATCCAAACTCAGGTCTTTGTGTTTGCACAGCAACAATTTTACTGTTTGAATCATGTCTCCAGACCCTTCTGTACTTCTGGTCCCAGTAATGTGAGATTGTGCCCCTGTGGTGTATTAAGCAATAGCTTGATAATCTTGTGTTGTAGCAACATGGATGGTACTCTCATAATATCTCTATGAGGTTATACTGTTGTTATTCCTATCATACAGATGTGAAAACAGAGGCCCAGAACACTTAATGGGGCAAAGAGCCCTCTATTGGCAGACTTCAGGCTTTCCGGCTATGCCTGTTTGATGCTGTCACCTGTACAGCATTGTGCTGGTGATTCCCCTTTCTTTGAGGGAAGAGTTTGGACTGCCCATATTGCCTTTTGTTGTCAGTGAGTGACATATCTCATCCCTGCATGCCTCAACACCTTCATAATAATGCTTGGACGTCTTGGTTTCTGCCTTCCCCAGCATGGCCAAGTACTTCCGGAACAACTTCATCAACCCCCACATATACTCCAGAGGGATTGCTAAGCTCATCTTTTGCTGGGACTTCACTGTCACCCATGAAAAAGCTGTAAAGCTAAAACAGAAGAATCTGAGCACGGAGATCAGAGTAAGTCCCAGACTCCAGGGTCCTCCCCACAAAGTCCTCCTCCACCAGCCTTCCACACCCCTGCATATATACAGCTTTTTTTCTTCTTCCCCTCCCTCTCCCTGCCTTTCCTTCTCTTTCCCATTTCCCTTTCTCTTTGCTTTTGAGATAGGGTTTCAGCCAGGCTGAGGTGTGTACACCTTTAATCCCAGCACCTCAGGAGGCAGTGGCAGGTTGATCTCTGTGAGTTCTAGGCCTGCGGGGGTGGAGGACTGGGGTGGGGATAGGGGGAGCATTCATGTGTATCACAAGCTGACCTGGAATTTAAGATCCTCCTTCCCCTCCCTGGTGCTGAGATTATAGACCTTTGCCTCCACTCATGATCTTGTCTATAAAATATTTTATTATGGATAATACCTAATGCCAGCCAGTGCATGGGGACATCATGTCAGGCTCTATGATTGTTTCAGCCTCCACTGAGCCAGTTTAGCAATTCCTCCGAAAACACGTCCAGTTCTCGAGCTTCCTCATTTCTACCCTGGAGCGGTGATTTTCCACCTGGAGCAACCTCAGGGGGCGGTTGGGTTATCTCTGAAGACCTTTTTCAGTTGCTACAATTAGGGTAAAGGTTCAATGGTGTCTAGTGGGTGGAGGTTTGGGATGCTGTGAAGCACCCCATGAACAAGGAAAGCACAGTTGTCATGCCAAATGCAGAGGCTGAGCTGCCCTGGCCTACAGAGACACACTCATTTCTCAAAAGGAGTGAAGCAGCCAGGTGTAGTGGCTCATGCCTTTAATCCCAGCATCGGGAAGGCAGACGCTGGAATCCCAGGCCAGCCTGACCTACAAAATAGGAAGTTCCAGGTCAACCAGGGATGCAGAGTGAAACCCTATTTCAAAAAAACAAAGCAAAACAGCAATGACAGTAAAGCCGCCAAAACAAAATAGAATAGAGCAGTAGTTATAAATTATCAATAAGTGAGCTTTGACGACTGATTTAACTTCTTCCCCGTGTGGTTCTCGGAATTGTTCATTTAAGAAAAGGCTTCTGTTGAGTGTTTTGTTATGGTGTACACCTGCCGTACTGGGGAAGCAGAGGCTGGGGGATTGTGCGTTTAAGGGCAGGCTTGGCTACACAGTAAGACCTTGTTTCTCCCAAACACAAAGATAAAAGAGAAGAAAGGCAGGAAGAAAATGACTGAAGGAGGAAGGGAAGGAGGGAAAGGAGAGGGAGGAAGGATAGAGGGAGGAAGGGAAGGATGGAGAAGATGAAGAGAGACAATGAGGAGGGAAGGAGAGGAGGAAAGAGAAAGAAGGGACAGAGGAGGCAGCACAGAAGAAAACACACCACGACCATGGCTCTCTTACGTTTCTCTGTTCCTCCAAGATGGAAATGGAGTTTGAGGTCCTTGTGCTTCTCTGCAGTTCTGAGGTTCCCCCTTGGTCTCCCATGATCCACCTTGCAGACTTGCAGCACAGACTTGCCCTGCAGCTCCTGTGTGGTCTGGGCTGGCCCTGTATTCCAGAGGATCTCTGCTGACAAGCAGGGAAGGACCAATGGGTCCCATTGACTGTCTGGCATTTGCAGGAGAACCTGTCTGAGATCCGCCAGGAGAACGACAGGCTCACACTCAACCAGCAGCTGACCCGATTTTCTGTTCACGTAGCTGCTTGGCTCGTCTCTACTGGAGTGACCGCAGCCTGCTGTGTAGCTGTATACTACTTGGCTGAGTATAACTCTGAGGTAACCCTAAGGGCCAGACAGAGAGAACTGGGGAGGACTGGGAGGCTGCTGGGCAGATGCAGAGCAGAGGCCTCGAGCTGGGCCCTGTGACCAGCAGCAGCTGTACCCATAGAGCCTGGCTTCAAACTGAGGAACCAATCCTCTTCTCACAGC
The DNA here is from genome assembly GCA_030674055.1 of Rhabdomys pumilio. Classification (NCBI taxonomy): domain Eukaryota; kingdom Metazoa; phylum Chordata; class Mammalia; order Rodentia; family Muridae; genus Rhabdomys; species Rhabdomys pumilio. The sequence continues at coordinate 107,009,907 of JANHMN010000003.1, forward strand.
CAGACCTGCACTGAGGAGTCCCCATGGTGTGCTGCACATCACAGGGCAAAGTGCACCAGGCTCCTGTGGAGGTGGGACTTTGGCAGAGAGCTGGAATCAAGTTCTCAATTCTGTTTTGTTGTTTTGTTTTGTTTTGTTTTGTTTTGTTTTGTTTTGTTTGGGGGGCCAGACATGGTGCCGCATGCCTTTAATTCCAGCACTTGGGAGGCAGAAGCAAGCAGAGCTCCATGAGTTCGAAGTCAGCCTAATCTACATGGTGAATTCCAAGGATAGTCAAGCCTACATGTTGAGATCCCGTCTCAACTCCCCCAACCCAACACACATATAATTAATAATACCAATGATAATATAACAACAATAATAAAAGAGTGGCAGGAGAAATCCCACAGTGTTTAGTTTCCTTGCCTCCTGGCTAAAATAGCTTCTGTTTCCACAGCAAGAGAACTCAGTTTCGTAACTCAAGGTATCCTGGTAAGGAGAGCCAAGTCTGAGCAGAGCTGTTCTCGTTTTGCTCTGTTGGCATGAAACATTTTAAATAAAACCAAGTTGGAGAGGGAAGGACTTACTTACTTACATGTCCAGGTCACAATCCATTCCTGGGGGTGGAGACAGGAACCATGGGTAAACAGTTTGTGGCTCCCTCACAGGGTCATGCTTAGCTAGCTTTCTGATACAGTCCAGAAACACCTGTCTCAGGATGGTGCTGCCTACACTGAGCATGGCCGTCCTGCATCAACCAACAGGCGGGACACTATCCCGCACACACACACACCCGAAGGCCAATCTGATCTAGGCAATTCCCCAACTGAGGTTCCCCTTGGCACTTGACTCTAGGTTGTATCGGATAGACAAGAAAAACTAACTGGCACACTGCTCTGATCTTGTGCTTCCTTGCTGGGTGACCCTGGGAAAATGTATTTACCTCTCTGAGACTCAGTATGCCTCAGAAAAACTGTGCGTGGGGTTTTCTACTTCAGACCCTCTGAGAGTGGAGAGGGTCCATAGCTCTGTAGACCTCTCAGGGTTATCCCCCCATCCCACAGTTCCTGAAGACGCACAAGAACCCTGGGGCGGTGTTGTTACTGCCCTTTGTTGTGTCCTGCATCAACCTGGCCGTGCCTCGCTTCTACTCTATGTTTCGCCTGGTGGAGAGGTATGAGATACCGAGACAGGAAGTCTACGTCCTCTTGATCAGGTAGGTGTGCTAAGCCTGGTTTTAGCTCATTTCCTGGAGCTAGAAGGAGTTCCATTCAAATGTCAAAGTTCTGTTTCTGAAGGAAGGCATTCCAGGAATGATGTGTCACGTGCTGGGTTAACAGCTGCCTTTGTTGGGTTTTTATTGCTGCAATGAAACATCATGGCCAAGTTGGGAGGAAAGGGTTATTGGGCTTTCACTTCCGCACTGCTGTTCATCACTGAAGGAAATCAGGACAGGAACTCACACAGGGCTGGCCCAGGGATTTACCTAACCCTCAAGTATAGCCCCTGTGATAGGGGTCCTGCCTAAGCAGCCCTGGTACTCATTGCTTCGTGCAGGAGAAGGCATATCTATCAAGACAGAAGGGAGGATGTTCTTGGTGACTCACCAGCTCAAAGCCAGCACTCCTTGGTGATGTTCATTCGTATGTAAAGAGCTGTGTTTGATGAACAAAGACCAAAGCTACCTACCCAGGTTCTGTTGGTCCTTGTGGCCTCTTCCTAACTCCTGGCTCTGACCATGGATCTGCACAAAGTGTCCCCACTGATGACTTCCAGAGACGTTCCTCTCTGTGGCCTCTGGTCCAAGGCCCGTATGCTAGCCTCCTTTTCTATCTGTCTCCTTATTGTGTCCCACACCGGCCTTCCAAGTGTTCTCAGACAGGTCTAGCTCCATAGCTTCCTCTGCTTTGGCTGTTCTCTCTGCCTAAAATTCTCCTCCCACATAACAGCCCTGGGTCTCACTTCCTGACTTCATTTTCACTCCTCCTCAAGTGTTGTCCCTTCATGGACTTCTTCCCTACCACCCTCGTTCCTTACACGTTCTTCTACTTCATAGTAATTTGTCTGTGGGGAAGGAAACTCGGGGGGGGATCCGGAGGGCGCGAGGTCCCACGAGGGCCTCCGGTGGTGTCCCGCCACACTTCCCACATCGCTGGCAGAAGGTCCCACATGCATGCAGCCGCCGCGGCGGCGCGAGGTCCCACGAGGGCCTCCGGTGGTGTCCCGCCACACTTCCCACATCGCTGGCAGAAGGTCCCACATGCATGCAGCCGCCGCGGCTGCGCAGAGAAGGGTCCAGGGTTCCAAAGTTCCAAAAGCTGGCAGTCTGGTGGCAGGCACAGGAAGGCCCAGGCAACACGTGGAGTTTTCCAAGGCTTTTATTGTTCATGGTGTGGTGAATGGGTGTAAATGGTATGCGCTCCCCCCCATATCCCCCCCCACTCCCGCAAAACCCAGGCTCCCTTGACTTTTTATAGGGAGGGGGGAAGGGGGAGGGGATAACTTAATTAGCTACGCCCCCTAGCCTTTAGGTAACTCATTAATATTTTAATCTCTGGAGGTGGAGACCTGCTAATCACGCCCTCTACCTGTGTGCTACATGAGCAAAGGCACAGGTTAAATAAAGTTACCTCATCCAGGGCCCAACATTTATCTATTATCTCTTCTAGCAATGTGCACGTATGTGTGCCTCCCTGTCTCTCTCTGTGTGTCTCTGTCTGTCTGTCTCTTTCTCTTTCTCTGTCTCTCTCTGTCTCTCTCTGTCTCTGTCTCTCTGTCTCTGTCTCTCTCTCTCTCTCTCTCATGCACACACAGCATATGGGGAAATTGATTTACTATTTACAGTACCTGGCCATACCAGATGCTCAAGAGTAATAAGTGAATGGCTGACTCAATAAATCAGTGAGTCAGTCATTTTCTATTTATATTATGAAAATTCTAACCGTAAATGATTTTTTTGTATCACCATTATTCCTCCCAATCCACCCACAGGGCAGGAGTCCACTTTCTTAGGTGGGATGGTTAATATTGATTATCAACTGGACAGTATCTGTAATCATTTAGCAGACAGATCTTTGGGCATGTCTGTGAGGGAATTTCTAGATTGGGTTTTTGGAAGTGGGAAGAGCCATCCCAGCTGTGAACACCCCTAAATTCTGAGGGCTAGGTTTCCAAACTGAATGAAAAGCAAAGAATGAGCTAAGCACAGGATTAGCTGTCTCTGCTTCCTGACTGTGTATGCAGTGTGACCAGCTGCTCATGTTCCTGCTGCCAGGTCTTCCCTTCTGTGATGGACTTCACCCTCAAACTGTGAGCCAAACAAAACAAAACCCTCTTTAACTCACTTCTTACCAGGTATTTGACCACAGCAATGAGAAAGGTACCTAATACATTAGGCATGCATGAAGGGGTAAATGTTAGAGGTTGCTGTCACACTTGAAGTTTGGGTAAGATAGGTACCTGTGATAGAGCTATAAAGTTTAAGGGAGATGATTTATTAAGGGCCTCAGTAGAACATCTTGGGTAAGTATTCTATAAATAAATATTAAGCACATTTCTTATTACTATAATGGAATGTAATGGAAGGGAAACTGGTTCATTTGCAATGTTGACAGAAGAGTGTATTGGTCAGAACAGATTAAGTTTTGCTGCAGTAACAATCTTCCCCAAGTCTCGGTGGCCTGAGGCACAAAGGCTTACTTCCTGCCAGTGTTACCCGTACCTTGTAGACTGGAGAGAGGGTTATGTGCATGCTAATCAGGAAGAGACCAGGTTGAGGCATCAGTGCACATCTAAGATAGTACTAACTGCCATTGCAGAGAAGGACAGTGTGTTCTGGAAACTCTCAGAGTAACATGCAGTGCTCAAGGCTAGAACTGACACATGGCCCATCTGCTCATAGTTCACTTTCTAAAACTCATCTCATGGGCATATTCAGCCTCAGAGCTAGGTAGGCAAAAATGTAGAAATGTGTGTCCTATCAAATGGCTCCAGGGAACAGGAGACTACCAATGAGTGTGACCAACGAGGGTGACCAGAGCTGTCTTCTCTTCTGTTATTTAGAAACATCTTTCTGAAGATCTCTATTGTTGGAATTCTTTGTTACTATTGGCTCAACATCGTGGCCCTGTCTGGCGAAGAGGTGAGATTTATGTGTTGATCTATTCTGCCTCGAGTTTTGTTTCTTGGCCTTCAATCACCAAAAAGACTGAGCTTCCTGACAGCCATCACACTTCATTTTGGGAAGAGGAGAAGAGAGAAGCTGGTCTGGGAGGCAGCATAAAGCAGGAGGGCTTTGTGGAAGAGCTGAAATGCCAAACATTCAGTCTCTTTAGCTTCAGTATCTGTAAGACAGGTACTACTCACTATCAGGGGTAGTGCGAGTACCGTGGCCAACTGTTGGTAGTCATACAACAGACTGAAATTTCTATGCTAATCTTTCCAACTAGCCTGAGGTTGGGCACAAGATCCTTCTGGAGGTTTGGTGAGTTATGTCCATACTCCAGACACTGTGGGCTCTGCTGATATGTAGACGTGTAGCTCACCTGCACTGTCACATCCTAACCCTGACTGTCCCTCTCGAACACTCAGCATGGCTTTTCTCTTCCTCCAGCCTCAGACCATGGGTTTCTAGTCCTTGCACCTCACAATGCTGCCCCATGTGGCCTCAAGAGAAAGCTAATCCTGTTGCTTCCTTGGAATGCCTCTCCTTCTACCTTCTACTTGTTTCCTGTGACAAATAAAACAAAACAAAAACCCCTTATCATACAGAGTGTCTAGGTTGTGACAAAGAGTAAGAGATCTCTTATTTCTTTGACTCCACTTCCAGTACTGAGGCACTCTGGGTCCCTGAGAGCCCACATTGGCCAAAAAACATTGCTATGTCTGCACTCAAATTATTTGCATAACATAGTATTTTCACCTAATCCTAATCATCAAAGATGTTCAAAACCAGCTTTTTGAGTTAGGATGTTAGAGAAAATATCATGTTATACTTCTGTCCACCCATTTATTCTTCTGTCCATCTATTCATTAATTTATGTGTCATCCCTCCATTCATTAACCCAGTGATCCACTTATTCAATTATCATCTATCCACCCAATATTCATCCATTCATTCCTCTATCCATCTATCCACCTATGCACGTATCTTTCCATGCAATCATTTATCCAGTCATGTTCCCATCCATCTACTGACTCTTATTTCCCCCTTCGTCTACCATCTATCCATTTTCTATTCATCTGTCTACCCATCTATCCATCCATGAATCCTTAGGCTATATATGGAAAGCTTCCATCTTCTTCAGCTAGATATGGAAGGTGCAGGTGTGTCCTCTCATAGTTCTGACTTCCTGTAGAGGTTGCTGTCTACCAGCTCACACCAGCTCGTGCAAACCTCTAGTCACTCTTAAAAATAACATTTTCATTACTTGCAAGTTTCATATTTTTGTACAACGTAGAAGTCAATAAGCAGAAAGCGGAGAGACATTCTTACCCCTCCATGCTTCTTACTCTCCTGAAGAAAATGCTTAGCCCTGGTGGGGAAATGGGGTCTAGGAGGGGCAGGGCAGACATGGAGTATCTCAGAAGTAGAGCTTATGAGATGAGAAGACTTTAGTACCTGTGAGCAGCAAGCCTTACGGGGTATGGAGGGAAGTACAGAAACATGCACACACGCATGCGCGCACACGCGTGGCTGTTTTGCAGATTAAATCTTCTTTTCTGGGGACAGAGAGTGGTCAAATTGAGTCCACAATGACTTCTGATCTGGACCACCAGCCCTGATCCTCATTCATGTCTGCCTTCCAGTGCTGGGAGACCTTCATCGGCCAGGATATCTACCGGCTCCTTCTCATGGACTTCGTGTTCTCCTTGGCTGATTCCTTACTGGGAGAGTTTCTGAGGAGGTAACTGTTAATCAGTTGTGAGTGGCACTGTAACCAGAGCCTGATTCCTGACCGAGCAGAAAGTGTGGGGAATGGGGGAGGGTGCTGCCTTGCCTGCTGTGTGTGTCTAATCTGCCCATTGTTCTTTGGGCGTTGTTCTCTTCTGTGCTACATTTCACCTCAACATGACAGCTCACTAGGTTTAGGTTGACCCTGTCCAACCTTCTCTTTGGACAAAAATTCCAGAAATAAAGCAGAAATGGGGTGACTTGGAATCTATCTATCTGTCTGTCTTTGGTCTGTGATGTGGGAATGGAAATCAGGGCTTCCAAAAGCAGGGCAGTTACTGCACCACTGAGCTGCTTCTCCCACCACATGTGTATTATTGTTGAAGATTGTTTTATTTGTTTATTGTTTATGTACATGCACCCAAAGGAAATGTCAAATTCCCCAGAACTGGAGTTAATTGGCAGTTGTGAGCCAGTCAGTCAGAGTCCTGCGGACTCAACCTGGATCTTCTGCAATAGCAGCCAATACTCTTAATAGCTGAGCCATCTCTCCAGCCCATGCTAAAATCCTTATCTGCTGTAGATGATTTTAATATTCTAGTGTGTATTCCTCCATATTTGCAGGTGGGGTTGTTGTTGTTGTTGTTGTTGTTGTTGTTTGAAACAGAGACTTGCTACACAGCACAGGCCAGCCTTGGACTTATAGTAAACCTCCTCCTCAGCCTCAAGTGCTGGAATTATAGGTGTGTACCACCACCCCCCCCAGCTAGACTGATTTCCCTCCCAGATTTCTCTACATACACGTTGCCACACATGTACATACTACATCATACTCTATAATCTCCAAAAAAAAAAATGCAGTTCTTGTGGTTTTCCTGCGCAGAGCATAAGGATCCTGATTTAAGGTTAGTAGGATCCTGGAGACAATGCTTTTATGTAGCAGACCGTGTTGGATATACTTAGCTCATTGTTTTAAGATAATTAAGTCACTGGTGTTTGTTTTAGGTCAATGTACAGGACTGAGGCGCTGTGACCATTGGCCAGATGTGGTTCTTTTTTTATTTCTATTTTTTGCAATGCTGGGATGGAGAGAGACACAAGGCCTCAAAGTGCTAAGTGATCACCCCACTACCGAGTCATACCCGAGTCCTGCGTGGCTTCTGCTTCACTTTTATTCATTCACCTTATAGTAATTTGATGTGCACACCTCTCTTCTTTCTAGGTGTTGCTTTTGCTGAGGCTGTAACCCAAGGTCTGGGACTTGTGCGTTCTCTCCCACTAAGCAACACCCCAGTCCTGGACACTCCTGTGTTGCCTCTAGCTTTTCTAGAGTGAGATGTCATGATCTAATGCCAGGTTTTCTCTGTGGAGAAGCGTTTTTGTTGTTTAACAGACTTTGGGGGAGATGGAAACTGCCATATGGTATAATGAAATCTGGCTGAAGAGATGGCTCAGTGAGTGAAATGTTTATCATACAAACATGAGGACCTGAGTTCGAATCCCCAGAACCCACATAAAACCAGTCGTGGTAACACATATATAATTCCAGTGCTCCCAGTGGGTGACAGGAACACCCCAACCCTCAAACTACTCCTCCGAAGACCCATCTCAGACAAGGTAGAGTGTGAGGGATAATACTCGATATGGCCCTGTGATTTCTATATGTACACTGTGCCATGTGTGCATGCACATAAATGTGCAGATACATGCATACACATATCAGACACATGAACAAAGATTTAAAACAACCATAGTAAGAGAAGAAAAAAGAGCATGTCATTAAAGAATGATCTGAGCCAGGCCGTGGTGGCACACGCCTTAATCCCAGCACTCCAGTGGCAGGCCCAAGCAGGCAGATCTCTGTGAGTTTGAGGGGAGCCTGGTCTACAGAGATAGTTAAAGGAAAGCCAGGGCTACACAGAAAAACCTTGTCTCAAAAACCCAGACCGAAACCCAAACCAAAAAAAATGTGAGTCTTGGTGGGTCAGCAACGTGCCAGGGCTGGGCAGGGCAGGCCCCACTCCCAAGAGCAGTTGGGCAACACAAACTGGACTTGACAGTAAGAGAGAAGAATTCAGAGTTGGGTGGGTAGGAAGGTGGTGGGTTGTGTGATAGTCTCAAAGAGATAGTCTCAAAGATTTAACAAAAATATTATTGAAGAAAATAGGAAAAAAAAAGATCAAGTTTCCCCAAAGTATACAGTGAGCCCATTTTCTTCTTTGCAGAACACAGACCATCACTGGCTCCAGAGCAGCACCCATACCCACAGCTTAGGTGGCTCAGTGGCAGAGTGCATGCTTAGCATATGCAAGGCCCCAGCCTCAGCACCAAAAAAAACCCAAAGTTTTTAAAAATGCATTTGTCAGAGGTGCTCAGTTTATCTGCTTCATGGGGAAAAACAAAAACTAATAAGCAAAGAATGGGTAACTAGAAAGTCGGTGGGCCAGCTGAGCTACGGAGGGCAGGTTGCATTGACCGCAGTAGTCCCCTACCTGACTGCCTTGTGTTAGGCCTGCATCTGCCCATTTAACTCCACTACTGAAGAGCTTGCTGTAGACCGGGGCCTTCAGCATTTGCTCTGGAACCTGCAGCTTCATTCTTAACTATTGAGGGTCCCCGCTGCTGTTTGTCATGGTTGGTGGAGGTCTCTGAATTGTTCTTTGAATACTAAGCCCAGTTCATTTTCCCAGGCTCATTGGGATGAAGTTCATCACCAGTCTCAGCCTACAGGAGTTTGACATTGCCAGGAATGTTCTAGAACTGATCTATGCACAAACTCTGACCTGGTAAGTTTCTTAGTGCAATGGTGGAGTGCCCACAGACACTTTCCACATGGGGGAGGACTTGGGAGTCTTCGTTTTAGGTCCCTGATCTGTTGTTTAAAAATCTGCATAGGTGACAGCAAACACAGCTAGTCTGAAAGCTGGGAACATAGCATATGTTCTAGATTATTCTTTGCCTTCAAGAAACCCTGAAGATATCAGGTGAGAGTCAGTTTAGGGCAGGGAAGCCACCTTGAGACCTACAAACCATAGGCAGCTACAGTCCTGTGTCTGTGTGTGTGTGTGTGTGTGTGTGTGTGTGTGTGTGTGTGTGTGTTTGTATACATGAGTGTGAGTTTGTTCATATATGTGTAGACACATGTATGTGTGTATACATGTGGAGACCAGAGAGAAATCTTGTTGTGCCTCAGAAACTGACCATTCTTTAAAAAAAAAAAAAAAAAAAAAAAGATTTATTTATTTTATGTATGTAAGTACACAGTCGCTCTCTTCAGACACACTAGTAGAGGGCATCAGATCCCATTACAGATGGCTGTGAGCCACCATGTGGCTGCTGGGAATTGAACTCAGGACCTTTAGAAGAACAGTCAGTGCTCTTAACTGCTGAGACGTCTCTCCAGTCCCAACTGTCCACTCTTTTAAAGACTTTTTTTTTAGGTAAGGTTTTTATCTGGAACTCACCCAGTAGGCTAAGCAAGTGAGGAAATCCTTGGAAGCCCTCATCTCTGCCTATCCAGGTCTACCATTGTGTCACATGCTACCATGCTTGGCTTTTTAAATATAGGCTCTAGGGCTTGGACTCATTCTTACTTACTTACCTACCGGATGGGCATGTTACCAATTAGGCTGTGACCCCAGCTCCATGCAGTTCTTACAATGAAACAGAATCACCAATGTGAAAGTATTAGGGGACGATTTGGACTTAAAGTGGAGCCACCATTAATGGGCCCTTATAAAATAGGACCAAGAGAGGCTTCTGAATCCTTCTATCATGTGAGGATAGTGAGAAGGCTCAATCCATGAACCAGGAAGTGAGCTTCACTGAACACTGAATCCTGCCAGCCCCTCAATCTTGGACTTTGGGCTTCTCAAATTTTGAGCAATAAACCTATGTTGTTCTAAAGTTAACCAAATAAAGGTGTTTTGTCATAGTGTTCCAAATTAGTAAATCAATTGCCAATACTATTTTTTTTTAGATTATGTATATGGGTGGTTTTCCTGGATGTATGTATACCATGTGTGCGTATTGCTTGCATAGGGTATCAGATGCCCTGGAACAGGAATTACAGATGGTTATCAGCAGCCATATAGGTGCTGGGAATTGAACCTGGGTCCTCTGAGAGAGCAGTCAATATTATTAATCATTAACCCATCTCTCCAGCCGTATATGCATGAGTGCGTGCGTGCGTGCGTGCGTGCGTGCGTGTGTGTGTGTGTGTGTGTGTATGTATGTATGTGTCTTCCTCTTCTGCAACATAGCCTGAGCCTTAGGTGTGCAAGTGTTTTGTAGACATATCTATTGGAACAGGGCTCTACAACTCTGCAGTTTGATTGGCTGTGATTTTCTATAGCAATCTTCATGTGTGGCAAAGAGAACTTTCTTTGAAGAAGGGCAAACACTACATTTATCTGTGGCTATATGGATAAATGTTTGTCTGTTAAGGACACATAGGTTGTTGTTAAGGATCATCATAGCTAGCTTTCTTATACAGCCCAAGGATGTACAAGACCACCTGCCTAAGGATGGTACCACCTACAGTGGGCTGGTCCCTCCTGCATCAATTGCCAATCAAGACAAACCCACACAGATATACCCATAGGCTAAACTTTAATTGAGGCTTGCCTCTCAGATGACTCCAGGCCATGTCAAGTTGACAATGAAAGCTGTTCATGATGTACTCTTCAAAGGAGAGCACCCCATAAGTGTTATCATAGTAAAACCAGAAGCACCTAAAGGTTGCCCAACATGCAATTGGCATTACTGTCGAAAAACAAGTGTAGGGTTCTTTATATGTTGAAGCACTCTGAGAGAAGAAAGAATTTCCTTAAATGGATAAAGAAAAATGTTTAAAAAAAAAAGAAAAAAAGGAAAGAAAGAATCTAAAGAGAAAGGTACCTAAGTTCATGTGAGGTGCCACCCTGCTGTCAGAAGAGGGAGAGGAAGGGAAGAAGTCTGTACTGTTAGACCTTATGATTCCTGTAATAACAGATTTAAAATAATAATAATAATTATTATTATTATCTACTGAAAAAATAGTAATGGTGGCAAATTACCCTACCTGGGTAAAAATGGGGTCTCCAACTGCCAACCACTTGAAGACACCTCCCCCCCCAAAATGTAAGTGGTAAGCCAGGAGTGTTACATTTAAAAATAGCCAGATGAGAGAGCTTGCCTTGAAAGAAGACAGATGTCTGAGGACAATGCCTGAAGTTGACCTGTGATCTCTACATGTGTGCCCTATGTCCACCCATGCCTGCATCCCCAACAAATGCACAAACATACAAGCTTGCACATGTATATACACACACACATTGCCATTATGATTAATGATTGATTGATTGATTGACTGAGACAGTGTCTCATTTTATAGCCTAGCTAACCTGGAACTCACTCTGTAGACCAGGCTGTCCGGAACTCACAGACATCCACCTATCTCTGCCTTCCAAGTGCTGGGATTAAAGGTGTAAACCACCATGCCTGGATTCAACCATTCTACTTTCTGGAATTTTTTGAGCTGCCTATTGTTAAGCACAGTTGAAAAATGGTATTATTTTCTTTCTCCATATAAATTGCAGACTTAGTCATCTTAGATTTTAGGTATCCTCCCCATCCCACCCCCCATTTTTTTTTTCCTTTCAATACCTGAGATCAAGCCCAGGGCCTTGTGCTTGCTAGGTGAGAGCTCTACTTCTGAGTTAAATCCCCAACTGTAAAAATTGTCTTTAATGATGAATTTTTGTTTAAAAACAAACAAACAAACAAACAAACAACCCAGTGTGATAACCGAGGAGAGTGTGCAGGGGGCCACGGCCAAGGTAAGGAAAGTGTGCTTCCCAGCCTCAGTCTTCTTTTGCACAACACTGCCACCTGCCAGCTTGTTCGCACGTCTCCACATCACCTGATTAATATTTTAAATTCATTGCTTCTTTTTACTCAAATCCATAAAATATTTACTCAAATACATAAAAATACATAAAAGTTGTATTAAATCTTTGAGAATTTCGTATGTTATATCTTGATAATATTCACCTTCTTCCTCCATCCCCTCTCAGACTCAACCCCCATTCCATGCCCTACCTAGTTTTACATCGTTATTTTTTCTAAGAAAAAACAAAGCCTATCCAGTCCTATTAAGAGTGCCAATATACACCTGAATATATGTGTGTGGCCAACCACTGGAGCATGTTAGACCTAGTAGGGGCCACACCCTTAAAGGAAAGTTGACTCTCCATCTTCTGGTAGCTGTCCATTTCCACTAGCTCCTCAGCCAAGAGTGGGACTTCATGCCCACTTCCCTTCTCCAGGCTGAGATTTTACCTGGCTCGAGCTTGCGCAGGTCTTGTGTGTGTTGTCACAACTGCTCTGAATTCATATGTGCAACTGCCTGCTCTGGTGTGTCCAAAAAACACTATTTCATTGTGGTCATCCATTGTCCCTGGCTCTTAGTCTGACCATAGTTACCCATGAGCCTTGGAAGAAAGGGATGGGATCCAGATGCCCCATTTAGGGTTAAGCACTCTGAAGTCTCTTATTCTCTGTACCTTGACTAGTTGTGGGTCTCTATTAATCAACATAACTGCAACAGGAAGTGTCTCTGCTGAGATTTGAGAGATGCCCTGATTGTGGGTATAACAGTAAATCATTAAGACTCAGCTTAACACTGTGTCCATTTATCAGCGTTATTAGTAGTTGGAGCTATGATCTGTCTGAGTCTTAATGATTTACTTGAAATACAAGTTCCAGGGATGAGTTTCACCTTGTGGGCAGAACTTAAGTCCAAGCAGTGAGTGGTTGGTTACCTCTATAACAGTTGTACCACTATTGCATCAGTGGGCATATACATATATGCCAGGCCAGTCCTTGTTGCAGCTTCCAGGGCCCACAATTGGGTGAGATTGGTGGTTACTTTTCTTCTTCAGGAGCCTGCATAGCGCCTTCTAACACTAGCAAAGTTAGCAGTAACCATAAAGCTTCCAGATGAGCACAGCTCCATCTCTCCATGTTCTATGATGTCTTCAGCAATAGGATCTTACCATCAACCCATGGAAAGTGACCAAGAGCATGGACAATATTGACAATATTGGGGGTGTCTATGGGACCCCACTGGTCAATGCTACTCCAATAGAGGTAACCCATTCCTAGTATGGGGTTTTTTATTTGTTGTTCAGTGGTGTCTAGTAGAGCCATTGTCACCTCATTACAAGGTGACTGCACTTCCGCTCTTTTTATACATGTGTATGCTTATAGCTTAGAAGCTTCTGCAGTAGTCATCTTTCATAAGACGTTTTCAGGAGGTCTTTATTTTAGTTATTACTCTCCATACTCCTGCTTCTCCCTTGCCCTCCCATACCTACCACATGCAACCATTCTTGTTTCATTAGTCTCCTTTCCTCTTCCCATTGTTGCTGCTTCTTACCTCCCTCTCCGTGAATGTCCCTCTCCACATTTGCTTTGAATCTTTGGATATGTGTTTCATTCAAATACCCATGCAAGTCAAATATATTTTAAACCATCTTTACTTTACTCTCATAAATGGAAAACTAATGCCAGATTATGTAAATCGTAAGTTACTGGAAAAATTGAAACAACCCTGTCCCAAACAGTCCTTAGACCCTGGCTATATGTTCTTGTCTTCTGAGACTGTCAGTTTAATGACTGCTCCTCATAGGTGTGTAGGTGATGGAGGTGTTACAGTGGGTATGAATGCTTTTGCTGTGTAGGCATAAGGACCTGAGTTCAGATCTCAGCACCCACATGTAAGCCATTATGGCCACATGTGCCACTACAACTCAGCACTGTGTTGCAGGGAGATGGAAGATTGTTAGGGATATTGCTGGCCACCAGCCTAGACCCATGTTTGGAGGGAGACACCCTTCCCCATCTCAAAAGAGTAAGATGAAGAGTGATGGGCAAGGACACCCAATGTCCTTCTTTGATTCTGCACACATATGTGGGCATTCATTGCACACACATATGCTATACACACATAGATAAAAATTAAAAAAAAATTATAAAGTGTGGGGGTTGGCAGGTGTTGGGCATTAAAGCCATCCTGGCACCAAGCTTCCTTGGGAATACTACAAGAGAGTTGGAAAGCAAAGACTTCCTGACCTGTACCTCAGTGCACTTTATTGTCTAGTCCCTGCAGGCCTTCTCATGCACCGTGGAAAGGATGGAGGTCACACGTGGGAAAGATGACCTCACATTTGAGACACACTAGATTAGGGCACGTTGAAGGGCGTCTGATGGTTTAGTAGCTGTGCGGTGTGGTGGAAGGATGTTCTCTCTTTCTCTCTGCAAAGCCTTCCCAGATCTGAAGAGGGAGCAGCCGTGGTGGATGTCTCTGGTCTGCTGTTATTCAAAGGATCCCCCTCTGCATTAGTTTTCTATGACCCACACATCTAAAGGAACACTTATCATGATGAAATACCACAGTCACAGTGTTGGCAAGTGGTTCCTTCCCAAGCCCATGAGGTTAAAATTTGCCTCATGCCTCTCTTTCTAGTTTACAGCTGGCCTCACCTTCCCTGTGTCTTCACAGAGTTCTCTATGTTTGTGTCCTACCCACTTCTCTTAAGGACAGCACCCATGCTGAATTAGAGCCTACCGTAGTGACGCCATTCCAACATAATTCCTGTTTGAACAACTCTGCTTCTAAATCCAGTCATGTTGGGAGGTATTGTGGTGCGTGCATGCATGTGCGTGCGTGCGTGCGTGCGTGCGTGCGTGCGTGCGTGCGTGCGTGCGTGTGTGTGTGTGTGTGTGTGTGTGCGTGCGTGTGTTAGGTCTTCATATATGAATTTTAGGGAGATACGATTCTCTCCCTTGCCTCTGCACCCTGTTCTCCTCAAGTTTCCCCAGATCCTGAGACTCCTGTTTTCCTCACAGGCTTGGAATTTTCTTCTGCCCTCTGCTGCCTTTTATCCAAATGATCACTCTCTTCATTATGTTCTATGTCAAAAATGTGAGTTGGACCCAAGTTGTAACCAATTACTTTCCTTTGGGAACTTATGACCTGCTGGGGGTGTGAGGGAGATTCCAGCTGGGAAAGGGGTTGTGGGGAGGGGTCAGAAAGCCAAAAAATGGGAAACTGTAAGTGGATGGTGGGAGAGTTGGCCCTTGCTGGGGTACCAGGGGCTGTTCTGTGGCCACAAGTGGAAGGGGTTCTGTTTCTCTCCTCAGGTCAGTCTGATGATGAACTTCCAGCCTCCAAGCAAGGCCTGGCGGGCCTCACAGATGATAACCTTCTTCATTTTCTTGCTCTTCTTCCCGTCCTTCACGGGAGTGCTATGCACCCTGGCTATCACCATCTGGAGGTAGGGACTGTGGCCTTGGCTGAGGTTTTAGTGATGGGGTGGATAGATACCTGTTTTTAAACATGGATTTTATCATCCAGATATGAAGACAGTTACCGCTGAAATCATAATTTGTTATTCACAGTTCCCAAGAAGGGAAGGTTCCCCATGCCATGCAGGGCCACATGAGGAAAAGGCAGACAGGGTAGTCAGGAGAGAGGTGGACTGACAGACTTTACTGCACTTTCTAGGGTAAGGAACAGATGAGGCAAGATAGCAAGGCTAGGGATGGCCACTTTTGCTCCAACCATGAAAGCCTGTTAAAAAAGGTAGCTGTGAGCTGGGCAGTGGTGGCGCACGCCTTTAAACCCAGCACTTGGGAGGCAGAGGCAGGTGGATTTCTGAGTTCGAGGCCAGCCTGGTTCACAGAGTGAGCTCCAGGACAGCCAGGGCTACACAGAGAAACCCTGTCTCAAAAAACAAACAAAAACAAAACAAAACAAAACAAAACAAAACAAAAAAAAGGTAACTGTGCTGCTGGCTATGTTTTAGGTAATCATCTGCATAAGAAGTCATGCTTCCTAGGCTAGTCCTGAGAAAGGAAATCTCCTCAGGGTCAGTAAGACTCTCGGATGGTAAACATCAGAATAAAAACTGTGCTTAATACAGAGCTCAGCTCATGTTTTTGGGGTAGCCCACAGATATAAGGACCAAGGGAGGGAATAAATCCATCCCTGGATTTATTCTGTACATCCCACACCATATCTAGGAGGCATTTCCTCATTTCTGCCAAGTGTTCAAACTTCCCAAACTGGGAGCGGCTGCTTCCTCCACAACGAGAAGGAAACTTGACTGACATGAACCAGAGGTCCTGGCTGAGCTGGCTTCTCCCGTGGGCACCATTTCACAGCAGCTCCAAAGCTGCTGCTCCACTTCTAGGGCCCAATAAGTCCCTTTCCATATGGTCAGGGTCCTCTCTCCGAAGGGCTCTCCCCATTTGAGTCTCAGCTCCGAGGTCAACTCGCCTCAGCATCCTAGACACCCCTGGCTGCTGCTGGTCCCTCACCCCTTTCCTTTCTGAGGCCCACATTTTCATCCATCATTCCATGGTTCACAGTGTATCAATATGAGCTTTTTGTATGTATGTGCACCGTGTGTTTCCCTAGTGCCTGCAGAGAACAAAAGAGGGCCTCATAGTTTCTGGAACTGCTATAGATGGTTTTGAGGCACTAGGTGGGCGCTGGGAACTGAACCCTGGTCCTCTGCAAGAGTAGCAAGAGTAGCAAGTGTTCTGAACCTCTGAGTCACTTATCCCATCCCAATTCTCACTTCTTTTGTCATATCTGTTCCCCGCCTTCTCTCTTCCTTTTATTTTAAAGATGTATTTGAGTACACTGTCTTCAGACACGCCAGAAGAGGGCATTGGATCACATTACAGATGGTTGTGAGCCACCCTGTAGTTGCTGGAAGTTGAACTCAAGATCTCTGGAAGAGCAGTCAGTGCTCTTAATGGCTACTGCTGAGCCGTCTCTACACACACACACACACACACACACACACACACACACACACACAGACAAAACCTCTTCTTAATCTTCCAGTTTTTACTCATTTGTAACAGCTGACAGCTCCTAAACACAGTGTCACACGTGGCTTCCATAGCTAACAAGCTTCCCTCTTGGTGGGTCTTAAATCTCACTGCCAAGAAAAACTCTCTGATTGCTCCCAAGATACTGCTAGGTCATTGCCTAGAGTCTGGGTTGGCCACTGTGGCAGGTGATACCCCTGCTCTGAGAGTTGGTCCCCAGGCAGCATGTAACACCAGGCAAGGCTGAGTGAGAACACTTTCCGTGGAAGTAGAGTGTGGGCAGAGCAGGCAAGATTTTCTGTGTCTAGAGCTCAAACCCAGAAAGGACCCCTTGATTCTGAAACGCTTGCATGGGAGTCTTAGACAGCAGGTGGTTTTTTGGTTTTATCTTCAGACTGAAACCTTCGGCTGACTGCGGCCCGTTCCGAGGTCTGCCTTCCTTCATCCAGTCCATCTACAGCTGGATCGACACCCTGAGCCGCAGGCCTGGCTACCTGTGGGTCGTCTGGATCTACCAGAACCTCATTGGAAGCGTCCACTTCTTCTTCATCCTCACCCTCATTGTGTTGTAAGTGGGGTTCCTCGGAAAGCGAGGGGGAGGAGAAGGCGGGGGCTCTTGGAAGCCCTTTGTTGACATGAGATGACAATGGTCCTAGGGATATTGATTTGGGACACAGGGCAAGGCGTGCAGAACAGTGAGACCAGGCCCACCTCCTCTCCTCCCTTGAACAGTTTTCCGTAAAATGTCCTTTAATATTTTAGTTTTTAAAAAATATTTATTTATTTATTTTATTTATTTATATGAGTATACTTTGCTGTCTTCAGACACACCAGAAGAGGGCATCAGATTACAGATGGTTGTGAGCCACCATGTGGTTGCTGGGAATTGAACTCAGGACATCTTGAAGAGCAGTCTGTGTTTTTAACTGCTGAGCCATCTCTCCAGCCACATTCAAAGATAGTATACTTACTTTCTCCCTTTTTGCTGGGGATATAGCTCAGTGGTAGGGCATGAGCCTAGCATGTGTAAGACCCTTGATTTAATCCTCAATACTGGAAGAAAAAAAAAGGAATATCAAAATACAATTTTTAAAAAGAATGAAAATGTGTGAGAATTCTCAGAAATTTTCCTTTGGAGGCTACAAGATATAAAAACTGGCCTAGGCTTTGTTGAAATTTAGGGGTTTTGCATTTTAATTTTAAAAACTATCCATTTCTGACTTCTTATGAAAAGTCATACATCCTGTGCTCACTTTTCTTCATGGAAAAACTGGTTGACCAGCTTGCTACAGCTTAGCCCCCATGGCATTAGACAGGGCTGCTTCTTGTCAAGAGACACAGGACTCAAAGGCTCTGACCGTTCAAGCCAGCCATGGATTACAGAATAATGTCTGTGCTTTGCAGATAAGGCCAGTAAGTCAGTGATAGGTTGGATGCTGATATAGGCTCTGTGCTGCACAGCCTGATAGTGGAGGCAGATGCTACAAACCAGGTCTCCTGGCTCTCCATGGTGCTCCACCCTGTACACCACAGCAGCAGCTGTTAAGCTGGCCTCCAGACCTGCCACCTCTGCTGCTCTTCTCCTTCACTGGCCCTGCTGCTGTTTCTCTTCTGACACCAAATATGTGTGTGACAGGGAGAAGATTTTCTTACACAAAGCAATCCTTCAACACCACAGGCACCAGCTGGCTAGCCTACCATTTCAGTCAGTTCTGATCCTGGACCTGGATGGCATAAACCTCACAAGTTAAAGGCTCAGTCCTGCAAAGCCCAGTTTAGATGCCAGGTTAAAGACCCACGTGTCACCTGCAGTTCTGACTGGCTTTGACTTTGAAGGTTCCTGTAATCTCCTCCTCATATCCAGTAATTTTCTAAAATGCCTAGCAGAGCTCAAGAATTCTCTATTTATGATGCCCAGTTTATGATAAAGGTTGCAACTCAGGGAGAGACGCCCAGGGTAAGGAATGTGGGAGAGCTTCTGTGCTTTCCTAGGAAATATTCTTTATCAAATGTTTGGCTATTGGTGTTTAATTATATTTCTTGCACTTCCCTCCTCTATAAGATCATGAGAGACAAGGACTGAACAGCCCACTTATTGTCTTATTCTGAGACAGAATGTTGTTATGTGGGGCAGGCTGGTCTTGAACTTACAATCCTTCTGTTTCAGCCTATGTCCAGCTCTTTAACCATGCTTTGTCTTTGTGGTAACTAGTCCCCCATCTTTAAGCCCTTGAGTCACCAAACATCTGATGTGAATTCAAAAGACATTCACCACTCTGAACGTCTTACGAGTTTTTAAAGCTGTGCATAGGAACCAGACACAAATACGAAATGCTTGAGTTTATTACACCAGAAGCTTGTTAGAAACACAGGGTCTGGGGGCTGGGATGGCTCAGTAGCTAAGTCCTCGCTGCATGGGCATGAGAACCTGAGTTCGGGACCCCAAAAGCTGGATATGACAATGCAATACTAGGGGAGCAGAGACAGGGGGATCCCCGAGGCTCAGTGGCCAGCCGGCCTAGCCGTTGGTGAGTACAAGCTCCAGGGAAGAGTCTGAAGAACAAAATAAGGTGGAGAACAACCCAGCAGGATGTTAGACTTTGAACTCTGGCTTCCACACATGCATTCACAGGAATGTGAATGCGCATGCGTGCACACACACACACTGCAGAATCTCAAGTTCTACTAAACCCAAATACGTGGAATATGTTTGCAAAAAAGAAAAAAAAGAAAAAAATTAAGAACTATACATCACT
Organism: Rhabdomys pumilio; assembly: GCA_030674055.1. Classification (NCBI taxonomy): domain Eukaryota; kingdom Metazoa; phylum Chordata; class Mammalia; order Rodentia; family Muridae; genus Rhabdomys; species Rhabdomys pumilio. Next base: position 107,029,422 of record JANHMN010000003.1, read on the forward strand.
TCAAGTTTGAACAACACCTGTGCAAATCACATAGTCTAGCTACACACTCAAACTTAATGTGCTTTTAAAAGTGTGAATGCCTGATCCCTGCCCGGAAAATGTGTGCCTACTTGATGTAAGGGCCAGGCATTATGAGAGGCTTACTTCCACCTCCCGGGTGTGCAGCAGTGGTTCTCAACCTTCTTAATACTAACACCACTACCCTTTAATACAGTTCCCCAAGTTGGGGTGATGCCCCAACCATACAATTATTTTTTGGGGGGGTGATGATTTGAGATTTATTGCATTTGTGCCTAACATAATTCTTATTCTTACTCGTGGGGTTTGAATTCTTTCTTTCTTTCTTTCTTTCTTTCTTTCTTTCTTTCTCTCTTTCTTTCTTTCTTCCTTCCTTTCTTTAAGTTTTAATAAATGCATTATTTGGCAGCTGTGTTGAAACTCCCACCTCTGAAAGCCAATGTTCTTACCTACAAATACAGAAATACAAAGCAAAAACTGTACCTCCCACCTTGTAAAAACAGAATGCTTACAGAAAGCCTAGCCGCACTATGCAGTGGTCCCTTTAAAAGTCTCCCCTTGAAGAATGTTTAATCAGCTGAGCAGAGGCTCTTCACCCCTACAGGAGTTGGGAAGATGTTAGCAATTCACTGCCACAGGCTCCCAGTAGCCTAGCATCATTTTGTAAAACCGCACAGGGTGGAGCCCAGGCTTCTCCCAGGAGAGGAAATGGCCAAAAGAATACCACCTGTGGCATTCCTATAGCAGCTGATGGGAGGCTGTAACTCCCAGGGCAAAGGGAGACGCAGGCCCTGGAAACTTGCAGTTTCCATGGTCGGAAAGGACCCACAGTTTGTTCTGTGAGGCTTGAAGCATCAGGAATGGTAAAGAGAACAGTATTATTCTCTTATCCTCTCACCCAAGTCTTTGTTTCTTTCCACTGGTGTCTAGAAAACCTGCTGAAAGAGTTGTTCCAAGTGTTTTCATACAATTATTTTTGTTGCTACTTTATAGCTGTAATTTTGCTACTGTTATAAATGATAGTGTAAATATATGTATTTTTATGGTCTTAGGTAAACCCTGTAAAGAGGTTTGACACCCCTCCCCCCCAAAAAAAAGCTCATGACAGACAGGTTGAAAACCCGCTGCTCTAAAGTACTTAACCAGCTACCCCGTTTTGACTTCTCAGGAACACACTTGGGCTAAAACCCGTTTGCAAGCAAATATCCCCGTCCTTCTATACCCCACTAAAATATGGAGTCTCAAAGCACTATCGAGAGTGTCTGCCATTTTCTTCTCTTCCAGAATCATCACCTATCTTTACTGGCAGATCACAGAGGGGAGGAAGGTCATGATCCGGCTGCTCCATGAACAGATCATTAATGTAAGACTCTCCTGCACTGCCTCTCCCCCTTCTGCGTTCTGCCTCCTTCCTCCCGCTCGCTTCTCTGTCAAGAGTATAATAGAAATTCCTAAACATATTCCAAGATAGAGAGAATAAATAGTACAATGAATCTCAAAGTCGACATCACCCAGCATGTGTGTGCATGTATGTACTTGTGTGTGCAGGTACACAGGTATGGGTATGTACGTGTCTGGAAGGCCAGAGGGCAACCTCGGGTGTTGTTCCTCAGACTCTGTCCACATTAAAAAAAAATAAGACAAGGTCTCTCATTGGCCTGGAACTTACCAAGAAGGGCAGGCAGGCTGGCCAGTTAGTCCCAGGGACCTGCCTGCCTTCACTTCCTCCCCACTGCAATTACAATCACATGCCACCATGCTTGTCCTTTTTATATAGGTTCTAGTGGTCCAACTCACTTGTGAGCATGTCACTGATGGAGCTATGGCTTCAGCCCCCACTGGCATTTATATACTCTCATTTCATCCCTGCAAATCTTTGGGGTGTGTGTGTGTGTGTGTGTGTGTTTATGTGTTAACTACCTCTTTCATTACTGTGACACAATACTCAACAAGAAGCAGCTAGAGGAGGAAATATTTATTTTGGCTCACAGTTTCTGTCTATCATGGTAAAGAAGGTAGGGCATACTTCATAATGGCAGTAGTATGTAGCAGACACCCCTCGAGTGTTGGCAGATCAGGAGGCAGAGAAGTTGGGTTAGAAATAGAAGCAGGTGTCACCTCCAAGACCCGCCCCAGAAGCCCACTTCTGCTGGTTAGGCTGCAGTCCTGATGGTTTAGCAACCACCTGAGAGATTATCATCCCTGGGGACAGCCCTTTCTTCTGGGGGAAGTCTGGTGGGTGAATGTAGAAGCAAGGAGGGAAATAGAAAGTGATCTTGAAGCAGAGGCCACAGGAATATTAGCGTGAGTGGCACTTACATGGTTAAGGTTGTTGGGGTGATTTGTTACAAGCAGAATGTTAAAACTGGTGGAGAAGTTGGGGTGATTATGGCTCTGTGAGGCTGCAGTGACCTTCCTGTGTGAAGATGGGGTGACCTGTCTGTGTGAAGTTGGGGTGACGTGCCTATGGGGGACAGAGCCTGCATAGAGGAAACAGTTATGCTTACCTAGCTCCCCATACAGGAGGAATAGTTCATACCTTCCTGCTGTAGGGCTCACAAAGAAGTGATTCCAGCCTCCTGGAAGAAGGAATATTCTCTCTGTTTCTCTTTGAACTGTTGAATCACAGATCACAACCAACACAGATAACTTCTTTTTCATTGGAAGAACCATGGTGGCCACCTCCTTCCAGTGTGCAGACCCCTTTTTATTCATACCTTCTTCACCTCGCACAAGCACATGCTTTCCATGCTTTACTCTTAATTTTTTCTTCCTGGTAGGAGGGCAAAGATAAGATGTTCCTGATAGAAAAATTGACCAAGCTACAGGATATGGAGAAGAGAGCCAACCCCAGTGCACTTGTCCTGGAAAGGAGAGAGGTAGAGGTGAGGCCGCAGCTGCCCTGGGGACACATACCTGTATCTACGTGACAAATGTATTGGAGAGCAGACACCAAACTCTGGGGGAAGGGGGTATTTCTATTTAACAGGCTTTCTTGCCGTATAGCCCAGGCTAGCTCCTATTCTAACCTCTTGAGTTCTGAGATTACAGGTGTGTAATCTCAATTTCTGTCCTAAGCATTTCTGTGCATATGTGTGTGTAGATAGATAGATAGATAGATAGATAGATAGATAGATAGATAGATAGTTTGCTTTATGCCTGCATGGCTGGCTGTGGTCCAGGGTATAGGTCACTGTGAGCTGAAGAATGTTCTGCTCTCAGGGAGTTCACACTTGTTTTAAATCACCCAGGAATACTGAGAGTGTCCCACTGAATGGTTAGCACTTTAGTGTACATTTTTCAGATCTTTACCCAGGGCATCAACAGTCACATCTTTGTCTATTCAGACTTCGATGAACGGAGAACCAAATGGTGTTATAACTTCTCCCCCACTGAACACTGTATCCTGGACATGGTTGCATTCTTGACATGTTTGGACACTTGAGTTGTTTGGGGGCTTTTCAAGTACTAAAACGGTATTGAATGCAACATTGTATTAAAAACTGTATCTTTGTGGTGCTGTGGATAGAAACCAGGGCCTTGTGCATGCCGGGCAAGTGGTCTGAGACACACCCCTAGTTCTATTTGTTGTAAGTGCTTTATGCACTTCTGCCTCCAGACAAGACATCTGTCCCCATAACATGTTATTAACAGATATCCTTGTATCAAGCTCATAAATAGATTTTTTTTTTTGCCAATTTCCATTGGTGTCCTGGAATGTACCAGTAAAGGGTAAACTCTCTTCAACTCAAAATGTTGACAGCATAATTTACTATCAGTGTAAATTAATACTGTCAGCATTGTTCATCTCAAATGACCCCAGGTTCTAATTCATTGGCGGGCATGTCATAAATGCTCAATGACTATCCATGGAATGAATGCAGTATCTGTTGCTAAAATCTAAATACATTGGATATTTCTGCAGTTGACCCTTTGTCTCAACCATTACCCCTTGGTATTAAAATATTGGCAGGTTCACAGATTGTACCATCTGTGCAACAAACTTAATGTTTGCATTCTCCCTCCAGTGACATGGCTGTCTGCTTTCTTTATTTTCAGCAACAAAGCCCTTTGCATTTGGAGGAACTTGGCGCTGCTCCTGGTGAGTACCAGACCTGCCATAGACAGAGACCCAGTGACGTAGCCCAAGGTGGAGGGTGCGCTGTCGATCTTCAGCTGCAAGCCTGACCTCAGATGATTTTGCTTTTGTTCTGGCCTAATGCAGAAGCTCATGGTGTCACTAGATCTGTGTTTCTGTCTGTCTGTTCGGGTCACATGTTAGCTCTTTACACAACAGCCACTTTGTAATGATGGCAAAATAGCATCGCCAACACCTCATGGCTTTTCAGGTTCAATATGGTAGAAAAGAGGGAATTTAAAATTTTCATCAGTTTCATTCAGTCTGATGTGTTCATCCACAAACCCATTGCTCTGACTGTGAAAATGTGACAGTACCTCTAGCCATACCCAAGTCACATGTTTCAGCTACTGTGCAGCTGATACAACCATACAGATCACAGGGGCTGAGAACAAGCAGTTCCGTGTCTGTTGCCAGAAAGGGAATGGACACTGGGGAGGAAACAAACATTTATTTAGACTAGTTGTGTGTTTTTGTGTGTGAATGTTAGTGTGTGTATATGTGTGTGTGTGTATGTGTGTGTGCGTGTGTATGTGTGTGTGTGTAGGAGACCAGAGAGGGAATTGAGTGTCCTTTATCACTCTGCCTAGTCCTTTTTCCCAGGTTTTTTCCTTGAACCTGAAACTTGAATTTTCTTCTTAGCTAGGCAAGGAGTCAGCAAGCTCTAGTGACTCCCCTGCCTTTGTCCCTCCCTGTGATATTAGGGTTTACAGGCACGTGTGGGATACTTGACTTGGTACGTGGGTTCTCAGATCCAAACTCTGGTCCTCATGATTGTGCAACAAGCACTCTTTCCACTGAGCCACCCCTCCAACCCTGCACTTATTTTTTGAAAACAGTATTTACTGATAACAGCCAATGATGGGAGGTCAAGGGGAGAGCCTAGAAACTCTAAAGAAGGCAGGCTTGAGAAGAGCTGGAGTCTTCCTGGCCACACTGAGGGCAGTCCTTAAGCTGGGAACGTGTGTGTCCGCATTAACTTCTCTTTCCTGTGTTCAACCCAGACCTACGATTGAGGCGGTCAGTGCAAGAAGAGAATCCCATAGCCTGATCACTGTTGTGTGTTGTGGAAGCCAGATGCTGGTCAAAGGAGAAAGAAGATAAACATAAATGAAACCACCTCCATGACAGCTGGGCCACAGGAGCTTCCCAGGAGTGGAATCCAAGCCTGAGGCAGAGAGGAAGCTGGTCCACAGTGCGAATGAACGAGGGCATGCTTTATTTCCAACCTGAACTGCTGGTTTTCTTTCCAATACAAAATACTTGGAATTTTTCTATTAAAACTGTTAGAATGTTGAAATTGTTCCACAAACACCTGGGAAGAAGTAACCTGGGAATGTTGCATTTTTATCTTTAAGAAATATATGTCTGTATGGTGGGGCCTTTATGACTCTCTTCCCAGACCTGGCAAAGGTTTAGAAACTGGTGCTAATAATAATGGTTCATAATGAATAAAAATGTGATCATCGATCTGGGATGCAGAGCCTCTGAATGGTATAAACTTGCATTGGTCTGTGACTTTGAACTAGAAACAGCCCCGTGTCATCTGAAGTTGAAGTATGACAAAGGTCTTCTGGCCGGACTTTCCATCTTTACTGAGTACAGGAGTCTTGGAGTTGGACTAGAAATAAAGTGTCCCCTAGTTAGAGTTTCTGTGGCTGCAATAAAATTCCATGACCAAAAGCAAGTTGGGGAGGAAAGGGTTTATTTGGCTTGCACTTCCAGACCATAGTTCATCACTGGTGGAAGCCAGGACAGGAACTCAAGCGGGGCTAAGATGTCAAGCAGGAGCTGATGGGGAGGCCATGGAGGGTGCTGCTACTAGCTTGCTCCTCATTGCTTGCTCTGCCTGCTTTCTTATAGAATTCAGGATCGCCAACCCAGGGATGGCCCCACTCACAGCGAGCTGGGCCCTGCCCTATTGATCACTAATTGAGAAAATGCCTTACAGCTGGATCTCATGGAGTCATTTCCTCAACTGAGGCTCCCTCCTCTTTGATGACTCTTGCTTGTGTCAAGTTGTTACACGATCAGCCAGTACAAGGGAGGTAGAGGGGAAAAAAAAAAAGAACTTGTCCCTAGAAGACTATCTGGATAGTCACTGTTATAGTTTGAATCTGAAGTGTCCTCTGCAGGCTCAGAGTTTTTATGCTTGTTCCCTGACTGCTGACATTGTTTGAGGAGGATGTGGAACGTTTAGAAGGTGGACCCCTCGATGGAGGAAGCAGGTTACTCTAGGCAGGCCTTTCAAGAATATACCTGGCCCCTAGTTCCTGCTTTACTTCTCTGCTTGGTCAGCCATGATGTGAACGTCTGCCACACCCTCTGGCTGCCACAAACATCACTGTCTTACCTCATGCCAGCCTTACCATGATGAACAGAAAGTGTAAGGCAAAACAGATATTTCCCTAAATTGCTTCTGCTAGACATTCTGTTACAGCAAAGCCAATATGATACAGCCATCTAGAAGCAAGCCCACAAGAAGCCCACATCAGGGGTGATGTGGGTGATGTGTAGAATCCATGTCTGTACATGCATGCATATGTCCGTGGTGTGGAGTAGCTCCTTAAAACTGGAGGCCCACCTCCCATTAGTGCCACAGACTGAGTACAAAGCCTTCAACATGTGTGTACTGAAGTGTGGAGATACCTTCCTAAATCGTGGTCCTTCCCAACAGTCACCCAAAGGCTGGAGAACTGTAGCTTAAGGCTGGAAAAGATAGCTGTGTATGAGTCTCTGCAGGGTCTCACCCTTTAGTGGCTACTGCACACCACACTTCATGTCTTGGGAGGCAGTGGTTTAGGGTAAAGTTCAATTATAATAGGAGAGACTAAAATAGTATACAACTTGTCCGAGTCTTTATAGACACATGGAAAGAAGTAAACTTGTTAGTGTGGTGGCACTAATTCTCACAGAATTCAGGTGGCCCTGAATTATCACAGCTGGAGCTTCTGAGTGATATTTATGTGGAACAGAGACAGAGATGGGACAGGGTACACCAACACCCTTGCTGTGATCATGACTTCACCTGTATATGAGAACAAGACCTTATTCCTGTGTCACAGTGCTCCATGTTTGAGGCCCATACCCTGAGCAATATGTTAGAACGCTTCCATCCTGATCACGCCCATCATTTGTTCCCCCTCTTTTAAAGAGATTTACTTAATTTATTTATATTAGTACAGCGTCACTGTTGTCAGACACATCAGAAGAGGGCATTGGATCCCATTATGGTTGTGAGCCACCATGTCATTGCTGGGAATTGAACTCAGGACCTCTGGAAGAACAATCAGTACTCTTAACCTCGGAGCCATCGCTGCAGCCCACTTGTTCCCTTCTTCAGTAGCACTGCACTTTACCCTGTTTGGGAGCACCTCTCCTCTCATTTCAACCGTATTGCATTATGTCAGTGCACACATGCATCCCCATTCCCTCGCCGGCATTTGTTCTCTTGACAGTGGCTGATGGGTGAGATGGGATCTCAAGGCAATTTTAACTTGTGTTTCCCTGATGGTGAAGGAACATGGCTGAACATTATTTAAAATACTTAATTTGCATCTCTCCCTTTGAGGGCCATTCATTCAATCCATTAGCCCACTTACCAGCTAATGGGTTTTAGTGTGTGTGTGTTCGTAGTTCTTTATAGATACTAGATATTAACCCCCTGTCAGATATTTCTCGGTTGAACTATCTTGGCCCCTCTGCTGAGAATTTACTGATGAAATAAATGTGATTCTATCTTAGGAAAGCATTCCATATCCAGTTAAAGTATCTTTGCCTCTTGTTATCTTTGATCGTACTGCGCTGGTTGAACTTTATGTTCTAATTTATTTGCAGTGTTGGTGAATGGATCGAGAGCCCGTGTGTGCTGGGTTAGTATACAATCACTTGGCTGTAGAGTGGCCCTTAACACTGTTTGAAGAGCCATTTAGAATGCTTTATCCTTTCAGTTCTGACAAGGGTATCCTTGTCCCGATCACCAGACAAGGGGAAGTCAGGCACTTGTCTGCTCTTCTGTTATCTCTTGCCCTTTGTCAGTGCAGTTAAAGTCACCCTTGTCTTCTCCATCTTCAGCACAGCCTCCTACTCCCCCTCCCAGCTGCAGGGGGTATGGGTGTGTACCACCATGCCCGGGTTCATGCACTGCTGGGGTCGAATCCAGGGTTTTCTGCATGTCCAGCAAGCAACATACCAACTGAGCTACAGCTCCCCCTGGGCATGCTGGGATGTCAAATGGTATCTTAGACATCTTCCCTACCACTGGACTAGTTAAACATGGACAGATCCATGCATTTTCTAATTGTTAACACATCAGGAAATTTCGACAGTTTCTGGTGCAGGATTAGCTACCAACACTACTGGGCTGTCCCTGAATGAATAGATTTAGATATTGTTATTTAATGATTTCATTGGTTTTATGAAACAGGAATTACCCCCACTTTACAGAAGAAGAGTTTGGGGCCAGACTGGGCTACAAAAGAATGAAAGGACCATGTTAGATGTATAATGGAGATGAGTCCATGGTAATATGAAGACACACACAAGGGACACAACATCAACTCAAATTCAGAGTGCTACCCAGGAGGTACACTACCTTCAATGCAGGAATTTGTGATTTAAGATGTTAAGTTCTTTCTAATTTAATTCATTATATTTGTACTCTGGTAATTTTCAACCAAAGTAATGTAACCCTGAAGTGATGACCATGGGAAAACACTAAGTGACACTTGGGTTTCCCCTGTGGCATCAAATTTAATGGCAACAATTGTAACTAATAGACAGCACTGCCTTTTAATAAAAATCTGTTGCCCAGTTTTTCCACTGAGTTTCATTCTTTGCATCCTAAAGATTTTTACAATTTCTTTGGTCTAAAGTAACAACCCTTCATCAAGAAGTTAATGGAAAAAAAAAAAAAGCAAAGAGGGGCAGTGGTGGCACAGGCCTCTAATCCCAGCACTTGGGAGGCAGAGGCAGGCGGATTTCTGAGTTCGAGGCCAGCCTGGTCTACAGAGTGAGTTCCAGGACAGCCAGGACTACACAGAGAAACCCTGTCTCGAAAAAACAAACAAACAAACAAACAAACAAAAAAGTGGAATTCTCCCCTCCTCTTGCACCATATCTGCCTGGATGCTGCC
>JANHMN010000003.1:107043878-107065211 GCA_030674055.1 Rhabdomys pumilio
ACACACATACAAACACCACACATACAAACACCACACATACAAGCACACACATACAAACACCACCACACATAAACACCACACATACACACAAACACATACAAACACCACACATATAAACATACACATACAAACATTACACATACAAGCACCACACATACAAACACCAGATATACAAACATACACATACGAACACCACACATATAAGCAACAAACAGACAAACAAACCTCTAAGATCGAGCATGTCTGGTCAGCCTGTTGTGAATCAGTGAACCACACCTGACATCTCCCATACACTTCCAGCAGCTGGCACTGCTCTAAGTTACCAGACCAGAGGGATCTATGAGTCAGAAACAACTCAGTCTGCCCACTTCTTTAACGCCTCCTTCCCAGGAAGAGCACCCAGGACATGTGAAGTCAAGAGACAAAAACTTCTAACTTACGGGGAGACGAAATCCTTCTGCATGAGGAAGGCTGAAATCCCACACAGGTACCACAAGACATTATGCATGCTCCAGTCAAGCAAGATGTCCAACACCACAAACATAGACTGCTTCCAAAACACGTTGTAGCGAGGCTTCCCGTCTCCAGTGTGGCTCAGGCTCCAAGGCCTGTGAGTTAGGGCTGTGATTACCTTCTGATCTGTTTGTCTCATCTGAAAAGGAAATAAAATGATCGTCTCTTAGGTCTATTATTTCTCACTATGTTAGATTTACCAAATATTAATTTGCTGAGCGCTCCATAGCAACCAAGCATGCCATCTCTCAGAAATCCTTTTAGAAACATAAAGAGATGTAGGTGTGCAATATGCACTACAATTGAGGGCGTCTTCCTCGATTCCTACAGGAACTGCACTGTCAAACCGAGAACCTGGCTGTCGAGGAAGCCCAGCCACAAAGTGTTGGCAATATGAGGCCCTAGGTTCAGAAACACACAGCAAATGAAAGAGGGGGAGGGAAGTGGAGGGAGGGAGGGAGGGAGGGAGGGAGGGAGAGAGAGAGAGAGAGAGAGAGAAAGAGAGAGAGAGAGGAGAGAGAGAAGAGAGAGAGAGAGAAAGAGAGAGAGAGAGAGAGAGGAGAGAGAAGAGAGAGAGAGAAACAAACCAACCATGGGGTCAAGCTGTATTTGTTTGTTTGTCTATGTTTCTGGAGACAGGGTTTTCTGTAGTTCACCTGGCCAATCACACCAAGCCTCCTGCCTCAGGCTCCTGAAAGGTGAAGGTTACAGATGTTCACCATGCCCAACTTTCAAAGCCACATTTTAATAACACTATGAAGATAAGCTTTTAATTGAATTAATCAAATGGCATGTTAACTCAGAACTCAATGAGGATAGAGCCAGGATCATTTCAAAAGATGGTGGTTAATTTCAACCCTGTTTATGGCAAGACTGCAGAGCTGTGGGGAGGGGAGGAGAGGGGAGGGGAGAGGAGGAGAGGGGAGGGGAGGGGAGGGGAGAGGGCAGAGCAGGAAGGGGGAGCCTGGGGGAGGTACCTCAGGCTGTGCTCTCAGCTCCATGGAGAGTACCACATACTCTAAAGGCCTCTGTGGTCAAATAAGCCTGGGAAGGCTGATTCCACACGTCTGTGAGCCCCCAGGACCACCCACCACTTGTGAGGATCTGTACTGGCATGCACTGTCCTGCCGTAAACATTTTTAATGTATACTCTGTTGACTCTGATGCCAGAGAAGAACTCATTATTTTGGAAACTAGTAAATAAAGAGAAAGATTAAGTAATTACTGTCTGTAGGGGAACTAAATGATAGATCAGGAAGTTATAGATGAATTATAGATTCTGAATAAAATATTAACATTTCATAACTTCCTAGTAAACTGACAGACCTGGCCAATGAACATCAGGAACCCACAAGAAAAGCTGCAAGAGCCCAGCAGATGAAGTTTGCCTCCTGATGGGTATTCAGCCCACTAGGACATGGCCTTGCTAAGGACCATCAACCCTAACAGCATGGGCCCTAGTATGCTTCACCACTTTACAGGAAACAAAGCAAGGAACAGTCTGTAAAATCACCCAAGTGTACACTCACCAGACATGGGTAAATGCAAAAATATAATTTCAGACCTCAAAACGTAGGCCAGTGGCAGAGAGCTTGGCTAGCATGCACGAGGGACTAGCAACACACATGCATGCACGCACACATGCACTTTCAGACACATTCATCTGGTTTATCCAATAGAGACAGAGACAGAGAGAGAGAGAGAGAGAGAGAGAGAGAGAGAGAGACAGAGAGAGAGAGGAGAGAGAGAGAGAGAGGAGGGACAGAGCAACAGAGAGGGAGGGAGGGAAGCAAAATTGCAGATTTTAAGATTGAAAATGAATACCTTATTTGGGTATTGATGCAAATGAACATTTTTTTAAAAATATAAATACCAATTTTTATTGGAAAAAATTAAAAGTATTCATGGAACTTCTGAGACATGAAAATTTCTATTTTTTCTGATCTTTGATGATCTGAAACTAAACAAGGCCTTATTGGGGAAGATGGATGGGGCAGGGAGAAACAAGCAAGATCACGGCTAACGGGGATTCATGTAGTAGCCATTTTTATGTGCATCTGAAACACTCTAAGAGGGGCTTTGTTGTTTGAGACAGGTTTCATTATACAACCCAGGCAGATCTCAAACTCAAATCCTCCTGCCTCAGTCGTCTAAGTGTTGGGATATGAGTCTAGTCATCAACCCCTCCTGTCCGCCCTCCCACAGTTCCTCATCCCACCCCCCCCCCCCCCCCCCCCCCCCCCCCCCCCAACCCCCGCCAAGAGCTGATTTTTAAGGCATGCTTTACTGTTACTTTTTGGGAGTAGAGTGTGGACTCACCACATTTACCAACACAAGGAGCCTGTCAAGTGCCTGGCTAAGAGAAGCTCTCAGAAGAGGGCTGTGCACATTAAACAGCAGTAGGAGAGTGCCCCAGGAGACTTCTCTACTCTTAAAGGAAGAGCTCTTGACTGTGGCTGCACTCAGTTCAGTGTGACAATGGGCATCTCACAGAGCCCAGATATTACTTCCAGCAACTAATCCAATGTATACATAGAAAGGTCTGACTTACTTTATAGATGACTTCCGGCAAGAATGAGCAGACCATACTGTTATTGTACAGCTGTGGAAATTCTGTGTATATATTCTTTAGAGCAGCAGAAGCCTGCACAATAGAGATTCACATAGTTAAAATCTTCACCATTAACTATATTAACTATTATTATTAATATATATTAATATATACTATAATAATATATATTATTAATATATATTTATTTTATATAAATTTATTTTAATATATGTATATATTAAATTTATATTTAATATATATGTATATACACACACACACACACACACACATATTTTGTTTTGTTTTTGTTTTTTGAGACAGGGTTTCTCTATATAGCTCTGGCTGTCCTGAAACTCACTCGGTAGACCAGGCTGGCCTCGAACTCAGAAATCCGCCTGCCTCTGCCTCCCAAGTGCTGGGATTAAAGGCGTGCGCCACCACCGCCCGGCTATTATTAATATATTAACTATTCACATAGTTAAAATCTTGCTAAAAGGAAAAATATTTCCAAAACTTAAAAATGTAAACTGCATTTTAACTTCTATTAAGTATAATATAAGTCATAAAAATAAAGAAAAAGAATAAATAAGAAAATATATGGTTAGTTTTAAAAATGATTAGCCTTACATAAGACACCTTTTTAAAATAGCTAAGTCCACAGAGTGAACTGTACCATATCTGCATGGCCTTTGACATCGAAGAAGATGGTGAGGTTATGGCGGAGGCACTCTGTGACAGCTTCCTTCAGGGTGGGGATCCTTTCATCCGGGAACTCATTTCTGCAGGAGGAGAAAGGAACGGCTCACAGCAGGAGCACAGGAAAAGAGCAAGGGTTACTGGAGTGGACACTTTACAAAGTCTCCCAAACTAAGGCCAAGAATGCTTGCTTTCTTCAACCACAGGTACTTTTTTTTTTTTTTTTTTTTTTTTTTTTTTTGCTATGGTTTGCTATGGTATCTGTACCAAAGCACAACACAAACAATAAACCCATGGAAACGATGGCATCTCCACAAAGTGGCAATGTATTAGTCACCTGCTCATCAAAGGGTACACTGCAGTCACCTCTGGGGAACTCGGACTTGATTTTAAGCTAATTTCTCCTTTTGTAGAGAAAACAAGTCTACTTATTAGTTCTCACTGCTATGCAGGTGTCTGTCTAAAACAGAGGTTCTCCGCCTATGGGTGGTGACCCTTTTGGGAGTCACAGGGGCCCAAGACCACTGGAAACACAGATATTTACATTACGGTTCATAACTAGCAAAATTACAGTTATGAAGTAACAATGAGGATAATTTATGGCTGGGGTCACCACAACGTGAGGAACTGTATTAAAGGTCAGCACATCAGGAAGGCTGAGAACCACTGGTCTAAAAGAACATGTATTCTGCTAAAGAAAATGAGGCTTAAGTGCCTGATACTCAACAAGCAGCTTCCTTCTCATAATGAAAGTTCACTCTACACGGTTTGTGTCCATTTCAACCTAAGATTGTCAGATGGATAATTTACATATTATGGCAATTCCTCCCATCGTCTGTGCTGATGTCCACTCCATGGAGAGAGGGTGCCCTAAGCTTGCTGCCATCCCCCTCATACCCATGCACACATATACCCCCACCTTATTTTGTTTTGCTGGGACATAGTCTCACTATGTAGCCCAGGTTGGCTGGAATTTCTGACCCTCTTGTCAAGCAGTGGGATTACAGGCACAAGGCACCACACCTAACTAGCTGTGGTAAGATGCCTATCTTCCCTGAAAGGTGGTTCTAAAATAAGTCAAACACTTCATCTGGAGTCAATCATTGAGAAGGCTATCTGTTTAACTGTAGAATCAAGAGTAGTTACTTGAGACTGGAGAGATGGCTCAGTGGTTACCAACTCTGGCTACCCTTCCAGTGGACCCCAGCTTGATTCTTGCTCCCAACAACCACATAGCAGCTCACAACTGTCTGTAAGTCCAGTTCTAGAGGATCTGGCACCCTCTTCTGGACTCCTTAAGCACTGCACACATATGGTACACAAACACTACATGCAAAACACACACACCCTCAAAAAAATGTAAGTAGTTATGTGAAAGACATTAAGATAGTACTCTAATACTATGCTTTTCCTTTTTTGGAGATTCCAAATGACGATACTGACCCTCAGCATTTTTTGCTGTGTTAACTTTAAGCCTGACATCTTTAAAAAAATTATTACATTAATTCATTAATTTATTTCATTTTTCTCAAGATAGGGGTTTTCTGTGTAACAGCACTGGCTGTTCTGAAACTTACTCTGTAGACTATGCTGGCCTTGAACTCAAAGAGATCTGCCTGCCTCTGCCTCCTAAAGGCATGAGCCATCATACCTGGCTTTTATAAATATTTTTTATTTTAGGGGGTGGGGGGCACTATGCATGGCACATATGGAGAGGTCATAGAAAAACTTCCGGAAATTGGTTCTCTCCTCCCACCACACTGTGGGTTCTGATAGCTCAGGTTGTTAGGCTCGGTGGCCAGCTGTCTCAGCGCCCTGAACCTGACATCCTCCTAATGGCTATGTGTTTGTAATATTAAAGCCAGCTGCCCCTTGAACACAGAAGAGCAATGAAGTGTCTGATACCAGGAAGAGCAATTTCATAAGTGGGCTCTGGAGTTTCAGGTTAGCAATACTCTGCAGGATTCAGTACAGTTGGTCTTGCTGACTTTAATTCTTTTAGGTCTGAATCGTTTTACAGAGGGTTAGACCTTCATCACTGGGTGAGACAATCAACACTCAAGGAGCACTGGCCACTGACCACGGAATGAACATGGCACTAAACAAAACGAGCACAGGTCTTTATTATCAAAGACAGGGCCTGGAAAAGATGGCTCAGAGGTAAGGAGCACTGACTGTTCTTCCAGAGGACCCAAGATTGAGTCCCACCACCTGCATAGCAGCTCACAAGTGTCTGTCCTCTGTGGGCCCCAGGAATACATATGTGATAAGAGATATACATGCAGGCCAAACACCCATACACATTAAGAAACAAACAAACAAACAAGTAAATCAATAAAACAAATCAATAAAAAAGGATAGGAGTGAGATCTAAACAGCCCTATTTCAAAGCATATCACCCGGTGTTTCAATTCTCCGGGTGTGGACAGCGGTCAGCGGAGGAAAGGGAGGGCTCCGGGACTCAGAATAAGACATGCTGAGTCAAAGGCAATGATTGGTGTGGACCCCTTATCTTCCAGAGCATTCAGAACAGAGCACTGGATTTACAAGCGAACCTTCTGGAACATCTATAAAGCACGCTCTGAACACCTATTTGTGCACGTGTGTGTATGTACATCCATACACATATACACAGATGACGTAAGTTCAATAACATTAGAGGATATCACCTAGTTAGACGTCTAATCACATTTTCCAGTTTTACAGGGTTAAGAGAAATGAAAGACAACCAGAAACTGTATGGAAGGTTCATGTTTTTTAACTAAAACTGGAATATCAGGACTCTAATCTTGATTCTATGAACTTATTGTTGACTCTTGAGTAGATCATTTAACTTTTCCAGATTTTTACATAAGCAAAATTAATATAATTACTCAGTAGCTACCTATGATTTTTAAGTGTAAAAATTTATCTCCACGTAAGTAAACAAGCTGACTCTTCAGTTGTGCAAACCATGCCAAGATTTTAACAGCCTTTGTGCTGGATCGAGCAGGAGCAGATATTGCTGTTGATGGGACAGTGCTACGTTGGAGTTTACTAGGATTCTTCTACTCCTTACATTCTATGACTCCTCATAAGTTTGTTGCAAGATTTAGTAAATTGGTTAATGGTGGAATCATCATTTGACCAGCTTAAAGAATGAGTTGGTATATCTGAAGCAAGAGCACTGGGAAGCCATTGCTTTAAGCCTTTGATTGCAATATAAAGGATGGCAGAGAGTAAGTTTCAGTTAGAGCCTAGAACATAGGCAGTACTGTCCTGAGAACGCTGCAGTGGCTGGATACCCCGCAATGCCAATAGTAAAATGTACGCACAGTGCTTCTGTTGTTGCTGGGGTGTGCTTACTACTTAGGAATAAATTGAAATGAAAAGCTCTCCCGGAACAGACATACTTAGAAGGTGCCAGTGCCTACCTGTAACCACCAGTGGTGGCGAAGGACCTGTGTAATGACGTCAGTGACTCACCTGAGTCTGTGATTTGCTGCAGGGTTAAGTTTCCTAACTTGTTCAAATGTCAGATCACATAGCCGGCCAGACCCGTCTGTTGTCCTGTCTACTGTGTTATCGTGCATCAAGACAGGAACTCCATCAGAAGTAAACTCGATGTCCAACTCCACACCTGTTGCTCCATTCTTAGCTGCCTTAAAAAAACATCAACAATATTAATGTCAACAGCTACAGATACCATTTGATATCTAAACATGAAAGAAAAGCAACATGGCTGCTGAAGTGGACAGCTGTCCTTACAGACTTCTGTCCCTTTCCTCTTCCAGGCCACTCTCCAGATGAACTAATCCCCCCCTCCCCCAATGGGTGTTAACACTGCTTCAACCTCACACTTCAAGCCCTTAAAAAGATTTGGTCCACCGGGCAGTGGTAGTGAACGCCTTTAATCCCAGCACTTGGGAGGCAGAGGCAGGTGGATTTCTGAGTTTGAGACCAGCCTGGTCTACAGAGTGAGTTCCAGCCAGGGCTACACAGAAAAACCCTGTCTCAAAAAACCAAAAAAAAAAAAAAAAATATATTTGGTCCTGCTCGTCACACCACCACAGCAGAAGACAGAGGAGACTTCTGACACCAAGTTTGTTCTGGCCATGGTGGTTTGATCATTAGGCAAACTCTACACTTTACTGACTTGGAAAGGCAGGTGACTACTCTGTTGTTTCCTGTTCCTCAGCTATTTCAAAATTCTTGTCTAAACAAAACCAATCAGGATTCTGTTGGTTTAACCTCATCCTCTCTGAGACATACCTAGACTGCATATAGGAGACAGCTGTTTGATCACGTAGGTAGCACTGGCTGTGGTGCTACAAGAAGCTGATAAGCTTAATAAAGTACATTAGAATTTATGTAAAAATAACTTAGGCCCCGACTGCGGTTCAGTGGTGGAGTACCTCTGTCTTGTATGCAAGAAAATAAATAATGAAATCTCAGCAGTGACTTAGAAGAACACTCCCGTGTGCCTCGTTGGCTTCCTCATCACGATGAACACAGGAGAGGCTCACTATGATCCTAGTCTTGGTTCACTGCAAATGTACACAGTATATAGTAAAAAGCCTTGACACATATATCATAGGACATGATAAAAATGACGATGATGGCAGTTATAATAGTTACTATTTATTAGCCTTTTCTAGTTTCCAGGAATTACTGGGTTTTATATTTTTATTTATTTTTTATTTTTTTAGGGTCTTTATAGCCTTGGCTGTCCTGAAACTCACTATGTAGACCAGGCTGGCCTTGAACCACAAAGATCTACCTGCCTCTGCCTCGCATGTGCCACCTCGCCCAGCTGTGCTTTAAATGTACGGGCTCATCTGATTCTTATAACAAACACTATTAAGCAAGCAATATTAATATCCCATTGTTCAAATGAGGAGACTGAGACAATGATTCAGAAGTTTGCTTAGTAGTACACAGGCTGGGATGTGGCAGTGGCTGCACTCTCAGCCACTGGGACTTTACTATTAATGGCTTTATATTAATGGCTCTACTACAGAAGGACTAGCCACCTCAAAGCTGCAAGGGGGACACTCCCTGTTGCTCCCTTACAGGCTTTATGTACTCAGCACACAGTGAAGTACCCATGAAGGACATGCAGTAAGCACTCCACAAATTCACCATGGTTATGCACACTGTGAAGCTTTAAGCATTTAAAAAGGTAGATTTACCATGGTTATGTACTCTGTCCCTTTAAGCATGAATTTCAAAGGTAATGAATTAGATTTACCAGTCATCTTTAAGGACGGAGGTTGTTCTACTTTAATATTCCTCCACCCACATGCTATAGTTATACATCTACATATTCTTTTAGTGTCACTCATGTGACCCGTACCCCCCCCCCCAATCCTAATTCTATCTCTGGCTATGTCACCTAGGTTGAGTTTCTACGTATTCTAGCCTTAACTTCTTCATTAACATGGCATTTCTATGATGCCCCACAGAGTTGTGAGGATGTGGATGGAAATCATGCCTGTAAGAAGCTTGGTACCCAGCTCAGAGTTGTCATTCCTCACAAGCTATTATGACAAGAAAGACAAGCTCAATGATCATCATTCTAATAAAGCTTACATCTACACCGGTGACAATGCCTTATAATATTAAAGCTTACAACCTTCTTAAGTTAAAGTTGAAATATACCACACATCAACATGGGTTATGTTTTATAACAGAAAGTCACAACTCAGTGTACACTACAAATTTCTTTCTCTATAACACAAACAATATCCTTATTTCCAGACTTATTAGATGTTTAATTGTACTTTTCTTCACTAGGGTTATTTGGTCACAACACAAATAAATACGGTAAGACAGTTTTTTTTTTTTTTTTTTTTTTTTGGTTTTTCAAGACAGGGTTTCTCTGAGTGGCCCTGGCTGTCCTGGAACTCACTCTGTAGACCAGGCTGGCCTCGAACTCAGAAATCCGCCTGCCTCTGCCTCCCAAGTGCTGGGATTAAAGGTGTGAGACAGTATTTTAACAAGAGCACTAACCACTAACTTTTGTGCTCTCTCTCTCTCTCTCTCTCTCTCTCTGGTCTTGAACTCACAACCCTCCTGCCTCAGCCTCCTGAGGGCTGTGATTACAGATGTACCACTACACCTACCTATTGTCTTTTAAACAATTTATTAAAAACCAAACCAAATCAAAAATAAACAAACAAAAACAAATCCACAAACCCTACAAAGGTTATTCAGAAAACAGTTTCTGAGAGCAGATGACCACACACAATTTGCTTTGCCCTTGGCTCTAACAGGAAGATATCCAAGGGAGGATTCTTCCATGCAGGAGAAACAACAAACACAAAGCAAAGGCCTCAGGTAAGAAGGAGACAATGAGGGAGGAAAAACTCTTACTGCTACCCAAGCCTACTCCCTTTCTTACAGTCGTGTAGACTCATTCTAGACTCTATGTTCAGCTTCCTCCTGTGCTCACAGTAAGTGCTGCTGATTCTGTGCACATGTGCATGTTTTGTGTGCTTGTGTGTGTGTTAGGTTGGATGCTGGCATCTAAGAATGTGACACCTCCAGCTGCACTGGCCACCTGGCAAACACAATGAGAGCTGGCCAATGTGAGGCCAGTGGCAAGCAGACTGACCAGCAGAACCCAAGTAATCAGTGAACAGCAGCAGACCGCTGCACTAGCCTTCTGGGGGCCCGGCTCCCACCTGCACTGTTAGGTAGAGAGTAAGTCTGCTGACTGGGAGGAATTTGGAGCTGAATGTTCAAGTACATGGCACTTAGACAAACACTGGGTGATGGGAACAGAGAGAGCAGGGCCTGAAAAGGGGGAAGAAAGTCAGGGGCTGGGAGGGCGGTCACTGGTGGGCACTACAAAAACACAGTGCAAAAAGACAGACAGGAAGGCAGAAGAAAGCAAGGGAGCTTAGTTTTTTGGTGTATTTTTTTTTTTCTAATTAAAACCAGAGGGTTTTTGTTTGCTTGCTTGCTTTGTTTTTAAGAGAAGAAAGGACACAATATAATTTCCCCAGACAGGGTTTCCCTACGTGGCCCTGGCTGGGCTGGAACTTGCTATATACAACTTGGCTTGTTTCAAATGCACAGAAGCCACCTGCCTCTGCCTCCTAAGTGCTAGGATGAAGACCTGCACCACCACGCCCGGCTAGACTTTTTATATTTAAAGCCATCCTCCGTCCAGATGGAGTGGACTGTGGGCGCAGTTGACATAATTGTATTTTTTGCCACTATTTTTTAATAATGTATCTTTTAAAAAAGTATTTTAAGAAGTGATTTTAATTAGTACGTGTGTCTGTATGGGAGTATGTGCATATCAGTGCAGGTCTCTGTGGAAGCCAGAGGCAGTGGGATCATCTGGAGGTGAAGTTACAAGCAGCCCTCGTAAGAGCAGTACATAACTCTCTTACTCGCTGAGCCTCCCTTCCAGCCCATTTTTGTGGCATTTCTTTTTTTCTTTGGGGGTGATGTGTGTTGTTTTGGGACAGGTTCTCTCTATGTAGCTCTTGCTGTGGTGGAAATTTCTATGTAGACCAGGCTGGCCTCAAACTCAGAGCTACACCTGCCTCGGCTTCCAGAGTGCTGGGATTAATGGTGTGCGGCACCCAGCTGTTTTTGTTTTTATTAAATATTTCATTTCACATTTAACTAGTTTTCTTTGTGTACCTAGCATATTTCCTCCCAGAGACTTGTCAGTCTTCTGTCAGAACAGGTTTGTATCTAGTAGAAAGTCTTAAGAATACAAATTTTGAGCTGCAAATGTACAAAGGGAAGCAAAGGACAGAACAAACCCAAATCTGATGGAAATCCTGACTTTTCAAGTCAAAAGGGAGGTCACAACCTTGTCCTCTGCAGTGTGCATCGAGCAGCTAAGGATGGTCACAGCTAAAGATGGTCCACATGACCTGCCTGTCTAGCCGGCTGAACTGCTGCCACATTTCATTTCCTCTTCAGGCCAGGAACTATCTGGTACAATGCTAGAGACACTGTAATTTTCCCATCGATGTGTTCATACAGAGAATTCCGCCCTACTTGCGTATGACACAACAGGATGACACAAGTGTATTCACATCTCACATGTGAAACTTCCTCACTCATTTAATGGGACTGACATCCAGGCAAACATAGTCTTGGCCAAATCCCAGTGTCAACAAATACTCAGGAACACTCTGTGTGCTCAGTTAGCTCTGAGTACTCTTTAAGGCAATTTACATAAAGGAAGTAAGCGAAGCAAAGCCAATGACTATCACATGCTTTTCTTCGGACAATGCACACACGTGTGCCCTCTGCTAACTCAAAGTTGTCCTCCTGCTGTCTTTCTCTCAGATTTAACTCTTTCACCTTTACTCCGGAGGACATCAAGCCATCCTTAGATTCCAGGGAAGTAGCTCCCACATGGAGTCTCACTAGGCTCTGGTGTGTACAGATCAGCCTCTGTCTCCCTGGCACGTCTTCACAGCTGTCACCGTCCTTTTCACTTTATAATTACATGGGGGAGCTGAGGTTAGGGCTGAAACGAGGGTGCCCTACTTGCTTTGATTTTCTCTTACAGCTAAAGGGCAGAGGGTTGGATAATAAGCAAGTTACTTAAGCTGGACAAAGAAAATAGCCCACATTCAAATATCCTGGGAAATATTCTAATCTTTGCTAGAGAGCATCGAGTCATCCAATCAGAAGGCCTTATTTCTGGAAGGAGCTGTGTTGTCTTGGAGTCACAGTTTCCCCCACCTAGTCTAGGTCTCAAAGTAATGGGAAGACCAGAAGTACAACTGTCCTAAAGGTCAAATGACTTTAATCCTAGATCTGGGGAGGCACACAGCCAGTTCCAGGTCAGTCAAGGCTACTGAAAACAAAACAAAACCCAAAACAAGGAAGAAGCATTGTGAACGACCCCCCCCCAGCCCCCTCACAGACCAAACCCACCCACCGCTGTGTACTCGTGTTCCTGTTCATGTCGCCTGCGGCTGCTATACACAAAAGAAAGGCTGAGGGGGTGCTAAAAGAGACAAAACCAAGGTGAAGGATGAGCCACAGAGAAGATCTGCAAGGTTGTCTGCTAAACCTGCTCCTCCAAAGCCAGAGCACAGGCTAAAACGGCCCTGCAAGGAAGGGAGAGAAGGTACCCAAGAGGAAGAAGGGGAAAGCCAACGTTGGTAAGGATTTGAATAATCCTGCAGAAAATGGAGATGCCAAAACAGACCAGGCACAGAAAGCTGAAGGTACTGGAGACGCCAAGTGACGTGTGTGCAATTTTGATAACTGTACTTCTGGTGAATGTACAGTTTGAAATACTATTTTTATCAAGTTTTATAAAAATGCAGAATTTTGTTTTACTTCTTTTTTTTAAGCTATACTTTTAGCACACAGAACACTTCACTGTTGGGGTGGGGAGAGGATCATGTGTCACTAACAAAATTATCTCCCAAGCTGGATTGAGGACAGAAAACCTCTTTCCTTGATAATTTTGAAAGGCTCCTGTTGGCTTCCAGGAGAAACATCCTGGTCCCGACATAGGTGGCCACCAAGGCACAAAATGCCTTGTGGTCTGGGGAAACTCTAAATTCATTTTTATATGCTCTTCCCCCTGTACCATCAACATAGACTTAATTCCCTTAAGACCTGTTGGAACCTGGCCCCCAAAATTGATTTTCCAGTCTATTGGGCAATGTAGACTTTTTGCAGTGACTTCATTGAGTGTTCTCAAAAGATCCACTGATTGTGGATCTTCAGATCGATAATTCTGACATGTTCGTTTCTTGAAAGTCAGGGTCGGCTTGTGAAAAGTTGTTAAACAACATCCTTAATGTGAAATGTCAGCCCTCACTCTAAGCTACTCCCGGTTTTCAAAGCACTGAATTAAGGTTTCACTTGGCTTTATAGTGGCTTTCTGATTTTGGTAGTCTATACAAGAAGGGAATTTGGAAGTTCTTGTATATCGTTGATTGTCTGCCCATGTCCTGCCTGAAATACCATGATTGTTTATGAAAAGTATCTTTAATAAAGCTGGTTACAGTTAAAAAACAAACAAACAAAAAAAGAACAAAGCAAAGCAAACAAACAAACAAAAAGGAATAAAAGCTGTAGTATTTGCATATGTCCCAGGAATGCCCTCCTGTACCTCTCAAGTCAACTCTCCTTGTTCTTCCATCTAAAACAAGCTAGCTATGTAAGCAGTTAAGGTTTGACGTCACTCCACACACTTCTTTCATGCTATTTTTTTGGTCTACAATTAAATCCACAGATGCAAGGCCAACATGTAAGAAGGCTGACCGTGGCACACAGGAGTGCATAATCCACTGAAATGCTCTTGCCATGCCAGCTGACATTAATCTGGAAACATAAGGCTTCCAAGGGCAAAGGGCTGTTAAAATTCTCCCGGGTGCCTTGTGGAAAAGGGAGGCAAATATTGACAGGAGTCTGGCTGCTAGAGTTGTTGTCTATGATGAAGGTATATTTGGAAAGAGGCCATAAAGATAATATCCAAGTAATGTAGAGGGCAGAAATCCACCCTGTGATAAGGGTGATTTAGAATATCTTGCTGGGTGGTGGTGGATGCCTTCAGTGCCAGCACTTTAACCCTACCAGAGGCAGGTGGATCTGAGTTGAGGCTAGCCTGGTGAGTTCCAGGACAGCCAGTACTACAGAGAAACCCTGTTGAGAGAGAGAGAGAGAGAGAGAGAGAGAGAGAGAGAGAGAGAGAGATCCCATTTGCAGACAAGAACCCATTTGACCTGGTTCATATTCACTTATCCACACACTACATTTTGTTCTGCTCCTCGAAGCCAGCACCACATACAAGCCTGTTGTTTTGTTACCTTACCACTCCATCATAAGCCTCACCTCAGGACTTTTGCACTTGCCATCGGCATCCTAGAAACACTTCCCAGATTCCAACCTTGTAATTAATTCTAGTTCCAGTTCACAAATATCTAGTTTATAAAAAACTTATGCTATCTAGTTTATGTACGTCTGCTACATAATGCACTGCCCCACCCTAAAGTAGCCTCATATGTTATCTCTCCCAACCCAGATGAAAGCCCTGTCAAAGGAGTCCTGCCTGGCTGCCATCCCAGCGTCTGGCACATACTCGGGAAATTTTAGAAATAGCTGAAATGGGGAGGGATGCGGGGCCGGGATGCGAAGGAGATGCCAGCGGCGGAGCAGGCCCGAGGCGTGCGGGGGGCTCACCTGCCGGATGGCCGCCAGCGTGTTCTCGGGCGCGTCGTGGCTGCCGCCGCGATGGGCGATGGCGGACACGCGGTCACGGGGCTTGAGCACCTGCAGGGCCCGGCGGGACGGCACCGGCTCGAAGCTGAAGAACCGCAGCAAGATGTAGAGGCTGCCGGTGAGCACGCAGGCGTTGAAGGGGCTGCGCGTCACCACCAGCAGCAGCACCAGCACGAAGGAGAAGGGGCCCAGGAGGCCGCCCTGGTCCTCCCACAGCCACATGCCGGCGCCTGCACCGGCACGGACCGGAGCCCCGGACCTGCCGGGCGACGCGTAGATGCCGAGGTACTGGCCACAGCCGGAACCCTCCGCTGGGAGGAGCGCTGCACAATGGCGGCGGCGGACCCATCTCGAGAAAGAGCCCGCCCTCCAGCCAATCAGAGTCTCGGAGCTCCAGCGTTGGGGGGCCGGAACCGCTGTCATGGCAACAGGGGCAGGCCCAGTCCCCAGGCCTGGGTTCCAAGGGCTCTTAGGATTATGTAAGATGAGGACGGGACTTCAACCTTGACCTTCAGAGATAATGCCAAGGTTTCTTAGTGACCTTTTATCTGACCTCAAGGAAACTAAACTCTTGGTGACTTTAAAGGAACAGGATGCTTAACCTGCTTATTCAAGATGTGCCAGAAGTGTTACTATAGTTCTTCTGGGTCAGAGCCAGGGCCTGTAATGAGCTAGGCTTACCCTGGAGCTGTAATAAGTTATGCTCAATGAACCAATGAAATAGCAAAAGCAGAGAAATGGACACACCGGGAAGAAGTCTAGTGAAACAGAACCACAAGTCCGTTTTCAGGGTTCTGACAGGAAGTTTAGGTTTAAATAGAGAACAAGAGGCAAACTTAGTTAAGAAGTCCCGCCCATCATTGACCACTTCCAGTCTGTTTCTGAAAGGTCCTGAACCTTCAGAACGGTTTGAACTTACAGAAAAGATAAGTTCCTTTCCAGGCTCTAAGCCTTTTTCTTCCTTCAAAATCAGACTCCTGAGGAAATTCCAGTTTCCTGGGGTCCATGCCTCAAAATGATATCAAGAAGGGAGACTTACAAGCGTCTCCTTGGAATATCTTCAGCCCTGTAAGTGTTGTTCCACTAGAACACATGTCTGCATTTAGTGAAAGTGCCATCCCCTTGGGTAAGTTTTAGTGAGCACAATAAAGACAAGGAAAATTAAGGAGATGTGGGAAGGAAAAAGAGCCCCTACCAGAAGTGTGGTTAAAGTCTCCTGACTTTAACTAAGAACCAGGAATTTCTGCGTCTATAGCCCACATTCCTTTTGCATAGAGATGCTTTGAGTTAGAATGTTCAAATAGCAACAAATGTAGCTTAAGGTCTGATAATATATGGCCTTTCTCCCTTCCCATCTGCAAACCTGCAATTTGCTAGAGATCTTGTTGACAGCAAAGATGCATTACCCTCCTTGTGTGACCTTTGTGACTCATGGTTTTATCTTAAGGATTGTGGTTCTTCTCATCCCGCCCAGAGAACCACCTTAAATCTCATTTATTGGGCCGGAGAGCTAGCTCAATGACTAGGGAGCATGGCTGCTCTTCCAGAGGAACTGAGTTCAATTCCCAACATCCACACAATGACTCATTTAACTCCAGAGGCTCCAACACCCTCTTCTGGCCACTGTGGGCACTGTATGTTGTGTTTTATTGTGTGTGTGTGTGTGTGTGTGTGTGTGTGTGTGTGTGTGTGAGAGAGAGAGAGAGAGAGAGAGAGAGAGAGAGAGAGAGAGAGAGAGAGAGAATGGCAGGGTATGGTATGGTAAAGTGAAAGGGGGTGCTTTTTCGGGCCCATGCTGAGGCATCTCTTCCTCCTGAGGTACCAGCCATATGACGGATATAGTGATAGAATAGAGTTTATTTAAGGCATGGGGAGGGGAGTTGAGGGAGTAGAGGCAGAGAAAAGCAGAGAGAGAGAGGTACGGAGAGGGAGGAGAGGGAGAGGGAAAGCGGGCCAGGAACATGTGGAAAGAGAGGGAGGGAGGGAAAGGGGGAGAGAGGAAGAAGGGGCAGGGAAGTAGGAGGATAAGAGAGTGAGGAGGGGACAAACAGCCTCTTCTATAATGAGTCATGCATACCTGGCTGTTGCCAGGTAACTGTGGGGTGGAGCCTAGAAGGAATGCAAACACTGTACATGTGTGTTGAATAAACACAGATGTATACAAACACACATAAAATAAAAATATAAAAAAATTACCTCATTTATTGGAAGAAAGAGAAAGAGGGTAGGAAAAATTTTCATAGAACTACCTAAAACGAAAGGAGATCCACTAAAACACATAGACAGCTGCAGCTAAGACACAGCAAACTCCTTTTAATGAACTCCAACTGTTTCATATTGGCTCGTCCTAAAAAAGTCTCCCCCTTGGTAAAGTCAAGAATCCTGTTTTCACCTGAGTAGAGGTCTCTGGGAAGAATCAAGTGGCAGCCACAGTGCAGTGTCTCTGGCCCACATTCCACTGCCACTCCCAATAGTGGCAGTTCTGCTAACCCTTAACACTTGGGCAACGTGCCAGGCAAGGCTTGTGCTGGCAAGCACCACATACTCACTTTGTTTTATAGTGGCCTTACTTGAGATAGGCATTCTATCAGGAGACTGGTTTCTATTGACTTTAGACGACTTTTCCAGGCACAGTCAGATTATAAACCTGGAAGGAAGGAGCAATTATGATCCTCAGCCTCTTGAGTCAACTGTGGTGAAAACCAAACCAAACCAAAACAAATAACCACAGCTCTGACCCCATTCTGGAGCCAGATATGAGTGACTGGAGCCCAGGAATGTATATTTAGGTCTCCACAAGTACAATGTTCCAATGTAGAAGCAGTTTCATGCCTTTTGCTTTTGAGACAGGATCTTACTATGTGCCTTAGCTACCCTTGAACTTTTTATGTAGGCCAGGCTGGTATCAAACTTACAGAGATCTGCCTGCCTCTCTGCCTAAATAGCACTGAGATAGAAGGCATATGCCACTAAGCCTTGCACATTTTTATAGAACAGAACAAAGAAAGTTATACATTAAGGCATTTTTGTGTTAAGCATAAAAACACAAGCCTTGACTCTTAGCAGAAGCAAACTTACCTCTTGTTCATGGCCAGCCAGGGCTACACAGTGAGACTCTTTTCAAAACAGACAAACAACAACAACAAAGGCATTTAAAAAATACTTTAGTGGAAACATTAAGTGATCAGTTTCAGCAGGCTGAGGAATGTTGTCTTTAGGCCTCAGGTGTTATCTGTTAGATTTCTTAGATAGAGTTTTGTTAAGTTAATACATTCTTTCTCTCTCTCTCTCTCTCTCTCTCTCTCTCTCTCTCTCTTTTCAAGATTTAATGTATATGAGTACAATGTGGCTGTCTTTTTCAGACACACAAGAAGAAGACATTAGCTCCCTTTACAGATGGTTGTAAGTCACCATGTGGTTGCTGGGAATTGAACTCAGGATGTCTGGAAGAGCAGTCAGTGCTCTTAACTACTGAGCCATCTCTCCAGCCCCAAGTTAATACATTCTAAAGGTCTTTTGTTTGTTCATTTGTTTCTTTAATGTTTGTCAGGGTGTTAGGCCTGACTCAGAACTGGACAAGGAATGTTTCTTTAGGGAGCTCAAGACAGCCCAGGAGAAACTGACCCAGGGCATAGTGGCACACACTTTTAATACTAGAACTTGAGGCAGAGTCAGGTGGATCTCTGGGAGTTTGAGTTCCAGGGTAGCCAAGACTTTTCACAGACTAACCCTGTCTCAAGAAACCAAAACCAAACCAATGAAACAAATAAAAGAAATTGTCATTATTCAGTCAATCAGCTTTAGCATATAGTTTCTTTCTAGGAATTCTCCTTTATGTGACCTTAATTCATATTTTGTAGAAGTAAAAATATGTCTTTCCCTTTCCTTGGTGACTATGAGTAGAAATACATCTGTCTCTTGTCATTTATCCTCTTATTCTCTTATTTCAGGGACAAATCCCACTGGATTCAGGATAACCCTGAAATCTCCAAAGATGACTCATTCATTTTCTTTCTATCTGTTCTATCTTTATCTCTCTGTTTTTGTCTGGCTCTCTGTGCTCCTGTGTGTGTGTGTGTGTGTGTGTGTGTGTGTGTGTGTGTGTACATGTACGTGTCCCGGCCTGCAGATGTTTGCACCTACGTGTGGAGGTCACAGCACCTCAATGGGTGTTGCTCCTCAGATGCCATCTACCTTTTATTGGCAATAGATTCTCTCACTAGACTGGAGCTTCTCCATGTAGGCTAGACTGGCTGGCCAGTAAATCTCAGAGATTCACCCGTCTCCACCTGCTCAGCACTGAGATTACAAGTGTGTGTCATCAAAGCCCAGTTTTTAAAAAGTGGATTCTGGCAATCAAACCCATCCCATCCTCATGTTGTTGGGGAGGCACTTGATTGTGCCATGTTCCAGACTTGATCCATTTTTTATGTAAAAAAAATTTCTTAAGAAAAGAGCTGGACATGGTGGCACATGCCTTTAATCCTAGCAGAAGCAGGCGGATCTCTGAGTTTAAGGGTAGTTTAGTCAACAGACCAAGTTCCGGGACAGCCAGGACCACACAGAGAAACCTGTTTTGATCGACAAAACCAAATTAATGGAACAACAACAAAAAAACCCAACTCCCCTAAAATTAACAAAACAAAACCCCTAAGCAAATAAACAAAAACAGGAGGAAGAGGTTTCTTTAAGAGATTTCATTCTTGCTTGGACTGGCAGCCCACGCCCATAACCCCAGCACATGGGAGGCAGTGACTGAGAATCTCTGGAGTTCCAGGTCTGTGCTTTAAGAACTCCTTGTTGTTGGGCTAACTCACACATGGGCTATGAAGATGTCTCCCCAAATTCTCAATTTTTAATTGCTGTGCCTGCAGTGCTAAGCTAGCCGGTTAAGTAAATGTTTGTCCCTTCCTCACCTGCCCAAAAAGAAAAGGCAAGATGGATGCCTTGGTGAAGGTCACGTAGCCATGACCTCCTTAATGCCAACTGGATGATTAAGGAGTGTGGCTTATTGCATAATAAAGAGCTGGCACTGAAGCTGTGGCAGAAGGACTGACAGGCAATAGACAGGAACTGAGCAGGGAGGTAGAACAGAAAGATAATAGCGGAGAAATTGGCATAAGTTAGATGGGCTAGCAGACAAGCCAACATCCTTATACCATACACATCTCCAAGTCTTTATTAGTAAACTACAAGCAGGGCCCCAGAAAGCCTCACAATACATCATCCTCAAGATTAACACAACATTTCTGAACTTTAGACTCCATTTCAGGGCTCATTTACTGCCATGGGGCACTCTTGTCTCTGTCAACATTGTCCCTCACACCATCGTTCCCTCATGACACCCCTTCTTGAGGAACTGCCCCTGTTAAAGCCTTTGCCTGAGAGCTTATTCTCTCTGCATCTCGGTGTCTGTTTCACTGGGATTGTGTTAATGGGACAGAGCTCCCCTCTTGATCGATATTTTTCCAGGGTTCCGAAGCATTGAGTTCTTATGCCTCCTACCTTTTTTTTTTTTTTTTTTTTTTTTTTTGGCTTGAGTGTAGATATGTGTAGAGAGATACATATGTATACATGTACATATGTATAGGGAGACCGGAGATGAGTGTTTGGTATCTTTCTCTATCAATTTCCACCCTAGTTTTTGAGGCAGGGTCTCACTGAAACTGGAGCTCAGTGATCGGCTAGAATGGCTGACTGGCCGAGGGTCTCCAGTGAGTTCCTATTTTTACATCCCCAGGACTGACAATTATAATTTCTAGCCAGGACCCACAGCCTTTTTAGGGGAGTGATCAGGCTGTGAACTCAGGTCCTCGTGCTTGTGTGGCCAACACGTTAGTGACCGAGTATCTCTCCAGGCCACACTTTACTCCTATTAGAGATTTTTCGTACCAGATGCCATATAAGAGTTTTCTCAGTTATGCCTCACAACCACTCTTGGTAACTCCCACTATACATATACAAAAGTAAGCACCAGGAGGAAGGTAAAGCTCAGTTACAGAGTGGAAATGGTGTCAGTAAATTAAAAAAGAAAAAAAAGAAACTGGCAGTGAGTAATTTAGATAAGAACCAACAAAAATATATTTGTGGAATTTTTTTTTCTGCCAACTCGAACCTGTTACCTTTTCCTCTGGACATTCCCCGCAACTGATCTGCAAATGAGCGCAAATATATTAAGGCTTTGAGTTGGCGTCTGCGATTCAGCAACATTTTTCATTTATAGAGAAAACATTGGTGAATGTTGTACATTTTCCATCGACCAACAGGAAGAGGCTATCTCTATACATTCATACATACGTACGTACGTACGTACAGACAGACAGACAGACAGACAGACAGACAGACAGACAGACAGACAGACAGACAGACAGACA
>JANHMN010000003.1:107065221-107080906 GCA_030674055.1 Rhabdomys pumilio
ACAGACAGACAGACAGACAGACAGACAGACAGACAGACAGACAGACAAAAACACAACTTCAAGGAACACTTGGGGCTTTAGGTCCTAAGGAGAATTTCTATGGTAATTGATACTCAAAGCCCTTAGTTTGCAGTGAAGACTACTCTTCCCAGCGTGCATCTCGGTTTCGTAAAGAGCAGGTAAGCAAGGGCTGATTTACCGCAATGCATTGTGGGGATTGTAGTCTATGGAGGCCCAACCGCTTCAACTGCCCGCCAAACAGCCACCGGAAGTACCGGCCCTGAGGGGTGGAGTTGAGCTGGTGGCGGCGACAGCGGTTGCCAGGATCCCGCGTTGCCGCCTGAGGGACCCGTAATATGGCGGGGAGGAGGAGGAGGAGAAGGCGGCGGACCCAGATGCGCTCTGTTTGAACCGACTGAGGCCTTTGCTTTTTGAGGAGGCTGGTCCACGGGCAGAGAAGCTAACCGGACAGTAGGTGTCAGGTGTGTGCTAGAGGACTGGGTTCGTCTTTCTACCGGTCCAGGCTGAGCTGAGCTGAGCCCCGGGGAGGCGGCATTGATGTCCCGCGGGACGGAAGGCCGGCGTTCCGGGCCGGGCTTAGCTTCCCTCGGTCACGAGCCCTTGCAGGCACCGGGAATGGGGAGGTGGGAGTTGAGGACCAGGACTTGGAGGGGATGCTTGGATGCTGGCTCCGCCCAGTGAAGCATCCTTTGCTGAAGAGTAGGCACAGAGCATGGGCCTTCTGCTTGGTGCCAGAGAAGCTTGGACTTCTCCCTTAGTTAAAGAGATGGAGGCGTCCCCCAGGGTGTGCACTGGCCATTTCTAAATACTGGTTACCACAACCAAAGGCCCTAGGAGCGCTGTTTACTCCACCTTTGCCACTCTGGGGCATCTGCAGCAGGATAATGAAGCTAGTTCTCGCAAGCACCCTTGATGCTGTTAGGTGGTCCTACCCTTTGCTACTTTCTACCCTAAGAGGTGGATATGAATGAGAAAGCCCTTTCTCCTGTTTTCAAGTCTCATTTGAGTCTCAAGAAGAACCAAATATTATCTCTTTTCTCCAAGAGTTCACACGCAAGTGATAAAAACACCATCCTATCCTCCAATTGGAAAGCAGCTCCCACTTAGTAATGCTTTCTATTTGTCCTACATAGAGTACTGGGATTGCTGTCTGTGCTTCAGCTCATTGTTTTCTCATAAAACCGATTTGAGACAGAGCCCCACTTTATAGATGGTGCGGCACAGGGCTAATAGTAGTCTACCGTGAGTGTACAGCTAGTATGTGCCTAAATAACGTGTTTTCCCCCTTTGCAGACTCTATAGAACCTTTATGTATTTGGGGAAACTTAGTGGTAAGCAGCCAGCTTGGAAGCTGTGTTACCTTTGTGTTTCCTTTCAGTGACATTTCTGAGTACTGGTTATAGGAGCCATGAGGCTATAGGGTTTACCAAGAGGCTCACTGGACAAAGGTCACTTGTAATTAGGTATAAATGGAGTAGAAAAGGCATGCCTGGACCTGCTGAGGCTGGTGTGAATGTAAGTGGACCATGGACCAGTAATGCCTGGTGCTAAAGTATGGGGTGGTAGCTTTGAGGTTGGGATCACCTTGTCATCAAGACTCCCTTAAAATAAACCTTGCTTGCAAGTGGTAACTGGTATGAGAAATGTAGTGCCCTCTTGCACAATCATAGAATCTGGACTCTCTTTTTAATGACTACTTTTTAATGACTACAATTGAGAGGTGCCTAGTTCTCTGGGAATAGAGTTGTTCTCCAAGTTGCCATTCTCAGAATTCTCTTCATTCTGCTAGTCTTGCTTTTTATATTGCTTGGTCTATTTGCCCTAATTAATTTATTCAATAATTGTATTAAGTGCCTACTGTGTGCTGACACCATTCTGTGTCCTGGGGATTCAGTGAGCAAGACTGAGAAGGTACCTATTCTTATGGAGCTTACATTTTGGTGGAAGAAGATACACAAAACTCAAGGAAATAAACAAGATCATTTCAGATAGTGGTAAGTACTCCAGAAACTGGGAAACATCGGGGTGATGTGCTAGTGATTGAGGCAGGGGAATTAGGATGGGATGATTGGAGAAAGCCTCTTTGAGGACAGGACATGTAAGCTGAAACTGAAGGGTAGGAAGGTCCAGTCATGCTCTAGACCATCTGATGCTTTCCCCAATCTCACATGAGCACCGGAGCTTGAATGTCCAATTCATTGTCATACTGTATGTTACTCTGTAACTGTACCGTTGCAGCCTGTAGGGGTGTGTGGACCACTCAAGGGAAGCGGATAACTCTCTGCAACAATGAGACGTCTCTGTGATGCTGTTAGACAAGAAGTAGAACTAACGAAGACAGTTTATGTCCTTAACTTTCCCAGACTTTTGAATTTCTTTCTGTGCACAAGCACAGAAATTATATAACATCATTCATTCTCCTTTTAATGGTAAATTCAAAGAATGTATTTTTAAAAAGTAGTTTAACAGAAATGAATTTATTGAGACTTTTCTTATTTCTTATCTACTAGAAATTTTGGTTAAGATACTGTGATGTGAGTTGTTACAGCTGTGCCAGAAAGTGTTTCGTTGCTTCTTACTTAGTCTTGTGTTTAAAAAGTGAATGTAAGCATGCAAAATAATCTTGGCCCTCTAGAGAACCAATTATTTCTTTGAAGTTGGATCTTACTGTGCATAAATTGAACAAATATAACAGAGAGAAGTTCTGTGGCTTAGAACTCTGAGTGCTTTTTCTTCATTTCTACCTGTACTGTTTTTTCTTTGACTCTTTAATTTGAATGTATATGTTGTTTAACTTAAGTCATCAGAGGCCCAGCAGGCCACCATGTTCCTTCTTATTTCTTGTCTTCCCGGCCCACATCATGGGCTAAATTTCCCTGTTCAGTCTTTGTTAACTAGTTACTTGCCTTAAACATAAATATTTAAAGGGTGTTATTATTGTATTGGGTATTCTCTTCCCACTGTTTACTGGGCTCCTAGCTTGTTATGATTATGATAATGTTTCTTTTGTTATTTTCTCTTGCCTTACAGAAGCCAGGGTTGCACAATGTTATGTAAAACAGGCAATCAGGAAATACTTAGCACATGCTAAAAAGAAGGCATAGGCTGGCTAATCCTTCTGGTTACCTGGGATTTTTTAACCCCAAAGTTTTCTAGAAATTGTGAAATTGCTAGGCTGATTGTTTGAAGTTGCTTAATGACCCTTCAGGTTTTCAACTATAAAATAAAGTTAATTAATAAAATGTCCAGAGCCAGGAGATTTTCTGTTTTCACTTCTTCTTAAGTCAGTTGGTATCCATGGCATCAACATGAAGCCTTAAGGTACACAGACAGAAATCCCTGGAAGCGTTTAAATATTCCAGTACTCTTGGGTAATAAATCACATTTTGTCAGCACACTACTAAGAGCAGTTTTCTTTCTCCTAGTGTGCAGTGGGAAGATGGAGGAATATGAGGAGTTCTGCGAGAAAGCACTTGCCCGAGCTCAGGAAGCATCACTGTCCACAGACAGCTTCCTGCCTGCTCAGGCAGAAAGTGTCTCACTCATCCGGTTCCATGGGGTGGCTGTGCTTTCTCCACTGGTAAACGCAGTAATCACTTATGAACTATTTCTTCCGTCCTTAAGCATGTGTACACATGAGGGTAGGTGCTGGAAGAGGCCTGAAGGACATTTCAGAGCCCCTGGAACTGGAGTGACAAACCACAGAGGAGCTTTAAACTAAGCTTTGGTCCTCTGGGGAGCACTATGCTCTAAACCGGAGTCATCTCTTCAGCTCCCTTATTTGTTTTAAAATAACTTTTAAAATCTAGTGAACAACTAATGCAGCTCACTGAAAATCAAATGGAAGATTTATAAACAGCTGATGAGATGCCTAATGTTTTCATAATCACAGAAATACAGTAAAAACGAGTTAGCATTATTTTTGCCTACTAGGACTTTGTGTTTTCATGTCGTGAGGAAAATGAATGTTTAATGCACTTTTATCAAGAAGGTCTGTTTATGTTTTGGGAAGCAGTTTGATAGTGTTCATCAATATTTCAGTGTTTGGAACTCTTGACTCAGCAATTCTATTCAGGAAGAATATCTTACAGATGTGTTCCAATAAATATGTACAAGTTATAACAACGTCATTTAAAATAGTAAAAGATTGCTGGGTGTGGTGGCACATGCCTTTAATTTCAGCACTTGGGAGGCAGAGCTCTGTGAGTTTGAGGCTAGCATGGTTTACAAAGTGAGTTCCAGGACAGCCAAGGGTTTAGAAACCCTGTCTCTAAAACAAAAAAGAAAATAAAATAGCAAAAAGATTAATTACCAACCCAAATGTCCATTAATAATGGACTTTAGCCATGTCCACTGTATAAGTTCATGCACCCACTAAAGAGAATGAAGTAGATGCACAAGTCCAGCATCGAAGACTGTCCTGCACGCCTCACGCAGCGAGCTTTCAGAGGCAGCTGGGGAGCAGAGCCTTGGCCTGGGTTTAAATAAGCGTGCCACTCTCCTGCTGGACAGAACTGTGGTCCGAGTCATTAACTGTTGAAGTGGGAGTTAAAACAGCGAGTGCCGGCAATGCTCATAGTGCTTGTTGGGAATTAAGTGGATACATGTAAAATGCTTAGGCTCGTCCTGGATCATAGGTGACACTCAGTGTGCGCAAATGGTAACCATTTGGAGTTTTTAAAAAGCATGATGTGTTCTTTCTCTGGCAAGGGGGAAGGGAATAGAGGATAGTAGAGATATATTTATATATATTTATCATATATATATATGATATATTTATCATCTTAGTCAATTTAATGTTATTTTTAAGTATGACTATATTTTAAATCGTAGAGTTAAGGAACTCTTGAATTTATCTTTGTTGTATAAGCATTAAAAGCTCCTTGTTTTCTGCCAGCATGTTGTAATGAATATTGTAGCACGGTGGTTGGAAGGTCACGCAGTGACCACCCACACCCTACCACTCAGTTCACTCCAAGGTGACATGTTTGGACATGCAGAAGTGACGTGTAGTGACAGTGGTAGAAGCTGAAGACTCGAGGTGAGCTCATGTCAGCAGCTGTCAGGTAAAAGCTTCTGTAGCTGCTCCCAGGGTCATGTTGTCTGCCATTTAGTGTTTGAGAAGTGAACAAGGTACTTTTCCTTTGAGCTTGACTCAGCTGGCACATTCACAGTGACATGCAGAGGTCCTGGAGTCTGAATGTATAGGTTACTCCTGTGTGACACTCACATGAAGTCCTCCAACCCAGACACCGCTCAGATGCCTCATACAGGGTTTTGGTGGTTCTGATTCAAAACTGACCAATTCTTTTACCGTTGAATTTGTATGTTTATGATGTCTTGCAGCTTACCATTGAGAAGAGAAAGAAAATTCAACAGGAAAAGCAGAAAGCACTTGATGTGCAAACAAGAAAGCAGGCTAATAGGAAGAAAGCCTTACTGACTCGTGTCCAGGAGATTCTTGAAAATGTTCAGGTGTGTCATCAAACTGACCTCTCCTAGATTGAAATGAAGACATCAGAAGTAAACACTGATAATAGCTTTGCAGAAAAGCTGACTAAGTATGCCTTATTGTTATGATGTGTTTGAGTGTAATTTGTTGGAGAGAATCCATTTGTTTGTTAGTACTGCCCAGTACTTGAATCAGAGAGGGTCCTTAGACAGTAGCACTATACACTGGATAGAATTGCTTATTGTCTGTCTTGTGACTGCAACTGAAGTCTCAGTATCAGAGATGATAGAATTGTCCATTGTAGTTTAACCCCTGACCTAATCAGACTCAGTGAGTCTCGCCTCGAGTCTTCAGTTTCTACCCTTGTCACTACCCATCACTTCTCTAGTCCTTTAGGACGTGTCTAAAGATGTCACCTTTGAGTGACCTGAGTGGTAGGGTATGGGTGGCTTCTGTGTTACCTTCTTCTTATTCTTTGCTAAAGTAAATAACTATCTTCACACGTGTGTATATGTGTGTATATGTGTGTGTGTATACATGAATGAAAATTTTGTTTTTAGATATGGAAAAATGTCATCTAGATTAAACAAGTAGGCCAGCCTACATGAAATTATTTAAACAACAATATCTATACCTTTTGTAATTATTTTTATTTAATTCAGATTTGTATAAACAGTTTGTTTATAGTTTGTGTCATTTCATACTAAAAAGAAATACCAGTGATTTAAGTGGGAAAAGTAATTTCTGCCATACATAACACTTTTGGTTTTTTGTGATTTTGGGGTTTGTAGTTTGCCTCTGTGACTCCTGCTGGATGGCCATGCGTAGTGAGCCTTACTTAGGGTATTTGTACTAACTGCTGCCTTCATTTACCTGTGAGGTCATATGTGAGTAGTAGATTTTAATTTGAAGATTTTAACTACTGCCTACATTGGTTAATGTACTGTAGTTGATTGACTTACTGGTCACTACAACAGAAATGGCAGTGTTCTGGATCTAGTCCATGGGGAGGATCAAATTGCTATTAGCAGAGTCTACTAATGAAATTACTCTTGAGTCCCGGAACTTTGTGTTTAGAAAAGCATACACAATGCCAGCTATAAGGAATTCTTTATATAGACAGGGATTTCATGAACTACAGATATTTGGAGGGCCCTTTTCCTATATGAAACTTATGATTCAGTTTGTAGATTTAAGTTTTTAAATTTAGTTTGTCTAACTTAAGGCATATTTTACTGGTATACTAAAAACATAGGTGTTGAGTATTAAAGATGTGCACTATGCAAGATTCTAGAGCAGAATAATCTATGTAGCTTAAGCCTGGGAGCATGTCCATGGACCCCAGGAATATGCACTTCTTTTGGTTTATTTTCATCTGGAGGTTGTCTCCAAGTACACTTGTATTGTTTATTGCACAGTACTTGGAGACCATTATGTGTCTTGGGACTTATAATGTGAAACTCAAGTGCCATATAGTCTAGCAAAACAAAACAAAACAAAACCCTATAAAAACAACCCCTCCAGATTTTTAGTGTTCAGGATGTAATGAGCTCTTACCTTTCCTGCTTGGTCTCTGAGGTACACAGTTATTCTCATCCTACTGTGTCAGCTGCTGACCTACTTGTCTGAAAACATACAGCTTGCTGTCTTCACTGACTGTCACTGATCTAATTAAACTTGGCTTTTTAAGCTGAGTTCTAAGTTGTAAGTTTCTAATTTTTAGTAACATAAACTACATGGATGAGCTATTATTTACTCCAGAAATGCCCCATCTTATGGAGAGAGTTGTTTTTAAGTCAACACATTTTTTTTTTCCAAGCTGGTATATACAGAAGGTTCATAGAGAGAAAGATCTCTGCAAAGTAAAGACAGGGTAGTTGTCTCAGGGAGCCAAAGCTCCTCAAAGATTTTTTGTTTTATGTTTGAATCAGGATCTTACTAGGTAGCCTTGACTGCCCTTGAATTTATAGAATTCTGCCTGCTGCCTCTGCCTCATGAGTTCTGGAATTAAAGATGTGTCTACTACACCCAGCTAAACTAACAAGTCTTATTTTTTATTTTGCTCGTATGTATGTCTGTGCGCCATGTGTGTGTCTGGTGCCTGTGCAGGCCAGAAGAGAGCATTAGGTCTCCTAGAACTGAGGTTACAAGTTGTGAGCTGCATCGTGTGTGCTGGGAGAACACAACTCGGTGCCGCTGCAAGAGCAGCAAGCTCCTAACTGATGGGCCATCTCGCTAGCCCCTCACAGGGAGTTCTCAGGAGAGCCTTGAAGAAGCATGTAGGAGGCAGGAGTCTTATTAATGTCTTAAACAGGTTGTCTTTGTTTTCTAAGTAACTGTGGAAAACATTTGCTTACTTGGTATTTATTGAACACGTCATTATTGTTGAGTGATGACTTGTCTTAGGAATAGATGCTGGTAGTAAGAGCATATAACCAGAAGGAAGTTAAAGACATTGTTTTTATCCCAGGATTAAACTGAACATGGATAAATTGTGTATATGTGTGTGCATTCATATTCAGAATAGATAATTTTCTTTTCCCTTTGAGTAAACAGGCTAGGATAACCCATACATTTCTTCTGTGATGGTTTGATCTCCATGCAGTTAAGGATATAGAAATTGATCTTTGAGTGTATTTTATTTGTCTTTTTGAGACGTAGTTTCATTCTGTAGTCCAGGCTGGTCTTGAACTTAAAGCAATCCTGTTTGAGTCTGCTAAGGGCTCAGGTGACAGGCATGAAAGATCCTTTGTGCTCTCAAATGTCAGAACTCTAAAACTCCCCTTTCTACTTTATTTTAGAAAACAGTTAAATCAAAGGCTTTTTTGAGGTGGGGTACACTTTTAATCTCAGTGCTTGGGAGCCAGAGGCAGGAGGATCTCTGAGTTCAAGGCTAATCTGGTTTTCATAGAGAGCCTGTCTTAAAAACAAAACAAACAACAACAACAAAACCCCAAAGGCTTTGTTTGTTTTTTATAATGAAGAGATACTAATATTTAAATGTCCCTTTTCAGGTTAGAAAAGCACCAAATGCCAGTGATTTTGATCAGTGGGCGACAGAAACCATTTACTCTAATCCAGAAGTCACAGACTTGAATGTACCTGTTACAGTTCCAAACAGCTTGCCTAGCCCCGCTGAACACCGTACTTCAGTAAAGCTTGAAAAGATAACTGAACTTTTGCCTGTGAATAATGAGGACCAACAAAACCCTAATAGGATGGGGCTGCCTAGAGACTCAGAGGTGTCTGGTTCTCTGAAGCATTGTGAGAGTCCAGAAAGCAGGCAGGCAGAAAATAGAGCTGCTCCAAGGCTCTCTTCAGCAGGCTTGCAGGAGACTGTCATTTCTGATGGTCCCCTCTCAGTAAAGGAAGAACAGGACCCATCATGTTTGGCTGAAGTCACTCCAGATCCCTACATGATGAGCCTTCAGAATCTAATGAAGAGGTCAAAGGAATATGTGGAAAGAGAACAATCTAGCCGGAGTCTGAGAAGTAGTCTGAAGAGAAATGTTTATGACACTCATTCAGACAAAGAAAATGATGCTGCTAAGGCTGGTGGTTGTGGAAAGGAGAAGACCCCACCCATGCCCATAGGCAGGCACTGTGGCTCTGCCATCCCTGACAAACCAAGCCTTAATAAGTCAAATGTTCTCCTCCAAGGTGCCTCTCAAGCAAGCAGCATGGGCACGTCAGTTTTAGCTAGCTTTTCTAAAACAGACCTACCTGCAGGAACTGCTCCTCCTACTGTTCCAGATGCCGAGTCAGATTTTAAAGTTATTCCTACCTTTGTTACTGAAAATAAAGTTAAAAGTCTTACAGGTCCATATGCCAAATTACCTAGTCCAGAGCCAAGTATGAGTCCTAAACTGCATCGAAGGCATGCCCGGTCATCATCAGCATGTCAGATCCTTATAAACAACCCAGTAAATGCCTGTGAGCTAAGCCCAAAGGGAAAAGAAGAGGCAGTGGATAGAATCACTTCAACTGCTGCTGAAACAACAAATGAATCTGAAATTGTGCCAAAGTCACCAACTGATTTGACAGGGGTTTGTTCAAGCAAGGTTTCTGCTACCAAAATCACGTCTGATACCACCCGAGAGATGGTTGTGGGTAAGCCAAGTCAGGTGCATCAGGCTTTAGGAAATCAGTTAGGCAAGAACGTCACTGGTGAGCAGTTTGCTATGGAAGGCCCCTTCATACCTGATGACAGGGGAGTCCAGAAAATGGACAGTACTTGTACGGCTGTGCCCAAGTTGCATGAACTGCAACCCACCAGTCAGTGTGTGTCAAGTCAAACCTTGGAAGATGAATGTGGACTTAAGTCAGCCAGTATGTTAGCAAAAACCTCCTGCAATTTACAAATGGAACTGAATAAATCTTACGACGTGAAACACCCATCTCCCTTACTTATGCAAACCCAGAGTTCCAGGCAGCAGATGGATACACCGCCAGTGCCCCGTGGAAATGAACAGTTTGTAGATAACAATTTTGAAAAAGTTAAGCGGAGACTTGATTTAGATGTCGATAGTTTACAAAAAGAAAACTGTCCTTATATTATAACAGCTGGCGTAGCTGAGCAGGAGAGGGAACGTCTGCCAGAAAGAAGATACCCTAAGGGATCTGTCTACGTTAACAAGAATAAGATGCTAGAAACTAGCCTCAAAGGTAAGAAAACAGAGATGTGATAGTGAAATACATTATCCTCTGTGTGTAAGGGCACTTAATTTTACTGATTGTACTAGAAACATAGCACATGCTTACTGCCCTTTGTTAAGGTTTTTGTTTTTGTGTTTTGAGACAGGGTTTCTCTGTGTAGCGCTGGCTGCCCTGGAACTCACTCTGTAGAGCAGGCTGGCCTTGAAGTCACAGAGATTCACCTGTGCTGGGAGATTCCCGAATGCTGGGATTAACAGTGTGCACTACCATTCCACTGCCTGCCCTGTTAGGATTTCTTTTCTCTTTTTTTTCTTCAAAGATTTATTTATTTTATATATGTGAGTACACTGTTGCTGTCTTCAGACACACCAGAAGAGGGCATTGGATTCCATTACAGATGGTTGTGACTCACCATCTGGTTGCTGGGAATTGAACTCAGGGCCTCTGGAATGGTAGTCAGTGCTCTAAACCACTGAGTCATCTCTCCAGCCCTGTTAGAATTCCTTAAATTCAGTGATGAGGATTTCATAGGCCACTTTGTAGAAAATAGTACTGACATGCGACGTAATTTTAATCTAGTGTGTTACTGAGTCTTCTCTGGACCGTGGTTTCTATTGATGCTGCCACTCTGCTCCGATCTGCGGGCACCTTTTCATGTACTTGCCCCTTTGGTACAGCTTTACCATCAGGTCCATGAGAGGGCCATAAACGAGGCTTTGGTGGTGACCAGAATAGCTTCTTATTGATGAACTTGGCTTCATGCTTCCGTGGCATCTAGTCTTATGCCATCTTGCTACTACATGTCTGTCTGTCTCTGTTGTTGCTTTTGTTGTGGTTTGTAATTATGTGGAAGACATAAATTGAGTAAATTAAGCTCTTCTATTTAGGACAAAATAAGTTTAGGACAGAATACTTAAAACCACCTTTATCAACAAACAAACAAACAAACAATAAGCTGGGCAGTGGTAGAGCATGCTTTTAATCTTAGCATTGGGAGGCAGAGACAGGTGGATCTCCAAGTTCAAAGTTAGCTTGGTCTACTGAGTAAGTTCCAGAACAGACAGAGCTACGGAGAGAAACCCTGTCTCAAAGCAAGCAAGCAAGCAAGCAAGCAAGCAAGCAAGCAAGCAAGCAAGCAAATAAACAAAAATCACCTTTATAAGAACCTTAATAAAACCATTCTGTGGGTGCATAGGTGACACAGTCATTTAATCCCAGCACTTGGGAGGCAGAGGCAGGTGGGGCTCTAAGTTTGAAACCAACGTGGCCTACTTAGCCTGCTAAGGCTACATAGTGAGACCCTGTTTCTGAAACAATAAAAATATGCTCATCCACGTTTATCCCCCGCCCTCCACCAAAAAAAAAAACCAGTTGGTACCTGGGGTCACCTTGCCACCTCCAAGTAGAGAACCCTGTGTGGGTGAAGCCTACCTCAGTGAATGTCAAAGAACAGGACCCCGTTTCCAAGCCGGGTGATAGTGTTTTAGTGAACACAGGATGTGGCTAGTCATGTACATGGCTGGGTCACTGTGAGAGTAAGTAAGGAGGTGGTGGCACAGTGCGGCTGCAGCTGCCCACGGCCCCCCATGGCTGCCCACGGCCCCAGTGCCTCTTCACTTAGAGAGGTTTTTGGTAGTCAAATGGACTCTTACTCAGCGGCACTGTTGAACTGAGGGGCTGTAGTTCAAAGATGTTTTACTTCCCTTCCATATAAAAATGCTCTTGAACACATGAAACTTATTGTAAGAGGATAAAATATGATTCGGAACAAATAATAGGAAAACTATAGTAGTAAGACATTAACATATAATCCTCACTAAAATCAATGGTGATACACATCTTTAATCCCAGCACTCAAAGGTAGATGGATTTCTGAGTTCAAGGCCAGCCTGGTCTACATAGCAAAATCCAGGCCAGCCAAGAACTTGTATGGTAAGACTGTCTCAAAAAAAAAGACATACTACACATGTGTAATGCTTGGTATTTCAACATTTCAAAAATTTCTCTATTTTCTATTAAGTTAGCTTGCATGATCATAATGCCTTTTTTTTTTTTTTTGTAACTAAAATCTGGAGTTTTAAAGTCTCAAACTAAGAAAGGTATGTAACCATCATCTAAATGACTTTTTCCTAAAAGTCAAAACAAGAGGATGAGCTAGGCTGGTACAGTGCTCACGTGGCAAACCTAAGGACTTGACTTTGGTTCCTCCGCACCCACATGAAAGGCCAGTCACAATGGCACACACCTGTAACTCTGGTACTGTGGACAGGAAGATCCCAGGCTCACTGGGAGCTAGTGCAGCTCTGGGGGCTGGGAAAGATTATCTCAAAACATGAGGTAGAGAGCAGTTAAAGGTTCCTGATGCTGAGGTCTGGCTTCTATACATACACCTGCACAAAACCCCACGGATGCTCTGTAACACATACACAAGCAAAAGGAAAGCAGAGATCTGGAGAAGGACAGTCAAAAGTAAATAGTTGTGCAATGTGATGAGAACTGCATCTCTCTTAAGATGTCTTGTATGTGTGTGTGTCTGTGTGAGTTGATGCGCACCACATGAAAGAAGGAGAGAGGCCAGTAAGAATGGTTCACTGGGGAACTGGTATGTTTGGCTAATGTTATGTGAGGAATACCTTCTGGTCAGAAGCATAGCTCAAGTTGATGGCAGAAAATATAACTGTTAAACTTTCAATGAGTTTTCTCAATTTAAGCCCACATGTTCCTTTTCAGAAGGCCAGGAGCTACTGAAAAGCAAGATGTTAGCTTTTGAAGAAATGAGGAAGAGACTAGAGGAACAGCATGCCCAGCAGTTATCACTCCTCATAGCTGAGCAGGAGAGGGAGCAGGAGCAACTGCAAAAGGTGAGGCCCTGAGATGGGCGGGCTAGCACTCAGGTTAGCCAGTGAATGGTTTGGACCATGTGCGTGTGACAGTTTCCCTCTGTGTATCTTATTTTGAGGTGGTCATTGAACTTGATGAGTAGATGATATTTTGTTGTCAGAATGTGAAGTCTAACATTAGGTCTTCACCTAAAAGCCACTGAGTAATTTGTGAAAGGGCACCTTGAATTCTTAATTCAGAATTCCTAATATTTTTAAAGGTATAAAGAAATGCTGAATATACATTTTCAAGAACAATATCATAAAGATACTTGTTTTGTGATTATTATAGTCACATCCCATTTTAAATTCAACTTAAAAATAAAAAAACACTAACATTTTAGAAAGTGAAATCCGCTCAACCAGTTGTCATAACCTTGAGGGAGGAAGACTTGAGATAAACAATAATGTAATCTACACATACTTTCAGGCCAAGCCTACAGTGACATTATTTCAGGTACCACTGAA
Organism: Rhabdomys pumilio; assembly: GCA_030674055.1. Lineage (NCBI taxonomy): Eukaryota > Metazoa > Chordata > Mammalia > Rodentia > Muridae > Rhabdomys > Rhabdomys pumilio. Next base: position 107,078,698 of record JANHMN010000003.1, read on the forward strand.
GAATCTAGCATGCTATGATACATGGTCAATTTGCAGGAAATAGAAGAGCAGGAGCAGATGCTGAAGGAGAAGGCAGTTACAGCGGATGCCTCTGACTTGAGCAGTGCGATGGAGCGAGAGTGGAGAAAAAGAAGTGATTCCGCTTTGCTAGAAACAATGCTGTCCCAAGTGGACTCGCTCCAGACTTCAAACAACTCTGGTAGACTTTTAAGAATTGTTTTCCACTTGAAAGTTATTATGTAGTAAGCTATTTTAATCATACTTTCCTTCTGGTAATTTTATGCCCATTCCACCTCTATTTGCCTGCTGCTTAGTAGTCATGAAGAATGACATGATATGGGATCTAAGGCCACAGAGCAGGTGTCCATGAGAGGACTGTCCATAATAAGAACAGGCAGTTGGGCCCAGAGCCCGGCTGCTCATTCATGCAGCAGGTGACACAGCAAGTGAGAACAGTCGGTGTTCTCCCTAGTGGTTTGGAATTACCTCTGATTCCCCAGCAGCAGTAAGATCTTTTCACAGCATCAATTATCCTGAGGTTCTGGCTCCATCTGGCATGGCATAGAAGCTGAATGTCCATGGATACTTTATGTCTGCGTTTGGCTCAGTTTCTGAGATGGCTGTTATTCATCGAGTGTCACAAATGTTTTTTACAGCATTTTGCATATTCTGATTATGTGACATTCAGTATGATGCCTCAGATCTTTATACTAGTCTGTACTATGTGTTTCTCTAGGCTTCATAAATTCTGCCCTACAATATAGCTTTGGCTCTGCAAGTGAAGCACCGTTCTACCTCTGGGGATCACTGACCAGTGGCGTGACCAAACTCTCAGTAACAAGGCCTTTTGGACGGGCCCAAGCTAAATGGTCTCAGGTGGGGAACCTGGATCTTTGTCTGTGAAGTTTTTTACATGTTTATTTATTGGGGTGGGGCTTATATGTCACAACATAATAATAGAGGGTAGCTTGTGGGAGTGGTTTTCTCTGTCCACCATGTGGGTCCTACCTACCGAGCATGTCATCAGACCAGTTTATCTTTTTAAAGAGCTATATTTTGGGTTGCATACTGAACATGAGTTTATTATTTTTGGTACAGATGAAACTCCAGGAGCAAAAGTCTAGGAAGGAATGTTAGCTGGTGGTGATAGATTAAGAGTCATAATTAAGTATGCTGCTAGGATTCTTACAGCATTGTTTCTAATTTCTTTCTAGGTTTTTAGTCCAGAAATACAAGCAAAATTTAATAAAATAACTGCCGTGGCAAAAGGGTTTCTTACTCGTAAACTTATGCAAACAGATAAACTGAAGCAACTTCGACAGACCGTAAAAGTAAGGTTACTGAAATTCCGTATTTTTTACTTCATTTCAGTCTTTTGACAGCTGAACTCAGAACTCAGATCAGATTTTTTTAGTTATTGTAATTTAGTTGATTTCGTAAGTCTGATTACTTAGATTTTTTTCCAGATTATTGCCCCTCCCCAATATAATTGTGTGTGGATATTCATTTCAGGCATAACATGGCCGCTGTACATTTACTTGTTTGTGTGTGTGTGTGTGTGTGTGTGTGTGTGTGTGTGTGTGTGTGTGTGTGTATGCGTGTGTGTTCCACAGGCAAACATGAGGTGTCCTGATCATTACTCTCTACCTTCTTACCTTAAGACAGAATCTCTCACTGAGCATGCAGCTGACCTGGCAGTTAGCAAGTCAAGACAGTCTCCTAAGCCTGTCTGCCCTAGCACTGGAGTTACAGGCCACATGCTCACAGCTGGCCTTTTACATGTGTGTTGCAACTTTGAACTCATGGTCGTCTCTGTGCACAGAGAGGGTCTCACCTCCTGAGCTGTCTGCCCAGGCCTGGTGCACTCTCGAACTTGCAGTTGTGATTATTTGCTTAAAATGTGCTTAAGCTCAGGTCCACGAATGCCCTGTCTTGAAGACGGATGGATGGCTGGTAGACCCTGCCTCTCCCTGCTCATGTCTACAGTTAATGGTTGGCAGGAGAGGGGAGGGAACTGAGAGGATCACAAGGGTGTGAATATAATCAAAATATATAATTAATATGTTCAAGATGGCTCAGTAAGCAAAGGCATCTGCCACCAAGACTGACAGCCTGAGTTCAATCCATAGTATCCCAGTGAAAAGAGTTGGTTGTCCTCTAACTTCTGCACATGCACTGTGGCACATCCCTGCAGGAACACACATTTTTT
>JANHMN010000003.1:107080916-107113724 GCA_030674055.1 Rhabdomys pumilio
CGTGTAACTACCATTTGCCAAAAGGCTCATGGAGATGCCTGAGTTAATTAATTTGGGCCCTGGTTGAATAGACTTCTGTCTCGTCCCTGTGAGGAATAATAGAGGCAGGGATCCCCCTGAGGTCTTGGGTCTTTTAGGGCCAAGAGTCTCCTGGAGCCGTCGGCAGACATTTCTTAGCTCTTCCCTGCCTCGTTTCCACCCATCCCTCTACCTCTATGCTCCTATGCAGTTCACCACACAGCCTCTGGCTCACAGAGTGTGCACACAGTGAAGAAAGCACGGTTGGTAGGCCTGCCCAGAGGGGACCTGGGGACAGAAAGCTTTTTTTGTGTGATTAAACTACCTGTGGTTGTGTCACCTTTGTGAATGAGAGTTATCCTTCTGCTGGTGACAACTTGATGCCTCTCAAGAAGGAGAACTGGTATGAACGAGTTTTAGAAAATGACCTTAGGGGCTGGAGAGATGGCTCACTGATTAAGAGAACTGAGTGCTCTTCCAGAGGACCTGAGTTCAATTCCTAGCAATTACATGGTGGCTTACAATCATCAGTAATGGGATCTGATGCCCTCTCCTGGTGTGTCTTAAGAGAGTGACAGTGTACTCATATACATTAAATAAATAAATAAATAAATAAATAAATAAATATTTTTTAAAAAGAAAGAAAATGACTTTCTGTTTTAAAAAGAAAGAAATGACTTAATCACTCAGTTTTGTGGCCTTCCCTCTTGGAGAGGATACAGAAGCCTCCCTGAATAGCTTCAATGCTTGTGGTCCCTCTGCCATTCTGGGCAGGAAGAGGCAGGGAAATGTGGTGAGGGGCCTACAGCAGTTTGATATATCATCAGTAATAGTTTTTGTGTTCTTAGTAATTTTTGATGGAGAAAGAATAAAAGGAAACTTACTAGAAAACTGGGTTTGAAAGAGTGTCTTTTTCTTTCAGGACACTATGGAATTCATACGAAGTTTTCAGTCAGAAGCCCCTCTGAAGAGAGGTGTTGTCTCAGCCCAAGATGCTTCCCTTCAGGAACGAGTGTTAGCTCAGGTAGATGCTGCTGCCCTGAAGGGTTCCTAACTGGAGAAATTGGTCAGTTCCTAACTGGAGGCCTAGGGTTGGAACTGTATTTTTCTTTGTTTAAAGAGGGAAAAATAGGTTTCACTTCTGTACCTTCTTATTCCAAATGAAAGTACACACAGTATACATTGTGTTACTAAATTCTAGCTTCATCTTTTGGTTCCTCTTTCACACCTAGTTGCGAGCTGCCCTGTATGGTATTCATGACATCTTTTTCGTAATGGATGCAGCTGAGAGAATGTCAATCCTCCATCATGACCGAGAAGCCCGAAAAGAGAAACTGCTCCGGCAAATGGTATGTACACCATGCGACTTTTTGTTGGGGAGGCTTTTCTGAGCATGCGTGATGGAGGCTCCATGGCATTACCAGCAGCTCCGAAGCTAGACGGACCCTAGGATTCCCAGCACCACTGAGCTGTGTAGGGAGCTCCCCAGAAACCGCACAGTGGCAGAATCCTGTCTTGTATTGGGATTGGATCTGAGGTCTGAAACCTTTGTTCTGGTAGCTCATAGGAAACTGCCAACTGCTCCTGATTGAGTTTTTTTTTTTTTACAACTTTCATACAGATTTTGCCATTTTTGAAGTCTGTAAAGTTGTTCCAAATTAATTTAGAACACTGCATATCTAGAGTGCTGGCTGGCAACCACACACAAAAGTATCAATAGTAGTAATTTTAATAGTGCTTAAAATTAGATTACTTAAAAACATTAGTTAAGTGCCTGGCTGTGGTTGCAGCCTTTTAGTCCCAGGAATCAGGAAGTAGAGGTAGGCTGATCTCTCTGAGTTCAAGGCCAGCCCGGTTGATATAGATAACTTCAGGACAGCCATAGAGAAACCCTGTCTCAAAAGGCGCTGCCACGCCCGGCTCTGGATTGTCTCATATTGTAAACAGTACAGTTGGTACCAGTCAACCTGATGCTCCTTTTGTACTTGAAGGATAAGATGAAAAGTCCACGAGTGGCGCTTTCGGTGGCAACACAGAAGTCCCTCGACAGGAAGAAGTTCATGAAGTAAGTTCTGTTTGTCACTTTATTACCAGCCAGTTAGTTTCAGTTACCAGCCCATCTGTTTATGTTCCAGTAGGAAGTAAACGGACTGGGGAGATGGCTCAGTGGGTAAGAGTGCTGGCTGCTTTTGCAAAGGACCAGGGTTTTATTCCCAGATGTCTTCTTCTAGTCTCCATAGATACTGCATACACATCCTCCACTCATGTGTTTAGGCAAAATACTCATATGCGTAAGGTATAAATTAAAATTACAAAGAAGTAACAACTTGTTCTTCTGCAGTTGAGCTAATAGAAATCCCTTTCTCTCCCTCTTTTTAAAGACACTATGCAGCCTTTGCTACCTGCAACATATGAAGTAGCCACCATGCTGGGTAGAAATTCCCCTTCATATATGGACATTTATTAAAATGATTTATCTTTTGATAAATTATAAATTATCAACAATCAGTTTGTATGACTGATAGTCAAACAATCTCAATAGTTCTTATTTTTAATATTTAATTATTTCACCATTTGAATAAATTCCCCCTGATATCTGAAAGATATTCTGGGGCAAAAGCTCTAGAGGAAGTATATTTTAGTAACTATCATCTAGAAACTTAAAGAAATTTTTTGTTTCGTGTTTATGAATGTTTTGCCAGCATGAAGATTTGTTCACTGTGTATGTACTTGGTTTCCACAGAAACCAGAGAGGGCTTTGGATACCCTGGAACTGGAGCTATAGACAGTTGTGAGCTGCTGGCAGCCCAATCCAGGTCCTCTGGAAGAGCAGCAGCGTCCTCAGGCTCTGAGCCATCTCTAACGCCTAAGCCTTTTTCTTGATGCTGGGTTTCACTATGCTCAGCACAGGCCTTTAGAGGCCTTTAGAGGCCCTCGTGTCTCAGTGCCCTCTGTCATTTGTAAGCTTGTTCCCTCCCTTCTCAAACAAACATACTGTCCTTGTCTTTCTGTTGTGCCAGAGTTGCTGAAATGGGAATGCCAAGTAAGAAGTTTCTGCTTAAGCAGAGCCCTTCAGAGACAAGGTGAGAGAATCACTTTATCCCAGTGAGACTTCACTCTGTATCAGTAGGACTCGCCTGCTGAGCTGGAGGAGCTGAGGTTCAGCACTCATATTAATGTCTGCTCCTATTCCTGGCCACATGTGGGTCAGGTCAGAAGTTCCTGGCACAGTTTGTAGGACAGGCCATTTCTGGAAGAAATTTCAGACTACCAGGGAGTCTTCAGTACTTGTTTAAAGACCTCAGGACACCGACTTTCTGTTACATACAGTTTGTCTTTCCCTCTTGTAAGATGAGTGTTTTGTCTCATGTTTGAGAAGTTGGCATTTGTAAGGCATATTAGAAAATTCTTTAAGGGGCAGGGATTGCATGTGTTGGCTATTGCTTTCCTGATGAAAACCTAAGATCTGAGCTCATGGTGAGCCAAGTGTAAGTCCCTTGCTAGTGCTTTTGTCAGCTCCTCCTTGTGATAGATAGCGCAGATGGCTTCTAAACTCATCGTTGTTACCTTTCACCCATTGAGAGAAAGTAAGAAAAGTGGAATTTGTCTTTGGAATTAATTTTGCATTTAATTTGTCAACAGAGTCCTTCAGCCAAACCAAGGACAGAATGCACCAGTTCATAGGCTACTTAGTAGACAAGGGTAAGAATGCCACACATGGGGATGTAAAAGTATTCAAGCCAAGATCCGTCCAAGATCTGTCTGTGCTGTACTGTGTATGTCAAGGTCCGATTTGTGTGCAGACAGCCCTCATGCTGCGCTGCTGTGTAAATCTCTTCGTTATCATCTGGTGTGGGCATGCTTTTACTTCTCATTTCATACCATCGTACTCATTCTATGTTTTAATATGAGCTTCTTCCTCAAGTAAGTTTAGCCTTACCAATGATTCTCCAACCAAATGTGAAGCAGGGGTCTGGTCTCCTGCGAAACATGAGCAGCTGTCCTGATGGGAGGCTGGGTGCCTGTGCGGGACTTCAGTTCTTCTCAGGCTTATGCTTTGAGTAGTTGATGCTGTGTGCTTGTTTTCTCTGAAGTGCGGACCTTCGTGCAAGTGACTGATTAACCTTTTTATATTCAATTAGAACCCCTAAGACATCAGTGAAGGGGGTTGTGCAAAGTAGACAGAAGCCTCCACAGAGCAGAGTGCCTAACAGAGCGCCTGTGTCAGGTGTGTAGCAATGAGTTCCTGGAGACGGTTCACCAAGGGGCGAGCACAATCTGCCCTGACTCAGGCAGTCTTCCTTGCCACCATAGTGTTGGTGTAGTCACGGATATTCCTGTTGGTGACCATTGTCTTAGTATTTTGTGGAGACCAGGAAATCCTATGAGTTAGGCTACCTGTCTTAATGACGAGTCATTTTATGGGAAACTCTGTTTTTAATTTGCGAAGTTTTGTAGAATTACCCAGGCTTACTTAGAAGCTTTGTATGTGAGTAGAAATGGTCATATCATATCTCATGTGGGTCTGTTCAACCCCGTGGCAGTGTGTCAGCCACGGTTTCTGAGTCTGTGCCTGACCGCAGGATCCAGTGAATATGCCAGGTGTGGGGGAGGGAGTCCTAAGCTTCCCTCTGTAAGAAACCTGAGCCAAATCTCCTTATGCTCATCATTTGAGCGTTATTCCAGGGTGAAACTGAAACCTGTTTGAAAATTCAATTTATGGTGGCAAGAAAGACAGATTCAGTCTTGAGCATAATCAAAACTCTTACCAAATGCTTTAATATTTGTTACTGTTTTGGTTAAGACATTTTGATTATGCTCACTGGATTATGCAGTCCATTAAAAACACTTTATAATGCTATGCTCTCAACTGCTGCTTTCCGAAACTCACAGGCAGCCGTATTAATCCTCAAGTAATGGAGGAAAACTTGACTTAATTCTACTCCCCACTAATAAGCCATTAGGCAATGTTTGTAACTACATGAGTGAGTGATTTCCTCCAAGTTAGACAAGAAGAAGCAGTGCTAACAGCAAGTGGTTTTTGTTACTGTTCCTTCAGTCTTTTGTGTTATTACTAATCATTCACATAGATCCTAAGAGGGAACAAGCTGTCAGGAAATGTAAGATCATTATAGACCTTTTGCACGAATTCTATGCACATAGTTTGTGATGTCACATGTATCTAGGATATTTTACAAGGTTTTCTTTTGAAATCACTGAGTGAAATCATTGGAGTTGTTTGGAAGTTGGAGCCTGCTTGCTTTAAAGACCATCAGTCAGCTTTGTAAGAGCTCAGACCAGTCAGCAGCTCAGCTGCTTGTGACATTGTGAGCGTGTTAGGGTGTTTTCAGTTCTCTCAGGGGAGTGTCACAGGCTGCAGTTACTCTTAGGTGGCTGGACAATCATTGTGGAGTAAGTACTGTTCTGCCCAATAGCATCAGTTTCCGAAGTGACTACTTTTCATGTTTTTTTCTCATGCATTTCATCTCCATGATTTGTCACTTGTGAGTCTATAAGCAAAGAGGCAAGTGCTCTTTCCACTGAGTAATTGACACTATGAACAGGAAATTGCCATAGTTAATAATGTGTAACAGAACTCGTTTTATAATGTAATCAATATGCATATTTTTTTACGTTTCTGAACAAGCAAAATGCCTTTTTACTAATGTATGAATGTATAGACAATAAAAGCACAGAACTCTCAGTTTTACAAATTTTACATAGAGAACTTGACATAATGACTAAAATGCTAATTATCAGTCCATAATTGCTCTTTACAGAATTACCTTACCCTGGTATACTTCTAATGTCTTGGGTTGTATTTTAAGTAAATTTGAAATTATGGCTTGATTTGGTCTATATGAGTATTAAGTATTTTACTAGTAATTGGTTTATTTAAAAACCTTGTCTGTTTTTATATGAGAGAGAGGCTCACTTTATAGCCCAGGTTGGCTTTGAACTTATAATCTTCTGAGACAGCCTCTGCACAAATGATCACAGTTAGCACACCCAGCTCTAAGCACTCGTTTTTGTCCTGGTCAGATAGCATTCTTGCAGGCTGAATTTCCACGTGCCTAAGGATGCTGCTCAGCATTTAAAGTAGAGTTTCTACAGATTAGGTTTCAGTCTCGGAGCCTATACTGAAGTGTTTTGTGTATGTTAGAGCAGATGTGCAATGGGTCTGCAAACCACTGACCCAAGTAGAGCAGGAGCGGAACAGAGCAGGAGGGGAGATGAGGTCAGCTGAGTTCTCAGAGTCTTCAGCTCCAGCTCTGGTAGCTGAGGCAGCTGATTGCTGATGCTGTGCGACAGTTTCTACCTCAGGATTAAGTTTAACAACATTCATTGCTTAGCCCCATGCTTAGTAACTTACTAAATTATATCACAGAACATTTCTAACCTTTGGAAGTAATAATAATTTTGCTCTACTTTTAGGAGCATATGCAGGAAAAATCCAAAGAAAGCGGCCAAATGTTGCGACAATTTAAGAAGACAGCACTCACTGGGCTGAAGCAGGGGAGCAGGGCAGCTGCCACCCACATTCCAGTCTAGTTGGGGCTTCTGACTTAGCCCTGGACTCGGGTCATACAGGCAAGGGACAGCAAGGGCTGAACATTGGCCTGTATCATCTGGTCAGCTTGGACTATTGCTGCCTCATTTTCCCAGAAATGTTAGTTTGGGTAAAAATGATTAGCATTTAGTAATTGCCTCGTTTCTGAGCTTAGCCTATATAAACATACTGTATGTGTCCAGAGGTCTACAGTCACCCTTTTTTTAAACATAAAAAGACATTTAGATTTATTTTTTACAAATTATTGGAAAGCTATTACCAATTTTAAATTAGCCCTAAAACCTAAATTTCATTCATGATTGCTGAATTTGATAAACAAATTAGATACTGTTCTATTCAAAGGAAAATTATTGCAGAAATATCTGTTTTTCTAATTTTAAACACCCAGAATCCCATATCCTTTGACTTGCAGTGTAGCTACATAGGATGAAACACTTGCCTTGCGAAATCCCAAATAAGAAGTGACTGGGGGTCTTGGTTTTGGGTAGAAGAACACATTCCTGCAGACAACTAGTTGTTTTACAGAGATGTTAGCTCTCATGTGTGTTACTATTAGGTATGCGTAGACTAGACTATACACACTATCCTGGAAGGTGGCAAGTTTAGAGATGCTAGCACAGTTTTCATGAACACAGCACCTGGGCATGCACTGTGATGGGGCAGCAGAGTGCATGTGGCTAGTTCTAGTTAATCTACACTGTTTGTTTCTTCAGTCTTCTTTTTCTAGCATGCTTTACATAGGAGAGAATAAAGGGCTATTTAATAAGAAATGCGGATCTCAGATAGCATAGTAATACTGTCTAGTTTAAAACCCGCAGTAAAGGTATTCAGATTTATGGCTTTCATGACTAACATTAAATGCACCAACCAACAATGTACCATGAAAACAGGATTTTATGAAACAGAATGTCACTTATCAAATTATTTCAAAAAGGGCTTTGTGCTTCTTACGTAACATTGGGATTGTGTATATTTGAACCTCATAACTTGAATTTTAAAGATAGTAGTATTTTGAAGATGTAGCCTATATATTCTTAATAACCTTTTTAGGAATATGGAAATAAAGATTGTTTTTCTGATTTTCTTCCATCTGCGATTTGACTTTTATACCTAGCCAGAAGTTACAAAATACCCACTCTGGATATAAACTTGATTTCCTTTATTGAAACTTACCATTCATTGAAGAGAAAAAGAAGACAGTCAAAAAAGGTCCAGGTTACAAATTTTGTACTCGTAGGAAAGGTGCACCTAGTGTTGCCTTTCAACTGTGACAGACTGTGCTTTATCATTCCAGACACTCAGGACTCCACCATGTCATTGTGGGCTCTTCAGTAAGGAGGAAGAGCTAAAAGTCTGCATATATTAAAATGAATTAGCTAAAGTGAACTACGTTTTGGAAAGTTACAACTACTTTTAGATTAAGGATGAGAAACTGGAGTGTTTTTAATTTCATGGTAAAAGTTTGTGTGTTTTACATTTTAATGTTCACAGTTTTCTCTCAGAAAAGTGCCAGACACTGTTTTGTGCTTTTAAAGTTTTATTTATATGTATTATTTTTTATTGTTATTTTTACTTTGACTGGAATGTCTATTAATGTGAATTGTATTTATTTTTATACTTTGATTTTCACTAGTTTTGCTTCTAGGTAAAAGGCAAAATAAACTTTTCATCCTAAAGGAAATCTTGTTACATCTTTTTTATTTTTAGCCAAGTGAATCAACTGAAGAACATGTGGCTAAAACAGTAACTTAGATGACATGTTTACAACTTGAGCCCCAGGATAGGCTTATGCCATTGTTTCACAGGAAGCCTGTCTGCTGCTACAGTTGATAATGTCCTTGCTTCTTAGGAGTGAGACACCAGCCAAGAGCAGTGGAGAGGCGGAGGACAGAGGGAATGCTCAAGTGGCCTCACAGTGAAGCCTCTGCCTTTCACACTGGGGGTGCTAATGTTACCCCTACTAGCTAGCTGTCAGCTCTTGTTGGGATGTTGCATTTGGCTGCCTGCAAGGAAATAGCTCTGAATCACTGATGCTGTGATGTATCAGATTTTAAGAATGAAGGACTGTTTCCATCAGAGGTCCTCTTACCCTGAGCAACCTCCAGTCTATGCTCAGCTCCCCATGAAAGGTTTTTTTGTTTGCTTTGTTTTCTTTTGTTTTGTTTTGTTTGAGACAGGGTTTCTTTGTGTAGCCCTGGCTGTCCTTGAACTCACTTTGTAGACCAGGCTGGCCTCGAACTCAGAAGTCCGCCTGCCTCCGCCTCTCAAGTGCTGGGGTTACAGGCATGTGCCACCACTGCCTGACAAAAGGCAATAGTTCTAAAAGGTAAGTAGGGCTGCTGTTGTTGGGAGAGTGCTTGCCTAGTGTCTTAGGGTCTCTACTGCCATGAAATACCATGACCAAAAGGCAAGTTGAGCAGGCAAGGGTTTATTCTGCTTATACTTCCACATTACTTCATCATCCAAAGGATTCAGGACAGAAACTCAAACAGGGCCGGAACCTGGACGCAGGAGCTTATGCAGAAGCCATGGAGGAGTGCCCTGCTCATCGTGACTCACTCAGCCAGCTTTCTTAGAGAACCCAGGACCACCCACAATGGGATGGCACCACCCACATGGGCTGGGCACTCTCCCAGACTGATCTTAGGGAAGCATTTTCTCAATTGAGGTTCCCTCCTTTCAGAAGACTTTAGCTTGTGTCAAGTAGACATAAGACCAGCCAGCTCACTAACCATACACTAAATCTTAGGTTTCACTCCTAGAACCAAATAAGTGGAGTAAGATCAAGTTCTAAAAACAAAGATCTTGGCATAGAATGTAATGCAGTGTCTTCATTGATAACTGTAACAACATCCCTAAGAGGAAGAGTTGTGTCAGACCTGACATAGACCAGCTAAGTTAAGTTGAAGACCAGAGAGATGAGATGGCTCAATTAAGAGCATTGGTCTTTCAGAGGACCCAGTTTGATTTTCAGCACCCAAATGGTGGCCTCCCAATTGTCCAGCTTCAGGGGAATCCTGAAATCCTCTTTTGGCCTCCATAGGTACATGACGCAGTGACATACATTCAGGAAAAACACCAATACATATAAGTAGATTTAAAAATTGGATTTGGGGAGCTATCTAGATAAAGCATGCTTACTGTGCCTTTTATTAAGACTTTCCAGATCCTCAGTGCCTAAGTAGAAATGGCAAATGGTGCACCTGCAACCCTAATATCTGTGTGTGTTGGTGGCGGGGGCGACAGGCTTGCAGGCCAGACAGCTTCAAATTCAAGGAAAGAGAGAGAGAGAGAGAGAGAGAGAGAGAGAGAGAGAGAGAGGAGGGAGGATATGGTGGAATGCTGTCTTAAATCATAAGTTGGAGAGCAATAAAGAAAAATACTGGATATTGACTTTTGACCTCCATATGCTCACACACGGGCAATTACACATGTGCACATGCCATACACAATTAAAAGCTGAGTGCAGTGTCCCATGCCAACAACCCCAGCTAAGGCAGAGGATCAGTACATTCCGGCCAGCCAGGACTACAGAGTGAAACCATTTTCAACAACAATGTAAGCAAATGAATATAATGCTTCCATTTAAAACTCTGCTCTCTACACTCAGTGTTTTTCCATGGCCCTCAATTCTGTAGTTTCTTTAAAAGAATTTTTTTAGACTTAATTATTTGATGTATATGATGTCTTGCCTGTGTGCCTGTCTCTATACTACATGTACCTGTGTAGGTCAGAAGAGGGCATCAGATCCCCTGGGACTGGAGATACAGAAGGTTGGGAGCTACCGCCGTGGGTGCTGGGAATCAAATCTGGGTCTTCTGGAAGAACAGCAAGTGCTTACCAGATGAGGCATTTCTCCAGCCCAGATTTTCCAGTTCCTTGAGGACACTGACAAAGATGCCACAAAACCATGGTCTTAGAAGAACCCCTTAGTTATCTATCCTTTCCAGAAATGTAGCCTGTTTTACGATGGTTCCCCATCATTTATTTTACACACAAGATGGGATGGTTTGCTGAATGTACATAGGACAGTTGGTCCTACTCCCTGGCCTTCAGTGCTTCATGGTTGCCTCTCATCACCCAAACTGCTACCATTCTTTCAAAGGAACCATCAACCCCCTAGAAATGTCCACATAACTATCCCAGAGCCACTGTTTTACAGTCCCCAGGCAAGAGGCAAGTGGCATGCCCATTTAAAGTAGATGCCCTGCTGTTACAGACCAGGGTCAGCACTACAGAGAGAGACTCCAAGGAGGAAAGGCCAACGAAGAGCAGCCTGTCTCGCCTGCCTCATTAACCACAGCTTCTGAGGGTTGACCCGGAGACAGGCATTTTACGATAACTTCCTGTAAGTCTTACCAGTTACCTCAGTTTCACAGAGGAAGAAACTGAGACTCCGAAAAACTCCGTCCTAGTTGAAGTATACTCAATTGCCTTTTCCAGAACGCTTAAGAAGATGGTGCTCTTTCCACCAAGAAATGCACTTGGATGGTAATTTCCCAGTCTAAACCCAATCTTATTTGAGTTAGAGTTTAAATCCCAAGCTCAGGTACTCACTAGATTTGAGCTCCAGTTTTCCAAAAACAAGTGATTAATGACAGAATCTCCAGAGGTTTCTGTTGAGAAGGGATCGTAATTCATCCATAAGGGCATGTGTGGATGTGCGGACACAAAACAGGAGTGCCAAAGTTCTGTGGTCAAGATTGCTTGCCCGTATTCGGACATATATTGTCAGTAGTTGGGGGGAAATGCCCAAAGTGTTTATCTCTATGAAGCATGGAGAGAATCCACGCTAAACAGTGAATTCGCTTCAGAATCACTTGTGTCTGGCCCTCAGCAGGGATAGATGTGTGCACTCCTACTTGTCACTAGAGGGCGCAGGCGGGCCAAGCAGTCAGTGGAGTCCTATCTCTTACAAGTCTGGGGGCGGAAAGGGGGGTGTCAATGGGATGGCTCAGAAGGTAATGGTATCTTGTGCCAAGTGAAGAAAGAATCAATACCTGTCCGTTATCCACTGACCTCCGTGCACCGTCACACATCTACATAATATGAATGTGATTTAAGCCAGGAATGGTGATGCAGGCCTTTAATCCCATCATTCAGAAGGCAGAGGCAAATGGATTTCTATTAACAAAATAAAACAAAAAATCAAATCAAGGCGGATAACGGAGCTTGGGTTTTGTCGGGCCATTGCCCGATACAAACTTGGAGGATCGGAATCCGGAGGAAGTTGCCCCTCACAATCATGGCGGATGACGGAGCCCAGGATCTTCAGAGCGGAAGCTGCCCTTCACAATCATGGCGGTCAGGGCGGGGCCGAGCTTCTCTGGCTGTGAGAAAAGGGGCTGGACGCGGAAAACAGGCGATCATGTGACTGGGAAGATGGCTGTCTTTCCCTGGTAAGGAAGAACTGGCAAGTGGGCTTCGGGGAAGGGCTGCTCTTAGCTGTTCTCTCTGTGGGTGGGCAGCAGTCTCTGTTGGAATCGGTGGCCGCCATCCCCGCCCGGGTTGTCAGGACTACGGAAGAGCAGAACCGCTGTCAGTACTCTGATCTCCGCTGTTCCGCAGCGCCTTCACTCAGTCCTACTCGATCCAAGGCTTCCGCTTCCTTGGAAGAAGTTGGCACGCCTGAGAGTTCTGGGGAAGGGGATGAGCTCGCCCGGCAGACTTGGTCGCTTGTTCCTTGAGCTCCTCAGCCTACTTGAAGGAGATTAGCCTTTCCCATCTGTAAAGTGGGGCCATTCACCGTACTCTGTGTAGAGGCCTCAGACATGCTTCTTTGCCTCAGAGAATGATCCATGTAGTTGAACATTGAAGAGAGGAGACAGGCCCAAAGGAGAGAGAGGGCAGTCAGTCAACTCCACTGGAGCCCTGGGTAGACTGCAGAGAAGAGCCTTCTACTGGGTCTTGCAGGATGCATAGGAACTCACCAAGCAGGAAGGAATAGTGTGTCCCCAAGTGACTGGCATATGGGTCTTTTTGTGCATAGAAGTGAGATGACCTTTAGGTTGCAGCCGGTGATTTGTGTTGATAAAGAACCCACACAGGATAGGCAGATGATAATGAAGTTGGGGATTGGAGACCTTGTGCCTTAGGAGCTTTTCTCTTCAAATGATGGGAGGTAGCTTACAATGCCTGCATATGAGCATGAAAAAAATATGTAGTGCTAGGCCTGGAACATAACTAACACCAGCCCTCTGGCTTTGTTTTGACCCGACACTTGACTTCACTCTGTCCTGCAGACTCTTAAGAGATCACGTCAGGACACAGCACATCAGCGTGGTGCTGTGTACCTCTTAGATCACACTGTGGGCTTCCGTCATTGGATCATGCTGGTTTAACCTTTGATATTTTCGGTATGCATACCGACAGGACCACAGCTCTGCTAGTGCTTATGGTCTTTGTAGTCTTCCCTCTGGAGCAAACGCAAAACACTGCTCTGTGGGGAAGTGCATGCTTATTTTTCAGTTTTGGCCACTGGCTTCGTGTTCCTTAATGAGAGAGACAGAATTGTGACCCTCTGCATCCTGGTGATTGTTCCTGTTGACGGGTGAGGGAGCTGATGAGGCCCATGGGTGGTGTGCCTCTGCTCCAGAGATGGCATTTCTCAAGGGACATGCTAATTGATCAGCATTGGCATCTTATTTAATACTCCAAGTCCACTTTTCATGTCAGAACATGGGGGTCATGAAGCCCACCAGGCGAATTCTAGGGACTTGGAAGCCAAGGAAGGTTCCTGGCCTCCTGGACTTTGCTCTTTCCCTAAAGGAGGGAGAGTAGAGATGGGAATTGGCCTATGCATTCAGGAAAAACACTGTTCTGGGGTGTACGAATGGGAGGTACCTATATCTTTGTTAATGGAAAAAGTCTGATTTTGGTAACTGTTGAGAAGTAAGGTTGCATTTGGTGATGGTGGTGGTGAGGCTGCTATGGCGGAGGGTGCTGTAGGAGAGAAGGGAAGGGCTTGGCTACACATACAGTGCAGGGGACAGAGTAGTAGCAAAAGGCCACCAGAAGTAGGTAGGAAGTTACCAAGAGGGAATTGTGGGTAAAGCTACCCGAGGGGTTCTCCCTGAAGGGAGACCTAGTGATGAGATATGTGCTGGGGGGACTCTGAAGAGATGACACTTCTTTCCCTGCTCCTGTTGGGACGGCTCTGGTTATGAGCGTGGCCTTTCTTCCAGACCCCTCCTGTGTTGAGGCCCCTGTGATGGTGTTCTTCCTCCTCTGCCCGGTGCTCTGGCTCCTCCCTCTCAGTGTCCTGCTCACTGAGCCTTCCTCTTTATCAGTCCTGTGCTGATAAAGCTACATTTGCCTTTCCTTTTCTCTAGTTGCCTCCGGTCTTTTGCAAATGCCCAGCCTGGACTTTTTTCTTGCCTCTCAGGAACTTGTTCCTCTGGGGGCACCTCCTCCAAGCCCTGGCTGTGGATCCCGAGACCTGCTGTGTCTGTCTAGCTCTGGGAGCTTTGCTCCAAGCTATGGCTGCCTGGCCTCCCAGCAGCCACCTGCTCTTTCCTTGGTTCATGTCACCAGTCAGCAGACACTGTGGAAACAGGGCTGGGGAAACTGGCCTCTTCTTAGTAAGCTCCCCTGTGCACTGGGTCTGGTGCATCCAGGATTTGTTGGCAGAGTTTGTACCTTCAGACAGCTTGAGAATTATTTTTATAGCTTAGTTACTAGAGAACTCACCTGGCACACACGTTTTGGGTTTTATTCCTAGCATGGGTTAAACTGGATGTGATCGAGCATGCCAGTAATTACAAGGCTTGGAAGGTGGAGTTTCATGAAGATCAGGAGTTCAAGGTCATGTTCAAACTGCCTGACGAGTTTCAGGCTAGCCTGAGCCACATAGTGATTTCAAATAAATAATAAAATAATTTTTATGTTTTTTTTATTTAGTGTTTTTGTATTGTACTTGCTAGCAGCATTATGTGCTCTAAGTTGACCCCCCCTGTCACTGGAAGTCCAGATAACATTTTAGGTCTCAGTCACCCATCTGGTGTCACCTTGTCACCTTGCTGATTCGCCAAGTGTTTTGCTTGTTCACAGGCATTCCCGGAACAGGAACTACAAGGCGGAGCTGGCGTCTTGCAGGTTGGAGACAGTGCCTCTGGAGTGTGGGGACTACCACCCACTGAAGCCCATCACTGTGAGTCCTGTGCGGGCTCCCTACGGCAGGGCCCAGTCCCTTGTTGCTAGTGGCAACAGCTTATGCATGTGTCAATCAACCTGTCTCATTAGGTTAACTTCTTGTCATCCTCTGTCCTCCTACCTTTTCCAGTCCTCGAAGTTGCTGTGGGGAAAGGGTGAGAACTCCTGACTTGGAAGCTTCCTGACCTTTAACATTAGGGATTACTCTGGCCACCTGGGGCAGGTGGAGTTTGGATGGAAGGGGCCGGGTGCGGGGTGGACTGGGGAGTGGGGCTGCCCCAAAGAGCATCTTAGACTGTTCCGTAAAACAAAATGAGAGCTGACAAGAGACTTGCTGGTCCCTCACTAACAAGTACTGCTGCCCCTTGTCCATCCCTTGGTGTCCTGGGAAGCCTGGCTTCAGGTACCAAAACCCTTCCAAGGTCCTGATATAAAACTTGTATATGACCTACATACAGTCTGCCATGCGCTTTACATTACATGTGCACCAGCTGTGGTGGTATATACCTGTTATCGTCACACTCAGGAGGTGAGGGCAGGAGGAGCACGAGTTCAAGGTCAGCCCTGGCTACGTGAAGCTGTCTCAAAATAAATGACGAATGAACGAATGAATGAATGAATGAATGAATGCAATGCTTATATAATTCATAGTAGCTAGTACTGTGTCCCCACTGTGTCAAGAGCTGTTACACTATGTAGTTTAAGAAATGACAGTCTGCACCAGCCAGCTCAGATGCAGGTTTAGGGTTTTACTAGTTAGGTGATCCATCACTGAGCCACACCCCAAGACAAATGCTGAGATTTTTATTGAACCTTCAGTCATAGAACCTTGGACACTGAGTGTCAGTCATGTTGTGGTTTGTGATCCTGCCAAGACCATTGCCGCCAGGCAGATGACATGATGACCTCGTTAGAAAGCAGATTCCCAGGGTTGGAGCGATGGCTTCACAGTTAAACACTTTCTGCTCTAGCCCAGCTCCCAGGTTCGGTATCCACTCACAAGCAAATGGAAACCAGCCCTGTGGCTCTGGCTGCATGCTGTACACTGCGCTCGTCTGGCCTGCCTAGTGAGGGCCTGTCTTAAAGACAAGCAAGGAACCAAATCAAAGAATGTACTTACACTTAACTGTTTCAATGGAAAAGAAGTCTTCTGCATTCTCAGTCTGCCACCAGCTATGTGGTTGGTCTGCATGTTGAGCAGTTTCTGCTTCTGCCCACCAACTGGGTGCCTTTCCAACTGATTTTGACAGTGTTCCAGACGACAGAAGCCAGTATCTGTTATGGTAAATATTTGGGGGTTTCTACCCCATCTTTGATCATTTAGTTCCCAAATGAAAGACATAAAACCTTTATATCTGCTGGGCAGATGTCAACCTCTATGCTATTTTGTCCACTTCCTTGACAATAGTCCTGAGATATGACTTGCCATGTTCTACCTAGGCCACTCCTACTCCAACAGGCCAGCCCTTATGGCTATGGGTTCATGATCTTCCTACCCCATGGCTTCTTTTTCCATCTCTTCTCTCCTGTCTTTCCTCATGGTCCCTGCCTCAGACCCAAAGCCCAGGAACCAAAGCTCAATGTGCCTCTCTTCCGCCCAGCCATGTTATGGGTGTCTTGAGGGGCAAGGTTTATACAACAAAACTGGTATGCATGAGGATTTGCTTGTCTTGGAGCAAGCAGATCTTGGCTACAGAATTTAGCATTTGAATACAAGCAGCACCAGATTAAGCCATTATAAGTATCTTCCTCTCTACTCATAATCCATACATAATGGACCCCATGTATCAGAAACCAGCAAGCAATTCTCTAGCAGATACCAGCTTTGGGGGATACTTTTGGTCTAACCCTACTTAGAGATAGCTACCACCAGACCCCACTAAAGATACCAAGGCCAAGTCAGGGGTATGCCCTGTGCCTCCTTACCTTTGTAAGGTCTCGTCCTTCCTTGGGCTCTGTTAATTTGCTGATGCTGTGTGCAGAGCTCAAGGAAGCTTTCCTGGACAGGACAATATGGAGAACCCACTAGCCAGCTGGAGGCAGAGTCCTGAAGAAGATGTATGTGGAATGACCTGGAAATTTTCTGTTCCTCAAGCACAGCCTCCTGTCCTCCCCCACCCCTCTTGTCATCTTCACAGATGCACCCCAAGTTTTTTCAATAAGGGATTTAATGAGGGGGAGGCTCTCAGTGGTCAGGTTGATTGCCTTTAACGTCATTGCTGGCTTTGTCTTCCCTGGAGGGTAGGAATGAGCCTGAAGTTCCTAGCACCTGGGCATGGCTGGTCCTTCTGGGGACCAGCTGCATTGTGGAGGCCATGGAGATATTGGGTCATGCCAGTTTTTCACAGAATGTCAGCATTGCCTCTGCCACAAATGTCTGGTCAGTCTAGCTTCCACAACAAGATTAAGTGGCCCAGTTGACTGTCCCCCGATGCAGCCAGTCAGATAACCTCCACTGCACAACTTTGTCCACAGGTCACCGAGTCAAAGACAAAGAAAGTAAACCGGAAAGGAAGCACTTCATCCACATCCTCCTCCTCTTCCAGCTCTGTGATCGATCCTCTGAGCAGCGTCCTCGATGGCACTGACCCGCTATCCATGTTTGCAGCCACCTCGGACCCGGCAGCCACAGTAACAGTCACAGTAAGGCAGCCTGGCCAGTGCAGGCCTCGTGGGTGTCTTCACATGCAGGAATGGTGGTTTGAAGTTTCACCTATAATGCTTTGCGGTATTCTGATTGTGACAGTTCAGGACATCGAGATACCCACAGGAATTTGATTAAGAATGTTGTCTGAGAAAGGCTGGGAGAGATCTGTGAGGTCTCTCTATATTTTTATTTATTAATTAATTTTTTCAAAGACAGGGTTTCGTGCAGTGCACACTAGTCTATGTGAGAATGACCTTGAACTTCTGATTCCCCTGCCTCCACCTCCCATGGCCTAGGTTTACTAGTAAGAGCCTCCACTCCCAGTTTGTTCAGTGCTGGAGACTGAACCCAGGGCTTTGTGCCTGCTGGGCAAGCACTCTGCCAGCTGAGTCACATCCCTAGATCCTCAGCCCCTCGGCCTTTTTCATTTAAAATGTTTGATTTGACAGTATGTCTTAGTTAACTTTTCATATTGTGACCTTGTTATTTTGCATGGCTGCATTGTGTTCTGATTCCTTTGTTGCTGCCCATCGAGTCTAGGGTGTCTGCTGGTATTGAAAACACACCAAATCTCTTGAATATATACATACCTCGTGACACCTGTGTGCAGGAGGGAGGGAGGTCTGTGCAAGGGAGCGTCTTAGAAGCTCCCTACTGGACGAAGGCAGTGGATGTGTGCCGTTCTGAGTGCTGCCACAGAGCCATCCCCTCAAAGGCTTAGTGGTCTGTTCTCCTGCCAGCCATGCTAAGGCTCACCTGTTTCCTCGATTGACTCTTAACAGCTATTTTAATTTTTCGCTATTTGAATTGTTGGGAAAATTTTTTTTTCAATTTATTTTGTGTGTATGACTGTTGTGCCTGCATGTGTATATATGCACTAGACACAGGCATGTGGAGGTCAGAGGAGGGCGTTATCTGCTGGAACTAAGTTAGAGGTGGTTGTGAGCTGCCACATGGGTGTTCTGCAAGAGCAGTAAGTGCTCTTAACCACTGTGTCATCTGTATTTTAAGTGAAACGTTTTTATTTTGTACGTGTATGCATGTTCGTATGTGTGTGGGGGATGCGTGCGTACTTGCCTGTACTTGGAGGTCAGAGGCTGACATCAGCTGTCTTTCTGGATTGTTCTCTACTTTACATGTTACTATGTTGAGGTAGAGTCTCACTTAAACCCAGACACATACAGAGTTAGCTAGTCTAGCTAGCTGAACTGCTCCAGGGATCCCATCTTCCCTTCCATGCCTCACAAGCATGAAGACCTGCATTTAGTCCCAAGAACTCATGCAAAAAGGTTGGACACAGAGGTACAGTCTTATAATCCCACTGTGGGGAGGGAAACAAAACAGAGTCCTGAGAAACAAAACCAACAATGTCAGCAGAAGCGTCCATCCTGAGGTGGTTGCCTTATCCTCCTCAGGACAGCTCCAGAAAGAAACGTGATAAGGATGAGAACTCCTTCGTGGGACCTGATTTTGAGCCCTGGGCCAACAAACGGGGAGAAATCCTTGCCCGGTATACAACTACAGAGAAGCTGTCTATTGTGAGTATCCAGCTGCATGTTAGGTCCCTGGTCCAGCTCCCGGACCCTAGGGTTCCTCTCCTATGTCAGTGTTGTTCGTGTGCTAATTGGCTTCTTAAACAATTGTGTGTTAAGAGTTAGGGGTGCAGTTTAGTTCTGAAAAGGAATTGGTAGCATGGGCCCCTTGGGGAGGGCGCCCATAAAGGCATTTGATTAAAGGCATGAATTAAGAAGAGAAGAGGAGGGCAAGGTTCACCTCCCTCCCTGTGTTTCTTTGGGGCTGGAAACTTGTTCCTGGAGTGGCTAGTGGGTGAGTAGTTGGCTGTGTCTGAGGCACGTGTAAAGTAGGGGCTTTCCCTTTCCCCCAGGCAAGTTACTCACACACTCAGACAAGCAGTGCCAACCCCAAAGCAACCAGTTAGTACTGGGCCAGTTATGGTCAGGTTCAGCACTTGCAGCCCAAGTTCTTTTCTTGGACAGCCTTGAGAACATTATGTCTCTCCCTGCTCCGAGGAGGTCTGGAGGTGGGGAGTCCAGGGCCGGAGTGGCAACTTCTCGGACCAGGGTTCCAATCTTTCTGTGTCACTCCTCTGATGTTTCTAGTGTTGCCTTGTGTGTAAGTTGATAGAAGGAAAACAGAGGGAAGATGCAGCCCTTCCCATCCAAGGGGGCCTCCTGGTAGTCCCCCTCAGCACTGCAGTTCCTGTGGTTGTGGAGGTGGTGATGGATAGTGTTTAGCTGCACGGGAGGCTGGCTGGGTAGTGTAGCTTTATGACTGTGCTCTCCCCCAGCACTTCTCTCCCCTGCTGTCCACAGGGCGTGCTGCACAGGATGATAAGAACTGATTGGCTGTTGAATGGTGTTTCTTCTGTGTTCTTGAAGGCATAGGTTCATTCAGAGAAGCACTTCTCAGGTGTCAGTCCTTCCTTTTAACCCCTGAGGGTCATCTGAAAATGTCTAGAGTTATTTTTGCCAAGTACAACTCTATGGGTTGCTTGGCATGTTGTGGGTGGAGTTCAGAGAGGCTGTAAAACTCCACAGTGCATAGGCTAGACCCCTAGAGTGAAGCTGTACAACCCACAGAGGCAGGGACATGATGGCTGAGAAACTTTGATTTAAGGATGTTCAAAGTGGATCTATTACTCAGTGCTATTAGCGGATCAAAACTTGTGCTGTTTGATGTCACACTTGGCTGGTCCCCACGTGAGTTGAAATTCAACTTCTAGGTGGTTTTTAGCAGCCTTCCCCAGGATGTGAGTTCAATTCCAAGCGTCTCAGGCAGCACAGCTGCCTGTAAGGCTAACTTCAGAGAACCCCACACCTCTGAGAGCACCGGTGCTCACAGCCACATATTCCCATCCACAAAATTAAAGTAATTAAAGAAAATGAAAAACATTAATTATTGGTTGTTCTCTTTTTTTGTCTCTGCAGAATCTGTTTATGGGATCAGAAAAAGGTAAGATGAGCGTTTGTTTTGATAGGTAAGTTCTGCCCGTGCCTTCAGCGTAGTTCACAGAGGAAGGGAAGCTGTTGTCATGCATCTGTCATGATGTTTGTACAGTGTTAGGCTGGTGGATGCCGGACAGACTCACACGTGTAGAGCGTTAGTGAAAAGAGACCCAAGAGCCTCCCAGGAGTAAAAGGCAGACCTCCTGGTTGACCTTTAGCAACGCTGAGGACAAGAGTTTTCCCACCAGCTCGGGGTAGCTCTAGACCCCACCCCTCTGCTCCTGTGTCTGTGGTCCTTTTCCTGTGTGTAGGCCGGCCTGCACATGTCTGTGTAGAAGCTAGGGGTTGACATTGTGTGTCTTTCTCATTTTCTCTTCATTATTTATTTATTGATTGATATGGGGACAGTTCTGGCTGTCCTGGAACTCTATATACAATAGACCAGGCTAGCCTTGAGCTCATAGAGATCTACCTGCCTCTGCCTCCCAAGTGCTAGGATTAAAGGTGTGTCTAGCTTTTTCACCTTAATTTTTGAGACAGGGTCTCATTGACCGTTCAGCTCACTGATTCAGCTAGACTGGCTGGCTGCCAGGCAAGTTCCAGAGATCCCAGCTCAGGTCCTCATGCCTGCATATCAAACATGTTTCTGACTGAGGGATCTTCTCTAACCCTAGACCCTTCCCTTTGCTCTAGATCAGTGGTTCTCAACCTTCCTAACGCTGCGACCCTTTAATACAGTTCCTCACATTGTGGTTGACCCCCCACCATAAAGTTGTTTTCGTTGCTATTTCATAACTGTAATTTTGCTACGATTATAAATTATAATGTAAATCTCTGTGTTTTCCAGTGGTCTTAGGTGACCCATGTGGATGTGGAGTTCTTGTTGAGAACTGCTGCCTTAGATCTTTGTCCCTTAGGAAAGAGGCACATGTGCCCAGTCTTACCAGCCTTTGGTCCCTGGACATTTGGAGGGTCAGATGTTCAAAGTCATCCTCAGCTACCATAGCAAGTTCAAGGCCAACCTGTACTGTGTGATACCCTATTTTAATACACACACACACACACACACACACACACACACACACACACACACTCACACTCCTAAGGTGATAGTATTTGTTGGTGGATATAGAATCCTCATGAATGGGTGCAAGTTGAAACAAACTAAAATAGGCAGATTATTTGGCTGGTTTGAATATGAAATGTTTTCTATGAGATCATATTTGTATTGTGTACACGTGTGTGGTACACGTGTACATGTATGTGCTATGTGCATGGCAGGAGATGCATGTGCAGATGCCAGAGGAGGAAGACATTGAGTGTCTGCTTCTATCATTTATTCCCTTGAGACAGTCTGGTCACTTACTGAGTTTGGAGCTAGCTAGGCTGGTGACCAGCCAGGGCCTGTTGTCTTGTTTGCCCTGGCAGTGCTGGGATTCACAGTGCTTGCACAGTCCCATCTGGTGTTTTTCCTTGTGTTCTGGGCATTTAAACTCAGAGTATCATCCTTGCATAGCAACGACTTTTGCTAATTGAGCCATTTTTATCTCCTAAGGGCAGTGTCTGGAGTGCTCGCAGGACCGTTTTGGGAGGCTGGGATCTTTCAAGGGTGGGACAGGTGGACGTGGCTTATTAGTGGTCTGATGGCTATAACTACCTTCTGGTTCTCACCCTGCTTTCCATTTCCTGCACTGCCATGACGTTCTCAGCTCTGGGACTGGCCTGACTGGGGTGATGGGAAATGAAGAGACATTAGACACATGTACAGAAAAGCTGGGGTCAGTGGGCCATGTGCTCTGATGGAGACATTGTCACATCAGCCTGGAAACTCTGTGGAATAGGAGGCAGGTTTATCAGATACAGCAGCATGACCGGAGGTAGCCAGTCTATGTAGGGGGAACAGGTTCAGGTTACAGTTGTCTGGGAGGAGAGAGCTGTGCTTGACCTGTTCTGTATACACTGTTAATGTCCATACTCAGACCAAGGGAAGGCCTGGCCATTTCCATGGGTGTGAGGCACTGGGGTCCTTGACTTACAGGGGACACCTACCTCCCGCACTCCACATTGTCCTCTGCTGCTGTGAGAAAAGCTGCTTCCCCATGGCTTTCTCCTTATGTGGACTCAAAGCCTTTAAAACTCTGATAATCATTTTTCCCTTAAGTTGTGACATGCCAACTTTGGGCATGTGGGTCACAGTGTAGTTCTTGGTAATTAAATAGTTTTGCCATGCTGTTAACCGATAGTAGATTCTCCACCAGTCTGTGCCATGGTCAGGAACACAGGGCCTGAAAAGAGAGTAGGAACACCTTGGTGTGTGTGAGCCAGTGTTCTGCCATGGTAACAAAATACCCCGGACAATCGCTGAACAGGAGGAAAGACTTATTTGGGCGTACAGTTTCAGAGGTTTCAGTCCATGGCTCTTAGCTCTGTAGCTTTGGGCCTGGACTGGCACAGTCCAATGTACTGGGGACACTTGGCAGAGGAGGAAGAAGGGGCCAGGGTCCTCTTAAGAGCACATTCTCAATGGCCTGACTTCCTAGTGCTGGCTCCACTTTCCAGAGGTTCCACCACCACCACTGGCACCATGGGCTGGCTTCCATGCCTTCGACACAGGGGTCTTTGGGGTACATTTGAGATTCATCCTTCATTCACTTGATAGAAAGAGCAAGGGTGAAGTGAGTCACAGGACCCTCAGTGTCACCAGGGGCAGCACTTTGAAAATGGGGAAGTGATTCTTGAAGGCTTGAATGGCGGCAGCAGTCTGGACAGATCCCCTTGCCCTGTGTCTGGCCTGTGACTTCAAGTCCGTCATCTGCATCCTGGCTCCTGCCAGCATTGGGGATGGTGTTATCAGCTTCTCGGGGCAGCTGGTGGTGGAAAAAGCTTCTGCTAGACCTTGAGCTTGTGAGGAGGCTGAAGCTGCTCCACCATTACAGCATTCTGAGGTGAATTGTTTCCTGACAAGTTCATGGTGACATGTGATAAGTGTCTCTCATGCTGGGTGTGGGTGCATAAGAATACTGCTTGTGTGACCGATGTCTTTCCCACGTAGGCAGAGCTGGGGCTGCAGCTTCTGCCATGTCGGAGAAGGTCCGGACGCGTCTGGAAGAGCTGGATGACTTTGAGGAGGTGAGCAGGCCACTTATGGGGCACAGTGAACAGGGGGCTCTCCAGCCCTTCTGCCAAGGGTGGCTGCTCACTGTGCTAGGCCTCCTGGGGCCCTACTTAGTTCAGGGAAAGATGCTGGGGCCTAATGGCCAGTCACAGGGGAACCTGGAGACCTCTTTTCGCTTTGTGACATAGGAACAATCCTTCTGTGATCTGGGGACACTGTCAGCAATAAAATCCATGTGGAGTCACCCCCAATGAAACAGCTTTTTGTGGCACAAAGGTTCTACCACGAAGCATTATTTACACAGGGCCTGTTGAGCGTGGTCTACAGAACCCTATAATTGCTTGTGTGTGCTTTGGAAAACGGGCTTGTTTGCCAGCTTTTAAAACCTGGCGAGTTTGGAGCTGGGAAGATAACTTGGTCAGTGAAGTGCTCTCTGCACAAGCATGAGGATCAGACTTTGATTCCCAGCATCCATGTAAAAAAGCCTGGTGTGTTTCCCTGCATATATGTGCATATGCATATGTATATGTTTATGTATACATACCTCTTGCATGCCTGGTGCCCAAAGGAGCCAGATTCTGAGCTGCCATGTGGGTGCTATGAACTGCATCCAGGTTCTCTGTAAGATCAGTGAATGTTCTTTACTGCTGAGCCATTTCCCTAGCCCAAAATTTTTATGCCAGAGCTTCTAGTACCAAGCGGCACACACTAGGTCCACAAGCTATAAGTTCTGATATCCTATGTGTGTCAGTGTCTAGTCAGGATCTTGGCTTCATTAGCGGCAGGCTGAGGTGCAGATGTGGCACTGAGTGACAAAGTGTAGCCAGCGTCCAGCTGTCCCATGTCTGGCTGTCCTGTGTGGAGCTGGTGGTCGGATGAGGCTTTTCCTTTTCCTCCTGTGCTCACAGTTCTGCCTTTTCTGCCCACAGGGATCCCAGAAGGAGCTGCTGAACCTAACCCAGCAGGATTATGTGAACCGGATAGAGGAGCTCAACCAGTCTCTGAAGGATGCTTGGGCCTCGGACCAGAAAGTGAAGGCTCTGAAGATTGTCATCCAGGTCAGGCCAGGGGAAGTTTGGTGTTTTTTTTCATTTCTTAAATTTTCTGTATAAATCTCCACTTAACTTTTAGAGTCCTCCTGCAGGACCTTACCCTCATTCATCGCTTCCATACTCACAGATTTGAGAAGCCGTGATTTTGAGTCTGTTTTTGTGAAATGACTAATCCTAGGGCCACCATGTACAGCTGCACAGGTTGTGTGTCCCATGAGTCTAGGAATCAGTGTTGCCCTAAATAGCAGAACTAACGATTCACCCAGTGCCGTGCAGTACACAGGCCTTGGGACAAGTGCTAGCATATTTATGCTTTGTGCACACTAAGGTTTGGGTAACTGTCTTCCAGGTCGCCTCAACCAGACTGATTGTCTTGGAATCTGGGATTAATGTCTGTTACACATTTTAAAGACACAGTCATATAAGGAACATGCCCTTATACTATAAAGAGAAGTGTGTTTGCAAATTATCTTGGTGAATTTGTTGATTTGGAGTCAGTCCTGTAAGGAAAAGGGTTTTTTTTCCTTTTCCTGAGATATATTTTATTTATTTATGTGCTTATTTGGGTTTTTCAAGATAGGATTTCTCTGTGTAGTCCTGGTTGTTCTGGAACCCGCCTTGTAGTCGAGGCTAGTCTTGAACTCAGAGACCCTCCTGCCTCATATGCCACCACTGCCCAGCTATTCTTGCTTTTACTTATGCTCATGTGTATGTGTCTTTGTGAGAATATACCATGTGTGTGGGTTCCCATGGAGGTCAGCAGAGGGAGTCAGGTCCTCTGGAGCTGGAGATACAGACCGTTGTGGGCTGTTGGTTGCTGGTGGTAGGAACTGAACTCAGGTCCTCTGGAAGAGCGACAAGTGCTCTTAGCTAGAAAGCTGTCTCTTTATCTCCAGGAACAGGTTTTATTCTGCTCTTTTGCTCTGAAGACCCTCCTCCCTTGGCAAAAAGTACTTCAGTCAGGGGCTGGGTGTGTCGCTGAGTTAGTAGAGTGCTTGCCTAGTATGCAGGAAGCCCTGAGTTTCATCCCTAGGACTGTATAACCTTGGTGTGCTGTGGTGTGGTCCCAGACTCAGTGGAGGTAGGAAGACCAAGGTCATCCTCACCTACATAGCCTGCCAGAAGACACCTGCCTCAAAATAAAAGTAATAGCAATAACAACAATAATAATAACAACAATGGAAAACTTAAAAAAGAAAACAGTAGAGCCAGTGAGGCTTTTGAAGTTAACCTGATGACCTGAGTTGGATCCTCAGATCCCACAGTGGAAAGAGAGAACTGACCCTGCATATTGCTGTCTGACTTCTCTATATGCGTGCCATGGCTCACAGTGGACTCTTCTTTCTCTCTCTCATACACACATAATAAGTAAATACATGTAAAAAATTAAGAAAAATGAAGGAAGTGCTCAGGTCATGGTGAAAGAGGGAATTCGCACGCACTGCTTTGCTGGTTTTGGAGCAGCATGTCTGAAACAGCCATTTTAGTTCAGAGGGACATTTGTCACAGAGTGTCATTTGTTACTTCTTGTCATGGTAATGGGACATTTCTTGATAGAGGTCTGTGCAGTTGGACTCTTGAAGTGTTTGAAATTGAATCTATGTGCAGCAGGGTGGTCTTTCCTGGGAAGCTGGGCTAGTTCTCTCTTTTCTTGTTGTTTATAGAGTAAATACTCCAGGAGAAAGGGCCTGTCATCGTGCCTGCAAACTGGGGGTGCCTTCGAGTTCAGATAGCTGCAGGTGTTTGCACTGGAGAGTGACCACAGCCTGAGACTTGAGACTCCATCCAAGGTCACCATCTCAGGGAAGGAACCAAGCAGTGTCTGGATCCTACCTGTTGGATCCTAAAGTTCTTATGCTTTCGGAGGTTACTATAAGGAAATGAAGAAGGCATGGCTTATAGGGGAATAAGCAAGGTCCTCTTCTTTGCTCTGTGACTGAGTTTTTTTTTTTTTTTTTTTGTAGAATACTCGAGTACCTGGAGAACCTGTGTTCTATCCCAGGACTGACATCCCTAGTCACTAAGTAATTTTCAGCACATAATTACTACATGTATAAGCCTAGAATTCAGTGACTTTGAGCCTGGCATGGTGGGTGCATACATCTAATCCCAGCGCTGGAGAGGATGGCTCTGATGGCTAGTTCAGTGTTAGCCTGAGCTGTATCTTAATACCTTACCATTCAGGCAGTGGTGGCACATGCCTTTAATCCTAGCATTCAGGAAGCAGAGGCAGGCGGATTTCTGAGTTTGAGGCCAGCCTGGTCTACAGAGCAAGTTCCAGGACAGCCAAGGCTACACAGAGAAACCTTATCTCGAAAAACAAACAAAATAAAACAAAACAAAACAAACAAACAAACAAACAAATAAAAAAAAACCCTCTATCTCCCCAAAGAAAGGAAATACAGTGACTTTTAGTACATTTATAGCGGTACAAGTATCGTATTTCGTACGGTCCAGTTTTAGAACATCTTCATCACCCTAGCCCCCTCAAATCTGACTGGAATCAGAGCCCACCACGCTCCTCCCAGAATACTATGTCCTGCCTTTGTCTATACATGTGCCACCCTGGGCCTGCTCTAGGCTGGGCTTGTTCTGTACATAAGTTGTACATCTGGCTTCTTTCATTTAGCTAAACATTTTTCAAGTTCATCTGGGTTGTGTGTCAAGGCTGAGTTCCTCTGAATAGTTCTCCATGGCGTACGAAACTGCAGTTTGTGTACCTGTGAACAGTCGTTGGTGTCCGGTTGCTTCCATCCTCGGAATGCTGTATTTGAGTCTGTGTGGATTTATGTCATCCTCATGTCTTCTGGGTAGATTCCTGGGAGCGACCCTGCTAAGGCAGGTGGTGGGTTTCTATTTTGTTTTTTTAGAAATGACCAAACTGCTTTTGAAAATGGCTGCTCCTTTATGTTCCCACCAGCAGTGCTAAAGATACCAGTCCCTCCTCAGTGCGCTAGTCCAGTGTGTGTGTGTGTGAGTGCTGGCGTGTGTGCCATGTCACGTGTGTGGAAATCAGAGGACAGCCTTGCGTGTCAGTCCACACCTTCCGCTTCATTTCTGACAAGTTTTCTTGTTGTGCTGTGTTCCGAATGCCAGGCTGGCTGGCCCATGCTCTGGGAGTTCTTCCTGTGCCTTCAGTCTCGCTGTAGGATCCCTCAGATTTAGGGGATTTGAGCTCAGGCTTTACCCACCGAGCTACCTCCCCAGCAAACGGCTAGTATTATACGTCACTGAAAACGAAACAAAGCATCCATTGCCATTTCAGTGTTTTTCCAGTAATGGTGATAAGTTTGACTGCAGGTACCTCAGCCTCAGTACCATGTCAGTAGTGAGCCAGTGAACAGCAGTGTTTCTCAACCTCTGCTGCAGGGAAGACTGAGCCTGGGAGCTGTGTGATACCCTCACTTCCCACAGCCTGCTTGCATTAGGATCTCAGTGTTCCTCAGTGAGGAAGTGTTCTTACATTGCTTCTTCAATGTTGGCTTAAGATTCTTTATCCGAGTGTGTGCATGCACATGGTGTATACATATGTGTAGGGGGGGTACATGTGGAAGTCAAGAGGTTAATGTTGGGTGGGTATCTTCCTCAGTTGCTTCCCCCATTATTTTGAGAGACAGAGTCTCTAACACAACCTTTCTTTATCTCTCATATTTAGCTACTGGCTGGTTAGCAGGCTCTGCCCACCCAGTGCTGGGGTGCTGATATGTGCCACCAAACCTAGCTTTTGACAGGAATTCTGGGGATCCAAACTCAGGTCCTCATGCTTGCATGCTAAGCACTGTTACCCACTGAGGCATCTCCCCAGCAGCTCCCTGGAGATTCTGTAGATTTTAAAAATTACTTCTTTTAGTTTTTGAAATTATAATTATATCATTTCCCCTTCCTTTTCTCCCCCTAGACCTTCCTACACACCCCTCCCTGCTCCCTTTCAGATTCACGGCCTCTTTTTTAAATTGTTACATGCATATATGTATCCATATCCATATGCCATATATATATGTGTGTGTGTGTGTGTGTGTATTATATATGAAACCATAAGCTGCATAATGTTACTTCTGTGTATGCTTTCAGGACTGAGCATTTGGTATTGGATAACCGACTGCTGTGTCTTCCTTGGGGAAGACTATTCCTCCCACTCCCAGCATTCCTTAGTTGCCTGTGGTTCTTTGTGGAGGGTTGAAGCCCAGTGAGCTTTCTCTTTCTACATCTCTTTCTCCATCCATTGTTGTCCTTATTCAGCTCATGTTTAGGCAGTCAGACTATGAGTGTCTGTTGGGATTGTCTATTTTTAACACCCCAGTCTTACCAGAAAAGTCCTAGGAAATAGTACCATGACTTTTAAAATGGTACTTTATAAGGTAATTTTACTTCAAGAGATTTGGATTTAAAAAATGTTTTTTTCTTTTCCTCATCCTTTCTAAAACACATGTTCATGAAAGCAGCTTTTGGGGGCGGGGGAGATCAGCACACAGCTGTGTGGGACATCCCAGCTGGGTGGAATCTGGAGTCTTGCCTGAGCTGTGTGTGGACAAGGGGCCCTGAATGGTAGTGGTGGAGGAGGAGGTGGGGAGCTGTCATCCTCCTAGGAACCACAGGGTGTGCACTGTAAACAGTCTCTGGGGTTTGGGATCGTTGTATTCTTTTTTCTTCTGAGCCCTAAAATCTCCACGAGTGATTGTTTAAGTTAAGCTGTGAAGATCACAGAGCAGGACAGCAGGGGCTGTAATTCCACATGCATCCAAGTGCTGCAGTAAAACAAGCGTCTTTGTTTTAACAGCACACGTCTCCCTGCCCTGTGAGGGTTTCCACAGGTCAGACGCTGTTTATGCACAGGCATGTCACGCAGAGCAGAAACTTGGCCACTCTCACAGTTTAGATGCTGGGAGCCAGAGCCAGAGTGAAAATGCGTGCTCAGGGGACTCGGCTTGCTGGGTGTCCTGACCGCCACATGCGTGCCCTGCTCACCAGAATTGCATGTTTATGGACCTTTTCTTTAATGTCCAGTTTATTTTTCATTTGTGAATTGATTAATGTGCACGTTTGTGCAGGCATGGGCATGCATATGCGGAAGCCCCAGGAGGACGCCAGCTGTCTTCCCCCATCACTTTCTACTTTACTGTTATTATGTTTCAAGACAGGGTTTGTCAGTGTAGCCCTGGCTATGGTGGTACTCAAGGCTCTATAAGCTTTCTGGTTTTTTAAGCGAGTGGTGGGTCTGGGGCGGACTATGCAGGAGCACTTGCTATACAGATGAGAGGACTTGCCTTTGAATCTCCAGCACCATAAGAAAAGCTGGATGTGGCAGGGCTTTCCTGTGACCCTGGCACTGAGGGGCAGAGACAGGCAGAGTCTAGGAGATCACTGCCAGCAAGCCAGTCAGCCTAGCTAAAAGTGATAGCTTCAGACTCAGCTCGAGGCCCTGCCTTAAGGGAATAAGGTGGACATAGAGAAAGACTCTCAACATCTTCCTTAGACTTCCATATGCACACACACGTGTGTATGTCTGCACGCACACATGCATACCACACACAAACACACAAAGAAAAAGTACAAGTGTAGAGATGGCTCAGCATTTAAAAGCTCTCTTCTTCCAGAGGACTAGGGTTCGAGTCCCAGCATCTACATGATGGTTCACAACCGTTTATAACCCAAATTCCAGGGGATCCGCCACCTTCTTCTGACCTCTGGTGGTGGCAGATACATGCACACACATGCAGGCAAAAATCTAAAAAATAAATAAAGTAAGGGAAGGTTTTTCTTATGCATGTCCTCTGTGGGAGACACAGGGCTGGGCGTTCATCACTGTGTTAATTGTTTTTAGAGAGCATCAGTTTCCACACTTAGAGCTTCTCCAAGTGAGGCACCCCAGAGTAAATGCCCTCTCCTGTTCTTTCTAGTGTTCAAAGCTGCTGTCAGACACGAGCGTTATTCAGTTCTACCCAAGCAAATTTGTCCTTATCACCGACATCCTTGATACATTTGGTAAGTACGGTAGCCAGCCTGTGTTTCGGAAATGTATTTGTTTTGTCAGAAAGTAGCTGCCAGCGATGCTTAGGTTGGGTTCTGCTGTCACTTCAGTCCTTTGGGGTAAGTCACGAGGGAGAACAGACTGCTCTGTGACTTCTTTTTCTCCCGTTTGTAAAGTCAAGTCAAAAGGCTTTATATATAGAATAGCATGCTGTATATACTTTATCTTAACAAAGTAACAGGTTACATTTTTATTTTGATCGATGCATGGTGCTTTTCTGTACTTAAAGGACACAGTGTGGCATTTCAGCACAGGTGTACAGTATGTGACACGGTCATTGGCATGTGTGTTCGTTATCTCCAACATCTGTCACTTCCTTTTGTCGGGAACATTCGAAATCCTCTACGCTAACCATTTGAAATATTTATTAATATTAATCGCCGGATGTCTGTGTGTTGGACATTAGGAGTCTTTCTTCCCAGCCCGCTGCTTGGGCGTCTTTACTAAAACCCCAAGTGTTCTCTTCCAATCTTCACATAGGCCATAGTGTGATGAATGACGCAGGCAGGTCAGCAGTGTGTGTCCTTGCTAAGCTCAGGTTCCTTGACACCTCCAGGACACCTAATGTGCACTGATGGGAACTCTGTGCTTGTCTGCTTTCTGTCATGGTCAGCTGATGAGGGAGAACGGTTTCCTTGGGCCTGTAACTTTAATCTTTTCAACCCTAATTTTTAATAATGGTTCTTAAATGCTTTAACCTCCCTTTTAGCCCACCATCCACCAGAGGTAGTGGGAAAGAAAGCCTACAGGGGAAATGGATCTGTTCAGAAATGGTTCTTTGGAGCAACTACTATCTTGTGTTGTCTGAATATCAGCAGTTCAGTTCACAGGTCAGCAGCTCGATCCATTCGAAGACACTACACAGATACACCAGCTGCCCAGTTTGGTACAGTTGGGATAGCAAACACGAGTCAGCAGCGGTGGCACTACCTAGCAGAGACAGCCAGGCCTCAGGCTTGTCACAATGGGCCTGTGGCAAGGTTTACAGATCTGGAGTTACCATTTATGACTTGGGCCTGTGGCAAGGCAGCACAGCTTGGCAGGAATGTGTGACAGGCAGATCCACTCACTCCATAGCCAAGAAGCAGAAGAGGAACAAAGGGCTGGAGCCTCACAGCTGCATTGGGGAGTAGGGTAGAGCCACTAGGCTCTGCTTTTAAAGGAACCATACCTCCCAAGAACAGAGCTGGAGCCCACACCTTTTACAGAGGGGCCTTGGGGAAACAGCGAAGATCTGAGCCATAGCAGGAGCTCAGCCTCTCTTTCCTGCACTCTCCCTGCCCTGTAGTGTCTATCTCAGGAACTGGGACTGACACGCCACTTTCCTCAGCTGGACACCTAGGCATCTTCTGCATGCACTCCTGAAGTTCTCTCTGGCTTACCCATTTCCCTGTGTCTTCGGTCACCACAGTTCTGTCTTGCCTATGTGGCAGTCAGAGTGCCTCTGAGGTCTTCCTCCATTGGTCATTGGGATTACCCTGACCCCATACTTCTTGTAGGAGACAAAATGATCTTTTACAGTTTAGTGGAAAGTTCTAGATGAAGATACTAATCTGAAACGTAGGGTCCCTTGGCCTGGTGCATAGCCATGGGTGGTAGGACCTGAACAGTTTACCTGGACTGGGCAACACTGTGCATACAGTGTAGAGGCACCGGGAGGAACTTACAGATGAGCTTCTAAGAGCTGGAGGTCAGATGGAGGCATTCACTGTCTCACCAAAGGGGAGGCCATGGGCTTACGGCACAGCCCGTCTTGTCTGTAACCCTTCCAGCAACAAGCCTTCTAGGCTGCTGAAGAGCCAAGAATGTGATCTGCTTTCAGGTACAGCTGGATCTAGGGACTTGGTGTAATTAAGATTTTTTTTTTTTTGTCTCTGTGGTACTCTCTGTTGGGGTGACTTCATTCTCAAGCTTCACACTGTGTTCTCTGCTTCCATCAGCGTTACTGCTGGTGATCACAGCGTGTGGAACGGCCTTGAGTTCTGTCTCACTGGCATGGCGCACGCAGGTCATGATACCTGGCAGTGACATAGGCTGCTGCTTTCTCGACAGCACAGACGGGAGTTGCTCTAAAGAACCATTTCTAAACCAGTCCACTTCCCCTGTATGCTTTCTTTCCCACTACCTCTGGTGGGTGGTGGGCTAGCAGAGAGGTTTCGGTGTTTAAGAACCGTCATTAAAAACAGGTTTAGAAAAAAATTAAAAAGCTGGGTGGTGGTGGCGCACGCCTTTAATCCCAGCACTTGGGAGGCAGAGGCAG
>JANHMN010000003.1:107133132-107156304 GCA_030674055.1 Rhabdomys pumilio
TATACCCACAAACGTGCAAGATGCGGATCTTAGCACAGACTTCTAGTATCTAAGCTTCTGCACACAGTTGTCGTCCATTTGTTTATTAGGAAGACATCCCAGTGAGGAGAGTTGACAGGAACAATGGGAGAAAACAGTTCTAAGCATCCTGTCAGTTAGGGTCAGTTTGAAACCGTCTGCCTGTGGTGTGATTGTTCAGCCAGTAAGATGATGGTTGACTGGTGTTGCCAACATGGAAGCACCGGGGCTGGCCTCGACTCTTGAGTAGACGAGGTAATTTGCAATCAAATGTATGTAGGGTTATCCTGTTCCTATAAAAAACAAACAAGACAGGCTTCTATAATAATAACAAGGCCAAGGGAAAGTTCTAGAAAGACCAACACCAAAATGTTATCAGTTATGATTAGAAGGGGAGGGACCATGTCTTTCTAGATGCACTTCCATAGTCTTAGAACCTTTGTGTATAGCCGTTTCCTTTACAGTTTTATAAAAATAACGAAATGCAGACATAATGAAATGTTTTTATAGCAAGAGCGATAATAAGGTTATAAACCAAGGCAAGCAACACAGTGCATAACTCACGCATCGCAAGTTCTGTTGCCCGTGAAAGCAGTATGTGTCAAGCTGGGAGTTCTTCAGGGGTGTGGCCTGGCCAGAGGTCTGTAATGACCTCAGCTGTCTTTGAACTGTTGGTCCTCTTGTCCTTGTCAAAGATCAGAAAAAAAGATGAAATAAATTAAATTACCCTCTAGTGGATTTGTCTTTTTGTGTAGCGCTTGGCTCCCTGGACACTTAGGGATGTGCCTTTGTTCCGTGTGGTAGCCCCAGTTTGGTGCATTGTATGTCTTGCTTTGTCTCTGTGTGGTATTGTGTGTGGTGTATGAACTTGTTAGCGTCTCTAGCACTAACATAGGTAGATGTTATGTGTTTTCCTCAATTTTATTCCACTTTTATTTTTTTTTTTTTACTTAAAAATTTACTTATTTATTATTATTGTGTGGGTTGAGGAGGGGTGTTGTAGGTGCCACAGTGAACACATGGAGGTCAGAGGACAACTGTGTGTCTTTAGTACTTAGTACCTGTTCTGGGGATTGAACCCAGGTCACCAAGCTTGCCTGGTTAGAGCCTTTACTTGATGAGCCATCTTGCCAGTCAGCGGTCTCTAGTTTTGGAGACAGGGTGTCTCACTAAACTCAGAGTTCATTGAATAGACTGGGCTGGTGGGTCAGTGAGCTTCAGGGATCCTGTCTCCATTCCCTCAGCCTCCAGTTCTGGTACAGACTACATTGCCTGGCTTTTACTTGAATTTTGAGGATCCAAGCTCAAGTCTTGATTATGCTTTTGAAGCAGGCTAGCTGAGCCATTTCTCCAGCCTCCCAAAAAAGGTATTCTAGAAAAATTGTTTTCCCTATAGATGGGCATCTTCCCTAGTTCATCTTTTCAGAAGTGTTAAGTGGGCTAAGCGTAGTGGCCCATCACCCAAGAGGCTGAATCAGGAAGATGAAGGGCCAAAGGCTAGCCTGGGTCACAGCAAGTTTTAGTTCAGCTTGGGCTATATATATCAAGACTGTCTAAAAACCTAAAAAAAGCCGACACATTTCTGTGCGTGTGAGTGTACGGAGAATGGCACTCAAGAAATTGTGAGATCGTGCCTGCCATCCTGCCTGCCTTCTCCCCTGTTCGTTCCCCAGACGTTGGCCAGTGTGTTAAGGTCACTCCTTCAGTCGGTTTTGAGTGAGTGTGTGTGCTGTGGAGTATCTGCGTTGTATACAACGCCCCTTTCCCAGCTTTCCTGAGACAGCACTTGTTAGTCGTCAAGAGTAACTTTTCAAGTGAAGGAGCGTCTCGAGTGGGTCAGGAAACCATGGAGACAGCATCTTAGCAGCAATCGGGATGCTTCTGGCTGTGAGGAACAGACAGTCAACAGGCCTGGCTGACAAATATAGTTCCGTATGTCCTTCAACAGCAAGGCATTCTGTTCCCCCCCCCCTGCTAGGAGCGAGGTGTCTGCAGCCACTCCAACCCTTACGTCATAATTTGATTTTTTTTCTCTCTCTCAGAGTCCTTAGACTATTCCCAGCCTGTCTCAGCAGCCAGAAATGGGTCACATGACCAAGTCTACAAGGAAAAGCAGAGCGAGGCTGCCATGACTTAGTAGAATATTTGTCAGATAACTCAGGCCCTCCAGTGGGGGAGCACAGACTGGGAGACCTGAGCAACAGACCTTCTCTGTCTCAGTTCTGGAGGCCTTGAAGGCCAAGCAAGGTCGAGATACCAGTAGGGCTGGTCTCTGGCGAGGCCTCCCTCTGCTGTGTGCAAATGGCTGCATCCTTGCTGTGTCCTTCCGTGGTGCACACACCTCCCTGCTCTCTCTGCCTTCCTTCCTAAGGATGCTAATCCTTTTGGATGGGGTCCCACCCTGATGACCTCAGTTAACCTCAATACTCCCCCAAAGGCCCACTTCCTGATTCATATCTCATTGGAACTAGAGATAGGGGCACATGATTTAGTTGACAACAGGATCTAGTTTGATGTGGGGCACAGTCCAGAATTTGGAAGAGGGATCCTAAAAATGCATGGGCAATTTGGCTTCAGGGTCAGATTTAGACACAAACCTCATTTCCATTCCTTATGAAGAAGCCCTTGCCTTGTGTGGTATAGCCTATGTGTGCAGGGTCTGATGTTCCCCAGGCCTCCATCCCATGACAAAACATGCAGAAGAGAGGAAAATTATTCTAACAACCGAGGCTCAGTGAGTCTTGGGTCAAGTGCTCAGTGTCCTTCTGCCCTAGTCTTGACCTTGTCTGTGTACAAAACAGTTCCCAAACCACTGCCCTAAAGGCCACTTCATGCATCGATTTTTCAAAACAAAACAGAAAACCCAGGAGCTCTTTAGAAGATACGTCATTATCTTAAGATAGCTCCAAAGCCATTAGTGCCCAGGAGTAAACTGTTCCCCTTCAGGGGAAAGGACACTCTTGGGACTTAGGAAAGGACACAAATGGCAAAGAATGTTCTCTTTGGTGCCTGCCCATCTGGGGTCATTGCTGGCCCTGGTTGCCGGCAGTGTGAGCGTGGCTAAAATCTGTTGCTGTGCCATGCCTCAGTTTTTCTTCTGTGAAATGGGAGAAGAGTGGTACACCTGGGTGCAAGAGGTGAGAACACAGAGCAAAGGCTTGTTCTGTGACTAGTGGGCACTGAGCTGTGGACTGGAATTTATTGATTGCTTTTTGATTGCACTACTGAGCAGGCCATGGGCCCTTTGACAAACAGGTAGGAGTATCATATAAACTTACGAACTTTCCATCCTTGTCTTGCCCAGGAGCCAGAGGTGCATCATTGTGTAGTGACCTTATAGGTAGGATGATGCCACCCATGTCCTCTGTGAGTGTGGGGAGACACATCTCAGAAAAGTTGGTCTCTCACCAAGGTCTCGGCTTTGGTAGCCAGAGAGGCTGTACCTGACCCTGGACACACCTGATGCTCAGCCCTGGTTCTCTATCCATCCCTTTAAATGCCTTAAAAATGAATTGTTTTGCTTTCTTATCCTTCCCATCCTGGTCAGGCACAGAGGAGCATGGGAATTTACATTATGTACATTGACTGCTGTTTAGCGTGTGGCACTTTGAAAGTCTCTTAGAGACTTTGCTTTATTATATCCGCCATGCTGATACTTTTCCTCTTAAACTTCCTAGGCTTTGCTGACGGAGATGATGGAAAGATGCAAGAAACTAGGGAACAAGTAAGTGCTTTAAAGACTCATAAGGCAGGTGCTCGAAGTTGGAGTTGGTGGCTGCATATGTGTGTATGTGTGTTGTGTGTGCGTGTGTGCATACACGTGTGTGTGTGTGCGCGCGTGCGTGCGTGCGTGTGTGCGTGCGTGTCCAAATGCATGCACAGAGGTCAGTGTTAGAAGTCTTTCTCTGTGCTTTCCACCTTATTTTTTGAGATGGGTCTCTCACGAACCTGGAGCTTACTGAATCCGTTAGATTGGCTGGCCAGCAAGCCCCAGACATCTTCCTGTCTCTGCCTGCCCGGCAGTGGGGTTACAGGTGTGCACCACATCCAGGTCTTTACAGAAGTGCTGGAAGTTTGGACCTAGATCCTCATGTGCTGTAAGCACTTTGCCAACTGAGCTGTCTCCTCAGCCGTCACTTGTTTCTTTTTGTTCATGTTTTTGACCTTCTGTCCCTAACATGAGTGAGAGCTGGCAGAGAGGCAGGTGAGACGTATGGAGATTCAGAACAATGGATTTGAATTGCCTGGTCTCAGACCTCAGCTCCATTCTACCTTAGCTTTGTGGTCTTAGGCCATTTACCTGACTGCCTTGTACCTCAGTCTTCCCCCTCTGCAAAATGGGGTGATAACAATAGCCTTTTCTTTATGAGGCTGTGGTAAGTGGTAGGGCCAGGATGTCCTGGGTATATGAGGTTCTGTTTTGCTACTCTCTTGGTGGCAGATACTATACATCCTTGAGGGATCCTTGTTCTGCCTCAAGTACCTTAAATTCAAAGCTCTCTTTTCATTAGAAATTCCTTTTATAAAAGATACACGTTTGTAGCAAGGACCTAAGTTGTTATTGAATATTGAGTTTTGTTAGTGCACCAGCCTCTTGAAGGCTCATTTCTACGTAAGTGGCTCGGATTGTAGCTGATTCTCCTGTCTGTCCATCTAGTTAATTCAAACATTGTCTAATTCCAACAATCAGTGAGTCTATGGAAGCCTCAGAGACTGCCCTTGCTTTATCTGCTGCTTTGATTTTTTTTTTTTTTTTTTACATTCTAACCTTCCCATTAAAAGTTGTCAGTCACTCTTGTTGGCAGTATAGTTCCTAGCATTAAATGTGGCTTGCAAGCGAGGTACGAGGTTCGGGGCACTTACCTGTGATCCTAGAACTTGAGGTGTGCAGATGGGAAGATTGTAGGTTCAGTGCCAGCCTGGGCTACAGAGGAAACGTGCTCCCAACGTACAAACGAAAGTAAATAAGTAAGTAGAGACTCGCCTGCTGAGGAAGCTGAGTGACCTGGTGCCTGTGTCTTGCAGTGCTTTGCTCTTGAACTCGGTGATGTCGGCTTTCAGGGCTGAGTTCATTGCCACCAGGTCTATGGACTTCATCAGCATGATTAAAGAGTGTGACGAGTCTGGCTTCCCCAAGGTAGGCTCTGGATCCATTGCGTGATGGGAGGAGAGACAGAGCTTGTCTAGCTGATCGCCCTGGATGGTAGATGAGTGGGGGCGGTGCGGGTCTAAAGGATGTGATGGATGAAGCTGAGATGTGGGATCAGAAATGCTGTGTAAGTGCTGTGCATAAATGCCGTGTAGGGCCTTGAGTGCAGAATCCCTGAATGTACTCACTGTGGAGGATTTAGGAAAGACTTTGGTCTCACATCTGCTTTGGGGCTATGAAGGTTGCAGTCAGTTAAATACTTGTTCAGGCTTGATTGAGGACCTAAATTTGATGCCCATATAAAAAAGCCTGGAGTGATAGAGTGTGCCTGTAATCTCAGTGCTGGGCAGGTAGAGACAGACAGACAGATCCCTAGGACCACTGGTCAGTCAGTCAGCCTAATTAGTGATGCTCAGGTGCCAGTAAGAGACCTTGTCACAAAAACCAAGTCTGGAGAGTTGGCTCAGTGGTTAAGAACACTGACTGTTCTCCTAGAGGTCCTTAGTTCAATTCCCAGCAACCACATGGTGGCTCACAACCATCTGTAATGGAATCTGATGCCCTTTTCTAGTGTGTCTGAAGACAGCAACAGTGTACTCATATACATAAAATAAATAAATTAAAAAAAAAAAAGATTAAGGAAAAAAAACAAGGTAGGTGGCTCCTGAAGAACAACACTCAAGTCTTATCTACGGTCTTTTCATACACATGGACACATATATGTGAACACACACATCCTCCTGCCCGAACCCCCAGCCCCTGCCCCACCCAATTAGTGAAAGTTCCTTCCAGATTAGACCTGCAGAGTAGACCACTATCCTAAACCAGCTCACTTTGAGGTGTGCTGGGAACTGAGCTCAGGCGCTAATAGATACATGCTCTATCTTGAGATGCTTTGGCAGCTGGAGCCAACCCTGAATTTCTCAGAATTGTTTGGGTGGATCCATAAAATCTCAGAAAGAAGTTTTGGGAAGGTTTCCCTGGACACAGATGAAATGTTGGAGCCCTTTCCTTCTCTTTATTTTATGCCTCGTTATTCTGACTTAAAATCTCGTTTGCTTCTTTCTTAGCATCTCCTTTTTCGCTCATTGGGGTTAAACTTGGCCTTGGCTGATCCTCCTGAGAACGATCGACTTCAGATTCTCAACGAAGCTTGGAAAGTCATCACTAAATTGAAGAGTCCCCAGGTGAGTGTGCGTAGACTGTAGACCACTGTTTTTGTAGAAGTTGTATAATATACATTTAATTAAAAAAAAACTGTGTGGGTGTTTTGCTTGCGTGTATGTCTGTGCACCGCCTGTGTGCAGTGACTGTGGAGGCCAGAAGCAGGCATTGGACCCCCTGGGACTGAAGTTTTGGATGGTTCTGAGCTGTCACATGAGTGCTGGGAACCAAACCTGAGCTCTCTGCAAGATCAACAATTGTTCTTAACTGCTGAGCCATGTCTCTAACTCCGTACTTTTGTTTTTAAAGAAATGAGCTTTAGCCGTCTATGGTGATTCACATCTGTGATTGCAGTGTTCAGGAGTCTGAGGCAGGAGAATGAAGCATTTATGATCAGCCTGTGCTACATAAGGGAGACCCTGTCTCAACCCAAAACAAACATCAACTAAACGTAATGACAGTAAATGAAATTTCTGCAAATCAAACTTTAAACGAAAGAAACTGTCCTTGAATTATTTATTAACCTATAGAGGGATCAGCTGATACTAAAACTGGCCTGGAACTCACAGAGCCTCCGTCTCCTGGGTGCTGGGATTGAAAGGGTCACCATGGCATCGGGCTTTTAAACATGGGTTCCAGGAATCATCCTTAGGTTGTTAGTCTTGGTGGCAAGTGCTCTTACCTGATGAGCCATGTCCCTGGCCTCTTTAGGGCTTTTCAAAATTTTTCATAAGATAGGTTTACAACCTTTCTGTAGATCAAATGCTTTATTTTTAAGGCAACAAGCAAACCTTGAGATCTCAGTCAGATCCCCCCTGGGTTTTATGCTGAGGAGAAAGGGCTCCTTACATCTTGGGCCCTTTGCTCCTTAAGCAAGGCAGAGCTCCCTAGCTTTGTATCTTGGCCTAAGGAACAGTGATGGGAGCAGAGTCTACAGCGAGCTTTGGGCTATGTGTTTCCTTTTATAACTTGCTTTTCATGGCAACACATGTCAGTCAATTAAATGTCATGCTACTCTGACCAAGCATGGGACAGAAGCAACCTAAGGAAGGCAGTTTATTTTGGCTCCCAGTGGAGAGGATACTACTGTCAGGGCAGGGAGGTGAGGGGGCAGAAGAACTAGGTCCACGCAGTAGGGGATTGTGCTGTGTGTAGCCTGGTACAGCTTGGCGGAGTCAGGAAGCAGAGAGACCAGGCTGGAAGCTAGGCTGGGCTACAGCCCTCAGAGGACGTCCTCCTCCAGCTATGCCTCCGGTCTGTATGTTCCATACCCTTCCAGAACAGCCCCAGCAGTGGGAGCCTGTGAGGGACATATTCTAACCATAAGAGTCAGCCTGACAGTATCTGTCTATCTGTCCATCCCTCCCTTCTTCCCTTTCTCTATCTCTTCCTCCTTCCCTCCCTCCCTTCCTCCCTTCTGAGAGCCCTTGAGAATTTGTCTGTGATTTTTGTGATGGACGTTAAGAGGTGCTGTGCTCACCCTAAGCTACTTTCCCTTCTCCTTGTAGGACTACATTAATTGTG
Organism: Rhabdomys pumilio; assembly: GCA_030674055.1. Taxonomy (NCBI): domain Eukaryota; kingdom Metazoa; phylum Chordata; class Mammalia; order Rodentia; family Muridae; genus Rhabdomys; species Rhabdomys pumilio. Next base: position 107,140,988 of record JANHMN010000003.1, read on the forward strand.
CCGAGGTTTGGGTAGAGTACACCTGCAGGCATTTCACGGTGAGTGTGACTGTGGGGTTGTTTTCCAAAGGGTTTTATGCTTTAATGGTTACCACAGCAACAGCATCAGCCCACCTAGGAATATTGCAGTGGTTCTTGAGCTGGGGCCGTGCTGTGTTGTTCAGACAGGCCTTAAAGTCCTGGGCTGAAGGGGTAGCTGGAGCTGTAGGCACACAACACTCAACCCAGCTCTTAGAAGTCCTGGTGTGGGGAGCATTAGCATGTGTTGTGAGCAAGCATGTCCCACACTGGCAGAACCCTGCCACATCAGGCTGGCAGTGCTGTGTCAGACGAGGCTGAACAGTGGTCCCTCGGCTACTGAGATGCTAAGATGCTTTGTAAATTTCCATGAGCACATAGTAGGTAGCATTTTTCTTTCCTTTTCTTTTTTTTTTTTAAATGATTTATTTATTTATTTTATGTATATGAGTACACTATTGCTCTCTTCAGACACACCAGAAGAGGGCATCAGACCCCGTGGCAGATGGCTGTGAGCCACCATGTGATTGCTGGGAATTGAACTTAGGACCTCTGGAAGAGCAGTCAGTGCTCTTAACCATTGAGCCATCTCTCCAGTCCTTTCCTTTTCTTTTTTTTAAATTTTATTTAATATTGTTGTTGTTTAGCATTTTCAAACATTCAGAGCCTGCCTGTGTTTCCCACCCACAAGCAAATACCAATACTTCTTTTCCTAGATGCAGACAGAACCATAGTTTGGGGAATTTTGGACTCATCAAACAATAAGAACTTTAGAAGCAGGTAGAAGTGGGCTCTTCTGACTTTCTTGCCAGAGTTAACTTGTTTTAAAAACCATTATTAAATATTTTGGGGTGTGTGTGTGTGTGTGTGTGTGTGTGTGTGTGTGTACTCTGTATGCACATGTGGAGGTCAGAGGTCAACACTAGGTGTCTTCCTTTTACCACATCGTCATCACCATCATCATCTAGAACCAGTTTTCTTTTTTTAAGGTTTATTTCGTGTGTGTGTGTGTATGTGTGTGTGTGTGTGTGTATGTATCTGTCTGTCTGTCTGTCTGCGGGGAGGTAGGTTGCTGCATGCACATATGTGTGTGCCTATGGAAGCAAAGGTGTCAGAGTCAGGTCCCTTCAGCTGTAATCAGAGTCCTTTGTGAGCTATCTCGTGTGGGTATTGGACTTTAGACTCTGGTCCTCATGATAGAACAGCAAGTGTTCTTAACTGCTGAGCCGTCTCTCCACCCATCCATGTCATTTATCGTTATTATAGGTGTATGGGAGGGCTGTGTGTTTATCTCTAGTCACTCTGTTCCCAGCTGTCTCCAGTCCTGGAGTTACAGGTACACAAAGCTGCTCCTAGCCTCTATGTGGGTGCTAGGAACCCCAACTCAGATCCTTATGCTTGAGCACCAAGCTTTTTGCCAGTTAGTGCAGGGCTATGGTTTGGACGTTTGTGTCTACCCTGCCTCCTTGATTCACATGCTCAAACCTGTTCCCTGGGGTCTCCGAATTAAAAACTGGAGCCACAGGCAGCTGCCTGCACTTCACGCCGATGACTGGCGTTCTGAGCGCAGGTCATACCAACTTTTGTTAACTTTCCCAAGGATGCCAGTGTAATTTAGAAAGATGTATCGTGTCGTGAGAGTGGAGCCCTTATGGGTGAGACTAGTGGCCTTAAAACAAAATTCCAAAGGAATCCATTGGCCCCTTCCATCATTAGAGGACCCTGTGAGCAGGAGCTGTTTGTGAGGAGCAGGCTTTCTTCAGACCCTGAGTCTGTTGGTGCCCTGATCTGAGACTCTGAGCACCTAGGGCCACAAGTAGGAAAGCTCTGCTGTTTTAAAACTACCTCCATATGGTGTTCTGTTATAGCAGACAGCGTATGAGGTTGCACGACTGGATTTCTATAAACCTTGGTTACACACACTGAAAATTCAGATCTCAGAAATTTTGTTATCATGAAACACTGTCTCTGGGCTGAGTGTAGAACTTATTCTTCACTTTATGGCTATGTAACAATAGGCTGGATTTAGGCTGTACATGGCCAGCCCCTGGCATAGATGACTGAAGTGAGTGGTTGGGACAGATGGCTTGTAGGAGGTGAGTCTACACCCTTCCCACAATGCCCCAGTGCTTGCTTTCCAAGTACTGAGGCAGGAACCTGGGCCAGGTAGGCAGAAAGTAGCCTAAATGACTTTATCTTTGTAGACCACTGTTCAGTACTGACTTAGAGTAAGGTAGCCATCTTGAGGGTGGGGGGTACGAGACTGAGGCTGTGGACAGGATTTCCTTCCTTTTATATATTCTTTCAGAATATTTGAAATGATTTCCTGGAAGGTGTGTGGCTTTTCGTTTGTTTGTTTGTTTGTTTGTGTTTTGGTACTGGTATGAACGTAGGACCTCACACATGCTGGGGGAGTGCTCACTGAGCTATCCACCCAGCCTGGTATCATGGGCCTGTCAGTGTTTTCCCCCAGGAAGATAGCTGGTCATCTCAACCTGACAATACAGTTGGTTTTTGTTCTCTGTGTAGAAACGAGAAGTTAACACTGTTCTGGCTGATGTCATCAAGCACATGACTCCGGATCGAGCATTTGAGGACTCCTACCCCCAGGTAACAGGTTTGCACTTCCCACTGTGGGGATCTTGTTCTGTCCAGTGAAGAACTCTTGTTGTCCTGGTCAGATGTACACCTGGGAATCCTGTTTGATCTTGGCTCTGGTACATCTTAGCCTCATGCCTCACTTTTGTTCTCTGTAGAATGGGACTAATGTTAGTCCTATCCTCAGAGTTGTTGTGAGGGTTGGGATGTGGCATAGAAATACTGAAGTTATTTTGGACACATGGCAGAGTCTGAATAAACATTCTCAAGATCCCCAGTGTATAAAATGCCTGCATTTCCTTAAACGTCAAAAAAATATTAATATTATCTCCAACTTTTGCTAAATAAGGTAAAATAAAAAATGAAAATATAATAAAATAAAACATAAAAATAAATTAAATCATTACTACTTAACCAGGCAGCCACTGCCTACCTCAGCCTACTAGTAAATTCCAGGCCAACCTGGACTTCATGAGCTCCTGTCTCAAAATAAGCAGTGTGTGTGTGTGTGTGTGATCTTAAAGTAGTCCATTCCAAGAGGGGGAGAGGTCACACTATATTATAATCCTGTCACACTAAAAAGAACTCAGAAAAGATGCCCAGAGTGCTGGACATTCAGCTCAGTAGATAAACTTAAGACAGAAATGTGCGAAGCACTATTGAAAAATTGGTCAGACAGCATAAACAGGAAATCGGGGTTCTCTGATAAAACGGCGTCTACAGGCAGGCAGCTGTCTGTCCACACAGTCACACTGCTGATCAGAGAAGGCTCATGAAGGTCGTCCTGGAGACATGAGTGAGTGAACCTGCCTTTGGAAAGGAAAGAGCTGAGGAAAAGCAGACATGAATGCAGGGAAAAAACTGAGTCCAGTTACCCTACCTGGGGTGCAAGCCCTCCTGTTGAGGTATTCCCATTTGTTCCTGGGCCTCCTGATAAACTGTCACTTTACTACTGTGACATCTATTAAAGCCACCAGTCACACTGAATGTTTTATATGTTCAGTTCAGAACCCATATGTTTTATGGTAAATCTTTATGCTCCTACTTGCTATTTTGAGATAATAAATTATCAAATAACAAGAAAAAAATAGATGTATGTAAGTGGTCCGTTCATGGCAGCTCTTTGCTGCAGGGAGCATCATGTCAGAAAAGGGAAACTCCAGTGGCCCGGAGAGAAGTGGCTTACTGCTAGGATGAAGCAGAGTAAGCCTGGGACTATTTTAGAAACGTACATCATGTTTATTTATTTTGTGTGTGGTGTGGGTACATGTGCAGGTCAGAGGACAGTCTGTGGAAGTTCTCTCCTTCCACCCTGTGGGTCCTGGGAGTCAAGGCTTGGTGGCCAGCTATTTTACCTACTGAGCCTTCTTGATGGCTAGCATTTTTAGTTTTTGTTTTTGTATTTCACTGTGTGCCAGAAAATAAGGAAGCGGTCAGATGCTCATGGGGGTGTGAAATAAACTAGAGCAGGTTGAAGAAGCTCTCCTGGGCTCTCAGTCTGAACAGCAAAAGGAACTGGGGGAGAGCTGAGGGGTATCTCCCCAAGTCAGAGTACTTGATTTGCAAGAACCTGAGTTCAAATCCCCAGCACCCATGTAAAAAGCCCTCTTCCAGTTGTGCTATCCAGGAAATCAAGACTTCAATACAAGGACCTTTGAGAGATACCTATTCAAATCGTAGCACATACGTTGGTCAAATTAGTAACATTTGGTGAATTTGGGTAAAGAATGTGCAGGAGTTCTTAGTGTAATACTTTTGGCTTTCCTGTAAATTTGAAATTATTATAAAACAAAAAATACGTATACTGTGTTTGTAAATCACACCACTGTGGGTGTTTGACTCCACTGATAAACTCCATCATCTTCCTCTCACTGAAGTAATTAAGAAATGCAGGACGATGGTGGGCTCCAATAGGGGATGACAGTCTGTGACTCATACCCACTTGTAGACCATCACTTGTTTAAGTAAAGTTTTATTAGCACTTAGACACTCATGTGTTCCCATGTTGGTTCTAGCTGCTTCATGTTTCACTTACAGCCTGAATAGTTGCGTGAGACTGTGGATTTAAGTTGTTTGTGGTCTACTAGACTAGCAACAGACGTTGGGATGAGATCCAGGGGTGTCGTTCAGTTGGCAGAGTGCTTGCCTAGCGTGCACAAAGCCCTGGAGTAGATACCCCAGAACCACATAAGACAGGCATTGTGACACCTACCTATAACCTCAGCATTGGGTAGGTAGAGGGGAAAGGATTAGAAGTTCCAGGTTATCCTTGGCGACACACTGTGTGTGGCTCAAGCCACCCTGGGCTCCCTTTTATCTTGAAAGAGAAATAGGAAGCATTGTAGAACAGGCTCTTCCCTGAGCGCATGAGCAGTCCTAATTAATCATCATGGTACACTGCCACTGGGGAGAAGGGGCTGAGGCCAAGGCATAGTCCCCGCTGAAGAATGAGCTAGAGAGGGGCAACCGACTGAGGCAGGGCCTAGCCTGATCTGTTTCCTTCCTTGAGCAATCTGGGCTAACTGTTGTGGTTGTGGTGGGGCGTGCTGAAGGAGGGCTGCCTTTGTGAACACAGAGGTTTTATTCAGCAACTTGTGTTCTGTTTCACAGCTTCAGTCAATAATTAAGAAAGTCATCGCCCACTTCCACGATTTCTCAGTTCTTTTCTCAGTGGTGAGTAGCCTCTCTCAATGACCTTTGGAGACGAGTGTCTTCTGTTGCAGTACTGTTTTCCTGTTACCCAGGCCTTTGTAAAAGCGGGCCCTTTCAGCTTAACAAGCAATTATGCTCCAGTGACCGAAGCACCATTAGGAAATACGGTACACACAGACTAAAAGAAAAATGCTGTTTCTGTTTAATTTCTTCCTCATCAGAGGAGTGTGCACCCCACATATTGCAGGTTCTGTTATCCTCGGGGTGAGAAGCATTTCATACTTGGTATTTTGTTACTAGATTTGGGGACATTCATAGGACCCAAATCTAATCATAGAATTCACTCGTGTTTCATATACACCTTTACACAAAGTCAGAGTTTCATACAGCAGCTTAATGATTCTGTACAAGAGACTAGCAGTACAGCTCAGGGTTGTGCCCAACCTGTTCTGTGCCTACACCGCCAAACCGTGCAGCAACGACGCAGAATGTCACGATAGAGTTCTTGAGGCATCGTGTTGACATTTTTCTGAAAATTATGGAATTATATCTAAAATTTCAGATTTTGGATTAAGGGTGTTTAATCTGTAATCATTGAAAAAAACCAAAACAACAACAACAACAAGAAAGAATTTCAAGCTAGGTCTTTCAGGGGACTCACGAACGTTCTTTCTACTTATTTGACAGTCCCCACCTCCAAAAAAATGACCCACAAATTCTTTCTTTCTAGTTATTTGTGTCAATTACACATCAAATGCTTTCTTTGTTCCTAGGAAAAGTTTCTACCATTTCTGGACATGTTCCAGAAAGAGAGTGTGAGGGTGGAGGTTTGCAAGTGCATCATGGGAGCCTTTATCAAGTGAGTACAGGACGGCACAGCTGGCTGCCGAGAGTCTGAGCACAATGCCAGCTGTGTTGGTGGTTCATGCACTCTGAAGCCTAGTGCTGAAAATATACCTCATCCCTAAAACACCACCAGGAGAAAGGCAGGTGCCATGCCAGCCGTGCCATCCTCAACGGCACATTCCTATAATCCCATTGCCAGGAGGCTGAGGCAGGCAGAAGATAGGTTCAAAGCTAGAAAGACCCTGTCGTTTGTGTGTGTTTGTGTGTCTGTGTATGTGAGAGAATTTTATAAATAATTTTATAAATAATTTTATATATAAATAATTTATTTTTAAAAAAAGAAAAAAAAACAAACCAAGCAATCGTCCATGGGGAGTAAGGCAGTAAGCAGCATTCCTTTACAGTCTGCTTCAGTTTCTGCCCTGACTTTCCTTCATGACAGACTGTAAGCTGTAAGCTGAAATGAACTCCTCCCCCACCATCCTTTTTTATAACTTAATTGGGGGACTGAAAAACCATGTTGGTAGTTAAGAGTACTTGTTGCTCTTGGCCTGGACAAAGTTTTGGTTCATAGTATCTACCTACAGCTCACAACTACCTATCACCCCAGTTTTAGGGGGCTCGATGCTCTCTTCTGAATTCTATAGGCATCAGGTATGTACATGGTACAGTAGGTGCATGCAAGCTGTACACTCATACACTTAAATCTTTACAGTTTTATCTGATTTTAAATATATGGCTGTGTGCCTGAGTCATGTGTACTCTGTGTACACATGAGCCCAGGGATGTCAGGAGAGGGCATCAGATCCTCTAGAGCTAGAGTTATAGTAGCTGTGAGCCGCCCTGCTGGGAACTGAACCTGGAAGCAAGTGCTCTTAGCTACGGAGACATCTTTCAAGCCCCTTGATAATTTTTTAAATATCAGACATTATTTTAAAAGTTAGTAATTAACGATTAAGAAAGCAAAAGAAGGCTGGGCAGTGGTGGCGCACGCCTTTAATTCCAGCACTTGGGAGGCAGAGGCAGGCGGATTTCTGAGTTTGAGGCCAGCCTGGTTTACAAAGTGAGTTCCAGGACAGCCAGGGCTATACAGAGAAACCCTGTCTCAAAAAACAAAAAACAAAAAACTAAAAATGTCTCTTAATACAGGCATGTAATCAAAATGGTATAAAAGCATAAAGGAAGAGGGGGTATAGGATAGGGGGTTCTAGGGAGGGGAAATGGGAAAAGGGGATGACACCTGTATTATAAACAAATAAAATATCCAATAAAAAAAAAAAAAGAAGAAGAAAGCAAAAGAAGGTTTGGAGAGATGGCTTAGCTGATGCAGGTGCTTGCCATCAAGCCTGATGACCTAAGTTTGGTACCCAGAACCCATATAATGGAAGGAGAGAACCAACTTCATGTGCATGCCATGGAACACACACATACACCCCAAAAATTAAAAAAAATGTACAAGTTGCCCCACGTTGACGTGATGCTGGCCACCAGTTCCATGCCTTCAACATGATTTTAAGAATCTTTCTTTGCATTAGGATTGGTATTTGATTGATTGTTTTGCATCAGTCAGGGTCTTATATAGCCATGGCTACCCTGGTACATCCTATGTGGCCCTGGATGGCCTTGAACTTGCAGTTGAGCTTGTCTCGGCCTCCCGATTACTGGAGTTGCTGCAGTGTGCTGCCACATGCACTTTGAAGGAGATGCATGGACTGCCATTTACAGATAGAAGCGGGTGTGTGCTTCTGCTGGTGCCAAGAAAGCTCCTGTCTTCTGTGCGGGATACATAACAGACTGCTTCATGTTCGTTTTCTAATTTAGTTCCTGTCATTTTCCTAAGTCCATGTTTCTTAAACTGCCGGCTGGTAGCGTTCCATATACAGGCAGTGCATGGCCACATCTGGGTTTTCACAAGCCCCTAGGGATTTGAACTCCAGACTTCATGCTTATGCAGCAAGCAGTGTTACTGCAGAGCCTTCTTCCCATCACTTTAATTTTAATTTAGTTAGGAGGGTTTTTTTGTTTTTGTTTTTTTTAAAGACTCTAAGGCATTAAGTGTTCAAGATAGAACATTACCTATCCAAACAGATACACGAAATGACTGTCAAACATTGGAGAATGTTCCCACAAGTATGCTAAGAGCCTATTGTGTATACACATTGTTCTAGAACTGGGAAACCCGTAACCTTGCCCTCATGCACATGGTGGATGGGGCTGCAGTTCCAGATACTCAGGAAGCTGAGGCAGGAGCATTGCTTAGGCCCTAGAATTTGAAAACAGCCTGGGCAGCGCAATCAGATTGTGTCTCAAAAATCCCCAAAATAAGAACAAAACTCCTCAACTTCCTAAGTGATGAGGCTGACAGAAAGACATGATGAGTTCAGGGAGGAATGTGGGTGAGATAAAGAAAGGGAAGTGTGTGCTGTGGAGGAGGAGGAAGGAGAGATGACGGTGACAGCGTGCGAATGCACATGAAACCCTCTTACTGATTTTGAATGTAGTGGACAACATGTAACTAGTTCGGTGGTTTCGGGCCCGTTCTTGTAGGGGGAAGCTACATTGTTAAATGAAAATTGCTCCAACTAGGAAGTACATATAAATATGGGTGAGTTTAGAAAATTGAGTCTAGTGTTACTCCAAAATATTCTAAGTTTATTGTTATCTTTTTCTCATGTTTAAGAGGTTTTTAATCACATTTATTTTTCTGCATGTGCACGTGCAGGTATGTGTGTATGTACATGTGTACATGTGTGTTTGTGCACACACGTGTGTGTGCATGTGTGCATGGATGTGTGTGTGTGAGTGCCTGCATATGCTGCAGTGCAGGTGGGGCGGGGGGTCAGAGGGAACTTGAGTTAGTTTTCTCCTTGCACCATATGGGTTGTCAGGCATAGTGGCATCTGCCTTCACCCACTTAGCCATCCTGGCCCTCTGCTTACCTTTCTAGAAGATTCATTCCTGGCCTGGTATCGTGCAAACCTGATAACCCAAGTTCAATCCCCAGAGTTGTCCTCTGACCTCCACATACATGTTGCAGCGTGCCTGCACCCACCCACACAAATACATACCATAATGATAAATGCATAAAAATTTTAAATGAATTATTTCCTAAAGATTAATATTGAATGCTTTATTTTTATACTTGGAATGAATATATCTACTTTACATGAAGGTTCATTTTGAGAGTTTGTCCTCTTATGTCACGTTTTGTCTGGCACTTAATTTTTGTGCAGGTTGTGGGCAGCTTCAGAAGGTGTTAAATATAGTAAAACTTGCTGTGATTTTTCAGGGAGGGGCAGTCCAGTGTATAAGGAGCACCTTGTGATGTTCAGAAGAACTGAGAGCAAGTTAGAGCAGCGCACCTCACGGATGCACTGGGATTCCTAGACATGCATAGCTGACGAGAACCCAACCCGCTCGTTCATGGCCCTGAACAGAGCTTTTACAATTGTCTCTTAATGTCTCCTAGGCACCAGCAGGAACCAACCAAGGACCCTGTCATTCTCAATGCCCTTTTGCACATTTGCAAGACTATGCACGACTCTGTGAAGTAAGCTGCTCTTAAAACTGAATTGCAATGTGGCTGGGATGCATTAGGGGGTGACATCTGTAAGCAGCTGCTGCAAACAGCTTGACTTGCTCTAGATTCCTGAAAACTGGGGCTGGAGAGAGAGCACGGACTAAGAGTGTTCTTGCTCTCATGGTGGACTTGGGTTTGAGTCCCAGGACCCCACTGTTGGTTCACGATCTCATGTCACTCGAGTGCCAGGCGATCCGACATCCTCTTTTCACCTCTGCAGGCTTCTGTGTGTACATGGTGCATATGAATTCATATAGACTCACACATACACATTAAAATCAAGAAAAATGAAAGAAGATATCTGCTCACAGGGGCTGGGGGGATGGTTCCATTGATAATGTACTTGTTGTGCAAACAAGAGGACCTGGGTTTGGATCCCTGGCACCCATGTAAGAACCAGATGCTGCTGTGCACATCTGTAACCTCACTGGTAGGGAGACAGAGACAGGTGGATTCCCCCAACCCAGCCCAACTGTCAGAACCGAGAGGCTCCAGGTTCAGTGAGACCTTGCTTAGAATAGGTACAGCACATTTGACAAAGATGCTGGACATCAGTCTATCTTCTGCATGCATGTGCGTATACACACTCCTATTGACAAGAACATTCCAGTCTGTAGAGCAAGGAGTACAGGCCAGCCTTCAGGAGAAACATGAGGTAGCACATAGTTTTTGCAGAGAGGTTTCTGTTGGGAAGAAGAGGCTACAATTGTTCAAGTGAATTCCAATTCTGTGTCTCCTAGAGATTTCTGGGAACAGTCGATATTGATAGCGCACCCAGCCAGTAGCATAGCCTCTTAATTTATCTCACACTTAGCTCGTTACTTAACATGAAAATGACATAGCCTCCATTTCTTTATTTTTCTTCATGATTTGTTTATTCTATGTGAATTGGTGTTTTCCTGCATATGTGTCCGTGTGAGGGTGTTAGAGCTCTTGGAGCTGGAGCTGCAGTCAGGTGCGAGCTGCCTTTGGAAGAACAGCCAACGCTCGTAACTGCTGAGCCTTTCTTACGCTGCCTTATGTGTCCAGGTTGTTGAAAGCTCAGGTCTGGTTGCAGGTCAAGCCTTTCCATCAGAGGATGAGCTATCTTCCTTTGCTTTTTAGGTTTTTGCGTTTATAATCCTATTCCATCCTGTAAGTTACCTGTAGCCATTTTAGTCTCCAAAGATTTTTTTGCACAGCGGCTTGATTTCCTGGGGAGTGTTTTAAGGACTGAGAAGGTTGCTTTGGAGCGTCATTATCCACAGGATGTACCCCTCCCTTTAATTTTAGAGTCTTTAAGACTGTGCCTTCAAATTCATGAGTAGTTGTAAAAATCCAAATGTTATCAGTGTTACACTTTTGCCGGGTGCAGTGGCAGACACTAGTAATCCTAGCACTTGGAAGACCAAGGCAGTGGGATCACAAGTTCAAGGCCAGACTGTGTAGTGGGACTTTGTCTTAACAACAACAGTAATAATACATTTTCATAATAAAGGAGCCCAGTAGATTTTAATTGAGCAAAACCGGAATAAAAGCGCATAGATACTTATATTTGCAGGGAGGGTAGTGTTTGGCTCCAGAGCCCTGCAGTGGAGACTGATAACTCTTAGGAACTTCATTCAGGGATCCAGTTCCTTCTGCAGTGTTGTTGTACCATCCCTGAGTCTTGCTGCCCATCTTCCTGCTAGAAGGTGGCCTACCTCAGTTGTCCACAGTCCATGCCTTAAAGAACAGCAGCTTTCTCTGAGGGACAACACATGGAAGAGTCACACTTGACCTGCATTCACTTTGTCAGACCTAGCAATGAGGAAGGCTGGAAGATACTATCTTAAAGAACTGCAGGGCACTAAGCACAATGCTGCACACTGCTAAGCCCAGTTCTCTGGAGGCTCGGGCAGGAGGCAAGCCTGGGTCGTATGATGAGACCTTGTCTCAAATACTAAAATGAAAGGAACCTAGGGCACATTGTATGTCAAAAGAAACTTATTTTCCCTTATGACAGGCCAAACAAAGCTTTCATTTCTGTTTATTTTTGTTCCTGGAGATTAAACCCAAGGCCTTGCACAGCTCCAGGCCCTCACTCTGCTACTGATCTCAAGCACCAACGCCAAATTTTTAAAAACTTTAAAAATAAATTTGAGGAACTATTTATATATATAATCAAAACCGGACCCAACAATTGGAAATTTGTATTTGTGTTAAATTTTCGTCAGTTATAAATGAGATCTGTTTTCAAACGCATCTAAAAATAAGGTAGGTTGCTGTGTGGAGGTAGGGATGGGTAGTCACGTGAAAACAAACACCATGGGGCAGAGGGAGATGGTAGGCGCTTGACGGTGCGGGTGTGGGTGTTTGTTATCTTTTGGCGTGTGGTAGAATTTTTTGAAAATGAGAAGATGCCTGGTTCTCTCTGAAATACAAACTCTGATATTAGAGCTTTCTGTCTGAATTCCAAAGAAGAGAAAGTTGCCTTCTCTTGTACAATTGATAAACACACTTTCAGAATGGCAGGGCATCTTTAGGGAGAGGAGACATACATTTGAATTGTGTTCCCTTTGGTTAACACTTCTATCTGAAGATAGACAGGCAGCCTGTTGGGAGTTTCTGCATCTAGAAATTGTACAGGCGCCTCCCTTGGCTAGTTAAAGTGCCTGCCTCTGGTGCTTTTCTCTTCAGACGGCTACATTTGCTGCCCCCGTGTTAATTATGCACCATTATTGATTCTAGTGCTCTCACTCTTGAGGATGAGAAAAGGATGCTGGCCCATTTGATCAATGGATTTATAAAAATGGTAAGTTTGTGGGAAAGAAGCTTCAGTTCACTTGGAAACATGATGTAATGTTTATCCCCTCTGCGGAGAGTGGCTCACAATGTATTCCCCAGTGCTTTTCATTTTTACTGAGATAAGATGGAATTAGAAATTTCCTATGTTTGCCAAGGCTCCCCGGGGGCCAGAGAGAGCCAGGATAAGCTGACTGTGGGAAAAGTCAATGAGGAGAGGTGCAACATGGAATTACTGGCTCATTCCGACAAAGTGTAGCTGAAGGCTCCTGGGGCGTGGCTGGACTTGGGGTCTCTTCTGCCACAGGACCTCCCATCTGTGTCATCTGTAGATCCACCCTCTGCTCCATTGCTTTCTGTCTCATACAGGCTTACTTCCAACCCTATGGCCTAGCAAGACAGGCTCTTGTATGTTCTGGGACTGGAGCTCTTTGGATTAACTTGTGTACTAGTTACATTTCTCATTTCTGTTATCAAATATCTGACACAAGCAGCTTAAGCAAAGGTTTCTTTTGGCTTGTAGTTTGGGAGTGCAGTCCATCTGGACAGGGATGGTGGTTATGTCAAGGTAGAACTTGAAGCCACAATCTCTTTGTGTCCACAGTCAGGCAGAGAGAGGGAGCAGGGGACAGAAATGTTTGTGCTTAGCACAATTTCTCCTTCTAATGTAGTCTGGGACCATAGCCCAAGGAATAACGGTATTACCTACATTTAGGGTAGATCTTTTTATCTTTACTTACCCTATCTTGATAATCCTTGGTAAGTATCTCAGAGCCTTGTTTCCCTGGTGATTCTAAATTCAGTAAAGTTGACAGTCGTGATTAACCATCCCAGCTTGGATGGCTGAGAGACCCCTGGTGACTCAAATCATAAAGATCAAGAGTGGAGAGGAGACAGCTGTTATGTGGATCGTCAGGTGGAAACCCTGTCTCTGGGCAGAACACCGTGTATTCACACCATGTGAATACACGTCCATTGTATTCATAGACTGCTGCATGGCAGTTTTCCTAAGTGTAAAAGCATGGAGTAGCTGCTTTTTTTGTTCTTTTTTTTTCTTATTTGATGATTGTATACATGTGAATATTGTATTTTGTTCATATCTTCCCATCACTCTCTCTCATCTCTCCCCCTCCCCCACCCCTCCACCCTTTCTCAACAAGTCTGGCTTTTACTTCCATGTCTTTTATTTTGATTTTTTGTGACCCACTGAGTTTCATTAATGTTCCTTGCATAAGCTTAGGTATGGAATTATTTACTAGAACATGGGCTTATTACCACAAAAGCTGACTCCCTCCGAAGCCGTCATCTGTCTTGTTCTCTTGTACATCCGTGGGTTGACTGGACAGCCAGTCTTCTCCAAAGGGTGTCAGCTCATATGGCTCAATGGAGTATCCAGGAGCCACCTTGCTTACTTACCTTCCAAGGCTGTTGCTAGAGGACTCCATTTTCTATGTCTTGTCATCTAGTAGTCTTGTTTTTATCTCATATAGTGCTGTCTTTCATGGGGGGTACAGTGGGTACACAGTGACCCAGGGCAGTTTGTCTTCTTCAGCTTTCTTGTCTGAAGGGTACTGAGTCACAGGGAGCCTCACACCTACTATGGGGACAGGAAACTGCTCTGAGGAGAAGGGGACCCCTGTACTGTCCAACTTTTCATAAAGCTGAGGGAAGGGTACAAAGGGGCTATGGTGGAGAAACTTCCTTTGTGACCCTGACTGCCACTAGGAGCTGCTGAGGTCAGGTCCCCATCAGGAAACAGTCGGGCGTGACCTGTCTCAGGGAAGCCCCTGTGACAAATGGCTCCCAGGAACCCAATTTATGTTCTGTGAAAATTCCATGATTTCCTTTCCTTCCCAGTCTGGAAGATTCTATTTTTGCCCAGCTTCTATTTTGTGCCCTTGGACTTCTTGTCCTTGTCACAGAGCTGGGCTGCTCAAGTGGTATTTCAGGTCTACTTGGGCTGAAGGGACATGAGACTTTTGTAGTCAGGGAGAAAAAGAGGAAGAGAGAGGGGGAAAGGGAGGGGAAGGGAGAGGGAGAGGGAGAGAGACAGAGGGAGGGAGAGAGAGAGAGAGAGAGAGAGAATATATGTTTGGGCATGCACCTGTTTGTCTTCCCACTAATAACTACCCTGACGGTACCTTTTGCATTTCTCTCTCTCTGATCCTAGGTGTCCTTTGGCCGTGATTTTGAACAGCAGCTCAGCTTTTACGTCGAGTCCAGGTCGATGTTTTGCAACCTGGAACCTGTTCTTGTGCAGTTGATCCATGTGAGCATTCCTGTCATGTGTTCTTTCAGTGCGTGTTGATTGGTTATCAGTGCTCCACATACTCGCTCAGTTTGGGAGTGTACCTGTAGTTGAGGCTAGGTCTCATGTAGCCCAGGCTGGCTTCAAATTCACTATGTAGCTGAGGCTCACTTTGAGCTCCTGATCCTCCTGCCTCTACAGCACCATGCCCACACCCCAAGTGCTGGGATCAACCAGCTTTTTGTCTGTGATTCTTCACTCACCCTCCTGGGCTAGAAAGATGGTTTTAGGCCCACAGCTTTGCTTAAGTTTTTGAGTGCTCATAGTCATTTTTCCTTTGTTTTTATGTTTCATTGATTTTTTTTTGTTTCTTGTCTAACCTCCCCCCACCCTGCCCCAGGCTTCTCAGAAATTTGTATGCTCTCATTTCTACATGATAGAGACAAGAATAAAGTGGTCTGCACTGAGTCCACTGATGGGCAGGTAACCTGGAGGCCCTTGTCTCAGTGCTCTCTTAGGTTAGCATTCTGCAGTCTTAGTGACCCCTGAGTCAAAAAAACAGTGATGGTAAATGACTAACAACTTGAAACACATCAGAAAAAGTAAAATAATA
>JANHMN010000003.1:107156314-107181976 GCA_030674055.1 Rhabdomys pumilio
TTGCTTTGTGTAGTACTTGCTTTCATCACTGTAGCTGCCAGAGTGTGGCTACAAGGGATGAAATTCAGTGCAGTTTTGAGTCTCCAGCTACATCACACCAGTGCTTTGCACAACATCCAACAATTGCTGTCCCTTAGAATCTGCCCTTGATTGCAGCTCCCTGACGATGCCATGGCACACAGCTTGGAACCAAAACTTCCATCATTCCTTAATCGATTAATCCCTATTGAGGAAGACTAACACTCTGTTTACACTTATTTCTTCCTAGTATGTTATTTTGCACAAATCATTCTAAGACATCAATCTAGAGACTTTATCTATAAAGAGGGGGTTGGTCATAGTGCCCACCCCATAGGCTTGTAAGGATTAAATGAGCTAGTGGTGTGTATCAGCTGAATAACGAGCGATAACAGTTACTGGTGTTAGTATGAACACCATGTGCTTACACTGCTGAGTAATTACATTTGGAAGTTCCCTTGGAATGTGAAACTTGTGGAAGTGGGGTAAATGAGCCCTGGCTAGTCATTAAAGCAGAAAGAGTTAATTTGTCATGCTCATTGGTGCACGTGACCAGCATAGCAAGTGCCCTTTCTCCTGCTGTCTTGGAGGTGTTTGCTCAAGCCATGACTACCTAACCTGCCTAAGTTCAGCATCCAGGGCCACCCGCTTAGCCTTGTTCTGTGTCTGCTTCTTTGTACTGCTGTCTATGGAGCCCACATCCTAACCTCTGCAAAGATGTTAAGCCGGCTTGTGATTGTTCATTACCATTTCTGTTTTATTGTCTCCTCACAATCTAGAGTGTGAACCGGTTGGCAATGGAAACAAGGAAAGTCATGAAGGGAAACCACTCCAGAAAGACGGCTGCGTTTGTCCGGGTGTGTTCTAAAGATAAGTGCTGCAGACTTGAAGCTTTGGTGGGCCGCCGAGTTTGCACATTACTGAGTGCTTGGTGGTGGGGCGGTGGGGAAGGGAGCTCAGTGTACCACGATAAGGATGGCTTAGTGTGGATTTTCTAGATTTGTTTTTCCCAAGGAATTGATGGGTAATCAGCTTCTGTACTGTTTTTAAAAGAAATGTACAAGAAGCCTAATTTCAACACAAATACATCTCTAATCTCTAGATCCAAAACCCTGTAAAATCTGAAACTTGCTGTGAAGCCATAAATGGACAGCTCCATACGATGACTGTGTTTCCGGTATAAAGTTACTGAAGATGCCGTGCACAGTCACCTTCCAGTTATGCATGTATAAAGCACATAGGGATTCTGTGTTTAGACTTGGGGTCACCTCTACAGGATACCTCACTTTGTATTGTATACACCAATACTTCAAAATCCAAAACTCTTTGAAGCCAGAAACACCTCATGTAAGGGACGCTCTCCCTCTGGTGTTCTGAGGTAGTTGAGATGTGTTTGTATCTCTGTGTGCCAACTTTGTTCTCTTGAATCTTTCCCAATATATTAATATACAAATTTCTCTAGCAATATTATTTCATTTAATATCCTCATGCCTGTAATTGGGAGACATAGTATAGTTTTTGCTCTTAGTCAAGATTGTATCTGAGTCAAAGTTGTATCCAGATGTCAGCTTCTTGAGTTGACACTCCTAATCGTAGGAGAGTGATAGTATTCCCACGTGTTTAAATGAAACCACGCCCAAATGGTTCTAGTGAAGGGAAGCGTGCGCCCCGCCCCTTGTGTGTGTGCTGGGGAGAACAGAGGGAGTGTTGTGTGTCTGCTTGGAAACACATGCTGGTAAACATGGGCCTCTTGGTTAACTGTCCCCATCTCCCGTCTCTCTAGGCCTGTGTTGCCTACTGCTTCATCACCATCCCGTCCCTGGTGGGGATCTTCACCCGCCTCAACCTCTACCTGCATTCCGGTCAGGTTGCCTTGGCCAACCAGTGCCTCTCCCAAGGTAAGCCTGTCTCGCTATCCTTGATGCCCCCTTGCTACATAGGAAGTCTGACCCAACCACATTGTCCCTGTGTGTGTGTACTGAGCGGCACTTTGAATGAGGAAAGAAAACAGCAGCCGGGGAATATTTTTAAACTCTTCTCTAGTAGGAAGCACAGGAGTCAGGCCACACAAAGGCAGATAGAGGCAGATGGAGTAGTGCAGTTTTTTTTTTTATCCTGACTTTTTCCAGTCTATCTCAAGCCAGGTCAGGCAGCCAGATATTCTGGGCTATGATGCCCAGAGAGCCTGAGAAGGTGTGGCTGCTTGGCCACAGCAGTTCAGGGGTGGTTTTAGTGTCTCTGTTTGTTTGTTCATGTGTTTGAACACAAGTCACATGGAAATGGAATCTAATCTTTGAAGAGCAAATACCCTGCTATTGAGGGCGACACTCAATAGCACTCTCTGTGTAGCTCACACGAGAGGTGAGCTAAGTACCTGAAGGGTGTTGGGGAGGTGAGACAGGGAAGGGAGGGGGCATAAGCTCAGCACCAAGGTGTTTGAACTGCAGGCTGCAGCCTTTACCCTGACTTTAAGCTACTGCTGGGCACAGCGATGTGGTGTCTGCTTCATGTTTAAAAATTCATCTGATGATTTTTGCTTGAGTCTAAATGTAGTCGCATTAAACCTTAAAAGCCTATCACTGTCGCCCTGAAAGCCACACAGAGCAGTTACTGGCCAAATAAATAATGCAGCCAATTACTGAGAAGGAGAGAGCTAACTATGAAGCTCGTGGGAGCTGGCTGCTTTGTTTGTCTCCACAAACATCCTCCCATCTCAGCTGTGTCTAAAGCGTCAGCCCTCCTAGTTGATTCTCTGGCTTGCCTTCATCCCATCCTGACCACATCTTTATTTTCAGGCTAGACCAGGGCTGAGTTCAGGGTCTTGAAACCCCCTGAAGATCATCTTAGGATGCTAGGAAAGGCTTAGTTCCATCCGTTTGTGTACAAAGGGCCCCCACATAGGGATAGAACATGTTGGCATTTACTGCAGACATCCTTGCCTGTCACCCTGGAGCACAGAGCAGCCACCAAAGGCTTACACATTAGCGTTCCCACCTAGAGGTGGCCCAGAAATGCCTGCGTGCTTTTCCTTTGAGCCCTTACTCCAGATAACTTCTTGTCCTCGTTTTTCAGTGGCTCAGAAGAATGTGTGTGCTTATAAGGAGAATGTGGGAAGACGAGAGGGAAGGAATACTTACGATGGAGTGAATGGTCTGAGCAAAGGCTTGGAGAAGTAGGGCTGATTACCTGTGTGTTTGGCCACCAGCAAGGTGTGCTGAGGCCCTGACTGATGGTGGCTTTCAAGTCTCCAGGATCCTGTGGGTCTGCCTCTGGTTCTGCCACTTTGAAAAATAAGTAACCTTGGACAAGTTGACCTTTTTGTGCTTATCCATGAACAAAGCAGAAGTGATAGCAGGGTTCCATCAAAGTTGAGAATAAAGGAAGTTGTATCCTGAGTGCCTAGAGCTCTGGACCGCTGGCACAGGATAGATGCAGAGTTGGAATCTTAGCTGTCTCTCCAACCACAGTGTAACGTGGCACTGAGTGTAGCTGTAGCTCTGACAGCACAGTGCTTTGGGAATTTTGAGGGCCCAGCTCTCTCTGGGTGTCTGTCACTTTCTTTCCTCCTTCCCTCTTTGTCTTGCCTCTTCCTTCCTTGACTGTCTCCTTCTCTGTCAATGATCTTTCAATATAGTCTTGCCTTGGCTGGCTTCAAACTCATGATCCTCCTGCCTCAGCTTGCAGTGTGCTGGAATTATAAGCATATGCCTCCATAGCCAACCCTGCGGATTGATGTCTCACAGGCAAAACCTTGGGTCTGCGGGAAAGCCAGTGTTTATTTCAAGATGGCTGAATTGGGCTTCAGATCAGAGAGTGTGCATCTCAGTGAGTGAGAAAGCCAGTGAGGCCCAAGGCTGTGAGCAGAGCCAGCTTGTTGTCATCGCTAGTGACAGTGTCTCTCCTCTTCTTAGAGCTCTCTGCCCTTCTTGTAGTTTTATTTCTATTTTTAAATTTTCCTTTGTTCTTGAGATGTTCATACAAATGTACAGTGAGACATAATCATATCGACCCCCTGTTTCCTCCCCGCCACTCAACATGTTCCTCTTCCAACTTCGTGTCTATGTTTGTAATAGCCCCCAGGGTCCAGTTGGTGCTGCTCGTCTGGGCATGGGTTTGGGAACACCCACTGGAGCATGGGAAACCTGCCGTGTCCTATCTGGAAGACAGTATTTCTCAGTAATCCTCTCCATACAGTCTTTATTTTTAAAACTTTGTATATTTTAAACCTACTATCCTGTGTTTTTCCCTTCTTTATGAATCTTGTTAATTATGGGAGAATTCAGTACAATGTCTTTGATCACAGTCATAGCCCTCAGCCAACACCTCACAGATTCACCCCTCGCACCCAGCTAACTATGCTCTCTCATTTCTCGTTCTTTTATTAACCCTATCACGTCCAGCTTGTGCTGCCCATGTGCTCTTGGATGGCGGCCATCCACGGAGTGCTGTATCACCTTCTGTATCACCTTCCCTCCTCCCGGAGTTCAGAGATCCTTGTGGGAGAGAGGGGCAGGGTGTAAGAAATAGAGTCAGTCAGAGGGATGGAGGATACAAGGGAGGTGTTTCCCAGACACAACAGGGCTGCTGTACATATGAATTCAGAGTGTGCGCGGCATTCACAGCACCTGCCTGCATGGGCCCAGACCAGACAAAAACTCAGCCTAGAGAAGCGAGGCAGGCATGAAACCACACCCCTCGCTGGGGAGCTGCTGGCCACTGCTAGTGTCTGGGGGAGGGAAAGCCAGCTCTCTCCCATCCTTTGCACCGATGCAGCTTCTTTTCCTTGGTGCTCCCCAAGCCTTGGTGGGAACTGTGGCAGTGGGTTGAGGTATTGGTGTAAATGTTTAGAGCCGAGCACTAAGCCTCTTCTCTGTACTCTGGCCAGCTCTGCCTCTCTCTGCCTTGATTGCTGCTCACTGCAGGAAGGGAGCTTCTCTGACCAAGGCTGAAAGCAACCCTGGTGTCTGGGTGTAAGCATGACTTTTTATAAGGCGATTTGACAGCATGATGGGTTAGGAAAATAACAACAGCAGGCTGTACCTCAGGGCCTGTGACCACCCAGCCATGGGCTTTGACAGTTGTTAGAAGTGTGGACATGGCAATATGCTTCTCCGGGGTTGGTAGATATGTAAACTAATGCAATTACTTGGGAAATCAGTTTGGAGGGTTCTCAAAGAACTAGAACTGCCAAACGAGCCAGCAGTTCGGCTCTTGGGATATAGACCTACTGTAGCAGAGGGACTGTCAGTCATCTCCATGTTCACTGTGGCCTTGCAATGGGGTTTTGATGTAATGGTAGAGAGAGAGTAACCAAAACTCACTAGTTAGGAAACTAAGTTCGAAATACAATGTTTGAAAATTTTTCAATGGAATTATCTTGCATGGGTGGCATAATACTGCTCCCAGATTTGTGTCACTTAACCCTACAGTGCAAGGCATGGGATACCTCCCTAGGAGTTGCCATTCAGGGAGGCTCCAAAGGTCTCTAAAGCAATACAGGCTCTTACCAGTGTTTCTGCTACCCATCATAACTTCATGGTAAGACTGTTGCTAGAGACACCTCTCACTGACTGTAGACACAGAGAACTGATCTCAAACTGACCTGAAGACTTCCTCGTTGCTGGCTACCTTCCATAGTGCTAGAAGGTTCTGTGTAGGCTGCTGTAGGAGAAAAGACCTCAGTGGTCCTACCTACCACTGGACCGTGCGTGCTGCAGTAAGTATTGACTTGCCATGAAAGATGTACCCACGGGTGCGGCAGCGGCTGTTAAGGGCAGACTTGAGGCCTGCTCTACAGGACGGAGTTTCTATTAGTTAATTTCAATACATGTATATGGTATATTCTGCTTTCTCTCACCCCATCCGCTCTCATCCCCTTCTTTTATCTTGCATTCTTTTCAGTGTACTTTTTAAAAATGTCAGTGGCAGAGCTTAGTTCATGTGCTCTGTCTCTGGTAAACCGTACTCAGCTCCTGTCCTCTGCCCTCCGCAGACAGACAAAGCAAGGCCAGCTCAGTCCTTAGCCTGTCTCTGAGCCTCACCCTCTAGTAATTGCTTCCCAACCACTGTTACTAACTAGCAAGTAGGTCATTGCTGCCCTGCCTTTCCTTTTCTTCCTCCAGATCGCCAAGCCATGAGACCTTACTTTCAGTTTGCTATGGTAGCAGGGCTTCTGGCATTGTGTCCACCTCACCTGTGTTTTGAAGGGGCTTCACAGATGAGTGGTAACTGCGTGACAACATGAGTTAATTCTATTTTATAGAATCCCAGGCTGGCCTCATACTCACTTGGTAGCTGAGGATGACCTTGAACTTTTGACCCTCCTGTCTTCCCAGTGCTGAGATTGTAGGCACGGACTACCACACCCAATTCATGAGGTACTAGGGATTGAGCTCAGGATTTGTGTATGCCTGGGATCACTCTGCCAACTGAACTACATCTTCAGCCCCGCTTTGTAAGATAGTGATAGAAGAGCCAGGTATGACAGTCCATGCCTGTGACCCCAGGACTTTAGAAGCTGAGGGAATCCTTGTTCAGGCCAGCCTGAACCACAGAGTAAGCCCCGTTGAGAAAGGAACAGTAAAGGCAAATGGTAGCAAACCTCTCAGAGCGAGAGCCTAAGTAGTAAATAGTGGCATCTGTGAGGAAGACAGCCCCACCCAAGTCTTCTGTGAGTGATTTAGTTTTATATTTATTGTGAAATAAAGTACAGTAGGTCCTAGCATGTGCTTTCACCTGAGGGCAGATTGTCTGGAGCTGCTGTGTAGGACAGCATGAGGAACCTGGGGAGGAGTAGAGCAGACACCACTGCAGGGCTACTGTTGAGAGCAGCTGGCGTCTTTGCACCACGACAGGACAGGTGGCATTTGAGGATGCAGCCAGACACAGCAGTAGGTGGGAGGAGGGCTTCTGCATTTCCCCTTTCTAGAAGGTGAGAAGCAGCTTTTGAAGGAGAAAGCTGTTTCCTATCACTTGCCAGGCTCTCACCATCTGTGGAGGGCCACAGTTGTGACTCTCATGAGGAAAGCGACCAGTGCAGCAGATGTGACTGTGTCCCCATCCCTGAGGCCTGTTCAGTCAGTTAGAGCTGGAACAGTTCACAGGTGGGCAGTGGCATGAAGCCTGCATCCATACCTGAACAGACAGGACCCTTCTGCCGTGGGAGTGTGGCGACCAGGGATGAATGACAGTTGCTAATGGAACCTCAAGAAAGAGGCACAAGTGAGTCTCAACTCCAGCCATGGCCTCTGTCCTCCTGCTGGCCTTTCCTGTTCATTTTTTTATATGCAAAATGTTGTACCAGAAACAAGGATACGCATAGAGCTCCTGCTCTGGTGAGCGAGAGCCAGGCTGTTGACTATTAGTTCATAGGGCAGCTCGTAAAAACTGTCTTTCAGTGTGTACACGAGGCCTCCTAGAGCAGAAGGGAATGAGTTGTCTGAGAAGAGCCAAAAAGCTTCACAAAACAGGTGGCACTGGGAACCTGGGAGGGAGGGGCGATCCGGGTACCCACAATGCACTCAAGGGCATCCTAGAGACTGAACTCCTGGCACAGAAAAGGCCCGGAGGCCAGAAGCAGGACAGTTAGAAGATAGGCCGAGGCCTTACTGAGAAGAGTGCCAGACTCCCAGCAAACAGCTCATGTTGTTCTATGTGTCGTACAAGGTTGGGTGCTTGTCTCCATTTTACAGGTGAAGAGAATGAGGCTTGTGGTTTGCCTGTGGGATCCTGCCACAAGGCCTCATCTCTCATGGAGGCTGGAAAGCACTGTGCTATTATTAAGAACAGTCTCCTCATAACAACACATACTTTCCTTCCAAATCTGAGAGGCATGTGGTACTACCTGTTGTCATAGTATTTTATACGCTATATTGATATACTGACTATTTTGATACACTTGTGAAGAAAAACTCCATATGTGTGTGTATATGGTGTATGTGTGCATTTCTGAGTGTGAGTGCAGGTGCATACACATCCTTGTTTTGAAGGAGGGTATTTTGCCAACTAACATAGGAGCATTGGCTGGGCTATGATGCTGGGCTTTACATGGGTGCTAAAGATAAGACCTCAAGTCCTCAGACTGCATAACAAGCACTTCACTCAAGGGTTCATTTCCCCAGGCCTGGTTGGCTTTTGTTGCTTGGTTTTTGTTTAGTTTGGTTTTTTGAGACAAAGTCACGGGTAGCCTAGGCTGACCTCAAACTTGTTCTAAAGCCAAAGGTGACCTTGAACTCCAGATCTCCCTGCCTCATCTCCCCAAGTGCTGAGGTTGCATTCATGAACTGCCATACTTAATCCCTAGTGCTTAAGGAAAACTAGGCTTGCTATTCACAGACAGAATGCACAGCCTTCTGGGTACTTTGCATAGAGGACAGAAAGTCCCTACCCATGCCACAGATATGAGGTAACTTGTGAGCTGAGCAAGCCTGGCTCAGTGCAGAGCCCTGGATACTCTGAGATGAGAGAGTGTAGATTGGACACCCTTTGGAACCTTGGTTTGGTGCTGATGAAATTGGAACTAATTTGTATGTCTCCAGCGGACCTTCACATTAAATATTGATATCCAACATGAACGGAAAGGGCATGTTGCCGAATCCGTGTGGCGAAGACAAAGTTGTATTAAGCCGTCATTGGTAACAATTAAGCCATAATGAATATACCACTTAATTGTCTCTAGGCATTTGCACTTCAGTAAAGCTTGCTGGTTTTGGTGTCATTGAAATAGTAGCCCTCATGTCCTCAAACGTAACTGCTTTAAGAACAGATTCTGTTGCAGAAGCACAGGTTGGCTGTAACAGGATTAAACCTCAGTGGCCTGCTGACCTCTAGACCCTGTGGCCTTGCCAAAGTCATCTTCAGTTTCCAGGATCTGGTGCACGCTCATGTGAGTGTGTGTGCATGTGTGTACATGCTTGTGTCTATAAGTGTGTAAATGCACCTATGTGTATTCTTGCATGTGGAGTCCCAGGTCAGTTACCTTACATTTTTGAGGCAGGATCTCACTAGCCTGGAATTCATTGATTTTGCTAAAGTGACTGCTGTTAGCCCTTTGGGTGGGGGAGCTGTGTCATATATCAGATATCCTGCATATCAGATAGTTAATTACAATAAATAACAGTAGCAAAATTACAGTTATGATGTAGCAACACACTTTTTTTAAAAGACAGGGTTTCTCTGTATAATAGCTTTGGCTGTGCTAAAACTTGCTCTGAAGACCAGGCTGACCTTAAACGCACAGAGAGCCACCTATCTCTGTCTCCTGACTGCTGGGATTAAGGGCACTTAACACCACAATCAGCAGCAACAACAACAAAAAATTTTATGTTGGGGGGGGGGTCACCACAACATGAGGAGACCCATTGTCTTAGAACATGAAATCTTGTTGTTGAGACAGACTGATTTGGGGGATAGGTACAAAACAGAAAATGGATTCCTGGGGCAGCTGTGCTCCAGGAGAGGCCCTGGGGCACCGTGTGAAACAATGATTACGGTAGGGTTGTCTGGAGACCTGGGACCCTAGAGCAGGTCTGCCCTCATGGGGGAGCTTCTCTTGGACACTTGTGCTCTGTCGTGCAGACCAGGATCCAGCTCAGTCGCCACAGAGTGTGATGTACTTGGCTTTAGTGCTGCTCTTCCCTGAGACCTGGTTGGCCTCTCTTAGACAGCAGGGACCCAGGATAATTGTTTCCTGAGGCGGTTCTTGTGCACCACAGGCTGGCCTTGAACTCACCATGTAGCCAAGGAGGACCAGGGAAGGGAAGCAGAAGGGAGGTAGGGAATTGGAGCAGCAGCAAATGTCTGGAGACTCACTGTGGGCCAGATGCCATGCTGAGGTGCAGGGTGTGCCTTTTCTGTTTTCTCCTTTTTGAGGGAGAGCTGTGGCAAGGACCCAGGGTCTTACGTGTCCCAAACTGGCCTCAGACTAGGCATGTAGCCCGAGATGAACTTCTGATCACCTGTCTCCACCTCCTCAGTGCTGGAATTACAGGCATGTGCCACCACGCTTGTTTTATGCAGTGCAGGGGGATTGAACATATAGCTTCTTGCATGCCAGGTAAACACTCCATCATCTGGGCCATGCGGCCCAGCCTCAGGAGAGCATTCTTTATGAACAAGAATCTGGTTCCTTCTCCTATTTGTTCATCTTTTCTTTTTTAAAAACACATGCAGTATATTTTCTCTTGAAGGCGGTGTCTTCTGTGGCTTTTATAGCTACAGAATAAAGTGCTCTATGGTATCAGTATTAGCTGGGCGCAGAGACTCACACCTGCATCCCCACCACCTAGGGGCTGAGACAGGAGGATGACTTTAACCTAGGAGTTTAGATCCAGTCCAGTCTGGTCAACATAGTGAAGGCTCCTATCTGTTAAGAATTTTAAATGTTACAGTTTTGTGTTTTGTTGTTTATGTTGTTTTGTTTTGTTTTGTTTTTAAAGAGACAATTTGTGGTGTTGACAGGATCATTTCAGCTCTAGACTGAGGAAAACCTGTTTTCACTTGTAGACTTTTTTTTTTTTATTGAGTATTGTTTACTAAGCAAACATGGAGAAGTCTCCCAGACTTTTTCTGTTTCGGGTGCGCCTTCTGGGAATGGAGTAAGAATTTGCCTTGGAACATGTGTGCCTAGCCCTTAAATAACTGAGTTCCTCGTTTAGATAGGAACTGGGTGTGGTGAGTGAGAAGAGCCAAGGACAAAGCTGCTGCCACTTTAATGGGTAATAATAATAGACATTCCATGGGCCACTCAGCACCACACACATACACACACACACACACACACACACACACACAGGAAAATAGTAATGGTCCTCCAAGTCGTTTGGAGCGGAGTTTCGGGTCCCACTGTGAAGTGCTCTGCTCAGGATTTTCAGAAAAATTTTCCAGGGCAGCAGAGTCACCAGGCATGGGTACAGTGGACTTCTCTGCAGGAGACAGCCAGATATAGCGGAGTCCTGTCACCTGCCTCTGCTGGGAAGCGGGGTAATGTCAGGAATATATTTGTTTTTTTGTTTTTTTTTTAATTGTAGTCAACTTAATTTGAAATAATTGGGCTAGATTTTCTTTTTGTTTTCTTTCTTTTTTTTTTTTTTTTTTTGGTTTTTCGAGACAGGGTTTCTCTGTGTAGTCCTGGCTGTCCTGGAACTCACTCTGTAGACCAGGCTGGCCTCGAGCTCAGAAATCCGCCTGCCTCTGCCTCCCAAGTGCTGGGATTAAAGGCGTGCGCCACCACCGCCCGGCGGGCTAGATTTTCTTATATGTTTAATTTTTTTTATTTTTGATAATTTCATGCACATATACAATGAAATATATCTAATGCCCCTATTTTCCAACTGATCCCTGATCCCCAGGTTTGTCTGTTTGTTTGTTTATTGGTGACCCTTGGAGTTGAGGTAATACTACCCATATGTACATGGATGTGGACATGGAGCTCGGGGAACCTCTTTTTGCAGCTATCAACTACCAGTAGCGTCTCAGTAAAGTTCAGGGCGTGGAGATTCTATGCTGGGCTCTTGACTATCTTGGTCTTATGAAGGTCTCAGGCAGATAACACAGCAGCTGTGAGTTACCGTGTGCCAGCCATGTCTTGTCCAGAAAACAGCATCTCGCAGTGCCTTTTCCCATCTTCTGGCTCATGCATCCTTCCTGCCTCGTCTTCCAGGATGTTCCTGAGCCTTGGTGGGTGGAAGTGGGGGCTCAGTATAGATGTTTTATTTAGGCTGAGTGCTCAGCCTCTCTTAGCACTAACTAGCTATGCATCTCTCCACTGCAAAACAGAAGCTTCTCTGATCAGATAAACAGGTCTTTGGGCAGAAAGACAAATACTTAGAAGGTAATTTGGCAGCATAATCATTTAAGAAAGTAAGACGCTGATTCTACCATAGGGGCTGTGACCTCCCCTGCCATGAGGCATGAAATTCTTTCCTGGGCAGCAGGCCTCAAATCTAATTTTATTTTATTTATTTTTATTGTGTATGTGTTTGCTGGGTATGTGTTTGTGTGTGTGTGTACGCATGCATGTGTACAGGTGTGTGCGCCACAGTAAACGTGTGAAGGTCGGATGACAGCCCTTTCGTGTTGTACTCTCTTTCCACCATTACATGAATCTCAGGAATGGAGCTCAGGGCATTAGGTTTGCATAGCAAGTGTCTGTGCAAACACTAGTGAGCCGTCGCACTAGCCTGAGCACTTAGGTTTTAAATGTTCAGTGCAGTGACATTAAAACCGTTCATGGTGTTGTACAGTAAGCATCAGGGTCTGAGCCAGGTATTCCCAGATTCTTGGCATTTTACTTAAGAAAAAAATAAGGGAGACTCAGTTTTCTGTAAGGGTGACGCCCCTGGTGGGTTGACCACTCTCCAGTGAAAGCCATGTATCCAAGAGTATATGGGCAGCCCCGACTGTACTTTCTGGGTTCAAAACCAAAGAGGACACAAAGCTGGGTGGATAGGGAAGGGGAGGTGGATCTTGGAGAAGTCGGGGAGTGGATAAATATGATCAAAATACCTTGGATGAAATTCTCCAAAAACGTTAGTAAAAATGAGGGGAAAAGATGGAATAAAGGCACACAGATTACAGAGCAGGAAGAACACTGTCTAAAATGGTAGATAGTACAGAATGGAATGGGACACACTGTCAAGACTGACAGGCAGCTGTACAAATAGATACTCAGTGACTCAGGTTGCTGTTTGGTGCCTCCTTTTATGGGGCTCAGGAGGAGGAGTTTGGTTGCTGAGGAACATAGTTTTTGGGTGGTTCTCTATTTTGATTGACAGATTACGTTATATAACCATTCTCCACTACATATATCCTGTCCCACCCATGATGCACCTGACTTTAATCTTGTGCTTGCCCAGTTATGCATAGGCATAGGGTAGTAAATGGGATTTCCCATAGGAGCTCACTTTGAGGACACAGGTGGCCTTATTGTGTATGTATTTAAAACTAGCTCAGGCCAGATCCACCTTCCTCCTCTCGCATCTGGACATAACTAGAGTAAGACTGAAAGAGCTCTCCCTAAGTCCTTAAGGGGAAGAGAAACCTCTGTGTTGTCAGAGTAAGGCATCTATGCAGGAGGGGCTCAAGGCTGCAACTGGCTGCTGCTAGGTGCATCATTGGAGAGAGGTGTGTGCATGCATATAAGAGCCTTGGGCTGCTGGTTGCATTAGTAGAAGAGGGGTTGGTTTGTGCCTAGGCCAAACCAGATGGAGGAGACCCAGAAGCTGTTCCCTCCTGTGTTTGCCTGCTTCAATATGGGGGTACTGGGAGAAATGACACACTGTAAACCTTCTTAGACACCCTGCCCTAGCAGAGCAGCAGAAAGGTTCTGTCTTTCTGTAAAGGGAAATCTTTCCTTTAGAGACCTAGAAAATGAAGCAGACTGAATTCAGAAGTACCTTCCTTTTTTCTAGCTCCATACTACCTCTGTCCTCAACATGACTGAGGTCAGCCCGCTCCCTTAATTCTAGACCAGAGCATGGAACGGGCTCCTGAGCAGTCGTGCTCATTAATTAGCTCACCGGTCCCTTGGCCACTTTTATGACATCAGCTCTTGCTCTCCATCTTCCCCCTTGTATGTTCTCAGTGCCCAGCCCTGTGCTGCAGCAGCAGATGCTACTACTGCTGAGTAACTCTATTAGGGATATGGGAACCAGCTTGGCGGGGAAGCTTCCAGAGCTCAGCACACCTCACAGGAGGCTCCCCATGAGCCCCTTCAGGCTGTGTTTCCTTGAAAAAAGAAGATAAGTTAGCCACCCCCTCAAGTTCAGGCACAGGATTTTCTTGTTAACTATGGCCCTTTGTTCCTTGGGAAGCCAACATCTGCCATCAAGCCAGCCCCTCAGGCGTGCAGTTGGGGTTCCAGCTTTAACCCAGGGCTCTGCACCCTGCAGCGGCATCCTTGCATGTCATTAGAAGTCACTTTCTGTAGAAAATGACCTGGTCCATGAACTCGTTTGATGTGGCTGAGCAGTGGAAGGGTTGATTTCTCAGGTCAGTGCTTGCCTTGAGGGTTTTTATCACGGTCAATACTTTGGCAGGTCTACAAAGAACTCCCCTCTCTACCTTCCCCAGGGCTCTGGTTCTCCGGCTTCCTTCTCCTCTCCTCCTTCCTTTCTCCAAGCTTTGGAAGTCCTCTTGTTTTACAGGTTATTTCATATCTCTCTTAAATATCTCTACTTTTCAAATAATTCTCTGGAAATGTTAGTTGGTTAGAACTCTAGAGCTTTCTATGTGTTTGCGTGCATGTGTACGTCCATGCATGCCTGTGCTTTTGTGTGTGTGTGTCTGCACATACATGTGTATTGCATGCATTCATTTCTTCAGACAGTGTGTATTGACTTATTTTTCCAGCACAGTATTCCTGTGTAGCTCGGGATGCCCTGGATCTCACAGCTCTGCATCGCCCTCTTGGGTGTGGGATTTCAGGTTTGCACCACAGCACCTATCCTGCCTCACCCCTTTGAGTATAGGGTTACAGGTTTGTGCAGCCGTGCCTAGCTCAGTGGTTGTTTCTTTGTGCTACAAGAGACTCAGACTAGACTTCCAGCAATAGCCCTGCCAGCCACTCAAGACCCTTCTACATACACAGGAATAAAATGAGTCCTGCGTCACTTCACACCTGATTTCCCAGGTTTGAAATGGTCTTGGTGACAGCTCTCCCTTACCTGTGGCCATAAGGGCTCATTGATCCAAACCAGTGTAGGTCCTAGCTCAGGTGTATATATGTATGTATGTATGTATGTATGTATGTATGTATGTATGTATGTATGTATGTATACATGTGTATGTTGTGTACAAATTCATGTGGGGGTGTGCACTTGTGTGTTCATGCTTTAGAGCATGTGTGTAGAGGCCAGAAGTTTATGTCCTGTGTCTTCTTTCACCACTCTCTACCTTTTTTTTTTTTTTTTGGAGTGGGGGGGGTACTCCCTGGACCTGGAGCTCATTGATTGGCTAGACTGCCTGTTCATCAGGCACCAGGGATCCTCCTCTTTTGCCTTCCTGGTACTGGGATTATAGACACAACCTGCTGTACTCCGCTTCCATGTGGGTACAGGGCATCCACACTCTAGTCCTTGTGCGTGTTCAGCAGGCACTTGATGGGCTCGGCTATCTCCTCAGTCCATTTTCTAGACTGTCTATAAAAGTCTCCCCTCTGGTTTAGTTCTTTGGTGTAAGCCTGGTTAGCTGTAGTGTTTCCTGGTTGCTCTAGTTAACAGCCGCTCCTCATCCATGGTGGTTTGAAGAACCTTCTACTGGGCTCTCTGATTAACTGAACCCTCAGGTTGCCTAAGGAATGGTCTAGCCTTGAACTTTTCAGAATGCTTATTCCAACTCTTCTCTTGCAGCGGATGCTTTTTTCAAAGCCGCCATCAGCCTCGTTCCGGAAGTCCCAAAGACAATAAGCATTGACGGAAAGCTTCGACCATCGGAGCCTTTCCTCCTGGAATTCCTGTGCAATTTCTTCTCTACCTTATTGATTGTGCCGGTATGTCCCCAGAAGCCACAGGTGGTCTTCACTCATCATGCCCCTCCTCCTGAGTACACTCAGCCCTTAATATTTTAATCTTATGTATGTGATTGCTTGCCAGCATGTATCTGTGTCCTACATATGTGCCTGGTGCCTACAGAGGCCAGAAAAAGGTATCACATGCCCTGGAACTGGAATCACAGACAGTTATGAACCACCTTACTGGGCTGGGAACTGAACTTGGGTCTGTCTGTAAGAGCAGCCAGGGCTCTTAACTGCTGAGCCATCTCTTGGTTATTTCCAACCAGGTGTGTCTTTTAGCTGATTCAAGGTCCAGTAAGTTGACAATCAAGATTAACCAATGATGTAGCCATTGTATCACCTAATTGGGATTATGGTTTCAGCTTGTGTATCTGGATTGGGGGAGGCACTAACATTCAGTGCTCTACTCTGCACTGCTGAGGCAAGGGCTTAGTGATCTTGGACCACGATGGTGACAATGGGACCAGCTCTTTCTCCTCCTGGCTCTGCAGGTTTGGCAGTTACTTATGCATGTGTCATGTCCACAAAAAAATGAGGGTGATCTTGTGCCAGCTCCTGGTGTTCTGGTGAGGATCGGGTGAGGGTGCAGAGGGTAGACACACAGTGAAGCTCTTGAGTGGCAGGATTCTTTAGAACAGAAGACAGTAGACACTGGCTCCTTGCGGCTGTGAGAGATGAGCAGTCATTCTTGGGGCCCTTTGGGGGGTGGGGGTTCTGCAGAAGGAATTCCTGGAGCCTTCCCATAGCTGGTGTTCTCAGCCTGGTCTTGGACCCTGCTTCCTGACATGAATTTGGATGAAGAAACAAAATGGCGTCTCTGTTTTCCTAAGTATCTGGGTACCTTTCACCTGATTATGAGCTGTACACAGAGAGCCGTGGTGGTCATGACAATAGTTGGGGCTTTGCCGCTGAGAGACATGAACAGGCATTTGTTATTACAGTTCAGGTGCAAAGGCTATTTCCTTTTCTTTGTTGTTCCCCACCACCTGCCCCTTTTCCTCACCACCTTCCCTCCCCTTCTCTTCCCTTCTCTTCCCTTCTCTTCCCTTCTCTTCCCTCCCCTCCCCTCCCCTCCCTTCCCCTTCCCTTTTGTCTCATTCCATTTTTTGTGAGCAGTTTTTTTTTTTTTTGGTTTGTTGGGTTTGTTTTTTTTTTTTTTTTTTTGTTTTTGTTTTTTTTCATCTGAGAGACTCACTGTGTAGGTAAGGCCATCTGGAACTCAAGATACTCTTACTGCAGTTCTCTCATGTAGCACTCTGCCTTACTGCAGTCCCCTCATGCAGCACTCTGCCTTACTGCAGTCCTCCCATGCAGCACTCTGCCTTACTGCAGTCCCCCCATGCAGCACTCTGCCTTACTGCAGTCCTCTCCACTAACACATACACAGCACCCACCTTGCTTCTGAAAGAGAGTTCAGGCTGCTGCTGTTCTCCCTCCTTAAAAAGCACCATGGTAACTCTCCACACAGAGTCCATAGGTTTTCACAAAAGCACTGGGAAAGTAGCTACAGGATTGCATTGCTATGACTGAGTTCCCTTGAAGCCTTGGGTGTCTTATTTGCTGATTTACAAATAACAGCCCCAGGAATCTATAGGCTTCACCTGGCAAAAACAAAAATAAAAACCACAAAGCAGATATCAAAACAATACCCCAGAAACCCTTCATCGAGATGACTGTGTGTCAGGGTTGCCCTGTTCAATGCACATTCCTAGAGTTCGGCCTTGGATGTCTCTCTCAGTAGGTTGAAACTGGTCCTGTGGAGGTCACTTCCCTCAGTGGTTCAGGAGGGGCCATTCCCAGGACTAGATCTGGAGAAGTGTCCTGCTAAGTGTGGGCTGTGCAATGACTCAGCACTTGCTGGGTCCCAGGTTTCTTTAGGGGTGATGAAATACTCTTCAGTCAATTGTGGTGACAGCCACACAACGCTGGATACAGGAACAGTCATTGAATTGTGTGACCTGAATGGGCGTATTGTTCCCTGTGCGGATTATATATCTTCATCAAGCTGAGAAAACAAAAAAATGACTCAGCAGTGGGCTCTCTCTGTTCAGATTCCAAGTTCTCCGAGGGGAACCAGGAGGCCCAGCCACGGACCTGCTCTGGGTGAGGCTTTGATTGTCCTTTGTGGTAGGCAGCATCCTGGTAAGGGGTGGAAGGTCAAGTGGCCGAGCTGCAGGGGCTCCCAGAGTCCCTTCCCTGGACACTTGATCACAGCACACTCTACGGTCAGTGCCTCCTGTCTGTATGACCTGGTTATTCATCATGTAAGTAGAGCCAAGGAAAGGCCCGAGTCTCTAATGAAGCACTTGATTGTTGTTTGGTGATTTGTTGAGGTGCCTTACCACCTGCACACAAGCTTCCCACGTGCTGAAAGCAGCTAGGTCTCTCTGAAAGACTTCTCCTCAGAGTCTCAAACTTGGGTTTAGTCCTGACCCCGTGACCTCTAGCTCTGGGGCCTTGGAGATGGTTTTCTAATTCCTCCAAGTCTTGCCTGCCGTCTTTCAAAAGTGTCATCGAAGCGCCACCTCGCAGGACTGCTGTGCCAGTTGAATGAAATCATACTTAAGAAAGAAAGCATGCTGTAAGCCAGAGCCTCCCTCCCTGGGGTTACACGCTGGTGGCCAGAGGGCAGAGTCCAGCCCGCTGCCACACTTGCTTCCTCTCAGACGATGGAAAGCACTTGGAGTGAGTTTTCCACAAAAGAAAGTTAAAGCAAACACAGGTGTGTGGCAAACACAGGTGTGTGGCTTCCCTTGAGGAATCGGCTCCTGCCATTCACGTTGGTATTCTATAATCCTTGAGGTAGCTAGAGCTGGAGCGGCTGCTGCAAGCACACAGGATGTGCATCTTCCTCCCCAGATGCCAACCTGGTACATAGGCATCGAGAGAGCACCTTCTGCTATGAGTAGGACTTCGTTGTTTTTCCTGGTGTCAAAGACTGCACTTTGGTGGGATCCAGGCAATAAAGAGCAACTGCAATTTGAGGCCTGGGGGTTCGTGTGGAGGTCAGAGGTCAGAGGTAAACATCGTATCTTCCTTGGTTTTCTTCCTTGTTTCAGTTCTTGAGACAAGGTCTTTAAATGAGCCTGGAGTTCACCAGTTAGGATAGAATGGATGGCCAGCAAGCCCAGGGACCTGTCTGTTTCTCATCCCCAGCACTGTTTAGGTAGAGGTGGTACTCATTGCTCCTGGCATTTCTGTGGGTGCTGGTTATGTAACTCAGGGCCTCATGCTTGTGTAACAAACACTCTACCTACTGAGCCATCTCCCAGTTTTGGCCCTAGGAACGTGCATTTATATAGTGCTGTGCCAAAGCCCTTAATGGGCACTTGCATAGCCTCTGAGAATCCTTCCTGAACCCTGTGGGGTAGGAATTAATGAATCTGTTCCGATTACAGACACACCTGGAACTGAAAAGGCTGTGCAGGTTGTTGGTAGCAGAGCAGGATTTGTCTCCTCCAGGGTCCTTCACACGTGAGATGAGCCCAGAGAGTCAGCCATACTTTGTTCACTCAGGACTGTCAGGGATTAGCACCTCTTCATCCCTCCTCAGGAGAGGTAGCATTAGGACAGAGGCACCTCTCACCTGTTAAGTTTACATTCTGTTTTTAGTGGCCAGCATCTAACCTTTGTCTAATATATTAAATAGAAAGTTCCGGAAATGTATGTGTTTTCAACTATGTGCCATTCTGCATAGTGGGATGACATATCACCTCATCTGGGATGTGAGTCTTTGTGCAGTGGGTCCACCCTGTGTGTGCCATGATCACCTGCCAGTGAGTGCACACTGCTTTTACCTCAGTGCTCAAAGCACAGGAATAGTGATGCTACTGTTTGGGCATCTGCTATTCTACATTCTATATACTGTCTGCCAAAGAGAAGCTCTGAGTGGGTTGAAGTGGAAACTTGAGGGTTCTTTGGAAAGTCGGTTGGATGGTGTTTTGCTGGGGCAAACACGTGAAGGAACGTTTAGTTAAAGTGGACACAGGTGTGAAAGGCTAAGGCAGACTCGTGAAGGAACGTTTCACTGAAGCAGACACAGGAGAGAGGAAGTTCTGCTAAAGCAAGAACATGAAAGGACACGTGATGAAGGATTCTTTGCCAACAACACGCATGTATTGGTCTGCCTTACATTGCCTAGTTGAGCTGCATTTGTCCAGACTCCATAGAGAGAAATGTACCAAAAACCAAACCAAAACAAAACAAAACCCCAAAACATCTGGTGCTGTACTGCAGTTTCTTGCCACTTCCATGAGTTCGGGCTGATTGGGTGCACGTGGAGGACATGTGATATTTGGAGAGTGTAACTAGGACTCCACGGAGTGATGGAGAGAGAGCTTGGCTTTCGGGTACAGCAGTGGAACAGCTGGCTGGGCAATGCTTATGGATCTTGAGTCTTCACTGATCTTCAGTTCCCTGAGAGAGGCTTGTACTGAACTTGTACTGGTCACTCCTGCTGACCAGCTGAGGCTGAGGCCTGGCTGTCTCTGCTAGATCATGTCACCTCTGTTGCTAACCCGACGCTACCAAATTGGACTGCTGGTGTATCCAGGAAGTGTTTGCGAATGGATGCCTGTTGACCTGTGAACTGAACTGCCGATTTCCAGACAACACAGACAGGAGTTGCTCCAAAGAGCCTTTCTAAACAGGTCCACTTCCCTGTATCCTGTCTTTTTCACTACCTCTGGCGAGTGGTGGGCTACAAGGGAGGTTAAAGTGTTTAAGAATGATCTTTAAAAATAGGATTAAAGGCAGTGGTGGCGCACGCCTTTAATCCCAGCACTTGGGAGTCAGGCGGATTTCTGAGTTTGAGGCCAGCCTGGTCTACAGAGTGAGTTCCAGGACAGCCAATACTACACAGAGAAACCCTGTCTCAGAAAAAAACCAACAACAACAACAACAACAAAAAATAGGATTTAAAAACATTAGAAGTTACAGTGGGTCCTTTCTGTGAAAAGAGAAACATCTTAACTTTTGTTACAGATGTGTTAAATTTATTCTAATTTACTATTAGTTGTTGTTAATTAGTGTAGTCTTGTAAACTTGACATAGTCTAGAATCACCTGGGAAGGTCAGGTTGACCTGTGGCTGTGTTTTGGAGTCCTTAATGGAGGTGCAGAAACCGCCAGTGTAGGTGGCACCAGCAGGGAATCCTGGACTTAGCAGAGCAGCTGAGCAGAGCACTCGTGTGCATTAATTCACTGGTCTCTGCTCTTGACTGAATGGGATGGGATGTAGCCGCCTGCTTCAAGTGTCCGCTGCTTTGACTTCCCCCCAGTGTGGACTTGTAGCCAAATAAACCCAGTTCTCCCTTAAGTCATTTTTGCCAGGGCTTTTTTTTTTTTATCACAGCAACGGCAAAGGAACTAAGAAACTTACTGTGTCTGGTTCGTAAGTTAAGCTTTATCATGTATGTAGGTGTAAGAAAAAATAGTGTCAATAGGGTTAGGTACTTGTGTGGTTTCTGGGGTGATTGGAGTCTAGCCTCCAAGGATTAAGAGGGAGGTTCCATCTGAGAAGCCAAGGCCAAGAGGTGATCAAATGAGCCATGATCATGATTTTGCATGAAAAAGCTGCCCCTCCCATGTTTACCTTGTTCAGACTGGTTCCCTCTCCTGGGACAGCTTTGCGTGTGTTTCTGTGTGTGTTGGGAGGGGGTTACTGTTTGAGAGTTTGAGATTACTATGGTAACAACATGAAACAAGAGCTCTACTCTTACGTAAGCTTTCAGAAGGGCTGTATAGTCACTGACCTTTCGTAAAATGGTGCCCGGTAGACCTTGGGCGTGTTTTGTTTGCTTAATTAGAATTGGAAATTTAGACTTGTTGGTCCCGAACTCCCCATTCTTCTTCTCACCCTTTGTAACAGCCATTCACCACTAATTAGACAGTTTTAGATTTCCCTAAATGAACTCAGGCGGTGCTCGTACTTGTGACCAGTCTGTTTCCCTTAGCCTGAGATCTCAAGCTTCATTCACTTTGTCACGTCGTACGGACTCTACTGTTGAAGGTTCCCTACCTTCTTCTGTGTGCATAGATTTCCTTCTTCTATGCATTCATCTGCAGAAACAGTAGGTGGTTCCCCCACCTTGGCCGTTATAGCAGTGTTGCCATAGACACAGGTATGCTAGTATCTCCTCCAGAACCTGGATGGCTACCCAGACAGTACTGGTAGTTCATGTAGTAGCTACAGCAAGCCGAATGACTGAGGGCGCTCAGAGGCCCCAGTATGATATGGGGCTCAAGAGAGGAGTTCAGCTGTTCAGGGATATAGAGTAGGTGGCTCTCAGTTTTGATTGTCAGGCTTGGATTGTGTAAGTTTTTGCTCATGTGCATGTCCCTTCCCAGAATGCATATTTTAATATATGCATATTTGATATGATGGTCAAAAGAGAGTAAATAGGACATTTTCCCTAAAAGTTCACATAGGGAACAGTTTGTCTTACTTTGCATGCAACTAAGCAAGTTTGGGCTTGATGGTTCTCTACCTTTCATACCTGGATAGAAAGTATTCACAAAAGGGGAGTTTTTGATGGTTTTTAGGGGAGAAGAGACTGATTTATTTCATTGTTTGGAGTGGTATGTACACACAGGTTGGTGGGGGGACTGTTCTAAGTTGCCAGCAGGATTGCTAAGTGTATTGTTAGGAGGGGTGTGTATAGTCCCCACCAAGTAGAGTTCGAGGTTGCTAAGTTATTCCCTATGCCTCACTGCTGTCTGTAGACACCTTCTCCGTGCAGTGGGACAGATGTCTCATTAGCATCCTTTGGCAGGATGAATAGAGTAGAACTGACACAGCACGTTCAGCGTCATGGCTTCAGAGCCCTAAGTTTGGTTTGGGATTTGTAGGAACTAGGAATGTTAGTACCTGCTCTCTGATCACTGAGACTGCAGTGAGGAGATACGATTTCTTGTCCTCATTAAAAGATGCTACAGAGACAGCAAGATGTCCACATTCCCCTTCACCCTTTCCTTTCCCTCATCCTAGTCCATGACCATCTCCTAATCTGGGAATAGAGGAAGTCAGGCTTAATATCAAACACAATTAAATCCATCTGTAAGAAATGCCAGGCACTACAGGGACATCTTAGTGCCTCACTCTTGGGGGTTGGGTTCTTTTGTGGTTTTAGGAGTTGCCGGGACACACACACACACAGGAGTCAC
Organism: Rhabdomys pumilio; assembly: GCA_030674055.1. NCBI lineage: Eukaryota > Metazoa > Chordata > Mammalia > Rodentia > Muridae > Rhabdomys > Rhabdomys pumilio. Next base: position 107,179,007 of record JANHMN010000003.1, read on the forward strand.
CAAGGAGGACTCCATATCACTGCTGGTTGGCTTTGTGAGGATGGTGGGAGGTTCTACCTGAAAAGCAAAGGCCAGATGAGCTCCCAGGTGATCAGAGAAGCCATGCCTAAGAAGGTAGCTTTCAGCTGAGACTAGAAGGAAAATGAGCTCTTGGTGCAAGATTGGAGGAGAAGGCTTCAAGGCAGGGAACCCTGTGTGAATGAAGATAGGGTACTGTGCACACGAGAGCCACTGGGATTTATGAGGCCATGCAAACCTGCCCTGAGAAGTGCGGAGACTCAGGCACCTGCTCTGACAGCCTCCTCCTATCTGCTGAGGCTGTCTCTCCTGTCTCACCTTCCCACCCCAGGGGCCCTTCTCTCCTGCCATGCTCCCAGCCCAGTGGTGTTCTGGCTCCTTTGTACCCACCCCTTGCTTACATTCACTTAATCATATGTCCTCCTTCTGAAGAACCAGTCAGCAGTTCATTAATATGCACTCAAAACATTGAACTGAAGTGGACAGCGATCCACAGAGAAGGGAAAGGTCACCAGCCAGTAAGTGACCCTGCCAGGTCTCACATACACTGTTGCCCTCTTTGGTGCAGCACCATGGACATAATCTGTCACCGTTTTGGTTATGAGCTGAAGCCTGCAGAAGTGCTCACCCCAGACCATTCCCCGAATTCCGTTGCCCACGGCCCCACCTCTCTGAAAGTGTGTTCATTGTTCTCCCACAGGATGGGAACAGGAGTGCTGACATGAAGTTGCTAAAATATTCAGACAGTGATCTATTCCCAAGGCTGGTTTTAAATTTAAAAAAAAAAAAAATGTATTTTAGTCCCCACATAGCCGAACCAAGTAGCCTAGTTAGAAACAGCTGCAAGCAGAGGAAGGCAGCGGTGAGCTACAGCTGGGTCCAACTAGCAGGCAGCCTTGTCTGGGTGGTTCAGATGTACACAGCTCACATTGTTTGGGTGACTGAGAATCATGTATCCTCTTGCTGATACAAGCAATACAAAAAGGGCTTCCTGAGCCAGTGAGATGGCTCAGCAGGTAATGACACCTGCCACCAAGCCTGAGGACTAGAATTCAATCCTCTGTACCCACCTTGTAGTAAGAGAGAGTCAACTCCTTAAAGTTATCCTTTGACCTCATATATGCCCTGTCATGACAGTGTACACACACACACACACACACACTCATAAATAAATACACACACGTAAATAAATGTAATTTTAAGGGAGACTGGCTTCCTAGCCATGGAAGAGGAGGTTCTTTTTTTTATTTTTTATTTTATTTTATTTATTTATTTTTTTTTTTGGTTTTTCGAGACAGGGTTTCTCTGTGTAGTCCTGGCTGTCCTGGAACTCACTCTGTAGTACAGGCTGGCCTCGAACTCAGAAATCCGCCTGCCTCTGCCTCCCAAGTGCTGGGACTAAAGGCGTGTGCCACCACCGCCTGGCGGAAGAGGAGGTTCTTGATTGGCAAAGCTGTCACCATCTAATTGATACTGGACTGGGACTTATACAAGTAGCATTCTTTACTGTTCCACTGTGAGAGTCCCAGGTTATTTCCCACACTAACTAGTCAGTGCTGGGAAAGTGGCTTCTGGAGACTTTTCTGGCTTCCAGCCCATTCAGCCAATGGGAGACACAGCCCGCGAACCAGAGGGTGTGAGGACATCCATGCTCACTACCTGTCACCTCAGGATTGATCCTCAGCCATGCTTTGCCAATGGCCACACCCCTCCATGCAAGGCTACATCTTGTGGCAAGCAGCCTCCAGCTACAGCTCTTCAGCTCTCTGTAGTGCCCCTGCCTGCACCTTACTCTTTCAGCCTGGAATAATAATGGTGTCCTACTGGCACCAGGCCCTGTTGCTTGACCTCATGCTGGCCCCAGCCGTGCAAATAATCCTCCTCTGCTCCTTTTTTTCTTAACCTGTTTGAGTGTTTGCTGCCAGGACCCAGTGCTGTGCCCAGGCTAGGAGGAGTGCTGTGATGAGGGTTGGTGGGGCCAGCTGGGCATTTATTTCCTGCAAGTAAGGACTCTAGGTAGTTTCAGTAGGAGAGCCACACCTCAGGAATGGCACTAAAGCTGCTTGCCTTTTTACATTGCATCCCTTTTTGGAAAGATTCTGTGTAGTGTCTGAGAAACACACGTTGCTCTAACTTTGAGTGGTCCCTTGGGTTTTCTCTCTCATAGACGGAGCCCAGATTACCCTTGCTGTAGGTGAGCATTCTTGGGAGTAGGACTCTACTTAAAGTCAGTGAAGTGGCTTCTAGTATGTCACCTTCTGAGGACCCACAGTATCTTTTTGTTATTAGACATATATGACTTGTTTCTACCACTGCGCATGGGAGAAATCATGGAAGCACAGGCCATTGGGCTGACAGGTGATTGCCTGTTGTTTCTTGGACCCAAAAGTGAGGCTGTTGCTCCTGCCTTTAACCTGAAATGTGAGATCAGTGGGTAAGCTGCATCTTGTCACCTTCTCTCTGTGTTGTTTGCCTAGGCTCTGGCGTGACCCTGCCCTTATGAAGCAATGGGCATTGTAATTTCAGCACCTGCTTAAGGGAAGCGCTGGCTTCATGGGTGCTTTAGCTGATCTGCTGGGCTTATCTGTCATTTTTTTTTCTCTCTCTCCACCAGGATCATCCAGAACACGGAGTCCTATTTCTGGTTCGAGAACTTCTCAATGTGATCCAGGACTACACCTGGGAGGACAGTAGTGATGACAAAATTCGAATCTACACCTCCGTCCTGCACCTGCTGTCTGCCATGAGCCAGGACACCTACCTTTACCACATAGACAAAGGTAGCAGTATCCCAACCAGCTCTCAGCATTGCCCCCCCCAACCCCCATTTCACGGGCAGCAAGGGGCTGTCTCACCGTCTCTTCTTGTGTTTGTGTGCACATGTGTTGCATGGACATATTTGTGTGTGTGCACATAGAGGCGGAGCTTGGCACTGAGAGTCTTCCTTAATCA
>JANHMN010000003.1:107181986-107209509 GCA_030674055.1 Rhabdomys pumilio
GCCCTGTCCCACAGAGACCATGTGCTTTGAAAGAAGGAAAGAAGAAGAAGCTGTACTCGAGCCACCCTTAGCTGAACTGGTCTTTCTCTAGGCTGTGGCTGTCACAGGAGGTGGCCAAACAGAGGCTTCTTAAAGAGCTAGGCATGGTGCCTCACACTTGGAGCTCTAGCACTTTGAGGCAGGAGGGTTGCCATGAGTTAAAGGCCAGCCTGGGTTACAGAGGGATTTCTAGGCTAGCTTGAAAGACAGAGAGAGGAAGGAGACACTGTCAGGAGTAGAAGCTTTGGGAGTAATTGGTCCGTGGACCATGATGGCAGGCATCGAGTCAGAAAGTGGTTGACTGTTCCTATAGCACTCTTGCCACTGCTGGCTCTATTGGGCATGTCAGTCATTATTGTAACTGTCAAGGTTCACATCTGAGTAGGAGTGTTGAATACTTGTCCTCTCTGGAAGTACAAATAGAACCTTGTAGAACTATAAAGCTAGCCAGTTGGTTTTGAGGATCCCAGGGCAGGCAGCTGAGTGCAGTGGTAAGAGCTTGGGCTTTGGAATCAGACTACCCAGCTTAACATCTTAGCTAGGCTAGCTTCTGAACCTCAGTTTCCCCACTCATTGAAGATGTCCATGCCATCCCTTCCTAGTGCTGGTTTTGTGGACCCTCCTATAACACAGAATGTTTGTCATAGTACCTGGCAGCTACTGAGAGGGTCACTTTGATTATTGCTGTTCCCTCCAGGCATGGCCAGTGGGGGTGGGGGGAAGATGACTTCTACACTGCTGGCCTTGGGCCAGATGCTATCTTAGTGAATCCCAAAGCACGAGGGTCATCTTGGCCCATAAAACCCTGCAGGCCTTCCTGTCATCTGCTAGTCCCATGTGACATGCTGCTCTTGTTTGTTTACCCAGTTGACTCCAATGACAGCCTGTATGGGGGAGACTCCAAGTTCTTGGCTGAGAACAGCAAGCTGTGTGAGGCGGTGATGGCTCAGATCCTGGAGCACCTGAAAACCCTGGCCAAGGACGAGGTGGGTACCCGCCCTCTCCACCTCTCTACAAGTTCTGGAAGCCGCATGTGGGGCGGTTACAAAGTGATCCGCTGTGAAAGGGAAACTAATGGGACTGAAGTGTGGTTCCCAGTACTTTAGGCCCTTGGCCTTGGCTGTTCTCTGTCCGCATCACAGTGCTCCCAACACCCGATTTCTGCTCACTCTAGCCTCCTGTACCCATGAGTCTGCTCTCAACTTGCAAGGATTGTTCTCCCCCCCCACCTCTCTCTTTCTCAATATTATGTATCAATTAGAAACAAACAAAAAAGCTGGCTTTCTCTGTGCCCTATTTTCCCCATTGTCTCTGCCATTCATGGTCATGTATGGTTAAAGGTTTGTTTGGTGAGGTACCTCACAGATCATCCAACAAAACAGGATTCCAGAAAGGCCTGGTGTTACAGTGTCAGCAGGTTCTTTGACTTTTGGAGATGGGATTTCACTTAGCTCAGTCTGGCCTCGAACTTCCTCTGGAGTTGGAGATGACTTGGAACTCTTGACCCTCCTGCCTCTCCCTCCTGAGGCTGGGGTTAGGTGTGCACTACCATGCTGTGCAATTGGTGTGTCTTGTAAATGCAGGACCTGGGCCCCGGTTCAGGATCTGTGTTGGTTAGGATCAGCAATCGTAACTACAGCTTTCAGAAGCTTGAGCCATGAGGAATCCTTTGGGCTTGACTTGTACTCTCCTAACCAACCAGGGTGCCGACCAGGGGCTGCTGGGCCTCTCCTAACCAGGGTACTGGCCAGGGACTAAGCAGAGCTCAGTGCCTGTGATGCCTCTGTCTTCACTCACTCCCTGTAGTGTAGAGCTCACTGCTATTTTACAAGTGTGGTGGGTGGGCTTAGCAAACACATGGCAAAGCTGCCATGACTACCCTACCCAGAACATCTGCACTGAGCCCATCCAGTGTGCTAGGACAAGATCATATCCTCCCCTCTCTCTTCCAGGCCCTGAAGCGACAGAGCTTGCTGGGCCTCTCCTTCTTCAATAGCATCCTAGCCCACGGGGACCTTCGTAACAACAAGCTGAACCAACTTTCTGTCAACCTGTGGCACCTGGCACAGAGACATGGCTGTGCAGACACAAGGACCATGGTAAGCACCAGGGCTCCTGCTAGCCAGAGTGACATTGACCTTGGCATAACATCAGCAGTATCTTAAGGGGCCTTCATCTCTGAGATGGGTGCCAGACCCAAAAATTCTTTTGGGTGACTTCCTTCTGTTAGAAAACATTCCTAGACACTTCCTCTCAGTTTTTACTGAGAATGCAAAATGTCACCTACTTCTGGCCACAACCAAGTCTGAATCTTTTCCTGAGACAAGTTTCAAGTAGGAGCTCAGGCTATCCTTAAACCTGTGATCCTCCTGCCTTAACCTAGCTTTTCTGATGCTGGGGATGAAACCCAGGATTTTGTGCATGTAAGCACTCTGCCAACTGAGCTATGTGCCCAGGCCTGACTGAATTTAATGATACCCAGAGGAGATGCCGTCTTTAGCTTGGCAGGGTAAGCTCACTTAGAGGCAATTCACAAGAGGCTCCAGCCCCAGGTGAGAGCCACAAAGGCAAATCCAAACTGGAACTGTTCTTTCTAGGTGAAAACTCTGGACTACATCAAGAAGCGAAGCAGGCAACCTGACATGAGCCATCTGTCGGAGCTGGCTCTGCGGCTCCCTCTGCAAACCAGGACCTGAGAACTTGCCCTCGGGAGCTCCAGTGCCACATCCTGGAAGGTCTGCTTGGCTGCCATTAACCCTTCCTGGAATTTAGAGGTTTTGTTCTTTTTACTTTTATACAGATTGGTTTTAAGCTTTTGCCTTCTACTTGGTTATTTTGACAGCAGAAGGGGAATTGACAGAGCATTAAAACCCAGTCTTGTTCTTTCGAGGGCAGCGTCTTGGTGTGTGTTGGCAAGGCTTCTGGTTTCAGCCCCTGGGATCTATGGGCACTAGCGGAGAGCAGCTAAGGGTGCAGGGCTTTCTTTCCTGAAGGGTGTTTTCACTTGCTGAAAAGTAGCCCCCAGCTGCACATCACTCTTAGGTTAGAGACAGTGTCCTATAAAACAACTTGGGGAATAAGAAATGTCAGCTCGCCCACTGACTCTTCCAAGCACAGGTAGCACATCTGGATTTAGAATACAGGAGAAACTGAGGTGACATTTGAGACTCTCTAGTTGCAGTAGAAATGTCCTGTATCCAGTGAGGCATGGAGGTGTTCACCTGTAATCTCAGCACTTCAGAGAAAGAGGCAGAGGATGCCCTAAGTTTAAGGTCAGCCTGGGCTATGAAGACGGCAGTGCCCTCCCTGTAACTAAGTAAATTATCCTAAAGAGCAGCTGTGCTGGCTGATCACTTCTGACTAGAGAGCACATCCAGATCCACACACTGCTGGGCACTATGGCAGTGCTTCTCAGTGAGTTTATGACTGCCCTTGATTGTTTTGGGCTGCAGTTCGAAATCATTGGACAGAAGTACTGACGGCTGATTCACAACCTGGAACCTACATCCTGTGAAAATGCATCCAAGTTCTGGCTCAGCTGTTTCAGGCTAGACTGCTCTGGTGGCATACACTTCAAGTTGCAGCTACTTGGGAAGCTGAGGCAGGGTTGCTCGAAGCTAGGCAAATCACACACATTCACAAAACTCTTTGTGCTTTAGGTATGGATTTTATTTATTTTTATCCTGAAACACTATATATGACTAACCTCAGACAGTAGAAGTCATATATATATATTTGTGTTTACTAGTTTAAGACTAGGGTTACATTATTTGTGGTCAACCTGATGACAGTACCCTCTAACCCAAGGAACCGAGTACAATTTCTTAAAACAAAAACCAAACCAAAAAACGAACAGACGAGGTTAAGGATATGGCTCAGTTAGTGGAATGCTTGCCTGGCAGACACAGGACCCCAAATAAAACAGAGCGCCATGATACAGACCTGTAATCCCAGTAGTTAGGAGGTAGAAGACAGTAGGATCAAGACCTGGTCAAGGTCCCCCAGTTACATGTTTGACGCTAGTCTAGGATATATGAGTCCCAGTCTCAAAAACAAAAGCCAGATGCTAAAAAATGCCTTTCCTCCTGCTGTGAACAAACATGCCAGAACCCAGAATGTACTGTAGTACTGTTCAAATACTCCCAAGTGACCTTTATTTCACAAAACTGTTTCCACTAAAATTATTTTATGTCACTTTCATTGTGATGCTAATCCTTTGGGGGAAAAAAAAAAACTGGCAAATTCACAAATAATCCTTTCTAAGTCATTCTCCTGCCCCAAGGCTGCCCAGGTTGAACAGTGTAAGCGCCTAGAGAATTCCCAGTGCTTCTGTGGTAACCTCAGGTTACCCTCACATTAGGAACACACACCACAGGGCTCTGGAATCAATCTGCTGACCTGGGCAAAAGTGTTACTGACAGGCCAGTTTCTGAAGCCCATTCCACAAACAGCATCTACTTCCACTGGGAAGGACATGTGAAGAGACTTTTGAGAAGTGAAAAACAGGACACCACATGTCCATCTGTCAGTCATTCCGGGTTCTTGTTACTTTAACAGATTCCAAGCAGTGACTTCTGTGGCTTTACTGTCTGACTGCTACTGGTCAGAACTCACATTCCTCCAGGCTAGGTCAAGGTGTCACCATGACTACATTGTTTTGTGGGCACTCTGGGACAGGAATGCTGCACAGCTTCCGAAGGTTGCCTATGTTCTTGGCTTGTGGCCTTTTCCTTCCCAAGTGGCTGTGGTGTCTTCCAAGTATGTTCCACAATAATTCTTCTGCTACCTATCCATTAAGAATTTTGTGAAGATAAGAACCTACTCAGGTAATCAAGGGTCTTATGTCAAATTCATCTGATAGCCAGTGGTGGCTTGAAGCCAGGCAGTAGTGATTCGTACCTTTAATCCCAGCACTCCAGAAGCAGAGACAGGTAGATCTCTGTGAATTTTAAGGCTAGCATGGTCTTCAGGGCTACACAAAGAAATCCTGTCTCAAAAAAATAAAAATAATAATAAAAGCATGTGATTTAGTGACTTTAATTTCCCTTCTGCTATGTGTGTGTCTGTGTCCTACCTGCCATAACCCAAGTAGTACTAAGAGCAGGGGACAACTGTATCTAACCGAGAGACTTTTGATAAGTTAGTCTGGTTGCACATGGTAGCTTCAGGGCAGGGCCTCATGGGCCCAAGTGTATACAGCACAGAAATCAGCTCAAGAACAAAGTGGTAGGAACCATGAGATTTTGGTGACTATTGGACAAGGATATTGCTACAGAATGCCAACAAACTGGTAAGAAGTGGTTGAGAGAGAAACAGCCAACTTCAAGGCTGTGTTGGATCACTGACCCCACCCCCAGTTCCTTGGAGAAAGACACCAGGCAGAAGATTGCAGGGTTCTGGGGAAGGTACAAGACATGGAAAGGGGTGGGGTGGGAGAATCAAGCTACTACCAGTAGGATTGGAGCCTGGTTAACAGAAGCACAGTGCCTCACACTTGTGAGCAGCAGAGACAAAGCTGAGGAGGCCCTGCAGCTATCTTACAGACTTCAATTCTTACTTAAAGAAGGACGAGCAAATGGAGCACCCTAAGTCAGTGCTGAGGTAGCAAGCTACAAAACCAAGTCCTTCAGCACTGAGGTATGTGTAACAGCTAAGAAAAAGATCTGGCTCTCACATTGTTTGGTGACAGTTTCCAAGGTATATGTGGCATAAGATGGAAAACCATCTACCACGCACGAGATGGCCATGTGCAAGGTTTTGATGAGCTAAGGCATGCTCAGACTGGAGTGTGACCTCTAGGGAACACAAGTGATTGGAGTTACACAGCGGGTTCTCAGGGTTCACCAAGGTTGGGGGAGATTTGTCTAGAAGTTGACTCAAATGCAGAAGTCTGCCATCTGAGATTAGAGGTGGTCTTCTTTACTGAATCTTGAGGTTGAATTTACAAAAGGCCAAGTTCATCCCAGGAGAGTAGTGTAAACAGGTCTTTGCAATATGGTCCATGCCTACAGGTCTGGGAACAGGGTTGGGGAGGTAGTTGCCTCAGGCATAGTGTCACCTCTACTGCCTATCTGGCAGTACTGCACACCTCAACCTCTCCCTGGCTGGCCTGAGGGGCATCTCTTTACCAAAGGGGCTGATACAGGAACAACTACAGAATTGAATAAAGCCATAAAAGGTTTCCTGAAGGACTGCTGGAAGTTTCTTTGGTCATTAAGAGGGTTTTCTCCCATCTCTGGAATTGCCTCTCATCTTCCTAGCAGCATGGAGACACCAACACTGATGATAGTGCCAGGATGAATGTCCTGGCTGAGTGCATAGTCAGTCCCTCCACCAATGACACCCCCATCTCCCAGCCAGTGTTTCTGTCTGTGAGACATCAGGCCAAGACATAGGAAAATAACCTTATCTGAACCTTGATACCAGACTGCTGGTGGAAGAGAAAATCATGTCATGTGGGTCTCTGTATCTGGAGCTCCATGAAGATTCCTGTGATTTTTTGGGGGGTTGGAGGGAGTGGGGTATGGTGCCTGCAGCAGATGTAGTATCTTCTTCTCCACTCCTTACATCTGATTTCATCACACAAGTGTCCAAGGTCTTCTGTCTAGTGAACAAACATGGAACATGCTGCTGAGAATCTGTCATGGGTTCATATGCAGGATTGCCTGCTATCCAAAATGCCTTGTTTGAGATCCACTGATACAGCAACACCAAATCCAAGCATAGCAGTCAGATGGAAGGGTGACAGCTGGAAAGAAGCCAGCTCAGAGGTGTACTGGCCACAGAGGGGAAGCTCAGCCACATCTGCCTGGTGCACCACACCTGCCTCCTGATAAGGGAGAAGGGAAACAATCTTGCTAGTCCCCGTGGAAGTCATGGCGTAACAATTGCTTTCTCCACTGATCATTGAGTGACTCTGGGTGATGTACTCTTGATGGCACTTAACAGAAGGTGACCCTGGGTCATTTTGTTACTTTATCCCTGAACTTGTTAGAGATGAGAATAGCACCCATTCCATAATTAGGTTTAAGTGTATCAATGCAAGGAAAACACTTTAGTTGGGACCCTCCATGTGTCAACAACTGGTAGCTACTATTAAAATATTGTCACTCAAGGAGGTGGAATGTTTAACACAGAAAAAAAATAGGAGGCTTTAGCAATTCATACTGGTCCTCAATAACTGCAGGTGACTATTTCAAGCCAACTTGACGGATGCAAAACTGATCAAGAAATGGAGTTTGAAGAACAGGGCAATAAAATTTAATCTTGCAACTTGATAGACTTGGAGGCGTTCCGGTCAATGTAGAAGACCTTGCGGGCCTCAGAGTTAAAGCCCAGGCCAGCCCCGTGGCTGTACTTCCAGCTCATGGCCCGGTCATAGTCCTGCTGCAGACTCTGCTGGAGCATTTCTGAAGACTTCTTGTCCAGGGCCATGTTGGACCTGACAGTCATGCTGGGAGGGCGGCTGAATGACGGGGACAGATGCTTAAAGCCACCCATAAGCTTCAGGAATTTTAGCTTCTGTTCTTCATTTTCGAAGCCGGCAGTGTCCCACTGGCCAAACTGGGTTCCCTGTGTGGAGAGGAAAAGGCTGTCATTGCCCTTGAAGACCAATGCTTCCCTCACCCTCAGCCATGCCATGAACTGTTTCATTCATCCTAGTGAGACCTGGGGATATGGCTATTCATTCCCACATTACAGGTGAGGAAATGAGGCCTAGAGCTTAATGGGGTGATATATCCAGATGATTCCCAACTCAAGAATGACCAGCCTGAGAGCCCACCATTGGCTTCTAACAAATAAAATCACTGTACACCAAGCTAATCTGTGCTCTACTTTCTCCCAGCACATGATGATAGCAAGAACACTTTACCTCACTTCATATATCACACACTGCACCACTAAACACAAGACAGATCTGACATTGGAACATATCTCAACCTTTCCATAGTCCAACTAGTGTTTTGTGTGTGTGTGTGTGTGTGTGTGTGTGTGTGTGTGTGTGTGTTCATACACAATGTGTATGCACATACAGATTTAAGAGGACAACCTCAGGGGTTGGTTCTTGCCTTCTATCTTATTTAAGGTAAGATCTCTATTGATTTTTCTGCTGCATATGCTTGGCTAGCCATGTGATTCCAGAGATCCTCCTATATAGCCTGTATTGTATATTGATCCTCTGATTCTAAATAGTTCATTCTGAGGGGGAGCTTATTAAGACCCAGGAAGTAAACAACTCACTAAGTCTTAGGCAGTCCCTGAAACTTAGCAGGCTCATAAGGCCCCTCCCTCAAGGTTACATAAGCAGTAAGGACTGCAGATCTATTGAACTGCCTGCAAGTCATGTAGAATGCTCCAGAGCTCTAGCCTTCTTGAGTTGTCATTCATGCTGGGGTAGACTTTCGGTAATACAGCTGCCCTTCAGTTATCCATGCTCTTCTAAGTAACTCATACTCCTGTTACCTCAATTAAATAATTTGTTTATCAATCTTTGGTGGTATCATTACTTTGGTCTGACTGGCTCCCTATATGGGATGAGTATATGTTTTGTTGTACCTCCATAGATCAGTGTCATACAACAGACTCTCACCACTTCCTAGGAGTTCTGGATCAGACACTTGTGCTATGTATCTGTCTTTCATGTGGCTTCTGGGGATTCCAATTCAGGACCTCATGCTTGAGTAGCAAGTGCTTTAAGCACTGAGCAACCTCCCTAACCCTTCTCCTCGACGTAGCACAGAGCACATCATCACTCTTCCCTCAACCTCCACAGAGCAAAGTCCCCCCATAGCAGGGCAGTCACCAGCCAGGTACTCCTCTGTTCTAACAAGAGAAGGGTCAGGAAGCAGAGGTGCTGTATTTATCACCAGTGTAAAATCTTCCTTGCTAGAAATGTGAGAGCTTTCCAAGACCCATTCCACCTCAGGTTTGTAAGACTGGCTCAGGTCCCCAAGACTGTGAGTGACCCTGAAGTTACCCAGCTTGGGATGAAGCCCCACCTGTGTGGCTGATCAAGTCACAACCTCTCTAAGCCTCAAAGTCCTCTAGAAGACAGGCCAACACCTGTTAAACAGAGGCTAAAAACAGAGTAAGCAGACTGGCCTTCCCTCCAGGTGTAGTCCCTTCCATTTCACCCCGAATTCACTCCAAGACCATAGCCACATTTCCCACACATACTATAAAACTTTTCTTCCTCCTATTCCCTTTCATACCTATGCTCTACAGTGGTTCCCTCAGGTCATCACCTAGTAGAAACTTCCCTGTGGTCCTGGACTGGAATGGTGTGACACAGTAGCTTGCTCCCGCTACCCTGTCATCAGCTTGGCTTTTACAAGGGACCAGTCTGAGTCCACTCCCACTTTTGCCACTGCACTGTCTGCTAAGGACTGGTATCACCATATTCGGGGTCTTAAGTGTCATCTGTCCTGAGCTTTACTTCTAATCATTTAGTCCAGCATACCATACACTACATAGAATCTGATGATGAGGGTCCTGCATACCTCCACACCGCACAGTGCCAGCCCAGGTAGATGCCAGCTAGGGACTGAGGTTATGAAGCTGACTGAAGGCACAAAGAGTTAGTGCTATGGCCAAGCTGTAAAACTTAATGTGGCCAAGTCCATGGCCCAATCTCCTACCTTCTCAGATAGGGTCTGGATGTTCCCCAAGGGTGTCTTAAGAGGTCTAGCCCCAACTCCCACACCTTCTGCATGCTCCTAACAGCCTTCCACGGGTACTTCCTGCAGCTACAAAGAGTTCCTTGAGATTAGACTGCAGGTTACCCCATTGTCTACAACAGAACATGAAGTCTAGGGGAGCATATCTCAGTGGTCAGCCTCTTGGCAGCCCTTTAGAAGGAGTGAAGCTGGCTCAGACCAATTCTGTGCCTAGCCAGGTGGGCACCTTAGGTTCTGGATGTCAACCACACAACAAACCCACCGTCCACTTTTTGGGTTTGGCCTCCGTCTTGCCCGACTCACGATCAATCTCTTCTTGCAAGGCCTTCCGTCTCACCTATGCAAGGACAAAATAAATAAGTAAATAAGCAACTAAGTAAAATGAAGAGGCCGATAAGACCCGGTTCTTTACTGATCTCCATGCTAATAAAGGTGGGGCAGAAGAGCAAGAGCTTTCCTCTGCTCCAGAGCAGAAGACATTCTGGTTAATAGTTTGTCCCTGGCCTGAAACACTTGTCATGGGCACAATTTCTTAAGAACTAATTCTCCTGAAACAGGATGATCCACCTATACCAGAGCATCCTGTAACAGTGACGTGTGGGAACTTGGACAGCGGAAATGCTGTAGTCACCTTCCATGAGGACAGCACTGCTTTCTAGAAACAAGGCAGACACAAGCTGGAATCCCAGCAATGCTGCTCAACAGGCTGCTGCAGCCTCACAAAACTTACCTCACCTTTCCTGAGCTCCGGGAAGAAGCAGAAGCACCTGGAGCAGAGCACCGGGTGCTCCTGCTAGGCCAGCTCAAGGTCTCTGCTGGCACACCAGCAGCCCACAGTGCACAGAAGCTTCCAGGGCTTTTGCTTCCTGCTCAAGGATTTAGATCTAATTTTGATTTCCCTTTACATGACAAGAACTTTGATATGAGGGTACATTTCATACAATTCAAAACACAAAATTTATAGCGGCTGCCATAGCATAGAAAAGCAGGGATGAGGGGAACAGGTGAGGGTTCACCACAACAGAAGCAGTGAGGACAGACTGCACATACTGTCTGACTCCCATCTCAGCCATACCCAGTGCGAGGAGCTAGAAATATGCAGGAGGAACTTATTTATGACTGGGCAGGAGGTTCTCAGACATGTTATCTTTCCATTTTACACACAACTACCTTTCAGTATTTATGGGGAAAACAGAAGGGAAGACTCAAGGCCATCCTGTAATAAGCCTCAGAGACATTTAGTAAGTAGAGAACCACAAAGTCCAAGATGTCTGCACACAGTGTTGGGTGGCTGGGGCTACTCAACATTTGACTGTGTCCTAAGGGACTAAGGAGACCCCAGACAAGGAATAGGCCCCAGGAGAGCTGAGGCTCCATGGCTGGCCCCTCTGCATGCTGCCCTGGGCCACTATGGCATTACTGGCCTTGACCTATTGAGCAGAGCACTCCTAGCCTTGCATGGAGGTTAGGAGCCCTGAAGGCCAGTGGTCCAGGCCCACCCTGGAGAAGTTGCAGCATATCTCTCCCCTGGCCCTTCCCTTGGGCATTGCCCTCCTCCAAGTGCAGCTCCCTCACATCCACAGCTCCACAGAAGGTCTGGCACACACCATCTTTTGTGGGTGGCCCTCCTCATCTCTAAACTTTACCCATCTTCCTTTTTCTCCTAAGGTGGAGATGAGGACCTATGAGGCAGGATTGTCCGATCTTTATCACAGTGCTGCCTCAGCAGGTACCATGGGGACCAGGTGTTATCTATCTGGGCAACACTGATATCCTTCCAACATACCCTCCCCTTTCTCTACAGCTGCTTGTAGAGACCCATGCGGACTCACAGAGAAGAGTCAGTAGCCAGCAAAGCACAGACTACCACCAGGCCCCCACAACTCCTCAGTCCTGCTAGGCCCCAGGGTAAAGGAACATAAAAACATCCCAGTTATACAAAGTCTAGATCCCACATAGAGATATGCACATGACAGAGTTGACACTAGTCTGTAAGATACCTCTCAAGCTCTGAACTGGTGGAGAGACCCCATGGCCATGGCTGGGCATGTTTACCTGCTCTAGCTATAGGGTCCCAGGTCCCCATACTCTTCAATAGGCTCCCTGAGAGGGCCTGTTAGGACCCTCAGAAAAAGTCACAGCAGCTTTGGGATCCCCTGGCCAGAGGTGCAAGTGGGCTGAGTTTGCCTGCCCCTAGAGGTGTGCCATGGAATTAGACAAGACACCTTTGGAAACTCAAATCCCCGAGCCCAGGAATTTGTAGCCTGATGGGTAGTGAGGGGATGGGAGGTGGGGGGAGACAAGTAAGAGAGGACACAGGACAGGCTGGGTCATACCTGATCTATGCAGGTCTCATCCATGTTGCCTTTTTTTTCCAGTACCACCTCCAAGTCTGTGTCTGATTCCTACAAAGGAGGCAAGATGTTAGCTCAGGCAAGCCATGAACAGCCCTAGCTCCAGCAGTCTACTGAGTAAGGTGATATGGTTCAAGAAAGATCCGGAGAACATGGCAGCACTAGTTTGTCAAGACAGAACCTGAGGCAACAAAGCCCTGCCCACTTTCCCTTTGATGCATCTTCCCAGCAAATGGTGGCAGCACTAATCCAGATGACACAAACAGGCTCAGAGAGAGAACCAGGTTATTCTGCAGCTCAGTGGCAGTGCTAACTGAATCCAGGTCTCCTGACTCAATGGCTGGTGTGCAACTGAATTATCCTTGGCCTGCCGGACTAGCAGGGTCTCCCCAACCATATTTATCAGGTCCTCAAGTATCCTCTAACTGCAGGCCAAGGGCGATCAGTCCCTGGTCCATCACGAATGACAGGTGCCAACAGCTTTTGCATTCTTTAGAATGCTATGCTTGACCCCAGTATACGAGATGATGGGGTGGGGGGAGCTTTCCTTACCCCTCCTCACACTATTACTCCTAGCCTGGCCTGTGTGACTTGGTAAACTGTGTGGGCTGTCTGGTAGATGTGAAGCAGAGGGGATACCTTTCCCCGGTCTCCTGGGAGAAAGAGGTCCTAAAATTGAATGGGAGCTAGCTTTAAACCTCCAGGTTTATCTTACTCTGAATTTTGTGTTTTGCATGCACACAGTGCACACAGGTAGAAGCAAGTAATGTCTTCCTCTATCCCTCTCTTCTTCATTCCCTTAAGATGGGGCCTCTCCAAGGGATCTTGTCTGTCTCTCCCTCCCCACCACTACTGATGTCACAGGCAAATATTGCCACGCACAGCTTTTTAAGGAGTTGAACTCTGGTCCCAATGCAGGCACTCTTACTCATTAAATCATCTCCTTAGCTCTGAGTTTCTGAATAAATAGCAGCAGAGTTGGCTTGCCAGCATGCCTAACTGACCTAAGTCTACCCAGGACCCACATCATGAAACAGAACAGTCTCCCTCAAATTGTCTGATTTTCACACTTGAGCTGTGGGTGGTAAAACAGAGCCCTAATGCATGAGGACAAAGCTGGGAGAATGCCAGCAACCACAACCACCCTGCAGGCTGCAACATGGAGCCACCCAGCATCCCAGCCCTGTCTGGGAAAGTAGACACAGGTCAGCAACATCTTCCTGATGGCCCTGTATCTCATAGGCGCTCCTCAGAAAATGCCCATCATCACCTTATGAGGGCCACAGGGCCATGGCTGGCACAGAGCTGGAGAATCCAGGTCTTGCTCCCATTGCAGATGGTCATTTCTTGGGCTGCTCTGGGAAAGGACACACTGGCATCTCCTAACATACTCAGGGATCTACTGAGCTAGAAGCAACACTACTTCCTATAGCTGACGGCTACTGCCTCCTGAGAGGTAGACAGTAAAAGAACATGCCACAAGACATTTACATAAACATTTATGGATAGTGAAGGATGCCTGCATTACTGGTGACACTACAGGAACCTCTGGATCTATTTTACTAAAAAGCAGGTGACTCCTATCCTTTTCCAGTGCATATTAATGCGTGCATGCATGCACGAGGATGCTGGGGTTCTGTCACTAAATGCACAAGTGCCTGTGCTGACATGTATACAGGCACCCATATGGCAACCTCACCCCCGACTCCAATGAAACCTGCCTCTTTTTCCTCCTGCCAGGGGTCTTCCTTTACTCCGGTCTCTTTCCTCTTCTTCTTTTTCTTCCTTTTCACAGCCAGCCCTTCACCAACTGGCTGTTCCACTTTTTTCTTGGACTTTATTTTCTTCTTCCCAGGGGCCTTCAGGCCGTCTATCGGGATGAACTCCAAAGCTTCACTTCTGACTGACTTCTTACTCCCTTTCTTCAGGCTGTTTTCCATGGAGATCCTGGAGTTGCCCAGGAGGATGTCTCCCTCCTGGTGGGTCTTCTTCTTCTTTTTCTTCATGCTGTGATCTCTTGAGCTCCCCTGCTTCCTTTTCTGCCCCAAGGCTGCCTGCTCCTCAGCCTCTGTCCCCTCTAAGCATGCACGCACAGCATCCCCAGCCTCATAGAGCCAAGAGTCCTGGGGAGGAAAGGCTTCCATGTCAGGAACCTTTTTTTCTTTCCTGTGTTTTTTGGACTTCCTACCAGCTTTGCTTACCTCCTTGGCATGCTTGGGGTCTGGGGAAGTCTTCAGCCCTGAGCCTTGGGAGGTAGCCTTTGATAAGGACTTCCGCCTCTTCTTTTTCTTCTCTCTGATGAGTCCTTCTGCTGACTGCTCAAGGACTTGCCTTCTAGGGCTAGGTGACTTTTTCTGTCTTGCCTGTGTAGGCTCGGTCCCCAGGTACTCCTCCCAGTAAGTGCCACAGGACTTTTTTTTCTTCTTTCTCTTGCCCAGTGACATCTCGGGGACCTGCATTTCACCCACACTGATAGAAGGGGATGTGGCCCTTGGAGGAGAAACATCTAGAAAATAATCATTACTGTTTAAGACTGAGTACTGAGTCTCTGGTTCTGAGACATTTGTAATCACCCTCTTTTTCTTCTTCTTCTTTTTCTTCTTCTCTGAGAGACGTGGGCCCAGGTCTGCTTTCTGAGTCTTGCTGACCATTACTGAGGAGAAAAACAGAAATAATGCAGTTTATTGTTCTACCCAGTCCCAGCCCGTGGTCCCAAAGAAAGAGAAAACAGCTCCCATTCCTTGGGAGCAAGAGGAAAGGCAAATAAATAGCAGGAAGTGTAAATGCAGATGGCCCTACATTTGAACCCAAATGCCTCACTCAGTTTGACTCTATGACCCCACCTCTCTGCATATCAGTTTCCTTTCTGGGAGGAAAGAACACATCCATCCTCAAAGAGGTGCCAAAGACCCTGGAGAAAAGGCTTTAAGCACTTGATTCCTTGTCCACCATCTCCCTGAAAGCTCCAGACAGACCTAAATTCAACAGACATTCACCAAGCACCTACCCAAGCCAGCACTGCAAGTCGCACCTGTGATCAAGACGTTAGATGGCTTCCATGACTTTTTTTTTCTTCTTTTTAACAAGATGAAGTAGAGATATTACAAGCAGACTTCCACCAGATACAATCAGTGGCACCGTTAATAGCCCCTTCCTCTGGCTCATCTATATAGTGTTCCTGCTCTAGGTCTAGAAAGGAATTCCCTGTTCCCCAACTCTTACCATCCCAAGCTACCGAAACAATGAGACAAAGAGAGACAAGCCCCAGCCAGGACTCCCAACACTCGGGTCAAAAGGGAACAATGGTATGCTCTTCCTTGCTTTATACCCTTAGCTTCTCTGGACTTCAGTTTGTCATCCATGTGAAGACTGAACCAGAAGGTACACAAGTTAAGGTCCAGAAGTTGGGCTGCCTCAGTATACAAGACAACTGCAAGCTCTGTCTTCAATTTCAAAGTGATTGCTAGGAATTAACGAGTGACAATAACACAAGGAAACATTCATTACCTAGCTTTCCTCAGGAAAACACAAGCACTTATGACAAGTCGCTGGGGATTCAATATATGGCTCTCACAGTCACCAGTATGGTTCTTACTACTCCCTGGACTAGAGACAAAACATGGGAGGCTTCTAAGGAATGAGGTAGAAATTAGGAGTCTAGGAGCCTCTCTATCCTGTACCCCTCCTTGGCTTCAGAGCTAACATGGTCCTCAAAGGATTCAGCTTGTTCATGGCAGCTTCAAAGTTCTAGACCGGCTTGAACTACATAGTTCAAGTCCATTCACACTTTGCTTTAGGGGTACACAGGGAGTCCTGGGCCCTCCCATGTCAATCATTAATCAAGAAAATGCCCCCACAGACATGCCTATAGACCAATATTATAGGGGCATTTTCTCAACTCGAGTTCCTCTTCCCAAAATGACCCTAGCTTGTGTCAAGATGACATACAACTAAACCAACAGTATCCAGTTGTCAAGAAAATCTTTAAACATGGTTTTCCAGCTTGACCAATAGGATGGTAGAGTCAACCCTTGAGGCAGAAGTGGAAGGTGATTGGGCAGCTGGAAGAAGCCAGGCACTGAACGGACAGGCATACTGTAGGTCTGACGCAAGGAAGTGACTCTGGCCAACATGGATGACATAAACAGGACTTCAGGGATGGTAATTAAGAGAACAGACTGGGCCTCAAGACATACTAACTTTTAGAGGATAGAGAAAGGGAACTCACAAAGGAGAGAAAGATACAAGTCCCTAGAGGATAGTGTCAAGTAAGACTAAGATTCTACAGGATTGGGGGCAATGATCAAAAGAAATAACCCGGACAAAAATGTCCCAGGACAAAAATAATTCACTTCTTAGCTCTGCCCACTCAGCCAACACCAACATCCTCTTTTCCATCTCTGTAATTGTATTTTACTCGGGAGAAGTGGAACCGAACCTACACCGGTTCACCTGCAAACACATGCTCTCTTCAAAAGCAGTTTGTTTTAGTGACAAAACACCGCTGGAGCTGGTCTGCAGCGCGTGATCCTCCTGCCTCAGCATCCCGCGTGCCGGGGTTATAAATTAGGGCCACTATGCCCAGTGTTAAGGCACTTTTAAATTCCCGCGGTAGCAGTGAATAGGGTTGGTGTGACCAATAAACTTCACAGGCCTCGGAGACGTTAATTTACTAGGTCTCAAAGTCAGCAAGGTGCAAAATATGGGCTCGAGCCCAGAAGAGCGTGTGCTGTCCGCACCAAGCGCAGGCTGCTTGCTAGCCAAGATCATCCCTAGGCCTACTCCAAGGCCGGAAAACCAAGGGCTGTGGGCGAGTTTGGGGTGACTTATCTTAGCTTTTCTTTTCCCCAAGCGTGCAGTCCCTTCTCCGGGTCCCGCACTCGCCACCCGCACTCACCTGGTCTACTAGCAGGCCAAGCATCCCCACGTGAGCACCCGCGCCGCCGCGACCCGGAAGTCAGCTTCGAATTTCTGGCCCGCCCCCTCGAAGTTTTTCTCCTTCCGGGTCGCAGCCTCAAGGCGCCCTGGGTTGCTGTAGAAACCGCATCCATGGCGGCGCCCAGACAAGCATCCAGCCGTAGCGTGCTGCGTGAAGAGGCAGGAGGCTCCACGGACTCGCCGGTCACTACGCGCACGCCCGTGCCCGCAGTGTCGCCCGGGTCCCCCGAAATACTCGTGTCACCCGCGCAGGTCGCCGAGCCGCCGGGGAAGAACCTGTGGGACCAGATCTGCGAGGGTAGGCGCCCGCCGCTGGCCGGGCCGGGCGGGACGCGGGCGGGACCCGCGGGGACGCTCCTTCCAACCCTCTGTGCGCCAGGCGGCTGACGCGTGCGGGCGTACTAGCCGAGCCTTGGGTCCACACTCGGAGAAACGGGCTGGCGTACGTCTTGGATTTCGGTGCGACTACAGGGAACAGGCTTGCTGAAGGAAACCGAGTCAGGGAGTTGCGTGGTGTGAAGCTTCAGGGTAGAGACTCGAACCGCCTGCAGATCGTCTGAGAGGAAGCAGGGAATGAATGGACTCTGTAGACTGGCTCCGGTAATTCCAGTGTAGGACCACTCCGAAAGTATTTTGGTGTGGACAAATAGATTTGGATCTCTTCTTGCCCCCAAGCCTTTCTGAACTTCCACAAACACAGGCTAGATCACTTGTTCCTTTGTAGCCCATGAACCTTGGTCACAGGTTCTTGTAATAGGCTTACAGTGGGCATAACAATGGTACCTATGTCGTGGTGTTAGGAGGTAGAACCACCCACGTAGTCACAGATCCTTGGTTACAGGAAGAGTGTTAGTTTTCTTTCATTCCAAAGCCTCCAGATCTCAAAGTCAGAGACAGTCATAATACGTCCAACTGTCTATCCCTTCCCCCTTTTCTCTCTTGTCTTTTTGGACTACAGAGTGGCCTCCAGCTCAGAATCCTCCTGCCTCAGCCTCCCAACTACTGGAAGATTTTTATTCTTGTTGTCTTGTTGCATTAGCTTTACAATACAGCACTAATAGAACGTTCAATAATCTGTGCTGTTAAATGTGTTTGGAGTGTGATTTGGGATTGGCAGAATCGAAGAACCAAATTTCTTATTTTACTTAATTTTGATAAATTTAAAATAGCAATATAGAACTACTTCACAGAATAGTTCCAAGTCAGTAAATGTTTAATGAATGGAAACAGTGAATTTGCCAGTGTATAAAGAGAAGAGAGGTGATTTGGAAGAAATGGAGAGTTCAGAGGAAGAAGAACGTACACTCAGTCAGTACTCCTAAACCACCAGGGCTTGCATTCCTTCTTCACTGTAACATTTGCTTTAGAGAAAAGGTTTCATCCTGATATTCTTGTAAGTTCTACCTTTAGGGTCCTTACCTGAGGAACTAATCTACAGCAGTATTTGAATGGCAATCTACTTATAGAAGTCACTTTTCCAAGCCAATAGATCTTCATAGTACAGTTTATTGTATAGTTTGATACTTTTCTCATTGCTGTGAAAAGTATCCGACAAAAACAAGTGAGGGATTTATTTTGGCTCACAGTTTGAGGATATAGTACATCATCCCAGTGGGAGCTCCTGGCAGCCGGTCCCACTTGCATCCACAACTAGGAAACAGAGATGAATTGTAGGGTTCAACTCTCTTTCTTCTTTTTATTCAGTTCAGGATCCCTAGCCCACAGCAGTGGTGCTGCCTAATCAAGTTGGCAGTATCACAAGCAGTACTGGTGATGGTGCTTTTTGAGGGGGATGATTTCCACCTCACAAGGCTGTAGTGGGAACCAAATGAGAGAATGTATAAGAAGATGACTCTGGATTTTGAAAGACTCAATACATGGTCATAAATATTGATAAAGAAACTTGTTTTTGTCTTCTGTTGTGGAATCAGTTTTTGTGGGGTGTGTTATGTCTGGGCAAAAGCAAGGACAAAGGGTTTTAGTGCTCTGTGAAAAGCAAGGGAGTTGATGTCCCTTACAAAATAATAGCTGTTGAGGGATGAGGTAAAGATGACCGATTTTATACGAGGCCACTGTGACTTCCACCTAGATGACTGTCCTATTTTTCTGTTGCTGTGATAAAACACTGACCAAAGGCAACTTTGGGAGGAAAGGGTTTATTTCAATTTATAGGTTCTAGTCCATAGTTGAAGAACACTAAGACAGGAACTCAAAGCAGGAACCTGAAGCAGCAACCACAGAAGAAAACTGGCTGGCCCTCCTGGCTATTACTAACCCAGCTTTTCTTACATAACCAAGGACACTTTCCAGTGCCTGTGTTGCCTACATCAATGAACAATCAAGAAAATGCCCCTAGAGATGCCCACACAGGCCAGTAGGTTTGAAGCAGTCCACCAGTCGAGATTTCCTCAGTTAACTCTGGTCTGTGTCAAGTTGACAGCTGAAGCTAACTGGAAGAACGAATAATCTAATTCTTACACATATAAATATAGGTTTGTATAGTAAGCCTTTAGGGAGTATACTCAGCTTCTTAGAGAAAGCATGATGCTGAATGTACTGTGTACATCTGTAACCCTAGCACTTGAGGGGCTGACACTTGAAGACTCAGAGTTTGAGGCCAGTCTGAGCTAAATAGATTCTCTCCAAAGAGGCAGTTAAAAGGGCAGGGAGAAAAAGAAAAAGTGTATGCTTTCTGGTAATCTTATCCCTGGAGTTAGTTATTACACTCTATTAGGAAAAATCCATTAAAAAATTATTGCAGCCAGTAGACCTGGCAGAAGCTCAATTTCATGAAAACAAGGTATAGCATCATCGATAAGTGTCTAACTTAACTCCTTTCTCCTCTCTGTCTCATGCTGCTGCTGTATGTGTACCTGCCTAACCTATAACTTATTTATAAATGTTCTTCAATGTTCTTCTTCATTCTAACAACGACTAAAGCCCTTGTATTCTCAACATTGTTTGTATCGTTATCAATAAACTTCCTTCTGATGCTTCTAATTAAATCGTAGAGTGGTTTGTGATGTTAATGGTTTTAAGCATTAGAGGCTCCTTGTTTCCTATTTTAACACTGCTGTGATTACTACTATCAATATCCTCTTGCTGTCCTTGGCTCATCAGTTAATCACTCTCCAGCTCAGCAGCCTTGGTGTTATTAGAAAGTAGGTCCTTCATCCACTGATCAGATCCCAGCATGGGTCAGCTCTGAATGAATTCTTCTTTCTCTAACAGACCAGATGAGCAAGCCAGGGAAAATGACACCAACCAACACTGGGCTCTGCTCATCAATCACTGTTCATCAGCATCTTCTCGCACCTCCCACATCTACTGGTCCAAGTTTTAGCCCAAATAAATGGTCTGCCACTTAACACAGAACACATTTACTGAGAAGATGCTTGCAATTGGGAATGGGCAAGAAATACAACTTCTTTATACTAACACACATTTAGTGCATATTTTTAACGTCAGCACTTGGAAAGTAGAGGCAGGTGATCTCTGTGAGCCTAAGGCCATTCTGGTCTACAGAGTGAGTCCCAAGCCAGCCATACCAACATAGTTAGATGCTGTCTGCAAACAAAAACCACCAACATTCACTTGATCCATAAACACAGAAAGGCACATCCCACCTCTCATGGCTCAATGCTGTCTCTGGGCTTTGGTGCCACTCTCTTATTATTCTCAGGAGCTCAGTCTATCACTTTCTCCTCTTCATTCGCCATCTTTCACATCTCTGTTAGCTCATCTCTTCACACACCCTGATCTGTGATCACAGGAGACAGCCCGATTTTGAGCCCACCTTCCCCCTTGTCTTTGTTCTCTAAGTCAGTCTTCTCCAAGGAACACACTACCTCTTTCACACCACTTCCATGCCCACTGCCTTTCTAACCTAGAGCAGAGTAGCTTCTACCCTACTGCCCTAGGTAGTTGTTCTCCTGCCTCAGTCACAAGTATCTACTGATGCTGGAAACTTCCGTATTGGATCACACATGACTCAGTATTAAACACCAGTGTCTTACTTTTCATCTTAGGGAATGTTGCCACCTTTTACTCAGATACCCAGTCCAGAAGTACAGTTTTTCTTTACTGCCACCATTGCCATGATCCCTAAATTCATTCAGCACCCCCTGAATGCTATTTAAAGTGATATCCATTCCTACTATGTTCCTGCATGACCTTCACTTGAACCTGACTAGGACAGTGAGGGCATGAAGAAGAGACAGACCACTCTAGTCTCTCTGCTGCAGGAACCTTAGCATCCAGAAGCTCAGCGTGTTTAGTAAAGTTGAACAGAGAGGAGAGGTCCTTGCAGATAAACAAGGAGATGTTTAGCTGATTTCACTAGGAGCACTCCCTGTCGGGGGACAGTCTTCAGGCTGCGAGCATCTAGGGGAAGAATGATGTGGATACTTTCTGCACACATTATTAACATCCACACAGACCAGAAGGAAAGGCTTTGTCATTGCATTTACTCCATGGATCTGAGGCTCTGATGTTCTTAACCTGGCTGTGCCCACGCCAATAGCACACATTATTTCAGGTCTTCACTCACTCTGGGCTTCCTCTGCTCTCAGCCCAATTGTTTTTAGACTAAGGTTCATTCTGTACACATAGAACATTAAATTCCGCCGGGCAGTGGTGGCTCAGGCCTTTAATCCCAGCACTTGGGAGGCAGAGGCAGGTGGATTTCTGAGTTTGAGGCCAGCCTGGTCTACAGAGTGAGTTCCAGGACAGCCAGGGCTACACAGAGAAACCCTGTCTCAAAAAAAAAAAAAAAAAAAAAAAAAAAAAAAAAAAAAAAAAAAAAGAACATTAAATTCCCCTCATCAATGAACAATGAATCTGAGTTAAACTCTTCGGTAATTGAAAGATTATAAGGGGCTGGAGAGATGGTTTAGCTGTTAAGAGAGTAGACTGCATGGCATCTCCCAGGATGCCAGATTTCTTAAACATCATAGAGACTTCAGGTAGCCAACGCATCAGAGTCCTGAAGCTGTTGTGTTTTCCCATACCTGGACATAATCATCTCAGCTGTGTATCTTTTGTAGTCAAATAAAGGAATTTGTGTCATGTCTCTCAAAACTAGACGAAAGAGTTTATTGAAAAATATAATGGGAAGAAGCAAAATGCTCATAGAAGCACAACATTTTGGGTAAGATGATTATACCAAGAGAGAGACAGTCTCACTATTAGACATATATATCGTTGAAAACAATTTCTATGTGTTTGTATGGTGTGTATGTGTGCTCATATGTATGTATGTGGATGCACATTGCTGTGTGAGGACTGGGGGTGGCATACATGTACATGTGTGTGCATGCCTTTATTGGCCATCATTGACTCAGGCGGCCTCCTCTTCCTCGATTACTAACTTTATATATTGAGGCAGGGGCCTGGGCTCCCTGTTTCTGCTAATCTCAATAGCCAACTTGCTCCACTTGCTATATTCCTGGTCTCTACATCTGATGAGCTGGGCCTACAAGCAGGCTGCCACAGCCATCCAGCTTTTACATGGGTTCTGGGAATTCACACTCCAGTATTCACTCCTGTGTGCCAAGTGAAACACCCACTGAGCCATCTCTCTAGGCCCTGTTGGAAACCTAATGTATGGAAATTTAGCAGTGATTTTCTTTGACAAAACAATTCCACATTTAAGAATTAATCCTACAAGAATGCCTCCAGACTAATGACATATTTATAAATATTCTTGTTGCAGGATTGTTAATAAGAAGGAAATAGTGGAAACAAGCCAAATTCACAGGAGGCGTGAATAATTTGCTCAACAAATGTGGCATATCATTTGTACTACTATTGGGGGCTCAATATTCAACACCTGGGATGGCTTCTGGCACAAAATGAGCTGCACTAGTAGGTGTGGACTAATGAATGAGTTTAAAGGGAACTTGTGTTTTATCTGCCTATCGTTTGTTCAGCAATTATTATTTGGTGGATGTTATAGAAATAAGCCCAGTTATTTCCCTCACCAAACTTACGGACTGTTAGAAAAGATAGTCCTGCGGGGAGGGACATGAAGGAGGACAAAGTGTGATGACATGTATACATATACAAAGATGCTGTGATGAACCCTATGACTTTGTGCTAGCCTAGGAGTTTAATTTGGGGGATGTGAGATGGCTTGGTGAGCAGGACACTTGCTGCCAAGATTGATGACTTGAGTTTAATGCTTGAGACTCAGGTGGTGGAAGGAAGGAATCAACTCCCATAAGTTTTCCTTTGACCTCCACAAATGCATGCTTGGCACACACTTACACATCCATGCACACAGACACAAATAAGTAAATACAAAATAAAATAATCATAAACTTAAAAAATTCAAATGTGAAGCTGGAGGGCTATCAGTGGGCAAAGAAAGCAGGTTAGCACAGGCCTGAGAATCTCTGTACAAACTAACAACATGATGCTGGGCATGATAACTTCTGTAACCATAACACTTCTGAGAGATGGAGGCATAGACAGGAGAAGCCCTGAAAGCTCACAGCCAG
This sequence comes from Rhabdomys pumilio, assembly GCA_030674055.1. Taxonomy (NCBI): domain Eukaryota; kingdom Metazoa; phylum Chordata; class Mammalia; order Rodentia; family Muridae; genus Rhabdomys; species Rhabdomys pumilio. The sequence continues at coordinate 107,205,495 of JANHMN010000003.1, forward strand.
AGAGCCTGGTGTATGGCACAGGAAAACAAAATAAGAGACCCTGTCTCAAACAAGACGGAAGGTGAGGACTGACGTTCAAAGTTATCCTTTGACCTCTGTGCATGCACCATGGCATATGTACTTTCATTCACACATACATAATATATGTACAAGATTATACATGTGCGTGTACATATATATTCAAATAAAAGAAACCAGTGTGCATTATAAAGTCATAAATATGTATATATGCTATTGCATGTATATAATGAATTTGTTGAGTAGATTTGGTTGGCTCTGAGTTTAGAGGGATCAGATGTGACTTCTAAGACTTCTGTATTACTTGAGATTTATCTCAAATTTATATTTTGTATCTGGACAGAAACACCTGTACCACCTGGACAAGAGTGTTTAAAAATGTGAATTTTTAACAAACAAACAGATTTTATATTATCTCAGCAGATCTCAAGACAGAAAAAAGGGAGGCAATGGAGTTACCTACCTGGCTTATAACACAGTCCCCAAGATTCTCACATTTCATGCCACATTTCAAACGTGGGTCCGGGTGTTTCTGTGAAGACTCCAGATGTGAAGTTTATCATCAGTTGCCTTTAGAGTAAAGGAGGGTTATTGTAGGTGGGTCTGACCTGTGTCAGAAGTCAGAGTTTCAAGCAGGAGCCTTGAAACTCTTAAGCACTGAAGTAACAGCTACCATGTGTGGATTGCCTATGGCAAGACCCTAGGGTTATCTCTAGCCAACACTTAGGATAACAGGGTCTTCAGACCTACAACCATAAGAAACTGAGTTCTATCAATAACTAGGGAACTTCAAAAAGGAATCTTAACTCTCAGTTAAGAGCACAGCAGCAACTGATATCTTGATTCCTCCATGAGGAGTACAGGTTTTTTACTCAAGGGAATTGTGAGTTAATACATTTGTGTTGCTTTAATAAATTAATTAATTAATTAATTAATTTGAGAAAAGGTCTCACTATGTAGCCTAGGATGGCCTCCAACTCTCTTTTTTAATTAATTTTATTCTCTATTTCTCTCTTTCTCTACCTATCTATCTGTATCTATCTATATAGATATATATGTATGTATTTTGTCTGTATATATGTCTGTATATCATGTATGCTTATGTGCCTGATGCCCACTGAGGCCAGAAAGGGCCGTCAGAACTGGAGTGGTCATTGTTTACCATTCTAGAGATGGTAGGCCCTGGGAGAATGAAACCAATAAAGGAGGTGACTAAAGTCTCATGCAATAGCCAACTTTATTCAGAGCATTGGACAGTTTATACTCTGAGGGTTAAGAGGAGTCACATGAGTGAAATATACAAGGCAAGCCATACATGGTAGACAAGATGCACTTGGCAGAAACATGTTTTTCAATAGAGGTGTATAAGCAGATAACAACAGCCAGTTAAAATAAATAATCTGAAATAAGCTCACTCCTATCTGCTAAACTTAGGAGGGGCATAAAAACATAATTCAAGAACAGTTCTGTGTTTTTTGAAGAAACTGAGGTCACAAGATTCTTGTCCTGATTTCTTGGAGTTTTCTCATAAGCTCTCAAAAATCTCATGTGACTCCATTCTTAGACCATGTTCCAACAGCTGTGAGCAGGTTCAAAATTGAACCTTCAAGAGCAGCCAGTGCTCTTAACCACCAAGTCATCTTTCTAGTCCCTGGCTTGCAACTCTGGATCCCATCGCTTCAGCTGCCCAAGTGTTCCGATTGCAGGTGTATGTCATCATGCTCACCTAGCTTTTGTATTGTTTGAAATCAGGGTTGGCTCAGTGGTTAAGAGCACTGCTTTTCCAGAGATCCTGAGTTCAATTCACAGCAACCACATGGCGGCTCACAACCATCTGTAAAGGGATCTGATGCCCTCTTCTGGTGTGTCTGAGGACAGCAACAGTGTACTCATATACATAAAATAAAAGTAAGTCTTAAAAAAAAAAAAAGAAAAGAAAAAAGGAAAAAAGAAAAGAAATCCCTAAATGTGTGGTATAGTCAGTAGTGTCCCTTTATCTGAGGTTTCACTATCTGATTTTTTTTTTTTTTTTAGTTAGCCATTGATAGGTGTAGCCCAAAATTATTTAATGAACAACTCCAGAAGTAAACAAAGGTTTAAATAACATGTCCTGATACAGTGTTACAACTCTCTGCTTTGCTGTTACTGCTGTTAATTTCTTCCTATTTCTAAATTATGAGGTCACCGTTGAAAGGTATTAGGGGTAGGAAAGAATATAATGTGTGAAATATTTGGTGCTGTCTGGATTTAGGCGTCTTAAGAACATCCCGGAGCACATGTTTACTTGATGAAAGAAGGGTGTGCTAGTGAACATTCCATCTAGTAATAAATATCAGAGGTGATTGTCTTCCAAAGAGAAAGGATTTCTTTTGTCTTACCATTTTGAAAGTTTTAATTCATGATGGGTTGGCCAGTGTATTGTTTACCTTTCTGTTGCTATGACAAAATATCTTGACCCAAATCAACTTAGAGGAGAAGGATTTATTTGGGCTTATGGTTTCAGAAGGCTAGAGCTGTAATGGTGGCAGAGAAGTCATACCGACAGAAAGAGGAAGTAGAGAAATTATGTCTTATTTATCAAGGGTGGGGGACAGGAAGTTGAGCAAGGTTATGAACTTTCAAACCCTGCCCCTGGTGTACTTTCTCCAACAAGGCTGTACATCCTAAAGTTTCCATCGATTTCCCAAGCAGCACCACCAACTGGAAACCAGGAGTTCAGATACATGAACCTGTGTGGAATACTTCTCATTCAAACCCCATAGTCATGCTGCTTAGGCCTTTAGCACATCATGGTGGGAGTACACAGCAAAGCAGAACTATTTTCCGCATGAATGGGAAGCACAACAGAGGAAGTAGGCTCAGTGGTAGAGAGAGCACTTGCCTACCAAGTGTGAGTCTTGGGGTTCAATGCCTATTACCTGACCCCAGAGAGACAAACAAACAAACAACAACAACAACAAAACAGATGAAGTGACCTGAACATTCCCATGTTTGAAGAAGTCCTACCTCCTGAAGATTTCATGTCCTCCCAGTAGTACACGTGGGGACTGCTCCAACCTGTTAACATTTCTGTAGCGCATATTAGGAATCAAAATGACTCATGATTGGGCCAGCAAGATGGCTCAGCAGGTAGAGACACTGTTGCCAATTGATGGCCTGAATTTGATCTCTGGGACCCATATGGTAGAAGGAGAAAACTGACTCCAGCAAGTTGTCCTTTGACCTCCACATGGGCACTGTGACATGTATGTCTTCCCCCCACAAATAAATAAACACAGTTAAATTTTCACAACCCATACACTGGTGTACTTGTTTCTCAGCTGACACTTAGGTGCTTTATAAAAAGTTGAGAAATTGTCTACTATCTGGCAAGCGGTTTGAACGCGTGGTTCCCAGTTGATGTGGACTTTGAGGTTTCAGAGCCCCTTACTATTTACAGTATGTTCTCTCTGCTCAGTTCCTGAAGTGCAGGATGTGGTATCTCAGCTTCTTTACCAGCTGCTATGCCCACTGCTGTACCTCCATGCCATGGTATACTCTTAACCCACTGGAAATATGAAGCAAATAAACCCCTCCTACTATAAGTTGCCTTGGTCATGTTGTTTCAGTCACAGAGATAGAAAACTAATGAATACAGTCATTTGGTCAGAACCACCTTGCCTGAAAAGAAGTTTACCTCAGTGCTGCAACATGAGCTTGCAAATGCCTTGAAAACATTGCTGTTTTGTTTTGTTTTGTTTTGTTTTTGTTTTTCGAGACAGGGTTTCTCTGTGTAGCCCTGGCTGTCCTGGAACTCACTCTGTAGACCAGGCTGGCCTTGAACTCAGAAATCCACCTGCCTCTGCCTCCCAAGTGCTGGGATTAAAGGCGTGCGCCACCACTGCCCGGTTTTGCTTCAGGTTTTGTCAAATTTTTCTTCATTCCTTCTGGGAAGCAACTGTTGTAGCCCAGCGGCATCTCTGTCCTTTCCTCAGCTGTGGTTGTCACTAACTACCCT
>JANHMN010000003.1:107210449-107223310 GCA_030674055.1 Rhabdomys pumilio
CAACCAGCATTACTGGTTTTGAAGGCATGAAGGGTCATGCAAAACAGCTGAGACTTGGGCACTACGAGAGATCAATTGGTGAAGGTGCAGCCTCAGTGGTCGTTGAAGGCCCAGGACTGAAGGGGTCATGCAGAAAGTTGAGGCTTGGCACAATGATGAGAACCTATGAACCTATGACAGGCTGTTGGTAAAAGTGCAGCACCAGTACAGCAAAAAAAAAAAAAAACCCTCAGTGTTTGGAGATGCCAGTACCATAGGATGACCACCATGGACAGCAGTAGTGGTGGAATGGAGCTAGCTGGAGCCTAGAAGACAGGCTGTGTGTACTGCAAAGGGCAGAGCTGGAGAAGGTACTCAAGCTCCTTGGAGGAACCCAGAAGATTGTGGGTAGATCCCAGATAATAGGATATCAAGCTATTTATACTGTTCAAGTTTGGTTTTGCTTGGTTCAGATGGTGACTTTGTAAAAGTATCTTTTATTCTCCTGAAAAAATTGTCATCCCCAAAGTTTAACACTTTAGTCTGTAACCTAGGGCTAGTCCTGGAAGTTTCTAAGCCTCCATACAATCTAATCTAGGCCTAGAATGTTTTTCAGTCTCTGAGACTTGCTGATGAATAAGCTCACCCCTTCCTAGCTCTTTCTGAACTCTAGCTGGCTGGTTTAACTCCTCTGTTCTGGCTCAAAATTCTCTCCCAGCTGACTGATTCAATCTGGCTTTTCTGTGAGCCTCTGAATGCTGTGCTTCACCTCAAACTGACTCTGGCAATCTATCTAATCTTCTGGCTCCTCCTCATTCTCTTGCTGGTTCTGTCTTCACCTGTGTCTAGCTTGTTCTCTCTTCAATCTGTCTCTGTAAAACTCTCCCGGTAAAACTGCCTCCTTCTCCCTCTGTGCTGCTCTACTCTTCCTCTCAGCTCCGCTGCACTCCTCCCCAGGAACTCCACTGTGTCCCTGCTCTATACTGTCTCCCTCCTGCTCTGTCTGTCTCTCCCTTGAGTAGCTTCCCTTGCTCCTCTCCTCTTGTGAGAGTTGGGCGTATCCTAGTCTGTCAAATCTTTCTCTGATTTGTCACTTTTCCTGTCATTCAATTAGACATCACATGGGTGCTTCTTTCTACAAACTAATTTTACCTACGTTGTTTGGGATTACAGGTGAGTACTAAGGGTGGGTCTGTATTCCAGCCAGAAGGATTAAAGGCGTGTGCTAAGGACTGAGCCACACCCTAATTAGAAACAAGTTCAAATATCCTGGAACACGGCTGTGCTCTGGTTCTTACCACTTGAACAAAGTATTTAATTTAATTTTGATTTATATAAGAGCCCCAGCTAAAAACTGAAATTTTAAAAGAATTGCATTTTTAGAGATTAAGTATTTTAAAGGGAATGAAATTTTAGTGTATTTGAGCTCATAAAGACTGTGGTTCTTTATAAAAGATAACTTTTAAAGAGATCTTGAGGATGAATAAGAAAAATAAATTGTGGCTTAATAGTGATATGTTTGTGTGTCAAGTTGACAACTGTTCAGTTGTGTTGGTTGGTCTTATGTCAGCTAGACACACAAACTAGAGTTATTTCAAAGGAAGGAATCTTATTTGAGAAAATGTCTTCATAAGATCAGACTATAAGGCATTTTCTTAATTAGTGATTGATGGGGGAGGGCCCAGCACACTGTGGGTGGTGCCATCCCTGTGCTGGTGGTCCTGGGATAAGACCCAGGCTGTACAAGAAAGTAGGCTGAACAAACCATGGGGAGCAAGCCACTAAGTAGCATACCTCCCTGACCTCTGCCTCCCGGTTCCTGCCCTAATTTTTGTTTCTGTCCTGACTTCCTTCAATGATGAACAGTGATATGAAAACATAACCTGAATAAACCCTTTCCTCCCCACTTTGCTTTTTGGTCATGGTTTTTAGTCGCAGCAATACAAACCCTAAGACGGTCATTCTCATTCACACCACCACTATTGGGATCTTCTTTAACACTAACTTCTGGCTGGGCGTGGTGGCTCATGCGTTTAATCCCAGCACTTGGATTTCTGAGGCCAGCCTGGTCTACAGAGTGAGTTCCAGGACAGCCAGGGCTATACAGAGAAACCCTGTCTCAAAAAAACAAAAACAAAAAAACAAAACAAAACAAACAAACAAACAAACAAAAAACCACTGACTTCTGCTTAGTCCATGTAGTTACCATAATGTTTGGGCAAAGTCTGAAGTTGCAGTGTCTGGGGACATCTGGGACTCTAACATAAAGCCTTGACTTTCATGCAAGGGACCAAGCATATTACTCATTTTGAATTAAAAAAAGTCAACCTGCTAGGGGATATAATTCAGTAAGAGAGCATTTACCTATCAGTGTTGGTAACAATGAACCCTGTGTTCCATCCCAGTATTGTGCCAAAAAGAATAAGTAAATTAAAAGCAATAACCTACAATAAGCAGTTGTGTTCATTTCTGTAAACTACCAACTGAAATAAAGCTTAAGAATTTTTTATTCCAAGAAGGAAATTATGTCACAAACATCAGCAAAGTGTGGAATTGAACACTTCCCCCCCTCTCTTTAGAGTATGAAGCGGAGCAGCCTACCTTTCCAGAAGGATATAAAGTGAAGCAGGAAGCTGCGGTTACAGTGAGCTCTGTGAGTATTGTCCATGCCTCAGTGAGAGCAGCACAAATAGCCCCAAGGGTCACATCCTGGCTTGGGAGGGAGAAAGGGAAGATAGGAGCTAAAACCTGAGACATGGTTCTTCTGAAAATGGAATGGCTTAAGAAAACATTCTATATGCATTTTGAGTCATAGGGATGGCTTTTATAATGTTTACAATGGATCACATGGCAGATCTATATAGTGTCAGTTGTGGTGTAGAGTGGGTTTCACTGTGCTGAGAGAGGGCCAGAAACCAGAAAGGGAGTCCCCTTGGGAATATACCTTGGAATTGCATACATTTGACAGCCTTAATTTTTTTTTTTTTTAAGACTTGAGAAGTAAAGGGACTTGAGCAAGGTCACATGGATGAAACTCAAGTTGAATTCTGTAGATTTTGAGCAGTCTTCATTATTGTAGTAGCCTTTGGAAGATTCTTGTGTTTAAAACTCTTTCTTGTTCTATGATTATTCCTTTTTGCTAACATCCTGCTCTTGCTTTGTGGATGCAATTCTTACACAAATTTCTCTGCAGGTGCTAATTGTCATTCTCTTTCCTAGAAAAGAATCACTTTTCTAGGAATCATTGTTCTATTTATTGTTTTTAGTTTTTGTTGGTTAGACGAAGTTTCACTATATAGATGGGACCAGTCTGGCCTGGAACTCCATCTGTAACTCTATTCTCCTGCCTCAGCCTCCAGAGTGCCAGTGCTAGTTGTGCACCATCATCTTGCTTGCCTTTTTTGTTTGTTTGTTTTTGTTTAGTTTGCTTGTTTGTTTTGAGACAAGGTCTTGTGTTCCTCCTTATTCTGCCTTCTAGGTACTAGGTAGGATTACAGGTGTGTACCACCATTCCCATCCATGGCTATAATTCTTAATCTTTGGTTTTTATGCTGTTAATTTTCTGGATCTATGTAGAGGGCTTTGACTGTATAAAATTATAAATGGGAGCCTGAGAGTATTTTTCTGTATAGCCACGTACCGTAGAACTGTACAGAGCATCAGAACCAATAGATGATTGGGTGGATGGATAGATAGATAGATAGATAGATAGATAGATAGATAGATGATAAAAATAGATGATAGATAGTTAATTGATCATATAGATAGATGACAGGAAGATCATTAGTGAGTCACCTCACACATATTACTAAAGCTGCACAATCCCACAGCAAGCTGTCTGCAAGTTGGAGAACCAGAAATCCAGTCAGTATGTTGCTTACTCCTGGGCATAAGGCATCAGAAACTGGAAAGCTGGTGGTGCAGCTCTCGGTCCAAATGCCAAGGTCCAAGATTCAGAGGGCCATAGGTGCAAGTTCCAGGGTCAAACACTATAACAAGGAGTCTCAATGTCTAAGCCAGGTACAAAAGAAGGGAATGTAGCTCTAGGAGATAGTGTCTTAGTCCATTCTAAAGTTTAAATTGGCATCTAAAAGTAACCATCACACCTGATATGCTTTCCTTGTATTGCTGTGCACATGGCTTTGTTTTTTGGATGGATCTCTTCTATGAATAATAAAAAAAACACTGTCCAGTGCTCATGGGAGTGGTTGCCTCTGCAAGACTTCTTCAGGGTGGCCAGGACCAGGGTCCATATCTTGGTGTTGAGCAGTAGTACTCATAATCAGAAGTGAGTATTCTATGACTGATACTCACCCTCTTCCCTCATTTAAAAGTATCCCAAGAGGGAAGCGAAATGAACACTTGTATTCAGAATGTTTCCTAATCTATCCATTTGACACAGAAGTTCATAGTAAGAAAGAAAATCAGGCATGGTGGTACATGATCCCAGCACTTGGGAAGTAGAGGCAGACTGATCTCTGAGTGTAAGGCCACCCTGGTCTACAAATCAAGTTCCAGGACAGCCAAGGTTACACAGAGAAACCCTGTCTCAAAATAATAATAATAATAATAATAATAATAATAATAATAATAATAACAATAATAGAAAACCAAGGGCTGGCAAGATGGCTCTGTGGGTAAAGGTGCTTGCTGCTAAGTCTGACAACTTGAATCAGATGGTGGAAGTAGAGAACTAACTTCCACATGTCCTCTGACTATGGCATGAGTCTATGCTCCCTACCCCAAATAAATAAGTTGAATCTTAAAATTATAAAAAGAAAATGCAATGATTAGAGCTGTTTCAGAATTTACTGCCCTATCCCCACCACCTGTAGGTCACACCCTTGGAGGAACTGGTTCCTCATGGCTTCAACATGGAGCACTACCTCCCCATGCACCAGTTCCCAGCGATGCCACCTGTGCCCTGTCCTCCCAAGAAGGCAGAAACAGTCGAGCCCAAGACCTGTAAGTAAGGAGACAGTCCTTCATCTTCTGCAGTTTGGGGTGAATATGTACACTTACAGGGTAGACTGGGTGGTCAGATATGTCAGGGGTGGGGGACCACATAGAAGTTTGTGTTGGTCTTTTTGTTTTGTGTTTTGAGATAGGCCTGAAGCTCCCGAAATGGGCTCAGCTGGCTGGCCAGGGAGCCCCAGAGATTCCCCTCCCCAGCACTGGGCTCACACACCCATACCACCACATCTGGCTTTGGTCACATTGATTCTGGGGGTTGAACGCAGACCCCAAGCTAAACTATCTCCCTCATAATCTTTATTTCTAAGAGGACTCTTGTGGAATTGCTGACTTCTTTCCAAGGTTAACATGTAGCAGAGAGAACACTAGCAAGCACTGTGATTCTTACTAACTACAAAGCTAGAGGCAGGAGGGGAAAGAGATGGTCAGAGTAGAAGACAGTGTCCTACTCCAGGGCTCCAGGTTCAGCCTGCAGACCTACCTGAGTCTCGACTCGTCAGGCCTCCCCTCTGCTCCTTCCCTTGTTTGTTTTGTGCCCTCTGCTCTGGGCCCTGGTCAGGCACTGCCACTGTTAATGTGGCTGCAAGGCCCCATATGCTGTCCTCCCTCTCCTAGCTCCTCTCTAGCCTCGGTTCCTGTCACACTCTCATGCTCACATTCTCCTGCAGACACTGGCCTCTGCTGTGACTGCCTTGGTGCTGTACCCAGCTGGAGGACTTGACCAGGTCAGACAGAGTAGGACCCAGCCCACATTCTTGCTAGACTCCATGGGTTCACAAAGCCGTGTTTAGTTTCTTAGTAATCTAGTCCCACTCAGCAACCTGAAGCAGATGGGGACAAAATCATGCTATTGAATAGATGGTATTTTTTTGTTTGTTTGTTTTTCAAACAAACAGGAGACCCTGTATCCCAATATTGCCTTGAACTTTCTATATGGCTAAGGCTTGCCTGGAACTTTTGATCTGAGTGCTATGACTGTAGGCCTGCACTTTCACACCCAGTTTATTGGGTGCTGGAGGTCAAAGCCAAGGCTTCCTAAATGCTAGACAAGCGCTCTGCCAACTGAGATACTACAGCCCCAGCCAGCCCAGATGGAATCGACATCGAAATCTCAATCTCTCTCTCTGTCTCTCTTCCCTCCCCCAACCCTTCTTCCCCTCCCCCTCCCCTCTCTCCCTCAATCTTCCTCCTTCCTTCCCTCCCTCTTTCTCGTTCTTCCTCCTCCCTCTCTTTCTGCTAAGCAATGAATATCTTTATCAGATGAACCTAGATCTTTTGCTGTTTTCAGTGGGAATGTTCTTGTTTCAGGTTCTCCCAGAGATTATCTGGAAATGTTCGTCTTTCCAGTTCTGCTCCCTGGAATGGCCAACCTGCTTCACCAAGCAAAGAGAGAAAAATGTTTTGAGGTCAGTGGTTTGGTGGGATGTCTGCATTTTTAAGTTCTTGCTCATTCGTTTTCGTCTGATGACAGGCCATGGTCATTGGGTTGCTATTCTCAAAAATGACCCCTTTGCCAAAGAAGCCCGAGTATGGGCCACTTGTCCCCTGCCCCCTGTCCCCTGCCACAGCATCTAGTACTATATAAATGCACATGCACTTCCAACTCTCTGGCCACCTGGACCCCTGAGAGGTTTTCTGCCACCTGGCCATCTTGCCCACCCTTTTCCTGGGCAATTTGGCTTCAAGCAGGTCTCTTAGTTCTTTTGTTCCTGTTTGTTGTGTGTGCTCTTTAATACTTTGTATCCTACTTTCATTTCTGTTGCTGTGACAAAACCCTGACAAAATGCAACATAGGAGAGGAAAAGATTTATTTGGTTCATAATCCTGTCTTCCAGTCCATCACAGCAGAGAAATCACAGTCCAGGAGCGTGAAGCAGTTCTTTTTCACCACACCCACAGCAGAGAGGAATCAGTGCATCCAGGCCCTCTTGCTTCCAGCTAGCTTTCTCCTCTCTCATACTGTTGAGGAGCTCCTGCTTAGGGAATGGTGTTGCCCACAGTGGTCTGGGTCTTCCACAGACATGCCTATTGCACAATCTGTTACAGATAATTCCTTATTAAGACTGATTTGAGGTGATTCTAGGTTGTGTCAAGTAGACAATTACAGCTAGCAGTACATTGTGCTTGGTCTTACTCGCCTCTGGATCGATCCTGCTCCTCTGGCCTCTTCTTCCTCCATTTTTTTGCTAACTTTTTGATTGGTTGGTTTAGGTTTTGAGGTTTTAGGGCAGGTTGTTATATTTCGTTGTTGTCTTTTGTTTTGTCTTGTTTGTTTTAAACAGGATCTCATGTGCCCCAGGCTATCTTCAAAGTCCTTATCTTTAACCCCTGATCTCCCTGTCTCAACTCCTCAGCTAATATGAAAATTCCATGCCTCTACCTTCAGCTTCTGTGCTAACTTCTTTGGAAGAGGTCTGATATGCATCAAGTGCTCAGTAAACACACTTATTACTGTGCCGGAGTGACTTAAGTCCACGGACTGATCCTGTCATAGCCTGCACAGAGCCCCTCAGGGCTCCTCTTCTCTGCTTCTCACAGGATGATTTGGAGCGCTGTTTCTCACACAGGTTTGAAATCTAGACTTTTGAATGTCTCCCACTGTTTTGTGAACTTTCCCTAGGGCAGTACGGCACTCTGCTCACCCCAGATAGAGAACCAATCATCAGTCAATGTAACGATTTCACCAAAGTCCAGCTTGGCCAACCAATGTTTATTGAGTTTACTTACAGAATATGGATAAGGATTTACTAACAGGAGCATGGATGGCCCCAAAGCTGCCACATCACTGCAACATGTCACCCCAACATGGATGGCAACTTCCCCATAGCTGTATAGACATGTCTCTTTTTCAATTAGCCCTCCACAGACTGTGTTTTAGCACCTGCAGCTTGGGAGGGGAAGGCATTAGAAGGAGTGACTGGAATGACCCTCCCCAGCCACTCCTTCTGTGAAGAAACAACAAGTCAGACCTTGAGGCCATCCTGTGGGTGGTTTTGGCTGCTCCCATGGAGATGGCAGTGGCCACTGTGCTTGGAGGACAGTGGCCCACAGCACCCACAAGAGGATAAATGAGTAACAACACCAGCTGTTGGTCGAGCGCTCGCTCCGTACCAGGCTCTTCGCTGAGAGCTTTATTTCAATGCTCACATCAGCCCCAGGAGACAATACTAAATCAAAGATTTAGTATTGTCTGTGTCCTGTGGATGCAAAAGGGAAGAATTTTTTCTTCCACGGCAGAGCTCCACGGTATGTTCAAGGTGAACGGCAGAGCTGATTCCAAGTTCAGATGAAATGACTTAAAATGGCACTTAGACTGTAGGCAGTAATCACAGTGAAAGGCAGCTGACGGAGCCTGTGGTCTGTAAATGTAGTCACTGTCAATGGCATCACTGTATGGTTGGCCTTCTGACCTCAGAGGGTCGCTGTCTGAGACAAACTGGTCCTCCCTCTTTCAGCGACACTTTTCTATGCTGTGGAGACAGTTTCCATGTGCTCCACGTTTGGCTTCTGTTTAGTGCTACCTTGATGCTATCCTTCTCCCGTTACCTCCTTACTGTGACTGGGGTCTGTGCTGACTCCCCCAGTTACTCGCTCCTTGGAGCTGTGCAACATAACGTTCCTCCTGGCAGGCTCCCCATGACAATCGTGTCTTCACCTGAAAGAACAATAACTTCAAAGACATTGGTCCTGTTTGTGGGTTTGTTTGTTTGTTTGTTTTCTATTTTGTTTCTTGAGGCAGGGCCTCATGTAGGCCAGGCTGGCCCCAGACTTACTCTGTGGCCAAGGATCACCGTGAACTTCTGACCTTCCTGCTTCTACCTCCTGAGTGCTGGGACCACACATGTGTGCTACTGTGTCTGATTTTAAGCATTGCTAAAACCCAGAGTTTTATGCATGCTAGGCTGTGCTCTACCAACTGAGTGTTATTCCCTACCCTACTGGTAGGAGTCGGCATAGCATAATGCCTTAGCTTTCTGTCACAGTAGTGGAATACCTGAGATAATCAACTAGAAAAGAGGAAAGGTGAGTTAGTTTTTGGCTCAGTGTTGGAAGTTCCCCTGCAAGATCAGCTCACTGTTATTTTGTGCCAGGCAGCACAGCATAGCGGCAGCAGATGGCAGAGTGAAACCACTCACAGCACAAGTTAAGGGACCAGAGAGAAGGTGCTGGAGCTCCACAGTCCCCTTTGATGTCACACCCAGTGACCCGACTTCCCATTAGATCCTGCTCTCCCAATAACACAGTCACAGGGACCACCTTGAACACGTGGTTCACCCTACCATTTAACAATGGAGCATCCACGTAATGGAGCCAAGAGCCTCCAGCCTGACTCTCAAGGCCCTCTCCAATCCTTCCTTTCTCCCCTCCCTTCATCTCTGGCTCTCTTCCTAGGCAATTATCACCCCCCCCCCAAGTTAAAGAGACCCCCACCCAGTGCCAGCTTCCCCACTTCAGGGCCTCTGTGCATTTGCTCCTCCTTATTTTAGAAAGCATTCCTTGCAGGCATCTCTTCTGCATATTTAAGCATTACTTGTTTTCCAGACTCAGCTGCAGGATGAATCTCTCAGGCTCCCAGTTCCCTGGAGGCCAAAGGAGAGGCAACTGATCCCAGCTCTCAGATCTCAGGGTATTCATCTGTTCCTCATTCTATGGTAAATTCAGCAAGCTTTAATTAAGACATTCTTAACCCACATATATTTAATTTCATACATGCCTGCCTCCCCAGCTATTTTAAGTGTCCCGAGGACAGATTCCCTATCTTGGTTTTATACTTCTCAATGTTTAGTAATACTCTGCCCAGCCCGTGGTGAGCACAGAGTTGGTCCTCCATGAGTACACACAACACAGTTGGATGTCAAAGATACACAGTTGTTACTATGTCCCTGGCCAACACCTTCTTTTTGGAAGAGCATTCTGTTGGACTTATTCCCTAGAGAGAAGTCCTAGACAGGCAGGGGAGCAAGATATGTGTTCCTAAGTTTCAGTCAGGAGTGGGAGAAAGCTCAGTGGCCAGCAAATGACCCAGACTAATTCCCTAACAGTAATTAATAGTCAGTAAATCAGGCATTGGTGAAGAGCAAGTCTCTAGTGTCATAGTTCTATAATTTTGAAGTCTTACCTCTAACAGGTATGGTGCTTCACATCTGCTGTCTCAGCTTCTTAGGACAAGGCAAGGACTGGTCTTGTCAGCTTGGAATGAAGATGTCTCATAAAAGAAATTTTAAAAGGGCCAGTAGTACAGCTCTTGCTGAGCATGTACAAGGCTCTGGGGTTCAAACCCCAGCACCAAAGCGGAGGAAAGCTCCGTGGCTTCTGGGACTGATCTGTCTCATAGACCCTGAAGGAAACCTCTAGGAAGCTGGTGGCTTTCGTCTTCTGAGTCACTACAGTTTCTCTTCGTGTGAACTGAGGACAATGACAGTACTGCCCAAGGGATTCTGATGATGATGAAACAAGGCAGCTCGTGCAGTGTTCAGTGCAGACCCGAACATGCAAAGATCTCAATAAATAGTAACTCCATATCAACTTAGTGTCACATCTTCGACGTGACCTCCCTCTTGTTCCAGGTTCCTGGGGTGACTCAGCACTAGGTCCTAGTCCAAGGAGGGATGGGGGCAGGGAGAACCAACTCTTCAGTGACTGAACGAATTAGGTTTATTTATTTGATAACGTCATGAGAAAAGAAAAAGAAGGTCTCATTCATACCTGTTGAGCAATGCCTTATCAATTCCAGAAGCTTCTCTGTCTTCATGAAGTACTTGCTGAATCAAGCAGTTCTACTCTGGCTCTCAGCTTGCATGGCTGCTCAGTAAAGCCAAACCCAGCAATGGGCTTCCTCCTAAGTCAGCTGTTATTTGAAGTCCCAGGGCACAGAGTCGAGCAGGAGTGTTGTCTCTTCCACCCACATAAGGCGCAATGGGTCATCTCTATATTGCATTGTAGGAAACAGCGAGCAAGGACCTTGTGCTTTCAAACTGAGGCACTTCCGATGCTTTCCCCTAACTTGCTACTCTGCACCCAGCCAAGCCACAGTGAACACAGTGCTTTCATTAGCATGCAGCTTTGCTGAGGTAGACTGTAAATCAAAAAGGACATAGATGTGTGACAGCAATTCCAGTATCATAGCAGGGAAGTCTCTCCCCTCTGTTTTGCCTGCTGCTATAGTAGCCATTAGAAATAGAGGGACTGCTGAGGTGGCTCAGCCAATAAAATACTGGCTGTGTAAGCACAAGGACCTGGGTTTGATCTCCAGCACCTATGTAAAATCCGGGTGTGAAGGCATGTACTCGTCTAGCCAATCTGCCTTGCCAAATAGGTAAGCCCCAGGTCCCAGTGAGAGAGCCTGCCTCAAAAACAAGGTGGAAGCCACCTGCAGAGGAATGATACCTGAAGCTGTCCTCCTACTTCCACACCTCCACACACAGACTGCACACAGGCACCTCAAACAGATAAAATTGAAGAAGGAGAAGGAGAAATAATCAGGAAGTGAGAGGCATTGTCCTCACCTTGACTCATTGTTGGCAGCCCATCAGTACTGACCAAAGTGCTTGGCATTCGTCGGCTAATTCTGCCCTGTGAAGAACTTTCTAAACTAAGCCCATTTCTTCCCAGCCCTCCTGGAGGAAGGTCTGAGAACTCAGGGAGATTCATTTTTACTTGGGTTCACCCAGCTGTCGAGTGACAGAGGATACCTTAGGTGAGCCCAAGTGTGGGTTCCTGTCTTCCCTGGTAGACAGAATGAAGACTGCGATTGGCACAGCTCCTGGAAATGCCAATACTTCCCCTCACTACTGTTTTCTGGGAAACAGATGGGTACTGGCCTTAGGTTATGAAGGTTAAGCTCCTTCAAATTCTTACTTTCTACTCGCTGGCTCTGTGTTGTCTGTAGGATCTGCCCTTCCATCTCTCTGTGGTGTTAAGCAGATGCCAGGTGCATGCAGCTGGGTGGAGTGAGGATGAGGCTGGAGCACGGATCACTCTCCTAGGCTGCTGTTCTTCCTGGTACTCTTACTGTGGAATGAGACGTCAGATGACCTCTCTGTCACCTTTCTGAAATCCTCTCCCCTCTCTCATTCCCTCCCTTCCCCCAACCCCCATCCGTCCCTGAACTAGACTGACTGGCCACTGAGTCCCCAGTGATAAGGGTTACACATGGGCACCACTGTGCCCAGCCATATGCGTCCTGGGGAGCTGATGTTAGATTCTCATTCATGTGCAGCAAGCATTTTACCACTGAGCCACCTCCCTGGTCCTGAGCCACCTCCCTGGTCCTGAGCCACCTCCCTGGCCCTGAGCCTGGCACATAACACACAGCTGCACAGGCAGGTGCAACCCTGGCATTTACCACACAGCTGCACAGGCAGGTGCAAGCCTGGCATATACCACACAGCTGCACAGGCAGGTGTACACATACAGGGTTATCCACATGTGAGTGAAGTCAAGCAATCATGGGGCCCTGGTACCATGGATACAGAGTAACTTCCCAGAGCCTGGCCCTATCTTGAAAGCCACAGACACTAGTGAACCCTGTGGTGTGTGGAGAGTGATGGGAAGGTTGTTCCTACCTCTGTCCTGTGTGTCTGATGTTTTTCACAAGATTAACTAGAGAGGAAAAGCAAGAGTGGAGCAGAGGCTGGAATTCCTTTCAGGACCTAGGGCAGCTGTGTTCACAGTGTGTCCTCTCATTCTCTTTGCTGCTATTCTTCTAATTTACACCCTTCAGAGGGTATGAAGCCATCTAAAAGAGCTGTAATCAAGATTTCACATTGAAGGCTGCCTATCTAATGTTTCATAAATAACTTTGAAACAAAGGGACAAAAACCAGTTTTCAGCCCCAGGCAATGGCAAACCACTTTCAAAGAGTCCAAGGTATTTCTCTGTGTATCGGAGATTAACGAGGCAGGCCTG
>JANHMN010000003.1:107234169-107261922 GCA_030674055.1 Rhabdomys pumilio
CAGCACTAAAACCCTAACTAAGACATGTACCGTGAAACTGACATGTGAGATTAATTAAACATATCAACTATAGCAACTTTTAGGTTGTGTGCATAAGGTATGTAGGGAACATAAATTAATTTCATGTTTAGACTTGGCTCCATCCCAAGATATTTGCATAAGTGTGAATATTCCAGGATCTCAAAATTCTGAAACTCAGAGCAGTTCTGGTCCCAAGCATTTGGAAAAGAGGATTCTCAACCAATCGTCTCTTTAAAAACATGCTATATGGGGGACTGGAGAGATGGCTCAGCAGTTAAGAGCACTGGCTGCTCTTCCAGAATTCCTGAGTTCAAGTCCCAGCAACTGCATGGTGGCTCACAACTAGCTATAATATGGTCTGATGCCCTCTTCTGGCACACAGGTATACATGCAAACAGAGCACCCATATGCATAAAATAAATATTTGAACACCCCCTGATATCTGTGAGTAAAACTCAGTCCATCATTGTTAGGAATGGTGAGCTCAGAGGGTGGGTATACACTCTGAAGACACCTTCCAGAGCTGAGACTCTGCTAGAATTATAACTTACAGTCAAACAAAGACAGAGGAGTTAAAAAAGAAAACACAAAGTATCCCAGCCTTCTTTTAAAAATATATTTTAACACTTTGAAAGTTTCATATGTTTACACAATGTATTTTTTTTTTATCCTAACACCCCAAACCCACTATATCCTTCCAGAGCCCCTATGGACTCACTCTCCTCACTGTATCTTCATGTCCTCTCTTTTGTTGCTGCTACTAATGACCTCCTGAGTACAATTAGTGCTGCCCATATGCACACGGGGGTGTGACCATTGACTGGGGCAGGAGCCTAGTCCCCAAAGGAGAGACTCTCCCTCTTTCATCAGCTGTCAACTGCCACTCACTCCCTTAGGAGGAGGGCCTCAGAGGCCTCCAGGCTGGGAGGGATTTAGACTGTCTTGATCTTGTAGAGGTCACCACTGCCGTGAGTTGATAGGATAATATCCATGTCGGGTCCAGAACCCAGCATTTCACAGCTCTCCTCCCCATCTCTTGGCTCTGGCATTCTTTCTGACCCCTTTTCCTCGATGCTCCCTGAGCAGTTGCTAGAGGTGACTCACCGCAGCTGACAACTCAGTTACTTAGAGTCAGCACTTGCTCCAGTAATGAGTCAGAACACTAACCTCTACAACAAGAAGTTTCTTTGACCGACGTCAGGAGCAGCACTATCTGTGACATGAACATTTGGAAGGTAATTTGTCTGCGTGACCATTTAGCAAAGCAACAGATTGACCCTTGGGACCTCTGCTCTCCTCAGATCCAGTCCTCTCTTGAAACTTACGTCTGAACAGTGGAAGCCATTGGGGGAAAAAAAGAGAAGGAGAGTGGGATCCATTGGGTTGTATTTAGACAAGGTCTGTGTAGCAGGCTGGGTTACAAATGTGCTAGCTGTCTAGCTGTGACCTGTCATGTTGCAGTCACAGCCGCTATGAGAGTGATAGAATTCATGTCCTCGGGCCTGAAAGCATTGCAACCTCAGTCTTCCTAAGCCTTAGTTTCTTTCTCTTTAAAGTACAAATGATCCCAATTGCTCTATATAGCAGTGTATGGGTGAGAATTCAGTGAGAAAAGTTGTTTAAATCCAGGGTCAGCTCAGTATTTGGCTTATACAGGGAAATGTAACAATAAAATAACAAAGCCAACTCGAAGAAAGTCTTAGTTAGGGTTCCTATTTTATGATAAAAAACACTATGACCAAAAGCAACTTGGAGAGGAAGGACACACTTGCAGTTTGTCCATCATCCAGGGAAGTCAGGGCAGGGACTCAGGGCAAGAGCCTGGAGGCAAGAACTGAAGCAAGGGTCATGGAGGGTTACTGGTTTGTTCCTCAGGCTTGCTTAGCCTGCTTTCTTATATAACCCAGACTCACTGCCCAGGAATGGTACCACCCACAATAGGCTGGGCTTTCCCACATTTATCATTAATCAGACAATACCTCACAGACTTGTCTATAGCCAGTCTATATAGGCATATTTTTTCTCATTCTCAGATAACTGTAGCTTGTATCAAGTCCATATAAAACTAGACAGCACATTCCTGGAATGGAAGACTAGAAATGAGTTCTGTATCTGGGGGAAGAAGCCCCCCCAAGGGTGTGCTGGTACCCTGATGGAAGAGGAGGCCTTGTGTCCTTTCTCCAACCCTTGCTAATTCTGGAGCTCTGGGAAGATTCCTTCAACCCTGTGAGCCTTGGTTTTCTAATCTGTTAGATGGGTTGATGCTAATAGTACCTATCTATCCCCTCAGGGCCATTGGGAGGGTTAAAGAAGGGTATGTGACAAGCAGTATGAACTGTCACTGTTGTCATTGGGGACCTTGCTTGGCAGGAGGCAAATGCCAGCAGAGGAAAAGCAAGAGCAGGCTAAGAGCTGGGTCCAGTTGAGAGAGTAAACTCAGTGTAGGGTAAGCATATGGAGATGGGTCTGTACAGGTGCATCATTGAGCTTCTGCCAAAGTTTGTTTTTACTCACATCTTGATGCCTGCAAAGAGATGGTGTTGAAGGAACTGTCCAGACTCCTGGATGTGCTGGGAATGGGATTGTGCAGCCAGATGTTGAAAGCGTTTTGACCCTGACAAAGGTCTTACTGTTGAACTAGAGTTCTGTGTCCCTCTGCACAGTCAGTGTTCGCCCTGCTGATCTCATGTTCTTAGAGTTGCCTTCGCTGGTCAGGGTCTGTATGAGTTGGAGAAAGAAATATGAAATGTTTCTTTTTTTAAATTTTTATTGGTTATTTTGTTTATTTACATTTCAAATGTTATCTCCCTTCCCAGTTTCTTATCTGAAAACCCCCACCCCACTCCCCTTCCCTCTGCTTCCATGAGGGTGCTCCCCTACCCACCCACCTCCTCCTGCTCGACCACCCTAGCATTTCCCTACTCTAGGGCATCAAGTCTTCACAGGACCAAGAGCC
Organism: Rhabdomys pumilio; assembly: GCA_030674055.1. NCBI lineage: Eukaryota > Metazoa > Chordata > Mammalia > Rodentia > Muridae > Rhabdomys > Rhabdomys pumilio. Next base: position 107,237,147 of record JANHMN010000003.1, read on the forward strand.
TCCCCTCCCTTTGATGCCAGACAAGGCCATCCTCTGCTATGTATGCAGCTGGAGCCATGTGTATTCTTTGGTTGGTGGTTTAGTCCCTGGGAGCTCTGGGGGTCTGGTTGGTTGATATCGTTGTTCTTCCTATGGGGTTGCAAACCCCTTCAGCTCCTTCAGTCCTTCCCCTAACTCCTCCATTGGGGTCCTCTCAGTCCGATGGTTGGCTGCAAACGTCCCCATCTGTACTGGTAAGGGTCTGGCCAAGCCTCTCAGGAGACATCCATATCAGGCTCTTGTCATAGTGTCTGGGTTTGGTGCCTGCATATGGGATGGATCCCCAGGTGGGGGAGTCTCTAGGTGGCCTTTCCTTCAGTCTCTGCTCCACTCTTTGTCCCGGTATTTCCTTTAGACAGGAGCAATTCTGGGTTAAAATTTTGAGAAGGGTGGGTGGCCCCATCCCTCAACTGAGGGATGCCTAACCTTTGGGTGTGATCTCTATAGGTTCTCTCTCTCCTTTGTTGTGTATTTTAGCTAATATTATCCCTGTTGGGTCCTGGGAGCCTCTTGCTTTCCTGGTGTCTGAGACTTTCTGTTGGCTACCCCCAGTTCCCCATGCCCCACTGCTAAACACCTCTGTTCAATGTCCTGACCCTCTGTACATCTCTCCCGTCTTCTCCCACTCCATCCCCTCCACCCCATCAGCCAGGTGAATTTCACAAGAGCTCCTCAGTGTTCCAAAGAGGCATTGAAAAGCAGCCTACCATCTCATGCCCATCCTATGTGGGTACCTGAAATGATGAGACATGATGTTGGCCTCATGTTCTGAAGTGGTCCCTTGACATCTAACTGTGCCTTTGCATTATCTTAATTGGAGCACAAGAGAGCAGAACTTAATTAGAACATAATTGAACAGCTACATTAAACAGAGCTGGCTTAATGGCTGCTTTGTAAACTTCACTTGGGAATTCTTCCTCTCAGCACATCCCTGAAAATATTTTGGGCAGTTAACATTATGCTGGTACTTTACTGTAATCAATTTTAAATAAAGGTTGCATATTTATATCCTTAGCAATAAAACCTAGCACAGGTTTACATGACTTTGTTTGGACTGGGAGTGGAAGGCATTATTTATGCAGAGTTGAGATTCCTGTATTTCCTGGAGTTACTGGCTTTGAGGGCTTTTCCAGGAAGCGACAGAACAACCCGTTCAAAGTGACTTACATAGAAAATAATGGGTTTATTTTCTTTAGCTGTGAGAAGCCCACGGAAAGACCTTCCAGACCAACTAAATCTGAGAGCCTGGATGATGTCTTTAGAAAAAAATGTTCTCTTATCAGTGTTATTCATTGATAAGATGACATTTTATTATAGTGTGTTCATAGACTACTCAGAGCATCTTGTGCCCCTTATCTTCCCCTCTCACCTCCCTCCACTTCCTGCTGTTCCCTCCCTCTTCTCAAATAATCTGACTTCTGCTTTCATGTTACATATGTGTGTTTAGCCAGAATTCCACATATGAGGGAAAACATGAGATGTTTGTCTTTCTCTCGGACATCTCCCCCGCCCTGTATCCCTGCTACCTCCCCATGCATTCTCCTCCCTCCCAGTAGTCCCATTTCCTTGCCTAGACAACGTCCATGTCATCTGTACATATATTAAGTATCTATATTAAACCTAGGACAGCAAATGAGAAAACATGCAACATTTGCCTTAAAGGTTGACTTAACTTACCTAATATGGTCACCTCCAGTTATATTTATTTTCCTGCAAGTGACACACTTCACTTTTCTTTATGGCTGAGGACAATTCCACATTGTATATATGCACCATGTTTTCTTTATTTGTTCTCTGTTGGTGAACTTTTTTTTCTTTAAGACAAGACATTACTATGGAGCCGGGGCTAAACTCAACCCGGCAATCCTCATGCCTTACCTCCTGTGTGCTGGAATTCAGCTGTGCACCACCAAGGCCAGCTGTGATCTCTTGGCTTTGGGGACAGAATTATGTACACCTATTCAAACCAGATTTTGTTGTTCTCAAATGTTAGCTGTTTCTCTTCCAGCCTTCAGCTCTTTAGTTTATCTCCTGTGTATGTGTTCAGCATAAAATTGCAATAGACTACTCTACGGATCTACAGATTGGTCTCATTTGTGCTTTTTCTCTCTTTGAGAGTTGTGTTTATTCAAAAACACAGTATTTCCCCTGCCATCTTATGACCATTTTTTCCCAAATCCACACACCCAGCACATAGCCGTTACAGTCACATGCTTTGCTTTATTTACTTTACAGTGTATCTACTCATTAACCCACCGGTGCATCCCTCTATCTGTCCAATGTGCTACTTTGGACCCATCTCAATATAAACTGCAGATTTGTGATAACATATGCCTTAAAACAGACTCAAAACCAAACACACAACAATGAAAATACTGTGTTTTAACTCTGTGGCTGCCCATTTGCTCTGCTTGCACGAATATGTGTGCTTGTGCCTTTTAGCAGTGAAGGCTTCATTGTATCTGCCCAAGCCCCATCAGCCTGGCAGCCCCAGTGTCTTCAGTCTTGCACTTTCCTCTTTCTATTACTTCCTCTCTTATCTCTTCATTCACCACAGCCTTTCTGTTGCCTTCCCTTCTCCCTTTCAGCAACCCAGCGGATAATTTTTAAACTAAACAACAGCTGAACAATACCCCACTGTTGTGCATGTCTGGGTATGCAGAGCACATCCACGCCTGCCCAGAACTCAAGGAAAATATCATCTCTCATACTTTATTTCTTTGCATCAAAAGCAAATAAATCTGTTCACAAGCCTCATACAGCTATATTAAGGTCTGTTTAATAGGATGAGTGAGACCGAATTCTCTGCATAGAATCTTTGCCACTAACCGGTGTGATAAATGCCAAGTGGACAAGCATGGTCTGTGGGAAGAGGGAGAACTGGCCATTGTACAGTTGCTCCATTGTATAAGCCCTCAGGCTGCAAGTCATGCTTGGTTACATATTTGCATTGTTGTAACAAGTATTTTCTTCTTTTAAGATAGCTTTTGAAGGGAATGCTTGCACTCTCAGCCTTCACAGTCTTTAAAAAACAAAAAACAAAATAACATTTGGCATACACATACACACACACAGAGACAGACATTCACACACTCACAAAGAGAGACAGACACACACACAGACACACACACACAGAGAAACACACACAGAGACAGACACACACAGAGACACACACTGACACACACACAGGATGTAAAATTGGGAGGGTGGAGGTGGGGAGGGGTAGATCCGGGAGGAATGGGCAGAGGGCGGTGACCATGATCAAAAGACATTTACTAAAATCTCAAAGAACTAATAAAAGTGAAAACAAATAGACCCTTTCTAAGATGTAGCACTTTTCATTTTATTCCCTTGGTTGGCCATGTTTCATCTTCTTTATAAAAGCTGTTGACTTGAAGGTAACAGACAGCAAATAACCTGTAGCAGTTCAGGCACCACTGTGTTTTCTTTACTAACAGCCAGATAAAGCTTCCTTTAAAAACCCTAAGCAGCACTTTGCTTTTCAGTGGCCATCAGTTTCACAGCCATCTTGTTGACTTTCTGCAGGATTTCAAATTGCAGACCAAATTGGCAGTTTGTAATGGAAGAAGGGTAAAGGAGTCAGAAGGAAGCTTTTCATAAGAAAATAATGTGGTGGACTGGAGTGTAGCACCATTGGTGGAGGGCTTACCCAGTACACTTGAAGCCCTGGGCTTGGCTCCCAGCACCAGACATGGCAGTGTATGTCTATAATGCCAGCTCTCCAGAGGCACAGAAAAGGCATCAAAAATGTGAGGATTATAACATCTGCTGCATAGCTAGTTTGAGGCCAGCCTAAGGGATACCTTGTCTTAAAAAGAACAAGAGAGAAATCTGGGGAATGGATGAAGTGTAGCCAGATCTATACTAATAATCTTAGTTTGAAATGCCCACATCCTTGTGCCTGCATTTCTTCATCCATTCACACAGCCCTGGTGGATCACCTGCCCTACACTGGGCACTGGACAAAGGCAGAAAAGGAGACGTGAGCAACCTGCTCCCAGAGCTTGTGATCTGGAGGGAGACATGTGCTACCTATGGATTGTTACTTTCTGAGATGCTGAGGTGGTGTTCATCAGGAAAGTGCAAGAGAGCCCTTCTTAAGTGGAAAAGGCTGAGAGTGAGCCAGAAGGCTTCCTGGGATGCTTAGGACGCATGGGATTGGAGAACTGAAGAATAGTAGTTAAAACTTTCTTGTTTGTAAATAGTAATCAACCCAGCACAGTCTGGTTGGAGACAACAAGACAAAACAAAACCAAAACCAAAACACCACTTCTAACAGTGTGCCTAATACAAGACTATGAACTCTGAGTTCTACCCGAGCATACCACCAATGTGAGGGGTGGGGGTCGGGGCTCATGCACCTAACAGGTTCTGGGAACTATGGTGTTTGTATCAGGTCCAGGGTCTAGTGCAGTGTAATCAGGAGTCCTGCTAATGGACCCCTGGGTTGTCTTCTTTAGATAGGGCTGTTTGGATTCATTGATTCCATCTGCACCACTCCTAGTTCCAAATAATTTATATTCTGATACTTCAGTTTAGGATTCTAACAGAGGAATCTCTGGGAGAGTGCAGTTTAACTTTCTTCCAACCCCTCCATGTCTCCTGATGATCTCCTGCCTGTTGGCCAGACCAAGGTGCTTGGTAAGGAATGATTGATGGTTGACTTGAGCCAAAAAGCCAGCCTCTCTGCATCTATGAGCAAGGTAGGTTAGTGTAGGGTAGATTAAAGGGACAGAAAATTTCCAGAATATCTTACGTTCTTGGGAGGGCTACCAATATGGCATCTGTCACCTGTAGACTGACTTGGTTCTGAGTCTCTGTCAAAAAGGGGTTCTTTGACTTTCCCTAGAGTGACATGAACAAACGACCATTTAGTCCAGGTTGTGTACTAGTGACCAACCAAAGAAGTCATTGCACTTGGGTGTGGCTTGGTGGATCAGTGAGTTTATTGAGGCTGCTTACAGGTTAATGGGTGACTGGAAGGCTGCATCACTGGAAAGCCCAATGTGACATGGGTCACAACTCACACATCTGCACCACTAGCAGGTAGTTCTGTTGGCAACGGTCTCCTTTCCACAGTGCTTGCTACTGCTTGTCTGACTGGGGATGAACCCTGTGAACCTTGTAGGCTTCAAAGCTTCCTGAGACCTGTGAAGAATGTTCAGTCCCTGAATCCTATGTATGGAGGTTAGAGGACAGCTATGGGAGTCAGTTCTGTCCCTCCACCATGTGAGCTCCAGGTGCCAAACTCAGATCGTTAGGCTTGGCTGCAAGCACTCTTGCTCGCTGAGCCATCTCACTGGTCCTGCTTGTTGAGCCCTAAGGACTATGTGTAAAAGATGGAACATCTCAACTCAGAGGAAACTAAATTGAACAATAAACCTCTTCAGTAAACAAAAGAAGACCAAAGAAAAAAAGAAAGAAAGAAAGAAAGAAAGAAAGGAAGAAAGAAAGGAAGGAAGAAAGAAAGAAAGAAAGATCCAACACAGTGTGTAACACAGTGTGCCTAATAATAAGACTGTGAACTCTGAGTTCTGTCCTGGGCACACTGCCAATGGGAGGTGGGGAGGGAAGATGTGGGGAGAGAAAAGGAGGGAGATGGAGAGGGAAAGGGGAGAGGAGAGAGGAGAGGGGGAGGGGAGGGGGAAGGAGAGGGAGAGAGAGAGCACAAGCTGAGAGAGAGAGAGAGAGAGAGAGAGAGAGAGAGAGAGAGAGAGAGAACAAGCCAGAAAGGGAGCCTCCATCTCTTAGCCCTCTGACAGGAGCCAGTGGTTCTGTTTAGGTCACAAGAAGGGGCTTCAGGTAGAAACAGGACACAGGATGCTTGCTGCTCTACCTTCTCAGCACAGCTTGACCCAGTACTCTAGGTTTTCCCCTGTGACTTCCTAGCTAGGAGCTATATTTGGCTGCATATAATGATAAGACGAGAAATAATAAATTCAGTGGAATTTATTTTGCCTTACACATCAAGATAAGAGTAAAGGCCTAAGCTGGTACAGTGGCTAAAGGCAGTTAGCAAGGACCCAGCTCCTTCCAACTCCTGTTTCATCACCTGAAGAGTGTGGCTTTTATTTGGTTTGTTTCTTTGAGGCAGGGTTTCCTATTGTCCAGGCTGGCCTCAAGCTCACTTTGTAGCTAAGGGTGTAGGGTGTCTTCAAACTCCTCATCTTCTGTCCCCCCTCTCCCCTTTTAAGGCTTACTTGTTTTATGTGAGTACACTTGTTGCTGTCTTCAGACACACCAGAAGAGGGCAGCGCACTCCATTACAGATGGTTGTGAGCTACCTGTGGTTGCTGGGAATTGAACTTAGGACTTCTGGAAGAGCAGTCAGTTCTCGTAACCAGTGAGCCATCTCTCCAGCCCACCCACCCCCCTTCTTAAGGCTGGGGTTGTGACATGCTGAGCATGTGGGGTTTGGTCTCAGGGCTTGAAGGGACTGCTCCACTTCCAGGCCCACAGCTGTGTTCCAGACTGGAAGCTGAGGGGAACATCACAGGACAGCAGATGAGAGAACCAGGGAAACAGAGTGTGCATAGACGTATATGTCCATTTCTGTCTCAACTGTGCCCCATGGTTGTCCCTCTCTCATTAGAAGCTCAGGAAATACTTTTTGGCCTAGTTGATAGCTATGTGGGAGCAATAAGGTGTCTGTTAAGAGATGGGGTGCAGTATGGGAACTAGATACAGCTAGCAGGACCAATAGCCTGAGTGTGTGGCTTCCGCCTTTAGGTGCTGTGCATTTTTACTTTTTGTGTTTCCTTTCTGTCTTTGAAAGTCACATCTAGATCTGAAGTCCAGCTGTGGTTGAGGGAGTCAGCAAATATAATGCAGCCATGTGTTCATGCTCCAGTCAGTAGCCAGTATGCCCCGTGTCCATGCTCCAATCAGTAGCCAGTGTGCCCCATGTCCATGCTCCAATCAGTATAGCCAGTGTGCCCCGTGTCCACGCTCCAGTCAGTATAGCCAGTGTGCTCTGTGTCCAGGGTTTCAGCCAATGACCTGATAGCTCACCACACAGAATGAGGTCACATAACCTAGTGCTGTGGGTACTGCCCTTGTCTATGATGTTTGCACAATGATAGAAATCATCCTAGGGTACATCTCTCACAACATATCCTGCTTGTCCTTTCCATAAGTTACACATAACTCAAATCAAGTCCTGGTCTAGATAATACAATTCTTCCCACTACTTCCTAGCCATTGTGAACCATAAAAACAGCCTCTTTAGGGCTGGAGAGATGGTTTAGTGGTTAAGGGCACTTGTTCCCTTGCAGAGGACCAGGACCCAGTGTACACATGGCTCACAAACATTTATAACCCCAGTTCCAGGTATCTAGCATCTTCTCTGACTTCTGATGGCACCAGTGATGTGGTGTACATATGTACATACATACATACATACATACATACATACATGCAGGCAAAATACTTATATACATGAAACCAACTAAGTCTTCTTTTCAAAGTCAGCCTCCTAAGGTACAGAGCAAGGAAACGTAATAAACACCTACTAGGTGCACTCACTGCATTTTTTTAGTTCCCACTGTCAGAAAATGCTTTATCCAAAGTTGACTAAAGAAATACTTTCAGGTTGCTTTATACTGTCTACATATTGTTTGTTGACATACTTATAAACCTTTAATGGACCCATGCATATTTTATCCGAGCCTAACCAATTTCTCTCTTTCTCTTCGTCCTATGAGACATGTAGATAAAGTAAGAATATAATTTAATTTTCTCTTCTTTTTTTAGAGGAAGAGAACCAAATTCATTGCCTGCGATTTCCTGACTGAGTGGCTGTACAAGTAAGCTGTTCCTGTCATGAATATTCAGTGACCCTGAGGATTTGATTCTGTTAACTTGCAGTAGAAGAACAACTGATTTAATTCTTGTCCTTTTTCTTGTCAATCAACATGATGGTGTGACCAGCCAGAATCCGAAGAGGGCAGGGGAGTCATTCACAGAATTCTTCTCCATTCCGTTTGTGGAGGAATGGCTCAAGGATCAGTAAGTGTGAATAGTTGAGTCCTAATGTTTTTTTGTGTGTGTGTGTTTAGTGTGTATGCATGTTTGCATGTGTGCAAGGCCCACATGTAAAAGCTGAGGCTGAGGTCAGGAGTTTTCTTTGTTCATTGAAGCAGGGCCTCAAAATCAATAGCCAGCATGTTCTGGGGATCCTCTGCCTCTTCCTTCTGAGCTCTGGGATCACAAGAGTCACCTCTCTCCCAGCATCTGTGTGGCTTCTGGGGAGCTCACCTGTGATCCTCACATTTGTGTAGCTTTAGTCACTGAACCATCTCTCCCGCCCAGTCCCAATCTCAAGGCTGGGCTCATGATGCCTTTCTTTGGTAGAAGGGAATTCACTCATGTACTCCACCCAGACTCCAGATCACTAATGCTTGGGGCTCTTGTCTCTGGTTATTTGTAGCACAGACTAAGCTCTCTCTGTTTACGTGGTTCTACCCCAGAAACACTTCAAAAATAACACAGAAAAGAAGCTCTTTGTCTGAATAATTTTTCTTTCCAGCCATTTTCCCTGTCTCTGTTCTTGTCTATCTCTCTGCTGGAGTGGCTTGAGCTCAGTGTCCTACCATGTGCCTGACAGACTTCTCGACAGAGCTGCAGTACCTTCCACAGGTCTCACACTCAATCTAGGGACTCCTCTGCTCTTAGTGGGCTCCTCTGTCTGAGGGCTCATCGTGTCTCAAGAAATATAGCGGAACTTTTCTGTTGCTTCTCAGCTGGGCTCACCAGTTCTCCATTTAAAATACCACACAACACAGTGAAAACTCTCTCTGACCATCAGAATCTAGCTCTCTTCCCCTCATGCAAGTAAGTTCTCTCCCTCTTCCCAGTGGATGCCAGGGATCAAACTCAGGAGGCCGGACGTGGCTGCAGGCTCTTTTACCCGTACGCCTTCTTGCCGGTGTTCAGGTCATATTCCTCACCTTCTATAACTGTCACGATGCATGCGTGATCATACCTGCAGAGGCTCAGTGTTGATGTCATGTGTCATCCTTTACAGGCCCTCACTTTAGCTTTTGAGACAGGATCTCTTACTGAACCCTAACCTCACCGGGTGGCTAAGACTGGCTGGCCACTCAGCTCTTGGGATCAACTTCCGTCAGCCTCCCCAGTGCTAAGGTTACAGATGTGCTCCACCACACATTTTACAAAGGTGCTGAGGGTACCTAGGGTTCTGCATTCCTCCACAGGCAGCACAGTGCTGCCTGAGTCGTCTCCCAGATCCAAGTCACATTTGAAAAGGTCAGAGACCTTAGACTAGACTGTTAACCCCAGCGTCAGAGCTTTTGCTTAAGTCTACTCTTTGAGAATATCAAGTTGAATAGATAGGCCTTTGACTGACTTTATCCATTTTAGGGGACAGAAACTAGTAACAAAAAAAAAAAAAATCTGAAATTACAAATCAGGCCAGGTAATCTGTATGCCGATAGACCAGGAGTTCAAGGTCATTCTCAGTTACCTAGCAAGTTTGAGGCCAGCCTGGTTACATAATATCCTGTCTTTAAAAAAAAAAATCTGAGGTCCAACACACCTTTAATCCTAGCACACAGGAGGCAGAGTCAGGTAGATCTCTGTGAGTTCCAAGATAGCCTGGTCTATATAGTGAATTCCAGGACAGCCAAGACTACATAGAGAGCCCCTGTTTAAAAAAAAAAAAAAAACCCAGAAATGCAAACATATATACATGAAAACCCAGAAATACATACATGCATACATACACACACACACACACACACACACACACACACACACACACACACACAGTAGTCATAATGAATAGAAATGGATAATAAACTAAAATAATTAAGATTATACATCAGAAGGAGTACTGTATTGGAAAATCCTTGATTTTTGTTTATATTTAAAACCACTGACTATTACTCAGTGGTAGAGCACTTGTTAAGCTCTGGATTTCATTCACACACACACAGACATATACCACACACAGAAACACACTCACAGAGTCACACACACATCACATACACAGACACACATACAACACACAGAAACACACAGCACACAGAAACACACATACACACCACATACAGAAACACAGACATGTGCATGTTTGTGTGCACACACACATACACATTCAGTCACACACACAGTCCTCTGCTTAATCTAATCACTGAGAAGTATGAAGTCTGTTGTTCACCGAATGGCTTGTGTGTTTTCCATGATGGGGTTTGCTTTCCTCTGTTGCTGCTGTGCTTTGAAAATGAACTGTTTTCCTGTGCTAACTAATGAAAGAATCTTAAAAATCAGAGACCTGATTGGGTGTGGCAACACATGCCTTTGATGTAGCTCTTGGGAGGCAGATGCAGACAAACATCTATGGATTTGAGGCTAGCCTAATCTACATAGTGAGTCCCCAGGCCAACCTGGACTACATGTTGAGACTCGGTCTCAGAGAGATGGAGGTGGGTGCTGAGAGATGGCTCAGTGGCTAAGAATACTTGCAGAGGACCCAGCTTCCATTCCATGTACTCCCGTGATGGTTCATAAACATCTCTAACTCCAGTTCCAAGGGCATCCAGCGCTCACTTCTGACCTCTGAAGGCACTGGGTACATATGTGGTACACCAACTTACATGCAGCAAAACAGCCATACACATACGAAAAACCTGAAAAACAAAATACAAGACCTTTGCTCCTTGATCGTAAAGCCCTGGTCACCTATCACCCTGGAATCTTCAGGTGGCCTCAGGGTCCCCTGATAGCTCATAGAAACACATGGAGAAGTAACAGCCATCATTGCAGTTGGAGACACAGCTCTGACTTCTGCTGCAATTTGTATTTCATGCTTTCATTATCTTTCTAGGAGATGCCCATGAGTTCAATAAGAATGAAATCTAATTCACACCATGTAGCAAATATCTGCGGAGCACCTACCTGCCGTAACACAGAGGGCTTGGCGCTGAGGAAACCAGAAATGAACAAATGAACAAATGAGGGCTGAAGCCCTAGAGCAGGAGGCACGTTTACAAGCGGCTGTAGTTTGTGTAGTGAGCGTTGTAATTCGGGTGTTAACAAAGCAGTAAAGGGAAGCTGTGAGGCAGGAGACCCTTCCTGGGCCTGGAGCCAGCTGGGTTGAGTCCAGACTTGGATTTGAGAACTTAAGCGCTGTGTTCTTCCAGGGTACCTTGTAGTAGGAAGAGCCAGAGAAGTAAGCAGGAACCAGAGTCCTTCAGGCACATGCGGACGGGAACTGGGAAACAACCTCTACCCCGGGTGTTTGGAGCTCAGCTGTGTAGGGAGCTGTGGTGTGTGTTGTAATGTTGGCAGTATTGTTGTCCCTTCCCTACTAGGTGCCAATGGTGCCCTCAGCCCCTACAGTTTAAATATTCCAGAGCGACTGCAGACAGATGAGTGCCGCGAAGCTGCAGCTGAGGCAGACTGCCCCAGTGAGACCCTCTGATCTATGCCTGTGGTTCTTTACCGTGGCTGCATTTAAAATCATCTGCAAGCCAGGGCTAGAGGGATGGCTTAGCCGTTAGAGGCTAGGCTTACAACCAAAAATAAAAAATCTTGTACGAGCCAGGCATACTGGTGTGGGCCTTTAATTCCAGCACTTAGGAGGCATCGGATCTCTGTGGGTTTGAGGCCAGCCTGGTCTAGATCGCAAGTTCCAGGAAGGCCAAGACTATATAATGAGACCTTGCCTCAGAAAATAAGAAAAAATTTAAACCATCTGTAGAGCTTTCCCTCAAGTCCAGGATGGTCTGAACATTATTTTGTTTTCATTTTTTTTGTAAAAAAAAAAAAAAAGCTTTCTGTATGTTCAGTTTATTGCGGTTCATATTTTTTTGAGACAGACTCTTTATTATGTAGCTTAGGCTGGCCTCAAACTTTCAGTTCTCCTGCCTCAGCTTTCTGAGTATTGAAATGAAAGGCATGTGTCAGTCTAGATTCCCAAGTAATCTTAGGGTACAGTCAGGTGTGAGTAGTCAGGTGAGAATTCTTTGTTGGGTAGAAGTCACCCTGCATCTGGGTGATTATCTCTAGTCTGACCAAGTAGCCACTCTGCTGGATGCTTTCTTGAATATGATTGATCCCCTCTAACCTTTCCACAGCTTTTGCATATGGATGCTAAGACTGGGAAGCTGAAACTCAAGGAAGTGAGTCTTGGGGAAATACAGTGATCACTGGACTTCTTCCCCACATATGCGACCTGCTGCCAGCTGGCCATCCTCTTGTAAACAATAGCAAGATCAGAATAACAGGCAGTGAAGAATGGGGATGCTCCCCATCCAGTTCTGAGCCTTCTCTGCCTAAAAGGTTCTTAACCTTTTCCACCCTCTCAGAGCCCAGCCCAAACTACACGAGGAAGGTTGCTGTGGGCTGTGCTGTGCAGGTAGACTCATGGGTGCTGGGGGACACCAGCTGTTCCAGCCACAGCCACATTTCCAAGAAGGAACGGAAACACAAGGTGATTGAGTTTTGCTCCGGGTGCTAAGTCAGCAGCAGAGACAGGACTCGAACCCAGGCAGCCCACCTCCAGTCAGCCTATCAAGAGCATATTCACACTGCACTGGCTTACCTGTCAACCTGAACTTAACACGATCAGTATTGAGACTAGAAGAAAACTGACCTTGTGAGGATGTAATACATGGATTGGGGTAATTTAAGGGATTTGAGGTGGGTATTTTGAGTAAATGAGAGTTTCCTTCCCTGGCTTGATTTTAGTAAACAACCCCTGTGTGAGATGTAATGCTAACTAGATCTAATGCCACTTACTGCCTTCAGTAAGCCTGTCCATAGCCTGGGAGGAAGCAGCTACCTTGTGAGTGTGGGTCTCATTTTAATGTCAAGATCCAGCCTACAGCTCAGTGCCACTGTCATGTGAGATTACAGCTAGATTGGAAGCAGTTGTCACAGGTGACATACTAGTGACTGTCCTGCAAATGATTCCTCTCCCAGGTTCACACATTACTCTCTCTCCCCCCACCGTCAATATTCCGTTTAGTCCTTCATAGCTACTTTTTCCCTGCCTCTTTTTGTTTTAATATAACTACATTTTTGTATAGCTTAGGGCATTCAATCTTTAAAAATACTCTTCAGCACATAAACTTCAAAGTAGAGTGTTTATCATGCATAAAATGTGTGTCTTTATGAAATTAATGATGCAGGGGAAGGAAATGCTCCATGCCAAGGGCCAGTGTGGGATTAAATCATGCGAGACCTGAGGAGTCTTTCAGAACAATGTTTCATTCCAGCATGGGTGACTTTGATTTTTCTCCGAGCAACGAATTACATGAAGAATGCAAAACAGGCCTGAGGCCGAGGCTCAGTGGGTAGAGTGCTTGCCTAGTGTTCATGAAGGCTGCATTTATGGATCCAGTCCCCAGCACTGCATAAACGGGGTGTGGTGGTGCGTGCCCAACATCTCAGCATGCCAGAGGTGGGGGCAGGAGGATCAGAAATGCAGAGTCTTTTGTTACTCCATAGGTAATAGCAGGTTTGAAACCTTGTCTCAAAAGAAGGTTACAAAACAGAGAGATATTTATGTCTTTTCTTTTTGCTCTATTTTCTCACTTCTAGTGGATGCCAACGATTTTCCATAGTTATAACATAAGTTACATTAAAACATAAGGCTTCTCTGGCTTGATTTTCCTGCTTCTGGGCACTTAACTTCCCATGTTTCTCACATAGTGAGCTAGCGCTCGCTCAGCTGGTGATGAGGCAGTGCTGTCCAGACATCTGGAATCCCTGCCCATGATGCTTGCTCCCTAACCTAAGGTTCAGTCTGACATAATCTCAAGACTTCATCCGGAGGGACTTTCCCTTCCACTAGACTTAGATCTTTGCTTTGTTTTTGTAGCTCTGGGGAATCAAACCCAGGGCCTTAGGCATGCTAGGTAAGTGTTATGCCAATGAACTATAGCCCAAGGCCTAGATATGGGTCTCTTGAGTGGTAATTCTCCAGTTGCTAAAAGCCATCAGATAAAGTTGTGTCTGGTAGAAATCAGGCCTGAGACATAGCAAGAATCTGAGTATTTCCTTACTTACTTATTATCTGCCTGTGTTTAAAGCCAACACTATTCTTTTGAAGTTAAATGAGTACATAAATACACCCTTTTTCCTTCAGCCATTTTGAGTTCAGTTTCCGGTACTTGTAGATGAAAGCACTTTACTGTTCTCTTTCATGATATTGCCACACACCCAGCAGTACTCGGTAGCAGTCAGCTTTCTCTAGGTTCTGCCACCGTAACAAATAGCCCCACATTTCAGTGTTGTACGCCACAGCTTTACTGTTCACTCTTTCATGCTGGATGCTTGTCATTTGGGCTCCTTTCTGTATTTCCTTTCATTCTAGGACTTTGGATGAAGGAGCAGTCTCCTTCGTTGGCCTCACAGGAAGAAAGCAATGGCTGAGCCATGCAGTGGCAAACACTACTGCTTACATTCCACTTGCTGATGCAAGTCACACGGCCAAGTTCAGCCTCAGTGTTAGGAGTGACCCCTACTTCCCGGCGGAGCTCAAAGCTGTGCACCACAGAGCGGGGATACCCAGTTCCTCTACCGGAAAAGGAGTGACAATGGGGAACAGGCTGAGCTCCACTGCAGACTGAGTGTGAGGAAGGAGCCTCTCCCTGCCTGTCAGTGGGTGTGTTATACTGTATCTTCTGCTGACCTTACCCTCATCAGAACCCAGCACCACCCTCTTGAAGCATATACCGTAAAGCCCTAGATCAACGGCAGTCAGAGGCAACAAAATTATCAGAATAGAAAACATTATGATTTTTTTTTCCGTCAGCCAGAAAGATTCAATCAGAATCATTAGGAAAAAAGAAACAGCAAATTGAGCTAGGAACAAAAGGGTCCGCTGCCCTCCAGTCTCATGTCTCAGGGGAGAAGGCTCCTGAAAGACATCATTAAAACTGATGCCTTCAGCGAAGCCACTGTTGTGTTAGAAAAGAAAAGGTTGCTTTGGGTAAAGTGTGTTTTTCAGCCAAATTCTATCTTGGAACAAAATAAATAAAAAAGAAGAAACCCCACCATACTTTGATGATGAAAGGTATCTTATGACCACAGACTGAGGTGAAAACAGAATTGTCTCTGTGGCATCTGAGGACAAGTCCTGGCAGGATGACTGTCTCTGCAACGGAGTTAACAGTGGGACCAGGAACCCTGGAGCTTTCAAGGTGGCCCAGGAAACCTCACACATTTGCTTCTGGTGCTCATAACTATATGGTGGTTGGGCAGAAATTTTGCTGTCATGTCTTCTTGATAGGAAAAAAAAAAAACCCTTTCAATTAATTTTGTCTTCCAGAGAGTATATTTCTGTCTCTGTCGTCACCAAGGCCAGAGTCCCAGGGGACATTCTGCCATCTTTGCTTCTTGCTGTTTCATTTGTTTTCTGAGGGAGGCTGGAAGCAAAGTTGCTTTGGGGGTTTGGGCCACATTGATTTGTGTAACTCCTCAGAGTGGCCTCCTGTCACTGGAAGCTTGATGTTCAGGTGGCCACTTTTCTAGGATACATGGCACCATTTCCTCTCCTTCTTCCTGTTGCTTGTAGAACTTGTCTTCATGAGCCAGCATGTCAGACACATCTGAGCTCCATGTCACTGCCATTTAGGAGATGAATGATGTATTAATTGCTTCTGGCTGCTTTAGAATTACTATAAACTCAGTAACTTAAATCATACACTTTTTTTTTTTTTTTTTTTTTTATGAATTGGGAGGATCCAGTTGCCAAATCAGTTCATTGCCTTCTAGGGACTGAGGAAACAAGTCTTGTCTTGATTTCCAAGCTTCTCTAGGCCAATCCATTGCTTGCATCTCTTACTGCTACCCAGTACTTCACCTACCTTCTTCTCCTAAGTGGCTGTACCATTGAGCCTTCTGGGTAGTCCGGGATCATCTCCCTCATCAAGGTCTTCAGCTCTGCATCTGCAGTTCCCTGTGCCACGAAAGGAATTATATTCCAGGGTCTGGAGATTCAATGTAAAGATCTCTGTTGTTCTTGTTATTGTTTTACAAGACAGTTTTCTCTGTGTAGCCCTGGCTGTCCTCTAACTCCCTCTGTAGACCAGGCTGGTCTTGAACTCACAGAGATCCACCTGCCCCTGCTTCCCAAGTGCTGTGATTAAAGGAGAGTATGCTTGGTTTTGCTGTAGAGATCTCAAGGGCACAGTGTTGGTAAGCTTTCCAGGACTGTAACGAATGGTAGAGGCTTGTAAAGGGAAAAGCTTTACTCTGGTTCACAGTACATCTTCCAGTCCATGGCCATTTGGCCTGTTGCTTTTGGCCTGTGCATAAGCAGTGTTGCATAGCAGGAATGTGTAACTGAGCAAAACCACTCATCTCAAAGACAGACTATCACATGACATCTCTTATATGTGGAATCTGGGTTTAAATATACATAGACCACAGACATACACACATGACATGTGCCTTAGTTTCTTGTTTATATGATAAAAGCTGAACAAAAAAGGTTGATACATATCCAGAGGGACACAGTTCATAATAATTATTGTGACACTATTTTGTGACACTCATTCCTGGGGCAGCATGACAACATGAGCAAACATCTACTCAACCACAGGCAACTGATGACAAATGAGAAAGTAAAGACATCACCAAAGTCTAACTGGGTGACTGGTGAGTTTTACTGGGGTTAGTTACAGGAGCAGAAATAACTCAAAGACAATTGTATCACCAAAACCTACCTTAGCATGAGTAACAGCTCACAAAGTCTGGAAGCCAAGAGCACACTGCTGCAGGCTGGTCAGTGGTTAGAGGGGTCTCATTCAAGGTGCTCAGTTGGTCTGAGCCTCTTCCAGAGAGCTTGACTGGTCTCTACTTCTTCCAGGCAACTTGGCTGAGTCTGAGCCTCTTCTAGTTACCTCAGTTGGTCTGAGAATGTCTTTCAGAAGTCCTTACTGTTCATTTAGGCTTGGGGAGGGAGAGTCTTAATATATCTGGTCAGTTTCAGGGACTTCCTGAAGCCATTAAGTTGTTTATTCCCTGCACTTAAGGAAATTTTGTGCAGGCTGTTCACCTTAGAATTGCCAGTGTCTTAAGGAACTGTCCTTAATGGAGGATTTTATCTCAGGGAAAACTTGGGATACAACATGGGGAAGATATAGCCACTTGCAGGAGCAGGATGCTGGCTGCTCACATTGTAGCCACACTCAGGAAGCAGAGTAACCAACAGAAAGCAGGACCTGGCTATAAAGTCACCCCTGGTGATCTACTTCATTCAGCAAGACACACTCTTCTAAAGAGTCCATGGCTTTTTCAGATGGTGTCACCACCTGGGGACCAGGTGCCCAAACATATGAGCCTATGGGAAGCAACTTGCATTTGAACCAAAATACTGTGAAAGCAGAAAGGGATTCTGTGGGGCAGGAGGGGAACCAGTGATGGAAGAAGGATGGATAGGGAGTGAGGGGATCGCAGCAAACTTGGAATAGTGATATATGCAAGAACATGTCACAGTGAAGCTTATTTTGACACTAAGTTAAAAAATATAAAAACAACCCCCCTTCTTATGATCAGGAAGCAAGAGAGAGAGAGAGAAAGAGAGAGACACAGAGAAAGAGAGAGAGAAAAAGAAGAGAGAGAGAGAGAGAGAGAAAGAGAGACAGACAGACAGACAGACAGACAGACTGACTGACTGACTGACTGACTCAGAATCTCACACTCCCCTTTGAGGATATCTTCCCTCCCCTCCAGAGGAGAGTTTTCACAACCTGGGGAAGTTAAGGATGGATCATGGAGGTGATATCTACATTGAGGCCTTGGTATGCAAGCTCCTCTCTGTGCAAGTTTGATATAACTATTGCTAACATAAATCAACAGCTAGAACATTCCATGGGAAACCACTGGGGGACTCTGGGAGGCAGAGCTATTAACATTCCCTGGTGGAGGGGGAGACTAGCAGGGCTCATGAAGTTCTGAGATGCCCTCCTCAGTGTTACATATGAGGTGAGGCTTCTTCATCAATGCAGCTGTTCATGAGTCACCCAGGCTGGGGTGGGGCCTTCTGTCGTGTAGCTGCCTTCAAGTCACCAACGCTCCTGTAAATAACCCTAATAAACCAATTGGTTCATCCAGCTTAACTAATAGAATTCTTTCTTTGGTCTGCTGATGCTCCTGTTGTCTCTAGGATAAGTCATGTGACAGGCTGGTATTACTGAATCCCTCTTCCATCTGGGAAGACCCCTTTAGTACTTTTTAGTCAAATTCTGTGACTTACTGCATTCTAGCTTTGGAGTGTGTGTATGTGTGTGTATGGTGTGTGCATATATGTGTGTTTGTGTGGGTACATGTGTGCTATGGAGCCTATATAGAGGTCAGAAGACAACCCAAGTTATTGGTCCTCCTTTTTCACCTTAGTTGAGGACAGGATCTCTTGGTGGGTTGCTACCATGTATTCCAGGCCAGCTGGCCTGGATGTTTCCAGGGATTCATGTCTTTTCCCATCTCACCATAGGAGACTGGGATTAAAGTTGTGTGCTACTGTGCCCAGATTTACATGGTCACAGAGTAAAGTCTTCCTGGATGACTGGCAAGTGTCTTACCTACTGAGCCATTTCCCCAGACCTCATTCTGTTTATTTATTAAATGGTCTTGCTTTTCTCCTGGGCTTCATCCTGTTTAATTTTAAATTCTAAGTCTCCAGTCTCTTAGTGAATATAAAACTTACCTTTCCTCTCTTGTCCCAACTCCTGCCTCAATTGTCCATAATTAGGAAGTGGGGAGGTTAGCTGCCGAGTTTCTCTAAACTCTGTCTAATTATGAGTGTGGCAGTGGCTCTGGCTGGGTCTGTAGAACTTATGGTAGTCTTGGTCACAGTGGCAGCCACTGAGAGCTTCCTTTCACATTACAGAGATATAATAATGCTGAAGTACCATTTACACTTGTGGCTCCTTTAAGTCGTAGTAGCTGACCAACCACATTAGTCCTAATTACATGCACCTAATTTAAAAGCACATGTATTACAATATCATCAGCTTTTCTTTCTAATATTTTGTTACCTCTATTCTAATATAAGTGGCCCACTGTAATCCTTTATACTGAATCTGTGTTTTTAAAAAGAGCATTCTGGGTAAGAACAGAAACTGACAGGTAGGAAGAGGTCCAAGGCATTTTAAAAAGAAAAGTGAAGGTCCAGCTGAAGTGCAGCTCAGTGGGAGAGCCTCTTTAACAAGCATAAGGCTGCAGGCTCAATATTTAGTGACATCAGCAATCTTCTGATGGTTTCAACGGGGTTGGAAGGGATGAGCCTGATACCCGCCCCACACCCTGACCTGAGCCCACCCTTGGAAGTCTGAACGGGTGGCCAGTTGTTAAGTTTCCCTAAGTCACATTAGAAAAACCAGATAGTTAGTTACAAGTGGGTTAAATAATATCACAATTGGGTGTATTTTATGAAAAAAAAAAATCAAATCTCTCAGTCTTGGCCTTTAAGAAGGGGTTCAGTAGGCTGTTTTCTGGGCTCACAGCTTCAGTGATAAGGTTGACTGAGCAGCCCAACTGTGTGTCTCACCAGGGCAGATTCAACTGATGGGTAATCCCTGCTTGTTGACT
This sequence comes from Rhabdomys pumilio, assembly GCA_030674055.1. Lineage (NCBI taxonomy): Eukaryota > Metazoa > Chordata > Mammalia > Rodentia > Muridae > Rhabdomys > Rhabdomys pumilio. The sequence continues at coordinate 107,256,770 of JANHMN010000003.1, forward strand.
TTCTGGGGTACAGATTACTGAGGGAGTAAAAGCGGAACACAGGCTACTAACGAGGATTTCTAAATGTGCTGGAAGGCCACACTTAGCATTCTGCCTGGATCTTTGGTGAAATTCCTCCTGTCACAGAATACTGGGTCTTCAGGGAATCTAGGAGGTCCAGTCTGAAGTAGTCAGCCATATGTCTGGAGGTAAAATTACAGACAAGTCTATTGGATTCCTTTCAATGTCTGTCATTCCTAATCAAGACTATTGAGGGGACTGGAGAGATGGCTCCATCTATAAAATGTTTGCTGTGCAAGCATGAGGACATGAGTTCAGATCACCAGTACCCAAGTAAAAAGCTAAGTATAATTGTACGCGCCTGGGACCACAGTACTGTGGACGTGTGGATAGAGCTCTGGGGACTCACTGGCCAGCCAGCCACGTAGAATCAGTGGGCTGCAGGTATCTTTTGAGTGGAGTACAATTAAGGACAATTAAGAAAGATAGCTGACATCCATCTCTTCTGCCTTGTACGCATGCGCACATGCACACACACACACACACACACACACACACACACACACACTCCCCTTGTCCCAGAATGTAAGTGTCCAGTCACGAATGTAGGAGAGTAAGGCAGTTAGTGTAGAAGGCCACACCCCTAGCCAGATACAGTAGGTGGATGGCATCCAATCCTAGACCATTAAAAGGCTTTATGATGATTGATGGAAGCTTGGCCTGTGCCATCTTTGGAAATAGATTTGTATCTGGATCATTCTTGCTTTTATGTTCCAAGAAAACAGCTCATCTTTTACCTAATGGAAAGAGGATAAGTTTAATCTAAAATCTAATGTTCAGTCCCAGGCAAGCTTCCTTTCTTTCTACCTGACTCTGAAATTCTTACACCTGGGTAGAGAAATGGGCGAGGGCTACCTTCCTAGATCTTTTTAGTGTGTGTCTGTGAGTGTATGCATGTCTCTGCACATGTGCACACAGGTGCATGTACCTGTGCACATGAGGACAGGAAGAGAATGCCAGATCCCCTAGAGATTGGCTCGGGACAATGGACTTGATGTGATGACGGGACTTGAACTGTGTTTTTGTGATTGTGCAATAAGCAGTCCTGACCACCAAGCCATCTCTCTGACTGTTCTCACTGCCCAGTTTGTAAGCATGTAGTATCTACTTTCTGCCCACAAACCTTTTGTTTTGCAGCTAAAAGGGGGTGGAATAAAAAAGCACATGGATACATTTTTAAATCTACAAGACACACACACTACCAGGCAAACTAATTTCTGCTCCTCTCAAGATTACAGCATTGATTCTTAGGGTGCAAATACATTTAACTTCTAGTTAAGAGAAAAAGGGGGCAGTCATGCTGATCATTGTTGCTAATAAGGCAAGTAGTCTTGGAGACACTCAGCAATAGATTGAATGTCTGCTCTGGGAACGCCAGCCCCAGCCCTGAGGGCCTCTCTGCAGCAGTCTCCTCCTGTGATTGACATATTCATCTCTTTTGCCCCTAGGGTCCTGGTGATGAGGCTTGCCCCTTTATTTTTCTCTGACCCGAGGCCAGCTGCACTGATTCCAGGACAGGGAAAGACCCGGCTTGGCATCTGTCCCTTCAAGCTGGCCCTCTGAAGCAAATAATTCCCAGAGCTTCTCTGCAAGTGTAGATCCTTCTCATTCAGCCTGATACATGCTGGCTCTCTTGCACTTACTCTTGTTAGGCAATGAGACAGCACTGTATTATTTAGCCATGAAAGCCAGGGACATCACTAAAGGTGGCCTCATGTTACTGCCTCACAGGCCTATTAGACATCTCATTTTGCCTTTTGCACATGTCATTGAGATGCAAAGTGGCCCCAGGTCTCATTACTGGCAGAGGCCCTTTGCTGGGCTGGGCTGGGCTGGCCTCAGTGTCCTCAGCTTTGCAGGTGTTCCTTCCTCTGGTCCCCAACAGGAACACTGTTGCTTTGACACTGGCTACATCAGAACTGAGAAGCATACCTATAACAAGGAAGATTGCCCCTGAAAAGAAGAACCCCATCAAATCTCCCCTCAGATGCTGGCCACAGCGTCTGCTTTGTTAAAGCGTCCTCACATAGAACTTTGCTGAGGAGATTGGGACAGATGACAATCTGCTACACTGTCCCCATAAGGTCGAGGGAGGAGTGTGTTTTGTGATTATGGCTCTCCTTCACTACTTTTTTTTTTTTAACTCCTCGGCAAATGGCCATGTTGTCTTTTGTTTGTTATCCAACATCTGCTGGCCTCCTACTTCCATGTTGCTGTCTCTTTGCTTCTCTGGTCACTCGTTCCTGGACAGCTTGCATTCTCAGTAGGAAGTAGTCAGTGACCTTAAATGAGTTCACTTTGTTATAAGAGTTCCCTCTTCTTCCTCCTCTTCTTCCTCCTCCTGCCTCTCAGCCTCTTCAGCCTGAAACACAAGGTCACAGCACTCCCTTTGTTTCGGTTGTGAGCATTTCGTGAAGCCATGCGCTGCACAGCACTTAGCCACAGCCAGACTGTGTTGGGGTTTCAGTCTGGAATACATCCACCGATTCCTATGCGAATATTAGATCCCACTCATGTGCTGCTGTTTGGAAGGCTTTGAAAACTTTAGGAGTCGGGCTTGGCTAGTGAGAGAAAGGAACTGGGAGGGACTTGGAAAGTCACACTTGCTCCTGGCTTCATTCTAGTTTTCTGTTTCCTCAGTGGCTTAGATGTGAGGGCCCTCCACTACACACTCACATGGCCATGGACTTTACCCTGAAGAACTGAAATCCCTCTGGAACCATGAGCCAAAATTGGCCCCCCCACCCTTAAATTGTTTCTGTAGGATATCTGATCACAGTGGCCTGCCTCAGTGGGTACTGAGTGCCCACTGCATGCCTGTCTTGTCCCAAGTGCAATTACTGAGAGCAGGGTGTGCTCCCATGGCTTTAGGTTGTGTAAATCTGGACCTTCATCAGACAAGCACACAGACTGGTTTCCAAATTGGGCCAAGGATTAGGAAGAGTAATAGCTAGACCCCAACTTAATCAAAGGATGTTTCAAAGAACATTTGGGTGGAACTCAGAAGGGGCCTAAGAGTGAACCAGAAAAAAAAAATATGCCCGGCTTTGACCAGCCCTCAGGCACACTGGAGCAAATTAAAGAAAAATGACCTCATCTTAGGGCAGATGTGTCTCCATACCGTGGCACAGGGCTGAGTGAGCAGATCACAGGGCTGGGATGTAAGGCCCTGCAACTCCTCTGCTGGGTGCTCTCGAGAAGAGAGCATCCCGTACAGCTGTCCTAGTACTCTAGAGATTTGGAGGCACTTTTTCAGAGGAGCTGAAAGGCCAGATTTGCTGGAACTTGGGAACAGGCCTGGTTAGGATGGGGCCAGAAGGTGCTTAGTAAATATTAACGGGTGTTGATGCATTACACTGTTATTCTCTGGGATCACTGCCACCATACCAAGGTCTCCTTTGAAATGGTAAGGTCTCTAGAAGCCACTTGATTTTAACTAGTGAGGACAGCCACCTCAGGGATGTGAGGTGGCAGGAAGACACCACTGATTTCTAGCATGTGGACAGTGAAATTACAGGTGGACGAGACACCGAATGTGGCGAGCAGGGCACAGAGCCTTGCAGCTAGAAAAGCAGCTATTAGGCAAGAAGAGGCAAAACCAGAAGCAGCAAAGAAACAAAAGGCCGTCTGATGGGGCTAAAAGTGGAAAGTGAACATTAGGGGAAGGTTCTCACAAAGCTATGTTTGCAGAAATGTCTACCTCATCTCTCCCTTGGAGGACAGCCAGCCAGAACGGCAGAGCCGGCTGCAACACTGCAGCCCTAGACAGGGTCTCAGCAACCACACTGCCTTCCTGGCTTTGATTTCTTCTCTTTGGAATAATCTAAAAGCATTTATTCACACAAACATACTGTACCAAGTCTCTCTCTTGCTTCATTTCTCCTCCCCCTCCCTCCCTTCCTTCCCTTCCTCTTCTTTTTTGTCCTGGGTTTGAACCCAAGGCTTATGCATGCTAGGCTGGCTGGCGCTCAGCTGCTGAGCTCTCTCTACTCCCTGCCTCTAGCCAAGGTTGACTTGAACGTAGGCTCTTCCCATTTTCACCGCTTACATGATAGGATTGCGGGTGTAAGCTACCATACTGCTTCACTCGGTGTAGAGGGACACGCAGAGCTACTTAAATTCCCTCCTTCACACTGTTGCAGAAAGAGCCTGTATTATACCTAAGTTACAGTGTCACCCACAGAGGTTGCGTTCTGTCTCTGTGCCATGTCTGTGTAGTCTTGTGTTGATGGTATGTATGTTGCATCTTCTGAACCAGCATGTAACCTGAGTTCTTCAAAGGAAGAAAAGGCTAGCCCTGTTTTAAAAACACACACTGATTGGAGCCAGGAAAATGGCTCAGCTGGTCCAGTGTTTGCTGTGCAAATGTGAGGACCCAAGTTTAGAGCCCTAGAACCCATGTAAAAAGCCAAGCGCCATAGCAGGTAACCCCCAGAGCTAGGTGTAAGGAGCAAATATGATATTATCTAGTACTCCCTGGCCAGCTGAACCAAAGAGCAAGGAGCTCCAAGTTCAATTTAAGATTCTGTTTCAAAATACACAGTGGACCATAACAGGGACAGACACTGAATGTCAGCCTCTGTGTTCCACTTGTGGACACATAGACACACACACACACACACACACACACACACACACACACAGAAAGAGAGAGAGAGAGAGAGAGACAGAGAGAGACAGAGGCGGGGTAGGGTTAGCAACTTTTAAAAATTCCAGGTCTTAACAAGAAATGCTAACTCAAGCATACACTTTTCCATCAAAAATGACACTTTTGCCCTCTAAGAATGGGGATGGATGAGGCTCTTAATCAGGAAGACAGTTACATTGTCAAAGGTATTGGCAGGATGAAAGATGGATTCTCACAGGCCTATGACCATTTTATTGCTTTTCAGCCCGCGGCCACCCATCCCCCTCTCCCTGCTACTGACAGAAGAAGAAGCAGCAGTCAGGATCCAGGCCTTCTGGAGAGCCTATCTGGTAAGGACCATTGTGATTTTGACGTTGAGCATAATGGGAACTTGTGACATGGTAGACTAGGGAGAAAATAGATGCATGGTAGACTAGGGAGAAAACAGATGCATGGTAGACTAGGG
>JANHMN010000003.1:107262895-107325045 GCA_030674055.1 Rhabdomys pumilio
GCATGGTAGACTAGGGAGAAAACAGATGCATGGTAGACTAGGGAGGAAACAGATGCATGGTAGACTAGGGAGAAAACAGATGCATGGTAGACTAGGGAGGAAACAGATGCATGGTAGACTAGGGAGAAAAACAGATGCATGGTAGACTAGGGAGAAAACAGATGCATGGTAGACTAGGGAGAAAACAGATGCATGGTAGACTAGGGAGAAAACAGATGCATGGTAGACTAGAGCAGAAGTTGTTGCTCACATACAGACCCCAGAGATAGGACTTTCTGCAGAACAGGGGAATTTGGATTTTTTAAAAACCAAAACTTATTTTGCAATTAGAAAAGACACATTTGAGGGTTGGGGCGGTGCTCAGTTGTGAAAGTGCCTGCTTCACAAGCCGAGGTCTGAGTTCATATGCACAGACTCCATGTAAAAAGCCAGGCAGGGAGGGCTGTGCCTGTGATCCCAGCCCTGGTTGGGTGATGATAGGCAGATTTCTGAAGCTCATTGGCCATCCAGTCTGGCTTGATGGATGAGATTCATTGTCAGTGAGAAGCCTTGTCTCAAAAAAAAAAAAAAAAAAAAAAAGAAGAAGAAGAAGAGGAGGGAGAGGATGAAGATGATGAAGAGGAGGTGGATCAGGAAGAGGATCAGAAAGAGAAGAGGAAGAAGAGGAAGAAGAAGAAGGAGAAGGAGAAGAAGGAGAAGAAGAGAGCCATTGAAGAGATGAAGAGACATGTGACAACCTCAGGCTTACACACACACATGCACACATACAAATAACCTTCTAAGCACATCTGTAATCCCAGCACTTGGGAGGCAGAGCCAGGAGGACCTGGGAGAGGTGTTAGTGGTGCTGTTCACACTCAGCATCTGCCTAATTTTTAGCACACAGTCAGCATTAAGCACACTCACAGTGTAGTCATGTATCACTGCCATCTCCACTTCCAGAGCTTTCCATGGTTCTCTGCTGACACCTTCCACATAAGTACCAACTCCTCCCAGCCCCTAGCAACCACCAGCCTGCTCTCTGTGTTCATGGATCTCACTACTCTAAGAACCTCACTGTGATGGTGACCTCTCTGTGGACACAACAGGATTTCTGGTAACCCAGGAGACACCTCTTGTACATGTGAGGGAGTGTTTCTAGAAGTTTAGTTGAGGTGGGAAAACCAACCCTGAATGTGCACAGCACCATCTAATGGGCTGGGGTTCTGGGCTGAATAAAAAAGAGAAAGCAAATTCATCTCTCTCTGCTCCCTGACTGTGGATGCAATGCCACTAGCTGCCTCAAGCTCTTGCCACCATACCCACAACACAATGGACTACACCTTCAAACCATGAGCCAAAGTAAGCTCTTCCTATTTGTGCTGGCTAGTTATATGTCAACTTGACACAAGCTAGAGTTATCTGAAAGGAAGGAACCTCAATTGAGAAAATGCCTCCATAAAATCTGACTGTAAAGCACTTGCTTAACTAATGGTTGATGGGAGATGGCCCATGCTATCTTTGGACTGGTGGTCCTGGATTCTATAAGAAAGCAGGCTGAGCAAGCCAATGGGGAGTAAGCCAGCAATTGGCACTTCTCCATGGCTTCCAGGTTCCAACTGTGCTGGAGTTTCTGTCCTGACTTCCTTCAGTGACGGACTACAATGTGGAAGTGTGAGCCAGACAAACAGTTTCCTCCCTGGGCTGCTTTGGTCATGGTGCCTCATCACTGCAGTAGGGCCCGACCAAGACAGAGCCTTCTGTTGCTGTTGTCAGGAGTTGGTCCCAGCAATGAGAAAGTAATACATGCCTATTTTGCATAAAAAGACTCATGAAATTCCTGTTCTGAAGAGACTGACTTCACCCAGTGCAGTGTCCCCAAGCTTCATTCACATATGTGTGCGTGTGCGTGTGCGTGTGTGTGTGTGTGTGTGTGTGTGTGTGTGTGTGTCTGTGTGTCTGTGTGTACAGGAAGGCTAAAGGTCAGAGTCAGCTGTCTTCCTCCATTGCTCTCCACTTTTGAGACAGGGTCTGTCCCTGAACCTGCAGCTCACCATTGGCTAGACTAACTGCCCAGCAACCTCCAGGGATTCTCCTGGCTCTCTCCCCAGCTCTGGGATTGTAGGTGTGTATGTTACCATGATGAGCTTTCTGTGTGGGTGCTGGGAACTCAGGCACTCCTGCTTGTGCAACAAGCATTTACCCACCTGAGCTACCTCCCCATCCCTGTTCTAACTCCCTCGGAGCTCAGCTAAACAAAGATCCTTCAGGGGGCAGTTTCTGTCACTTACAACCTAGAGTCCCAACATCACAATCCTCAGTTTAAGAAAGATGTTCAGGTGTTTTCAGTTGCACATGAAGAAGGATAGTGGCACAAAATAAAAGCCTGGCTTCTACTCCTGCAGAATGACTGTTAGTTTGTTTCAGGAAGAGCCTGGCCATGGCTGGTGAGGGCCAGCAAAGCTTATTAAAACTGTTCTCTCTCATGCATGTACTCTCATTCTTTTCTCTTTCCTGAAACAGGGTCTCATGTAGCCCAGGATGGTCTCAAACTCATTATGTAGCCAAGGAGATGAATGGCTCAAATCTCCTGTCTTCACTTGTGGGTGCTGGGATTTCGGGCATGTCCCAACATACCTGACTTTGTGCAGATGGAGCTGGAGACCAAAGTTAAGGCTTCTTGAATGCTAGGCAGGCACTCTACCAACTAAGCTATGTACTGCTGCCACACTATCTGCTTTTTAAAAGCATTTTTTATATTTATTTATTTACTTATTGCAAGTGTGAATGTGTGTGTCTGAGTGTGCACATGTACTTTGTGTGCACACATGTGCCATAGCATTTGTGTGATGGCCAGAGGACAATGTTTAGGAGTTAGTTTGTTCCTTTTACCCTGTGGGTTCTGAGGATGGATCTGAAGTCATCGAGCTTGGTGGAGAGTGTGAGTGATACATAACAATTATGGACAAACTAAATGATGCCAGTTTTAGCCTCCTAGAATTTTTTTTTATTCTTATGGGAAATTTTACTTTGTTTTTACAGAGTTAGGTGTGATAAATACTCTGCCCATTCTCTCCGCTTACCAGCAGATTACTTTCCTTGTCTGCACACAAAGATCCCGCCCCACAAATGTTGATAGTTCTATGATATGCACCTATGTTTTATTTCTATGAGTAACTTGAATTGTAATCTGCTGAACTGTAAGCAATTCAACATTCTAGTTTTGTCTACTTTGTAAGTTGCAATTTTGTGCAGAATATCCTTGTTTATGTGTCTACACACTTGTGTGATATTTATTTGTCTGTAAGGATAATCGCTGGTGGCGGATGAGTTCATAGCTTAAGGGTCTTTTATTGCTAAATTCCCCCAGAGAGGCTAGAGTCTAACCACTAGACATGTCCAGGTGCTCACTAGAAGTGCATATCAACTGTGCCTCAAGTTTTGATGGCTAGTGGAAGGAGGAAGGCAGAGATGGGGAGAAGGCCTGAAGCATGCCTGGGGACAGTGGAGTCCTAAGGACATCATGCTGAAGAATATAGGAAGAATGGGCCCTCGCTGTGTGTAGACTGTGCACTGTACAACTCTCAGAGGTTATCATTCAGCTCCACAGACTGCTGACCTCTGAGGCTTTGAGAAGTTTATAAATTGCGAGTCGAGTGGCTGTTTGTCCACTATTCTTTCCCTAACCTCACTGGCTTTGGCAGCCCCTAACTCTAGGTTTATGCCCCTCCCTTTCCTCAATAGCTCAAAAGGCTATTTCCTCAAAAGGGACCCACTGAAAGAGGGGAAGGCCATCTGTGTGTGACACTTTAGTCCAGAATCTGGATTTTCTTCCTGAAGCCATATAGGATCTTACATTCAATAAGGTGTATGCACAGCTAATACTCAATGGTGGAGAGATCGTGAAATAAATACTGGGCATCTTGTCAGTGCAGAAGCATTCAGACACCAAAAGTGGTAAATGAGAATAGCTCATTTGCCACAACCCCAGCCCCAGTGCTATACTGGCATTATGCACTCTTGGAATCTTATAAGTGAGTAATTGAATCCTCAAATCATCTTCAAGAATGAATAACAAACGAGTTTGGTCCATTTTATTAGCCCTCCTCTGTGATTTATGCAGGCACATAACCATGAGCTTCTGTGGGGGGATTGCTCATGCATCAAGGTCCTTGCCCTTAGCAGCTGCCCCCATTAATCTCCCAGAGATGGCACTTGGGAGGAGGATATGGGAACATTTGGGTGGTATGTATTTACTCTGTATATATGTGTGAGGGAGGGAGAGAGAAAGAAAGAGGGGAGATTCATTTTATCAAAGGCATGTGTGACCCAGCTCTTCTGCAAGCTTTGCAATGAGAGAAACTGAAAGGGCTGTTAAGATGACAACCCGGATGCAGGCTGGACCCCAGACACGAGTTCCAGGTTTATCTGAGAGTCCTGCAGGGAAGATGGAATCTCCTTCTGACAGCTGATATCTGTCAGCAGGTGCACAGATCCTGTGGCCCAAAGTCAGACATGGGACAGTGCAGAAGGAATGCTAAACACAGAGAGGCACCAGTGCTTGCATCAGGTTACAACTGGTCCCCTCTGGCTGGTGTGTGGCTACTTCTGTGAAGCTTCAGTGGCTGGCTGTGCTCTTTGTGACTTGAAGAACAATTTTGGCCCCAGCTTGCTGATGAAATTGAATTCCTAGGATGGGTTTCTCCTCAGGGAATCCACTTGCCCTTTGCAGATTTCTGGGCGTGGTTTCGATGCATCTGGCTAGCACACACCTCCCCACCACCAGACTCACCCGCAAATGTCTTTCTTTAGGTCACTGCATACATAGTTGTTGAAATAACATACTTGAGTTTTTATGGATAGTCATGATAACATTAGCTACAATGTTATTGTGGTTGTTGGTTCTATTTTCCTTAATATGTCGCCACCCTGCCTGTTTTTGAGCTCTAGGATTACCAGTATAGACCACCACACCTGACTTTCTTGTTGTTAAGGACCTAGGGATGTATCCATCCCACTGTCACTAGCTTAGCAGCAGGGTTCAGTCCCTAGAATTGTAGGAGTGGGGAGAATATCACCTGCTGGGCAGAAAAGCTGTCTGGGTAGTAACGCTAACCTGTGAACACTATGGACAGCAGTACGGATGCTTTTAAATTATTTATTCTTATCTTTAGTCTGGATCTTGTAGGTCAAGTTGGCCTTGAAGTCTCTCTACAGCCGAGAATGACTGAACTTATGATCTTCTGGCCTTTACCTCCCGAGTGTTGAGCTTATAGCCTGTGCTACCACACCCACTTCATCCAGAGCTGGGGCTGGAGCCCGGGGCTTTCCCACACCATAGGACGCACCCTGCTAATGAAGCTTCAGCCCCAGCCCCTGTTTTTATTTTAATTAATTAATTAATTAATTAATTAGGTTTTTGAGACAGGGTTTCTCTTTGTGTAGTCTGGCTGTCCTGGAACCAGCTCTATAGACCAGGCTAGCCTCAAGCTCACAGATCTGCCTGCCTCTGCCTCACAAGTGCTAGGATTAAAGGCATGTACCACCACCACCCAGCCCATTTTAATTTTTTTTAAATTAAAAATGTATTTTTTCATGCTTTTGTGAATGTGTACAAGTGTGTGTGTATGGTCATACACTACGATTGTCACAGGAGTCATGTGAAGATCAGAAGACAACTTGTGGGAGTTGACTCTCTGTTTTCACCATGTAGGTCCCAGTGACACACTTGGCTACTTGGGCATGGTGAAAGGTGTCACTACGTGCTGAGCCATCTCACCAGTCCCTTGGTTTTGTTATTTAAGACAGAATCTCACTTTGTAACCCAAACAGGCCTCAAACGTGTACATTTTCCTGGTTGGCCTCCTGAGTGCTGGGATTGCAGCCATGTCACCATATGTGGCTGAAATTCATGTTTTGAACATTTTATAACATATTTCCAAGTTAAGGCTATCTATATAAGTCTCACTGAACAAGTGAAAAAAAATTCTGGAAAATGTGGAAAGATACAGGAAGGTGCAGATACAAGATGCTTCTGTTGACAGCAGCAGTCCCACTCAGATGGAGCCTAACACCTTCACTGGCTTGTGGCTTCTTTTATTCATTTTTCCATGTGAAAAAACCTGCACTGAGAGGCTTTTCGAGAACAGAGCTGGGGCAGAGTATAGAAAGCTCTCGATGACATGAGGACCCAGAAGACACTGTGACAAGATCGAGAATATCAAAAATAGGTGTCTGTGGTCATTGGTTGTGGAGCTAGTTCCTCTGAATTGAAACACTCCCTTCTGGCAGGAGGAAGGAGGCTCCAGAGACTCACTATGGCCACTCCTTGAGTCTGGATGAGCAAGTGAAGGGCTCTATAGGTAAAGTACCTGCCAGGCAAGCACAGTGACCTACGTTCAGATCCCTGGCACCCACGTAAGAAGATGGGCACTGAACAGTAATGCATATATACATGCAATTCCAAAGCCAGGGATGTGGGGCAGAAAGATTCCTGGAGCTCTCTGGCCAGCCTGATCAAACTGATGAGTTCCAGGTTCAGTGAGATGGGTGGACATTGATGGAGGAAGATACCTGATGTTGACATCTGGCTGGTCTTAACACCTACATATGTGGATGCACAGACACAATGTGAACATCACCATTCCCCGACAATAAACACCCTTCTGGGTGTATCTTTTCCATCTCTGCTTATGTGAACTTTCATGTATGTAATTCTGCTGTTTATAAGTAAAAGATGCATTTTCTTTCCTGGGCCAAGAAGAGAGTTCAGTGGTTAAGGCACTTGTGGTGCAAGCCTGGAATCTACAGTGGAAGGAGAACCAGTTCCCAAAGGATGGATGCTGACCTCTTACCTCCTCCTGTGGGCTGTGTGCATACCCGCCTTTCCCATCATGCAAACACACACACACACACACACACACACACACACACACTCACACACACATATACACACACTCACACACACTCATGCACACACATTTAAAAGTTGTACTTCTTCACCTGAGTATGTGTGCGCTCAAGCTAGACATTTGCAGCCTGCCTCTTCATTCAGCCCAGAGGTACCTTTCCAGGTCAAAGCACATCTGTTCTGAACCCTGGTTTTTTGTTGATTGAATCAGGGTTTCACTTGACAGCTCAAGCTGGCCTGGAACTCTTGATTATCCTGCCTCCAACCCTTAATTGCACATCTAGTTTATTACTGGTGCTGGGAATTGAACCCCTGATTTTTTTTTTTTTTTTTTTTTTTGCAGGCTAGAGCAGTGCTTTGCCTGCTGAGTTACATTCCAGCCCTTCTCCTGCCTTCTCTTGATTGCCTGGCTTCTCTATATTTCCGGTCTGCTTTGGAGCTTTCTGGAGCTTCCTTCCCTTCTAGAGAAGGTGTCCCTGGTGCAGCTGCTTTAGGGAGGGCCTGGCGCATTTCCTCCCTTTGTGTTGCTTCTCAGCTTCTCTCCCTCTCCTTTCCTCTGGGGACAGTAACACAGCTAGGTGAACCCATGTCACAAAAACAGCACTTCCGTTCTCATGCAGAGGCCCAGGTGAGGGCAGATAGCAGCTGACTCAGGGGTGGTAGGAAACAGCTTTGTGTGAGTCACACTTATCTGGCCAATTGACTGTGTGATGCCTAGAATACCTATTTGAGACAATTATTTTTTATTTTATAATTGCTTTGAGGTTACTTACTCTACATTTAATTTTTCCAGCTAATTGAAACTGGTGTAGCAGAACAGTCTAGCGAGCAGACGCTACAGTTAGATGGTTCCTTCACTAATAACCGTCCTTAGTAGGCAGGCAGCTCTGCTTTAAAAACTGCGTGTCTTTTGGGAAATAAGGCAAGATCCCTGCTTGTATTCTTGCAATAGGCTGTCAATCAGTACAAACAAATAGGTAATAGATTGTGAAGTAATGAACCTCTTTGGATGATGGTGTATACTGTATGGTGTATACTGTATGGTGTATACTGTATGGTGTATGCTGTATGGTGTATGCTGTAATTCCAGCACTTGGGAGGCAAGGGGATTCCTGAGAGTTAAGGGCCACACTATGAATCCTAGCACTTTGAAGGTCATCCTCAGCTACTTGGGGGCATTCCAGGACAGCCTAAGACACAACACAGCCTGTCTTTAAAAGGGAAAAGGGTGCTGGGGCAATAGCTTAGTTGGTAAAGTCATTATTGTGCATGCATGAAGATCTGAGTTCAATCCATAAAACTCTGACAAAAGGACTGGGTGTGGTGACACCCCAGTTATAATCCTAGCCCTCAGAAATGTAGACAGATAGATGGACTTTCTGGTCACCCTCTGTATCCTGTTTGAATGAGTTCCAAGACAGTGAGAAACCCTGTCTCCAAAAGCAAGCAAGCAAACAAACAAAAAACAAAAATCAAAACAACAAACCCAGGAGGTTGTCTTCTTAACTCTGCATATAGGTGCACATACATGTGCATGAACACACACACACACACACACACACACACACACACACACACACAATACAGTAGAGATGCTTGGGTGTAGTTCAGTGATAGTGCACATGTTTTGTATGCTCGATGCCCTGGGTTTCATCTCTAGCATCTGACTCCCCCCAAAAAGTCTATCAACTATTGTCAAAATAATACCACTTAATAAATCACCCAACCCCATCAGCCTACAATGCACGTTTCATCTCACACGTGTGGTAATCAGGCAGAGTGCAACAAATTTAGACTGCAACATAAACTCTAGAGATTATGTTCTATTCAGTTTTGTTCTAGAGGAAACAGAGATCAGCAGTTTACCAGGGGCATGTGCTTTGCATAGCAGAGTTTGAAAGCCTCAGAGGGCATGGACAAAACATACACCATGTGGCCTGGTTAGTTTTATGTCACTAGCTTTGATATAAGCTAGCATCATCTGAAAGGAAGGAACCTCAATCGAGAAAAATGTCTCCCTAAGATCAGCTGTGGGTCATTTTCTTAATTAATGATTAATGGGAGAGGGCCCAGCCCATTTTGGGTGGGGACATTCCTGGGCTGGTGGCCCTGGGTTGTATCAAGAAAGCTGACTGAGCAAGCTGGTAAGCAGCATCCCTCCGTGACCTCTGCATCAGCTCCTGCCTCCAGGTTCCCAGCACTGCTTGACTTCCTGTCCTGACTTCCTTCGATGATCAGCAGTGGTGTGGAAGTGTAAGCCAAATAAACCCTTTCCTCCCTAACTTGCTCTGGTCATGGAGTTTCATTGCATCATTAGTAATTGTGACTAAGGAACCAAGGGTCTCAGAGCCTAGGCTCATCTCAAGGCCAAGCCTAGAGGCTAGGAGGGAATCACAGCCCTGCTGAGTAGTTACCCTGCTGCAAATAAGTACCACAAGACAGAAGAGAGCAAATGAGAGGGCCAGAGAACAAGGGAGGCGCCTCTTGCAGGTGACAAGATGGTTGGGGAGGCTACTCTGAGAGGCTGTAGTTTGAGTAGAGACTCAAAGCAAGCTTGAAACACAAAGAGGTGGAAGGTGCTAGACGTATATGAAGGTCAGCCTTGGTGATGTGAATGAGTTGGAATGAGTGGTCCAGGAGATGAAGAATTACTCAAAGAACAGACCCCTAGTACCAACTTTCAGTAGGCTGATGAAACTTGGAGTTTTATGATTGAGGTAGAGGAGTCACATGCTCTCACTGACTTCTTGAGGAGAGTGGAAGCCTCCAGATGCAGTGGCTCCCCACAATCCCTGGTCTTCAGGGTTTATATATGCACTGTGTACATGCTCGTGGTGTGTATCCATGCAGAGGCCTGTTTCCCAAGTGTCATTTCCCTGGTGTCACTCACCATGTATTTTAAGACATAATTTCTCACTGACCTGTAACTAGCCACATAGGCTAGGCTGGCTGTCCTGCAAGCCCAAAGACCCTCTTGTCTCTGCCTTCTAGCACTGGGGCCATAAGTATTTGCCACTGTGCCCACTTTCTTTGTGGGTTCTAGGGATGGAACTGGGGTTCCTACCATGTGAGTCATCTCCCCAGCCCACACCCACTAGGATCCACACTTCTGTAGAGACCTTTCCCATACTATACCACAGAAGGTATATGTGACCCTCTTTTTTTTGTGTGTGAAAGTCTTTTTTTATGCTTCTTTTTTTTTTTTTTTGGTTTTTTGAGACAGGGTTTCTCTCTATAGCCTTGGCTGTCCTGGAACTCACTCTGTAGACCAGGCTAGCCTCGAACTCAGAAATCCTGCATGCCTCTGCCTCCCAAGTGCTGGGATTAAAGGCGTGAGCCACCACTGCCCGGCTGTGAAAATCTTTATTGAATATTTTATTTACATTTCAGATGCCATCCCCTTTCCCGATTTCCCCTCCCTAGAAAACCCCTATCCCAACCCCACTTCTCCTTTTTGCTTTTATACTATTTTTTTAAATGTTAATCAAAGGCTTTATAAGTTTGGTAATGCTCAATATCAATCAGAAGTGTAACCCAATACCCAACCTAGATATATCAACTATCTTTAATTGGCGGGGACATGCAAACATCCTCCTCAGTGTCCCTCCCTCTTGTCACCTAACTCCTCCTCTCCTTCTCCTCCTCTCCTTACTCCTTATCTTCCTCTCTTTACTCCTCCCACCTTAGCTCCTCCTACATATCACCGTTCCTGTTAAAATAAAACTTTTTTCGTAGAATACAATTAGAGCATAACTGGTATATGTGACCCTTATAGTACCACAGAAATATCTTTTATAACCTAATCTTGAAGCCTTGGCAGTCTTAATCTCAGCACTCAGGAGGCAAGCAGATCTCTTGAATTTGAGGCCAGCCTGGTCTACAAAGTGAGTTCCGGGCCAGCCAGGGCTACACAGAGAAACCCTGTCTTGCAAAACATGTAACAACAACAACAGCAGCAACAACCACCTTATAGTGCTCACTATTATTTCTGTGGGAGAAAAGGAGAACCGTGTGGGGATGTTGCATTCTTGGTGTCAGCTTGTCGTCTATGCCAGCGGTGTGTTCACCTGGGACTGGTCGAAAGGCAGAGGGCCTTAAGCACCACTCTAGACCTCCCGAATCCAAAGGAACCTCTGTGGTTTTCTGTTACATAATTATGGTTATGTATATAATGGCTGTCGCCATGACATTTTAATACATGTCTATAAAGTATTTTGCTCCCACTCATGACCCATCACACTCTTGTCCCCTCCCACCTGACTCCTCTTCCCACCTCAACCCCTTAGGCTTTTTCCTCTCCAACCACCTCATGTGATCCCATGAGTTTTGTAAGGGCTGCTCACAGGAACATAGATACCTTACCTACCAGAGGTCACACTGCTGAAGAAAATGTCTCTCCCTCCCCAGCAACTATTGACTGCTTATAGGTCCTCAGGGAGCCCCTCCCCAGCCATGCAGTTTTATTTTTTGAGACTATGCTCAGTACGTAGTCAACGCTGGCCTTGAACTTGTGGACCTTGTTTCTATGCCTCCCAAACACTGGGATTAGAGGACAGCATTATCATTCCCAGCACAAAAATATCTGTTTCTTAACACAGAAGGAACAGCTTGGGTAAAGAGGTTTGCTTCTTGGCTGGCCAGCCTTCTCACTATTTCAGTTATTTGGTTTCCCTTTCCATTTCTGAAAAAGAAGACCAACAATTGTGCTCCTACCATCCCCCACCTTCCACCCCCACCTCTCACCCCACCCCTATCCTGTTAGCTGTGAGGGTGTAGCTTCGTTGAAAGCTGTGACCACGAATTTACTCCTATAAGAATATATTCCTGATTGTTAGTTTCTTGGTGGTATTTTTTAAGTACTTGGTTTCTGTTCTTTTGTTTTTTGTTGGATTTTTTTTCCTGCTTGAGAAACCCTGTTATTTTTCAAAACATTCTTTTGAGCAGGATAGAAACTTCTGCCTGTGCCCAGCAGGACTCTGGTGCCCCAGAAAGAAGGTACCCTGTTGCCGTGGTCCCCATTCAGACCTCCTTCTTGGGGCAATGTCTGGCTACTCGGCAGGCTGAAATAGGCCACAGTACTATAAATAGGGGCCTTGGGCTGCTTTGGGATCAGGTCTCAGGCTAGGTTCCTCCTCCCCCTTCCCTCATCAGTTCCTTCAGTTATTTCATACAAGTATGTTTTCAGGTATAAGTACTCCAAAGCTTGTCATCTTGCCCGGCTGTAGGCAACTCCTTTCTGTCTTGTTTGCCTAGTACGACATACTCCAGTATTAGATAAACCCCAGATGACCTAGGATTTGCATATGAGACAATGTAGTAAATAGACATCGCCATCAGTGCAGTGGGTTGGCTTTGCCATCAGTGCAGTGGGTTGGCGTTGTCATCAGTGCAGTGGGTTGGTGTTGCCATCAGTGGTTGGCATAAACCTAATGCCATTCTACCTCCTTTGTTGTGTGGCCTCGATTGGCATTAAACTTCGTCAACCCTCACTTTTCTACAAACTGTGTCTAGCAATAATACTGAAATCCAGTTTCTAGGTTTGAAGTGGAGAATAAACAAGAAAAATAAGAACAGGACTGGCTTCTGGTTAGTCAACAAAATGATGGACTGGGTATTAAGACTATCTTGTACCTCACTGATACAAATAGGAATAATTATGCTCTAATTGTATTTTGAGAGAAAAGTTTTATTTTAACAGGAAGGGTAATATATAGGAGGAGCTAAGGGGGAAGGAGCACCCAGAGGAAAAGATGGAGTAAGGAGAGGAGAAGATGAAGTAGAGGAGAAGCTAGGTAAAGAGAGAGAAAAAGAGAGAGAAAGAGAGAGGGGGCATGGAGGCAGAAGTTCATGTATCTCCACTAGTCAAAGATAGTTCACATAGCTAGGTTGGGTATTAGGTTACACTTCTGATTGAGCATTACCATACTTATAAAGCCTTTGATTAACATTTAAAAAAATTGTATAAAAGCAAAATGGAAAAGGGGGCACGGGATAGGAGTTTTCTAGGGAGGGGAAATGGGGTAAGGGGTTGGCATCTGAAATGTAAATAAAATATCCAATAAAAAAAATGAAAAAAAAAAAAAGAACAGTACTGGCCAGGTCATCTACAGGGGCAGAGTGTAACGTTTTTACGCCCCGTGTTTAATGTTATCAAGGATTTCTTCAAGGGCTCAGGGTGTAGCCCAGTTGGTAGAGTGCTTGCTTAACATAAATAAATGATGCCCCACCTTCAGTATCCTGAACCACATAAAACAAGGGCACGGTGGCTGGGATCTGTAATCCCATCATTTGGGAGGTGGAGGCCAGGGGATCAGAAGTTTAAGGCCACTATTGGCTACATAGTGAGTTCAAGGCCAGCCTAGGCTTCATGAGAATATGTCTCAAATTTCTTTTTTACTTTTTAGTTGTTTGTGGCAGTGTGAACCCTTTATTTCAACACTCAGGAGTTGGAGGCAGAAGTATCAGGAAATAGAATCTAGCCTGGGCTACTACACAGTATGAACCTGTCTCAAAATGAACAACAAGCTAACAATAAAGACCTTTCAGCTTTCAGGCATGCCTAGCTTAGAGCCTGAGGACTACATGTATCCAGAAAGCCCATTATATTTATAAACCTCAGTATCACTTTCTCTCTCTCTCTCTCTCTCTCTCTCTCTCTCTCTCTCTCTCTCTCTCTTTCTCTCTCTCTCTTTCTCTCTCTCTTTCTTTTTCCTGCAATCTTTATATTGGATAATTTAAATTTATTACACATATGAACAGGTTTTCAAGGGTTCATAGTTTCACCAAATGTTTGAACATTGCAGAATATTGATCATAATATTTTCAAACCTTCATAACATATGAGTCAACACAAATAACTTGGTAAATCAAAACAATCCTGTAGTTTTGGTTTACTTTTGGTTTTGTGATTTTTTTTCTTTTATTGGATATTTTCTTTATTTACATTTCAAATGTTATCCCCTTTCCAGGTCTCCCCTCCGGAAACCCTCTATCCCATCCCCCCCTCCACCTATGAGAGTGCTCCCCCACCCACCCACCCACTCTCGCCTTCTGGCCCTAGCATTTCCCTATACCAGGGCATCAAACACCCACAGGACCAAGGGCCACTCCTCCCAGCGTCAATTTATGATGTCAAAAGATTGAATACTCCTGTATGGCGACATTGGAACATAAACTAGTGGGGGGCTTGTGATAGGTCTGGGAAGCTTGGCAAGGAGAGACCAGAAGGTGAGGTGCCCTCGCCTCCTGTTTGGCATCCTAGTAGCTGCTCTTCTCCACTTCTCTGGAACACTTTCCTTTAAAGGTAATCGTTCACAGATCAGTTTCACTGCTGTGGTTGAGTCTCTAGATGGATACAGAATTGCCCTCTGACCTCCACAGTGCATGGCAGCACATGCATATGCACACACTGCATTATAACAACACCAAAAACGCCGGGCGGTGGTGGTGCATGCCTTTAGTCCCAGCACTTGGGAGGCAGAGGCAGGCGGATTTCTGAGTTCGAGGCCAGCCTGGTCTACGGAGTGAGTTCCAGGACAGCCAGGGCTACACAGAGAAACCCTGTCTGGAAAAACAAAAACAAAAACAAAAAAAAAAAAAAAAAAAAAAAAAAAAAAAAAAAAAAAAAAAAAAAACAAAAAAAAAAAACAAAAAAAACCACCAAAAATAATAGTAATGTTAAAGAATAAATCCATAGCGCTTGACTGTTTTTCAGGATTCTGTGTGTGAGCTGGGTGACTTCTCTGCTGGTTCCCTGCGTACCCAGATCAGCAGGTGACTAGGTACAGAAGGAGGGCCAAGCTGCTCTTTTTCACATGTCTGGCAGGTGGCACTGGTGGTTGGCATTTCTTTTCCATGTGGCTTTTCAACATGGTGTGGTGGGTCAGAAGAGCCTCCTTAAATGTAGAAATAACATGAGGAGGCAAATCCAGAAGCTTCAAGCTTTCTTCAGGCCTAGATTATGGAGTTTTCTTAGCAGTACTTCTGTTACCTTCTGTTGGTCAGAGCAAGTCATGAGCTTGGTCTAGATTCACTTCAGGGGATAGACTCCCATATGTGTGTATGTGTGTGGTAGGGGATATAGGAGTAGGGTTCCTGTAGCCAAGGATAGCCTCTGAACTTGCCACATAGCCAAGGATGGGTGTGAACTTCTTGACTTTCTTGTCTCTACCTTCTGAGTTTGGATTACAATATGACACCACTCCTGGCTTATATGGAACTGAGGGTCAAACCCAGGAGCGTAGGTAGCCCTTTATTTGTGCTATTCAGGCATTCTACAACTGACCTGCACCTCCAGCCCTGTGTCCATCAGTTAAACTTTGAGTGGCTGTGGGTTTTTTTAAGACAAGAGTCCACATGACTCACCAAGGGCACAGTATAGTGGCTCCCACTCTTTCTAGGAATGGACCCCAGAGCCTCATGTATGCTAGGCAAATGCTCTCCCCCAAGCTGTATCCCTAGATCCCTAGCTCTTGATATTTATTTATTTATTTATTTATTTATTTATTTATTTATTTATAGACAGCCCAGGCTGTCCTCAAACCCACAATCCTCTTGCCTCAGCTTCCTAAGTGCTTGTGTTATATATATCCACATCACCATACCCTGGTTCTCTATCTTTAACCTGCATCAGGGCCCCTCCTCCAGAGTAGGGAGGGCTGAGTAGGTCCTGAGAACTTGCATTTCAAACAGGTTCTGGGGCACTAGGAATGTGACAGCCTGGGGAATACTCTCTGAGAACCCTGACAGAGGAATCACTGGCTTTCAAACCCGACCATACATTAGAACAACCCAGAAGCTGCTGCTTCAGTCAGGAATAGCGTGGCAACACTGGAGCAGGTTTTCATTGTTGCTTGGGTTTAAATTCTGGGCTATAATACATACTGATTTGGGGGCATTATTTGCCTAACTAAGGCTCAGCTTCCTCTTTGAGTGGAAATACTGTCCACCTCATAGATTTAGTCTGAGAATTAATAGTGCGTGTGTAGCTCCTAAAACAGTGTTCACACGTCCCAAGTTAGAAACCCTCCACAACTGTCAGCTAAGTGCAGATGAGAGGGAAGGGCTCAGAGTGTGCTGTGTGACAGAGTCCTTGGCAGAACACACTGTGGTGTAATTTACCCTGTAACTCACTGAGAGGTTCATCAAATACCTTAAATGCCTTTGCAATCAGATTCATTCCTAGTCATTCGGTTATCAAGAGAAGCTGGATGAACTCTGTCTGAACTGTCGTCATTGAAATGTGGGGGAAATTCCGTTTCTTTCATGTATGTGCTGTGACCTGCCCCCCTTGGGGGTGGGGGACTTCGGTACAAAAATAGGTGTGGCTTCCTGGGAGAAGGCCTTTTCAGATCCGGGCATTGCAAAGACTACCTCAGGAAAGGCAGCTGGTGCTTGTGAGTCACCCAGATCCTGCTTTCCTGACCACGAGCTAACAGCCCAAGAGTGCTCCCTTGACTCACACTGGAAGGATTTGCAGTAATCAGCATGATATTTGTGTAGGAACTGAAACAGCCATGCAGTACAGATGTCCTTGGCAGGGCTCGTAACGTTAAGCCCATTCCTAGCGTTCTCTTTAAGGGAAGCAGGGTGGCCCAGGGCTCAGCTCACTGGAGTCCTGCAGGTCTTGTTCTACCTCACTGGCGTGCATTAGGACTCCCAAGTGGGGGTCGATTTCAACAGAACCCAAGTGACATCAGTGTCATTTGTTGAGCTTAAACTTTGAGTGTCAGTGGGTTTTTATAGACAAGAATCCACATGACTCACTAAGAGCACAGTGTCCAATTAATAGTCTGAGAGAGCTGGGAAGGGACAGCAGAAGAAGCTGGGGCTGGAGCTATAAGGACCACACAGGGGTCAAGGCAGCGGTCAGCAAACCATACCTGAAGGACAATATCCAGCCACTCTTCATTCCTTGGGTTTTATTCTTTATTAAAAAAAATGTTTTGTGGTGTTCGAGATTGGACCTATGGCCACGTACATGTGACACAAGTCCCCCACCCTTAAGCGACAGCTCCAGTGCTCTTTTGACCTTCTTATTTTGAGTCAAGATCTCACTAAGTTTTCTTCACTGGCCTTGAACTTGTGTCCCTCCTGCTTTAGTTTCTGTAAGAGTTGGGATTATAGGCCTGTCCCATTCAACCTGGCTATGTGTGTGCCTCTCTCTCTCTCTCTCTCTCTCTCTCTCTCTCTCTCTCTCTGTGTGTGTGTGTGTGTGTGTGTGTGTGTGTGTGTGTGTGTGTGTGTTCCAGATAAAACTTTACTGAAACATGGCCACACCTATGTAGCATATTGTCTGCAACTACTTTTATATTGTATGGCAACATAGGATTGGTTTGAAAGAGACTTCATGGCCCATAAAAGCAACAATAGTTACCATCTCGTTCCTTCCAATCAAAAAAGTTTGCTAGTTGTAGACATGACCTCAGATGTGGACAAGCTCGGAGCTGGAGCTAAGACCATCAAAAGTTATAAACTCCTAATTTTAAAAATAAACCTCCGAAGAAGAGGGGAGTCAGCAACCAGCACCAACGAGAACATCCGGCCCTCGAGCATAGCAATTTGAGCTTGTGAAGTAAGTATGTTTACATTGATTATATAGGTTTACTAGAACAAAATATAGACCACGCTAGAAGAACAAGACAGTATGAAAAAAAAAAGGGAAAATTCAGATTTGAAAAAGAACTAAGTGTCCTGGTCATAGAGGAAGGTACTCGTGTGAACGGGCAAGGGTGGCCCTGCGGCGGGATGCTTGCCCGGCCTGTTTGAGGTCATGGGTCCAACCCCACCACTCCACATACAAGTGAGAAAAAAAATATTTAAAAGAAAAATGCACAGACACGAAAATCAGAACAGGCAGTGCCCCTCAAGTTTCAGTGGACATCAGCAGTAACAGGGAGTCTGTTAAAGCCCAGCTTCCTGGGCCCACTCTCTGTTGTGTGCTGACTTCACAGGCTCGGCTGGGTACAGAGATTGCTGATCTGTGGATCACATCTCTGATATGTGCTAACCAACAGATGGACACATTTGGAGGAACAGTTAGTGAGAGTTAGAGGGAGAGTAAAGCTGAGGTCTAGGAGGAGCAAGAGTAGCTGAGAAACTACAAGACGAGAGGGCCAAGAGTAAGTATACCAGGGAGTGCACCGTGGCAGTGGGAGGAGTTGTGGAGAAGCCAGATTTGTAAAGGGCATTGAAAGATGAACCCCGAGTAAAATGTATAAAGACAAGGCTATCCAAAATATTCCACAGCAAAGCCACGGGACACACAATCCTCAAAGTTGCCCTGCAGCAGATTTCCTACAAAGAAAAAGCCAGAGAGCAATTGCAGACTTCTCATTAGCCGTGGTAAATGCCCTAGACAGCAAGTGTAGTGTCTGCTGATCAAGGGGGAAACAACATGGAACCTAGAATTACGACCCACTCACCCATCACTCAAGAGCTATAAATACGCTTTCCTACACACCCCTGCCGAAAGAAGTCCTGAGAGATGAGTTTAAATAGAGGGACATGAACCCACGAGGGAGGAGGCGCAGGAAAACCATGTAGACTGAGCTGTAAGCAGGTATAAGGGCCGGAGAAAGAGCAGCATGCCAAAATGTCAGGTGGTGCTAGGAAAGGCAGGAGCAAGGAACTTAGAACTAAAGACATCCAATCCTGCGTCATGTGAGAGGAGACTTTTATAATGCAATTTAGTTTTAATTAATTTATTACAACAACTTTTTTTAAAAAAAAATTGTTTATCATTTTATACACATGAGTGCTCCATCTGCATGTACACCTGCAGGCCAAAAGAGGGCTTCAGATCCCATTATAGATGGTCATGACCTACTATGTGGTTGCTGGGACTTGAACTCAGGACCTCTGCAAGAGTATCCAGTGCTCTTAACCACACGCAGCCATCTCTCCAACCCCCAGTAAGACAGGTTTTCAAGGCTGGATGCAGTGGTGCATGCCTTTAATCCCAGCTCTTGGGAGAGGAGACAGGTGGGTCTATGGGAATTCAAGGCTAGATTGGTCTACATAATAAGTTAAATTTCCATCACAGTGGCAGGGACAGGGGAGAGGTTTTATTATTGTTGCTCAGATTGACTGTGTAATGCAGACTGGCTTCTTCACATTTAGGATTCTCCTGCCTCAGCTTCCCAAATGCTGGGACTACAGGCATGTGCCACCACACTGAGCATATAGCAACATAGTGTTACACACATGTAATCCCACATGTGGAAGACTCGGGCTGAGGTGGGAGGATATAGTGTGAGGCCAGTCTGGGCTGCATAGTGAGACCCTGTGACAAAATAGTAGTAGTAGTAGTAGTAGTAGTAGTAGCAGCAGCAGCAGCAGCAGCAGCAACAACAACAACCCAAATGAAAACCCAACCAGCCAATAAAATGAAGAATAAAATGTAAAGTAAGTGAGTGGAAAGAAACAACTGGAGAACAAAAACAGGATGCTCCAGAAATCAGGAAAGAAGAGGTATATGTAAAAGCATGAAAATTTTCAAATAAAACCAGGCAAGAAAACCATAATAAATGTACATGGAATGGCTTGTCCCATGGTTTCCAAACTGGATCACAAAACGATAGCCTCAGTGCCAGAGGTTCAGAGGATACAAAATGACCCAAAGCAAAGAGTTGAGAAGAGATACCATACAGTCACAAATCCATAAAATGTGGCCTCTCTGGTATCCAGGAACCAAGCCATGCACCTTCCTCATTAGTGCCCATGGCAGGGTTGGCTCAGCAGATAGCCCTCAGCAAGGCTGTGGAACATATCAGTTATGGTCAGTTAGTGCCAAGGAACAGAGATGCAGGAGGCCCTGGGGTATAGCTGTGACCCAACAAGCAAAGCATCCTCCACCCTCCGGAGGCTGCTTCCCTCACTTTGGGTCTCGCTGTGCCAGCTCTTGGGAGCCATCTTCTGCTTTGCTTCCCCAGCCTCTTTCCTCCCAGTTTGTGCCCCTTGGGTGTCACTGACATCTTCAAAGTGTTCCCTCCTTTTTCCCACCTCTCATGGAAAGAACCTTCTTCCCTGCAGAAGAGCAGCAGGCTGCCATCTCCAGGCTGCGGGGTGCTTCCCTTCGCTGTGGTTTTTGGCTTTTTTTTTTTTTTCCACCTCATATTTTCTCCAGGTTGTGACATAGTGGTAGTGTGGTTGCATCCATTGTATGTTGTATATAGATAATTAGTCCAAGAGACAGAATCCATCAGAGTGGAAAGATAAAGGTCAGTAGCCAAAGACATCAATCTAGTTAGGATTTTGACTATCCTGTCCTCAGAAGGCCCCAGCCTTGGGTGTAGTGACTTGACTCTCCATGTGGTCTGGGTTCTCAGTGAATAAAGGAAAAAAATAAAAATAATTTTTTAAAAAAGATGACTGATCATTATGAGTGGTCACTGACATAGGCTTTATAGTTAAACACATGGGGATAAAGATGCTATTAGCAATAAAGGAATAAGTGCTATTTTCTGCTCATTAGATTTTTTGCACATGTGCATATATGTGTTGTATGTATATGAGTGTGTGTTTGTGTGTGTATACATGTGCACATGTGTGTGTGCATGTGGAGGCCAGAGGTTAATATTGAGCCTTTTCCTTCATTGCTGCATACTTTATTTTTCATCATACAACTTTAAAATGAAAGATCGTTATACCTAATACTATTGACTTACTAAGCACATTCAATATACACATGTCAATAATCATCTAGAATTTTCTCTATCGTATAGAAAAGTACCAGGCCTTGACTCAAGCAACCATCTTATTTTTTAAGACAAACTCTCCCACTGAGCCTGGAGTTTCTTAATTGTCTAGCCTGGCTGGCTAGAAGGCTCCAGGGAGGCACCCCACTCCAGCACCACTGCCTTCCAGTGCTGGGTACAGTTATGTGTCACCATGCCTGCTTTCCATGGGGCTGGGAAGCTAAATGCAGGTCCTCATTCTTACACTCTTGCTACTTTACCAAGTGAGCCATCTCCCTCTCCCTCATTAGATTTTTAAAGGGCCACTCACACCCACCAGCTAAGCTGGTTGTTCACAGACATGCCAGCACCCACTGCTGACATGCCACTCCAGAGCAGGGTTCTCATTCAAGCAGCCCTGAGGCATTCTGTGGTGTGGGTGAATGCCAGTGACTGCTAAATGCTAGTGACTTCTACAAGAAGCCAGCTTTGCTCTGCTCTGATTTGGTTTCACAAGAGATCTGAAAAGACCTCTCTAAGCTCCCTACAAAGAGAAAATGGAACTTGCTAGTTAGGAGCTCTGGGACTTGTATTAGACAGCGGGAAGGAGTTTTGCAAACATCTCCCGGCCCACCCCTCTCTCCGTGTGCAAACTGGCCTTTCTTGAATGTAAACTCCACTCATAATCATTAGGATGTCAGGCCATGGCAAAGACGTCAGAAGAACCTTCTGGGAGACATCACATGCCAAATCCAAGGTTGGCACTTGTATGTGTCACTGAAGGAGCGGTCCATCCCGTTACTTCTTCAGCATCCTTCCAGTAACTGTAATGGATTAAGCACTTTCCTTCAAGGCAGTTAGGAAGCTCTAGGGAGTAAGCCAGGGCAGCTGTTGCTATGTGATTGTCTGTTTTGCCAAGAAGCAAGGCAAACAAGTGAGCTAAGAGCACTTGGGCAGTAGAGATTGTGAAGGCAACTGCAGTCCCAGCAGCCACTGCTTTCCTCCCCCACCCCACAGAACCTCTGCACCAGCTGGCCAGAGCCCAGAGTTGTGAAATTACAGAATCACGTATGTGCTCTGCTTGCTAAACTCCTGGGAGGGGACCACACTTCTGAGTCATTGGCTCTTCTGCCTCTTGGTTTTGAGCAGCCAAGGCAATTGGAGGATCCACCATAGTAGATGAATCCATTCTTTTCTTTATTAGTTGATTTTAAGAACGATTAACATAAAGATAACTTATGTAGACAGGTTTTTATTAGCATTTTAGGTACTGGTTTTGTGCCAACTCCGTTTTACAGATTAGGAAATTGAGGCTCTGAGGGCATAAGCAACTTACTCAAGGCTGTGCAGAGGCTATCACAAATTGGCAAAATAAATAACTTATCAATAAATCACAACAAATAACAATTGATGCCTGGCCAGGCATGGTGACACATATATTTAGTCCCAGCACTCAAGAGGCAGATTCAGGCAGATCTTTATGTGTTAGAGGCCAACCTGGTCTACAAAGAGAGTTCTTGGATAGCCATGACTGTTAAAAAGCCTGTGTTTCAAAATCCAAAATTAATTAATTAATAAAAAAATTAAGAATTGACACTGGAATCAAGAAGCTTCTGTTTTGTTTTATTTGTGAACCAAACTCAAGTCCATAACATCGGTCATATTCCTGTTCACACTGGAAGAACAAGCAGGCTCTCCACAGTGACTTCAAAGTGGTGGGAAGCTGGGGGAAGGGAAACTGCTGCGTGTTTACACCGTGCTACACTCTGGTATTTGCTGATGGGCACAACTCCTGCCATCTGAAGCGCTTTCCTAACTGTGACAATAGTCAGTGGGATTAGCCCGATTCAATGGGTGCCTGTCCTCCCCACCTCACAAAGGCCTTCTCTAGTGCTCCAGGGTCACCTGGCAACGAGAGCCTCACCAACAAGGCTGCTGCAGTAGCAACAGCATTCTGCCAAGGTGCCCAGGGCAAAATGAGCAAAACCAAGGAAAAAGGCTTCTGGCACAACAGAGGAGCCCATACCGTACTGTCTGCAGAGCCCTGTGGATGAACACAGCCTTAGATGGGTGGGCTAACAGTTGTTTTTGTTTGTGATGTAGGTCACAGTCAAACAACTATAGGGAAATGGATATTTAAGCAAACCTGTGATGTGGCAGGGCCTCACAGAACTCTATTCACAATAGTAAAAGGTGGCAATAATTCCAATGTCCATGAAGAGACAAATGGATCACCATACTGTGGTATAGCTATACAGTGATGCTAAGTAGCAAGGAATCAGGGTAAATCATAAAGCCCTGTATGAGTGAAAGAATCCAGACACTAAGGGCCCATGGGCAAATGGTTGCATTTATGTGAAACATCCCGAATAAGGAAATCCACAGACACTCTGAAGTCTAAAGCAGATTAATGGCTGGGATAGGGAGAAGAGAGAATTGGGAGTCCTGAAGAATGGCTACAGAATTTCCTTTTGAGGTGATAAGAATGTTCTTGAAGTGGATAAGTGGAGGTGGTTGCACAATGTTCTGAATGTACTTAGCACCATGAAGTGTACTTTAAATGAGTAAAATGTAGTGTTTATAATTGTGTGTATTTTACCACAATTAAGTAAAAAGACAACCATCAGGGCTACTGGTAACTGACAGAGGTTCCCCAGAGAGACAATGGTAACACACTTCCAAGAGATAACAGGTGGGCCTTGCACTGAGAGAGAAGGCAGAAAATGGGGAAGAGTGGCTCTAAGCAGGGAGGGATCTGAAGGCCAAACCCAACTCAGCCCAGTCCTTTCAGGGACTGTTTGTGCCTTGGAGGGAGGCAAATGTGTGGGTAGCCTTAGTGACAATTGCTATGTCCCCAGCAGGAAACTCAGTGGGAAGTCTCAAGATCCAATTGTAGCTTGGTAAAGCAGATGGACCCCTACCTAGATGGTCTCCACAGGATGGCTCTATCTCTAGGGTTGCTCCAGCTGTGCTGTCTACTGACCTCTTCTGAGCTTGTTTCCTGGATGCACCTGAGGTTCCCCTACAGCTTCTAATTGCCCTGCTTCTGCCTCATCCCACCTGTTCCTGTCCAGTGGATCAGCAAGTCAAGGTTATGGGTTCTAAAAGATGAGAAAAACAAGCAGACTGCACCTTGGGCATCTGGGAGCCCCGGAAAGTGTAGTAGCCACAATCTGGGAGACCATGGACCTTGGCATCTAGTGCGTACCTCCCCGAGATCCACATGCTAATCCCAACACAAGGGGCTCTTCCCCAGAGTATAAAGCTATGGCTTCATTTTAATGAGTGGAGCTGATCATGAAAGGGAACCTACAAAGTGGTCGTCCTTAATAGTTAATCCTAAGCATTGTGTAAATGTTACCATGGCAACCTCCTCAGCCATTGTGGTGGTTCCTCACCTATAGGTCTTCAGCAACTTTAACTTCTCTTTCAAAATAAACTTGATATCATAGTTAACCACTTAGGTTTGAAGACAGCTTATTACCAAGCAATCTCTCCAGCAAGAGGGTAATGGAAAGGTGTCTAGGGATAGAGAATGGGGTAAGAGGCTGTGCTTGAGAGTTTACTGGCTTTTAAATAGTTGAATAGTATTCAATTGTGTAGGTATACCACATTTTTTTTAATCCATTCTTCAACTGAGGGACATCTAGGTTGTTTCTAGTTTCTGGCTATTATGAATAAAGCTATGAACATAGTTGAGCATGTGTCCCTGTGATATAATTGGGCATCTTTTGGGTATATACCCAGGAGTGGTATAGCTGGGTCTTGAGGTAGAACTCTTCCCAGTTTTCAGAGAAACTGCCAAATTGATTTCCGAAGTGGCTGTACAAGTTTGCGCTCCCACCAGCATTGTAGGAGTGTTCCCCTTTCACCACATCCTCGCGGGTACGTGCTGTCACTTGAGTTTTTGATCTTAGTCGTTTTGACAAGTATAAGATGGAATCTCAGGGCCCTTTTGATTTACATTTCCCTGATGACTAAGGACTTTGAACAATTTTAAAAGTGTTTCTTCGACATTTGAGATTCCTTTCTTTTAGAATTCTCTGATTGACTCTGTACCCCATTTTTATTTGGGTTATTTAGGTTGTTGGTGTCTAATTTCTTGAGTTCTTCATAAATTTTGGTTATTAGCTCTCTGTCAGATGTAGGGTTTGGTGAAGATCCTTTCCCAATCTGTAGGCTACTGTTTTGTTCAATTGATGGTGTCCTTTGCCTCACAGAAGAAGCTTTTCAGTTTCATGAGATCCCATTTATCAATTCTTGATCTAAGAACCTGAGCCATTGGTGTTCTGGAAGTTGTCTTCTATACTAATGAGTTCGGCTATTCCCCACTTTCTATCTTATTAGATTTAACATATCTAGTTATATGTTGAAGTACTTTGATCTTTTTGATATGCTGGTTGTATTTTGATCCACTTGGACTTGGGTTTTGTTCAGGGTGATAAATATGGATCTGTTTGCATTCTTCTACATGCAGACATCCAGTTAGACCAGCACCATTTGTTGAAGATGCTTTCCTTTTTCCACTGTATGGTTTTTGGCTTCTCTGTCAAAAATCAAATGTCCATAGGTATGTGGGTTTATTTCAGGGTCTTTGATTTGATGCCATGATCAACCTGTCTGTTCCTGTACTAATACCTTGCAGTTATGCTTGCAGACAGGAGCCCAGCATGGCTGTCCTCTGAGAGGTTCGTTCCATCCAGCAGCTGACTCAGACAGATTCAGAGACCCACAGCCATACATTGAATGGAGCTTGGGGTCTCTTATGGAAGATTTGGGAGAAGGATTGAGAGCCCTGAAGGAAATAGGAACTCCACAGGAAGACCAATAGAGTCAACTAACCTAGACCCTTAGGGGTTCTCAGAACCAACATCCAAAGAGCATACACGGACAGAACCTAGGCCTCCCTGAACATATGTAGCAAATGTGCAGCTTGGACTTCATGTAGGTCCTGAACAACTTAGAGCCAGGGCTGTCCCTAAAGCTGTTGCCTGTCTATGGAATCCGTTCCCCTAACTCAGCTGTCCTGTCTGGCCTCAGTGGGAGAAGAAGCACCTAGTCCTCCAGGGAGAACCCCCACTCTCTCAGAGGAGAAGGGGAGCAGGTGGGGGGAGGGATTGTTGGAGGGGGGACAGCAATCAGGATATAAAGTGAATAAATAAGTAATTTACATAACATAACAAAATATAAAGATATGTGGAAAATAAGAGTGTACTTGGTCATGCAGCACTGTATCATATCTGCACGCTTCTGCACAGGCACCCATCCCTGGAATACCATTTGCTCTCGATTCAGCCTAGTTCTCTCATCTTTAGAATGGGTCTAATCCTTTCTATCTCAATAGAATGAGTGACAGAATCTCTTGGATCCCATGTTGGACTCAAATTCTCCATGTGGCTGAAAGATGACTTTGAATTTCTGATTCCTCTGCCTCTACCTCCTGAGTGCCAGGATTCCAGGAATCTGCCACCACATCTAGTTAATCAGGTGTTGGGTGGAGCCAGGGCTTTGCTGGTTACAGCTCAATAGTGGATAGAGTACTTGAGTAAACACAGATTAGATATAGGCATAGGCATGGGCATGGGCATGGGCATGGGCATGGAGATGGAGATGGAGATGGAGATGGAGATGGAGATGGAGATAGATGGAGATGGAGATGAGATGGAGATGGAGGAGATGGAGATGGATATGGAGATGAGATGGAGATGGAGATGGAGATGGAGATGGAGATGGAGATGGAGGAGATGGAGATGGAGATGGAGGAGATGGAGAGATGGAGATGGAGATGGAGATGAAGATGGAGGAGATAGAGATAGATGGAGATGGAGATGGAGATGGAGGAGATGGAGATGATGGAGATGATGGAGATGGAGGAGATGGAGATAGAGATGGAGATAGAGATGGAGATGGAGATGAGATAGGAGAGAGATGGAGAGATGGAGGGAGAGATGGAGAGATGGAGAGAGAGATGAAGAGATGGAGGTGGAGGAGAGGGAGGAGAAGGAGAGGGAGAAGGAGAGGGAGAGAGAAAGAGAGAAAAGATATAGAAGGAAGAAGACACTCAGTTGAGGGCTATAAAATGGAACTGGGCAAAAGTCTTGCTCTATAACTCATTCTGGTCTTGAAGTCACAATCTTCCCTGCCTTAGCCTCCCAAAGTGCTAGGATTAGTGATATGTACTGCCAAGTCTACTTATCGTAAATAATTTTGATATTAATTTCATGTTGAAATGACAAGATTTTGGATATTAGTGAGTGGATATAATTAATGGATATTAATGGTACTAATTAACTATTTAGGTTAAATAAAATATATTATCTAAAGCCTCATCTGCTTTCCTTTTTTTTTTCAAATGAGATGGAAAAAATTTTAAATTAGATGATATACTTTTATGGGACGGCACAAATCTAGAATGTTCTCAACATAGCATTAGTATAGCAAATTCTCACAATCTCATTTATTCTCGGGTATAAAATGAGCAATTTGGA
Organism: Rhabdomys pumilio; assembly: GCA_030674055.1. Taxonomy (NCBI): domain Eukaryota; kingdom Metazoa; phylum Chordata; class Mammalia; order Rodentia; family Muridae; genus Rhabdomys; species Rhabdomys pumilio. Next base: position 107,289,949 of record JANHMN010000003.1, read on the forward strand.
GTATAGATAGTTCATTGAGAACAGTGTTTTCTGAGACTCAAAAATACATCAAAACAGAGATGGTAGAACATTGGCCTACCATGCCCTAGGCCCTGAGTTTGAGCCCAGTGCTGCAAGAAGGAATTTTACAAACTTACAGTACACCCAGTTGATTGAGAAGGCTTTCCCATACAGACTTGTAAAGGGGCATGTGAAACTACAGAGAAAGGGGGCCAGCTAAGCTCTGTGGCTTTTCCAGGTTCGCTGTGACCCTGAGATTCAGGAGCTGCGGCAGTGGCAGAAGAAGCTGCGTGAGGACAAGCACATCCGCCAGCGTGTGAAGATCTTCTGGGCCAAACAAGAGCAGAAAAGTGAGTGGCGGGCTCCATAGCCCATGTTGTGTAGGAAAACGCTGATCCTTCACCCGAGCTCAAAAAGGACACTCTCAGAGGCCGGAAGAACTCGCCTGTGTGTGATGTGTGCGTGCGTGTGTGCGTGCGTGCGTGCGTGCGTGCGTGCGTGCGTGTGTGTGTGTGTGTGTGTGTGTGTGTGTGTGTGTGTGATTGTGTGAGCATGCACATGTGTGCCTGTGTGTTCTTCCTGGCAACTAGAGTCTACAAGATATAATTCACATGGCCATGTCTCTCCCTTGAGGACAACTTCTATATCACCTTGTATCTGAGGGCTTTTCTTTTCTAGCTTTGAGATTCCAAGAACAAGTTGTGATTTGGGGAACTATGTTAATGGTAACGTACTCTCCCCAACTCTGTGTATATCTGAACTGCAGTAGGTTTATTTCCATCTTCCTTTTTGTCGTGAGCAGTTTTGTGTGTCAGTGTGGCTTGGCTGGGGGCTGCTCAGATAGCTGGTGAATGCTGTTAGCTGTGACGGTGTTTCTAGAAATTAGATGTGAATTTGAACTGGTGGGCTGAACACATGGATGCCCTCTCCACTGGTGAGGACCTGAAGAGGATAAAGAGTGAGGAAGGTTGAATGAACTACCTGTTTACACAGAATACTGGTATCTTCTTGCTTCAGAGCTCCTGGTCCTCAGGTATGAGCTCTCAAGCTCTCCAACGTCTGATTCACCTCACCACATGTGTGGGCATGTTACCACACATGCCTATGCCCCTCCACTCCTCCCTAGCTTGCAGATGGCAGATGGTGGGGCATCTGTGAGCCTGTATTCTGTATTACTAAATCTCCTTGTTTATCCACATGTACATTACTGTATTGGAAAAAGAACATAGCAGAATGAATATCAGCATATCAATCATGGTGAGATTTCTGGTTTCCTTCCCCTTTTTGGCAATTGTTTTTCCATTTTCCCTATTGTGGATATATGGTAAGTTAAAGTTTAATCGTAAAAGAAAATTGGGGGAGGTGCTAGAGAGTTGGTCCAGTCAGTGAAGTGCCTCCCACATACATATGGGGACCTGAGTGGCATCCCCAGCACCTCAGTAGAAAGCTAGGAGCAGCAGTGTAAGGCTGTAAGTTCAGTGGTGCTGGGTGGGACAGCAGGTGCTCTGCAGCTTGCTGCTGGGACGGTCCAGCCTAACTGGTCAACTGGAGGGTCAGTGAGAGACTCTGTCTCAATAAATAATGTGAAGAAGTGGTTGAGGAAGATACCCAGCATTTACATCTGACCTCCACATGCAAGAGAACATGTGTACACACCCATGGGAACACATGTAATACACAAACACACATACACAAACACACATACACAAACATGTACACAAGAAATAAAGAGGGAAAGAAGGAAGGAAAAAAGGGAGGGGAATGGAGAGGAAGGAGAAAGGGAGGGGAAAAGGGAAGGAGGGAGAAAAGGAGGGAGGGAGGGAGAGACTCAGCTTCAGTAGCTATCCCATCTCCTGTTGGGCTGGCTCAGCCCTGGCCTTTCTTTAGCCCAACTGCCATTTCAGTTTGGTTCAGAACTGGGACGCAGTCAGCGCTGTAATCAGTTTAAAGGTCACAGGAAGCACAGTGCACCTATTTATTGCTGCTCTGTATTCTCCGGAGTTGATCGCTGCTCTTTGATTGATGGGCTTGGCTTGCAGTGGAGCAGGAAGAATAGAGTGGACTGAGTGCCAAGGAGAACAGAGCAGAGTAGAATCCGCTGCCCTAGCCGCCTGCTGTGTGCTCTTGTCACCTGGCAAGGAAGGGCTCCAGGAGGCTCTCTTATTGTGAGGCAGGGTCTTCAGTAAGTACCCTAATATGCTACCATGCTCAGCTGCTGTATGCTGAGACCCTGAGTGGCCTTTGAGAAAAATTAAATTGAAACAAAAGTGTCTAAAGACTGTCCCAAGTCCATGGCCAATTGGAAGACAAGACAATATTAACGGCAGAGCTGTCCAGGACTCTCACTACCACCTTCATCCATGAGGCTGTGACCTAGTTGACTTCCCTGGGCTTCAGTTTCCCCATTCAGAATGGGACCAGTCACATACAGCTGTTAAAGGGTCCTGGAACACTGTCACAATAGTATTATGTAGATAGCCGTGTGCTTTTGAGTGACTTGGTGTTTGTTTCCTTTGACTCACAGACCTTAAACTCCATGCATGCAGGTGGGGCTGTTGTTATCGTCTTCATTGTGTTGCCCAAAGCATCACAGAGATCGGTGGTCTACACATAAGTATTTGAGACATGAAGCTCTTGGGTTTCACTTCAGAGTAGAAGAAACAGAGGCCAGAAAGATCTAAGGACTGTCCCATGGGGCCTGTGAGATGGCTCCATTGGTAAAGCATTTGCCAAGCAGGCAAGGGGATCTGAATCTGCTTCCCAGTACTCACATGACAGCTGGGGGAGATGCACATGCATGTAATCCCAGCTCTGCAGAGGCCGAGATAGGAGATAGGAGAAGCCCGGGACTTGCTGGCATCTGTTCTTTACCATCAGTGAGTTGGAGGTTCAGTGAGAAACCTCAGGGTGGAAAGTGATTGAGGAAGACCCCTAGTGTCAACCTCTGGGCCCCCATGCATGAGCACACATGTGCGTGTGCACTGTCCACATGTGTGAACAGCTGTGAGCTTGAAGCCCCCATCAGTCTTCGTTTTCTCATGTTCTGCTGTTCCTTAGGGATTGATGCACAGGCAAGCTCCCCTGTCTGTTTTCTTTTGTGGGGCTGTAGCTGGAAGGCAGTCACATATCCCAGGCAGGTGGACTCTCTACCACTGAGCTGGACCCAGGCCTGTGAGCTGCTCTCCTGGATTTTATTTTCAGACGCAAACTTCTCAGACATTATCTTAATGTCCAGTTTTCTGTTATCAGGCCATCAGAATTCTTGGTGTCTAGGTTTGTTGTCAAGCCTCAGAGACCTTCTGTGTGGCATCTTTTGTCAAGCACAAGTAAGTTGTCCTTTAGATTTGCAAAACAAACAAACAAACAAACAGTGGAGTCATGGCAGGTGACAGAAGTTTTGAGCTTCATTTCAAAGTCTCCCTCTGTGTAGAGATCCCCCTAACAAATATTACTCTAAGGTGCTCTCATCTGACCATGCCTGTTCTGGCTTTTACACTGTGTGCTCTTGGAGCAGCCTCTTGCAGACAGTAAGTCTCAGGGAGGAATGCCAGCTGTTACAGTCACCTGGAGTCAGGTCTCAGGTTACAGAGTCAGAGGCTACTGTCCCAAACAACATTCTCTCCTCGGACAGGACAGAAACAGCTTGAAGATTTCCACTCATTCCCCAGCAGGACAGGTGCACAGATTATTTTTAAATGTGTGTCTTCAGAATTTCAGCCGAAGCAGTCCGAAGATACAGTGAGACTCAGTCAAAAAATCTCATCCCAAATAACAGCAAGTTTGTGTTTCATCAGTGATTGGTTTCATGTGTTCTTTGTTTGTATGTGAATACCCGTCACCAAACCCAATGAGCTCGTGTTGTGATGAGCACAAGGTCAAAATAAGCACGGCTGAGAAATCAAAGGGTGGAGAAAGGTTTATTCCCTGCAGCAGGTACGGAGGGCATGGGAGCCACTTCCAGAGTAGCGCTGTCATTGAATGACTGAAGCATGGGGCTTTTATTCAGAAAACCTGTGCGTCTGCCTATGGGAAAGCACCTTAGGGGCAATGTATTCCTGAGCATCTCTGTTAGGCATAGTTCAGGAAGGGATGAAGGTGAGGTTATTTAGGGCATCCTTAGTTTAAGCACGTGAGCTCAAAACTTTAAGATTAAAGATACAGACACCTCTAAGCATGCTCAAAATAATGAGGATGATAGGCATCTGCCTCTGAACATGCTCAACTTTAAAAGTGGGGTGTGTGTGTGTGTGTGTGTGTGTGTGTGTTCACTGGTTTAGTTATCTGTTTACAGATGCATGAGTGTGTGCATGTGGATGAAGGCCATAGGACAGCTTCAGCTGTCATTATCAGCTGCTGTCCATCTTACATTGCTTGTGGGTCTGATTTGGTTTTGAGATGGGGGTCTCTTATTTGCCCAAACTGGACCAGCAGGCTTGACTGCCTAGCCATGGAGCCTCAGGGAACCTCTGGCACGTGCCTGTCTCTGTCTCTGATTGCTGAGTTACAGCCATGGCTTTTAAACTGTGGATTCTAGGGGACCAAACTCAGATCTTCATGCTTGTGTAGCAAGCACTTTTCCAACCAAGCTATCTCCCCAGCCCCTAAGAAGTTTATATAATGCATAGGTTCTCAACCTTCCTAATGCTGTGACCCTTTAGCCTAGTTCCTCATGTTGGAACTGTGGGCTCCCAACCATAAAATTATTGTGTTGCTACTTCATAACCATAATTTTGCTACTGTCTTGAATCATAATGTAAATATCTTATATGCAGGATATCTGATATGCAGCCCCCAAAGGGGTGGAGACCCACAGGTTGAGAAAGGCTAATCTAAAGAAAAAGGAAAGAAAGAACAGTTTGAGGCGCATTAATTACAGATCTTTGTTCCTAGATATTGGCCTCGCCTTAGACGCTGCTGTGGCCACGTTTTATTTGGAAATCTAAGAGGGGGCAGACAAAAACACAAAACAAAAATCATAGCAATTGTTCCCTTAAGACCAGAGTCTGTTGTATGTCACACACACACACACACACACACCCAGGTAACTTTCTCATAAGGTATATGCATTTTTATATATGAACAAATAAGCTTTAAGTGACTTTCTCACTTTATATTTAGAAGCAAAGGTGTGAAGGTACAACCTGTCAGAGGACGTGTTTTACGCTTCTAAGTGCTCATTCCATCTCTAGTGACTTGTAGTCATCACAAAAATACACAGTGACTTTAGGCACATGTGACAATTGACTGAAGAAAAAAATAAGGTAGTGGAAATAAAAGCCACTAAATAAATTCATTTGGTAAAATACTAAAAGACCTTTAGATGAAGATATATTTAAAATATTTAACTGATGAAAATTGCATGTATTGGTATATATTCAAAGTTCCTACCTGATGCTTTGATTAATGTAAAGACATGTTGTGTGCTGGGTTTAGAGGTGGACGCCTTTAATCCTAGCACTTGGGAGGCAGAGGCAGGTGGATCTCTGTGAGTTCAATGCTAGCCTGGTTTGTCCATAGAGAGTTCCAGGACTCTCAGTAGAGAGACCCTGTCAGAAAAAGAAAGAAATGCTGTATGACGTTTGTCATAATCAGCAGCACTGGCACATCCGTGTCATCTGTAGCTGCCATTTATGTGTGGGGAGGACACTTATAATGTGCTTTCTGTCAAGTTACAGTGGGCAGCGGTGAACTGTCCCCAGAGGTTAGCCACTGTGTAACAGAAGTGGTGTGCTCTCCTCGCCATCATGGAGGTTTCTTGGAGACAAGAGGAAGAAGTACAGCCTGTCACATAACTTCCAGTCCAAAAGAAACAAAGCCTTCCCATCCTACATTATGCAATGTCACTCACGATTTCCCTGTGTTCCCACAGCAAATAGAAGCCTAGCTCTGAGCTTCCTAGAAGCCATGGCAAGAAAGAAAACAGGGCTATTGTGTCCTCACAATTAAACACGATCCTTGGAACTACACTCTCTTGAAGCTGAGATTTGATCTCACTGATAAAAGGACTGTGTGGCATCCAGTGAGCACTGTCCTTTCAGAGACTACAATACCAACGCCCTTTAGAGCAGCTCTTCCTCCTAGAGGGAAAGGCAGCAGCCTGCGGCAAGGCATGGGAGCCCGGAAGTTTCTTTTCACGTGACAAGTCCTGCAGATAAGATTTCCCTATGGTTTCAGAAATGTTCTTGGGCTGGAGATATGGCCCAATAGTAAAGTACTTGCGTAGCTTGTGAAAGGCCCTGCACTAGTCCTCATCACAGGCAGACACACACACACAACACACACACACACACACACACACACCCATGCACATATACACACATGCATGCACAGGAGCACACACTAACATACATGCACACACATGCATACAAAGACTATACATACATGCTTACACACATATGCACATACATAGAAGTACACGTGCATATACACAGGAGCACACACATGCATACACACACATGCATACACACACATACACGCACAGAGGAGCAACATGTGAATTATCATTCACAGTGTTGCATAGATTTGTAGTCAGTGCCATCGGTCCACTGTGGGACTTTGGGTGGGTGATGTCATGTTTGTGCTTCACTTCTGCTTGTAAAGTAAGAATGATCATGCCTCAGTTGTAATTCTAAATGAGGTCATTGTTTTCACAGTGCTATAGCTCTTTATTAAGAAATATGTCTAGAAATCTGAAAGCCGTCATTTCAATTTAATCTTACACATTTTATCCTCTCTCATCTTCTCAAATGTTAAGTCGTTCTTCACTTTAATCCACAAAAGAAATAAGAATTTGATTAAGAGACATCTAATGATGTCATGTCTTCCTTCCATCGATTTTATTTTTAAGACTCACCAGTGTGTGGGGATGTTAGGATGACATCACCTTTCACACATACATTCTTTTCCTTTAAATTTTGCAGAAATCTGCCTGGCTGGGACATGTCTTCTCTTGTAATGCTCGCAGGCCCACGCTGTTCTGTTGGTATCAAAGTTCAGTCAGAGATAATTTCTTTTTTTAATGGTTTGGTCTTAAAGTTTAATATCCTAAATTTGTTTATGCAAATGAACCTCACTTGAGGCTTCACTCCGCCCCTGCCTTGTTAAGCATTCTGCTCTATACTTAGGAATGCGGAAGTCTCTTGTAAGATCTACAAACCCGGGAAGGCCCATGATGGTTCATACAGAAGGGTAATTTGATGGGATTTAGAATCACCATGAAAACAAACTCTGGGCATTCTGAAAGGGAGTTTTGGAGGGGACCTATCCTTAACTGGGTGTGGCACTATCACATGGGCTGGGTCTTGGAGTGAATAAAAGGGACAGCAGGAGTTGGGCACCAGCATTAATTCTCTCTGCCTCAGGTGGCTCAGGCTTCTGCCGCCATGACTTCCCCACCATGCTGGACTGTAGCTGTGAGCCAAAAGAAGCCTTCCCTCCTTAAATTGCTTTTTCAAGTGTCTGTGACAGAAATGAAAACAGTAACTAATATAACCAGATGAACTAGGTCTTCCATCTCCCAGCTGGTAACCTGGAACAATTGTTTTAACCTGCCTGTGACTCCATTTCTGTAGCAAAGAAATGGCACTGGTAATACCAAGAACCACCCTCACCCTAGAGGGGCTGCATGGTCATTAATCCAGAACAATAGGTAGAATATATTAAGTGGTCAACAAAAGGACACTGTCATAATGTTAAGCCATGACTTCAACATCTGGAAAATGTGTGTTGTTATTAGTAAACACATTGGCTTTGGGTTTCTCCCAGAACCAGAGTTCTGCCTTTCTGTCAGTGGAGACACAAGCAAATGATTCTTACACCTGAGACAGTTTCCCTGCGTGGCATGGAGGCAATTAAGACTGATCACAGATGTCTCTTGTGATGATCAAATACGACAGTGATAGCATGTGTGGTGTTGGACAGACAGTTGGCACAGAGACGTTGGTTGATAATTGGCGTCTATGTTTTTAGTCAGCTAAACATTGTGTTTGTTTTTATTGTTGATGTTTTGTGTTTTGCTTTGTTTTTTGTTTTGTTTTTGTTTGTGTTTTTTTAAAACAGGAGCTTAATGTAACCCAGACTGGCCTCAAATTCACAATGTAGCTGAGGGTGACCTTGAACTCCAGAGCCTTCTGCCTCCACCTTTCCCAAAATACAGTTTTGATTCTAGGTAATTTGCCTACAGCTGTGGTTCTCAGTGCCACAAATGAGAACCTCCCGGGGAAGATTTGTAAGGCTGCATCTGGCTAGCAGCCAGAGAATGTGATGATGTGGGTTTATTCTTAGTGGAGAATGTGTTGTGGCCACATCAGCAAAGCTTGAATACTATGGATTAGCTATGGAATCCCAGTAATAGCTGAGGGTCTGGGATCTTCCTCTGTGAGGCCTTTCTCACCAAAGCCATGTCATGGATTAAAAATATAGAAGGTCTGAGCTCCAGGTCCAATCTGCAGTGTACCAGGTAGCAGGCCCTTGGATGAGGCAGGAAATGTTTGTACCAACAAAACAGAGAATGCTCTGCATGCTTGCTTCCTAATATGTATGTCCACAGCCGTAGCTCTCAGGCTTACACAGCGTTGCTCTTGAGTATGTGACTTCTGTCTTGGAGTAGAAGAGTATCAGATACTGAAGTTGGCTATGGTGGGGAGTACTAAAGTAGCTGAGAGACAGAGACTCTGGAAGCTTAAAGTCAAGGAGAGAAGAAGGGAGCGTGGGTTAAGTCCTGGGCTATTTAAAGGAGTTTAGGGGAAGCTGGTAGTGTGGCCCAGTACTAGAGCCCCTGCTTAGCTCCAGGCTCTGTGTGCCACCCCCAGCCTCACACGGACAGAGTTCCCAGGAAGAAATAGAAATGCTAAAGGAGAGTTCTGAAGAGCACATCACCTACTGGGGAAGGTGGGATGCATACATTTTGCAATGTGGACCTTTTCTATGTCCATGTTTGGGTGTGTCACACCCAGAGACCACTCCTTCTTAAAGAAAGCTAGTGCTAATGGAAGAGACCAAGACCCTTAGCTCTTATACACTGGATGTCTGCAAAAGCCCCTGGTTGCTTGAATTTCTTTTCTTTTTCTTCCCTTTCCTTTCTTCCTGTTTGTTTTTTGAATCTCTGTCTCTCTGTCTCTGTCTGTCTCTCTGTCTCTCTCTGTCTCTGTCTGTCTCTCTGTCTCTCTCTGTCTCTCTCTGTGTGTCTGTCTCTCTCTGTCTCTGTCTGTCTGTCTGTCTGTCTGTCTCTCTCTCTCTCTCTCTGTGTGTGTGTGTGTGTGTGTGTGTGTGTGTGTGTGTGTGTGTGTGTAGCCCTGGCTGTCCTGTCCTGGAACTAGCTATGTAGACCAGGCTGACCTTAAACTCACAGAGATTCACCTACCTCTGCCTTCCCAGTACTGAGATTAAAGGCATGAGCCACAAACACCAGGGAATGCACCAGGCACTTTACACATATTGTTTCCAGGCTTCACAGGGGAGGAAATTGTGTGTCAGAAGTTAAATCATTTGCCCTGGGTCACAGTTGTGAAAGTAGCTGAGCTGAAGATGTAGAGCTTCCTACAGAGGCAGGTTTCTCTAGGAGACTCACAGTGTTTCTTCCCATCAGACGAAGGACAGGAGGGCCTCAGGGAGTGGATGGACGGGATGCCCTTTCAGAACACACCTGTCAGAATCAGTGCAGAAGCACCTAGAAGAAGCCAAAGTAGAAGAACCTCAAAAACATTCTACCTTCAAGAGCTGGGCACAGGAGGCCCCTGTTGCGTGTGGTGTGGATGCAGAATGCCAGAGTAGGCAGACCGTGGATGGCCAAAGGCCTTAGGGTTAAGAGGGGTAGGAGGACTGGGCGAGGAGGTCCCTTCCTTCTCTTGCTGCTATTAGATAAGGGCTCTTATAGCCCAGGCTTTCTTGGAACCCACCAGGTAGCTAAGGATCCTCCTACCCGCACCAAAGTATTAGAACTATGGTCCTGCACCAGCACTCCTGGGTTTTCTCTCGTTTATCTTTTTCCTTTCCCTCTTCCTCCCTCCCTTTCCTTTTTCCTTTCTTTCTCTGACAGGGTTTGATATGTAGCCTAGACTGGCCTTAAACTCTCATTTCTCCTGTTTCAGCCTTCCAAGTTCAGGGATTACAGGCATGCAGCACTATGCTCGGCCAAGGTTTGTCTCCGAGGAACAGAATGTGGAAATATTAATAGTGTGCACGATTGTACAGTTCTGTGGATTGGCTAAAGCCATTGAGTTGGCTGCTTTAGGTGTATGGCATGTGAATTCATCTCAGTAAAACTGCTTCAGCAAAGTAGAAATGAGGGGCTAGTCCAGAAGCCTCTGCAGCAGGCAGGATGACTTGGGAGCAGCTTCTGTCATGCATAATTGTGCATGGTCATGCACAGCCATGCATAGCCATGCATGCAACCCCTCACCACCACCAGTCCCTGTTTCCTGCCCCCACTTGGAAAGCCCTCCCCACTACCCTGGCTCGTGCAACCATCTGTGTATCTTGTCCCCCTAACATTTGTTCTTCTTAAGGGTTCTTTGGAAAGACAGTTGATGTTGTTTTGCTGGAGCAAACACGTGAAGGAAAGTTTAGCTGAAGTGGACACAGGTGAAAGGCAACAGCAGATTCATGAAGGAACATTTCCTGCAGCAGACATAAAGTGAAAGGATGTTCTGTAAAGCAAGCATGTGAAAGGACACGTGATGAAGGATTCTTCGCTAATGACACTCATGTATTGGTCAGCCTTATATTGTGAGCTCCTTTTATTGGGACTCTGTAGAGAGAAATGCACCAAAAAACCTCTGGTGGTGTGCCAGGGGCTTCTTGCCACTTTCTCGAACTCAGGCTGATTGGCAGAGTGATGTCAGCTGAGACAGATGCATGTGCTGAGGCAAGACCCATGGAGGACACATGATGTTTAGAGTGTGTATAAATATGACTGGACAGACAACTTGTCTTCTGACATGTTTCTTGGAGTTGGAATTGTTTCTTCTTTATAGCTCAGGGCATAAGGAAACTCGTGGCTGCCCCTGACCTTGGCCACAGTGCAGGGCGTGGGAAGATGACCTGGATGGCCAGGCCCTGTCTCTCAGCTTGACCATCTGCTAGGTTTTAGGTGCAACTGTGTTTATTCCTTTGTAAATTCCCTCTCGCTGTGAGATGGATTTAACTTGGCCACTGGTAGTAGTTTTAACCTGTCGAGTTCCTGGAGTCACTTCTGCTTTGCTACAGCAATTTTACTGAGATGGAACTCACATGTCACATAACTCATTCAATCTGTTTTAGTTGTTTGTTTTATGTGTTGTTTGTAGGGCCACAGTAGACAGGAATGCCCCCAACAGCAAGGATGAGCTAGTTTCTTCTCCTTCCTTCTCCTCCCTTCTTCTCCATTCTTCCCTCTCCCCTTCCTCCTCCTCCCCCCTTCCTTCCATGGCTGATTGAAGCATTCCTCCACTGTGCTCTATCCTCAGCCCCACCCCCACCATCTCTATTTCTTTTTCTTCTATTATTTGAAAGTTCCTTCTTGTATATACTGAGGAGCACACCCCCATGACACATACACTATGTTTTGGACCCATTGACCCCCCAGCAAGGTGTTCATTCTTGTTTTAGTTTTCTACAGTGCAATTCCAGCTACTGATCTTTCCTTTGATGAACCACAGTTTCTATAGTGGTAACAAGAGCCCCACTTGATGACCCGCCATCTCTATAGTGAGGTCCCACTTGATGACCCGCCATCTCTGTAGTGAGGTCCCACTTGATGACGCACTGTCTCTATAGTGGTAACAAGGGTCCAGTCATAGTGTGCTTGCCCTGAAACAAGCGCAGCACTCGAAGCACTTCAGCCTCCTCACCTTCACACACTCCTCTGAAGTAGGCACAGTTGATCACATCTTATGGATAAGAAAACCGAGTTACAGAGGCTGAACATTATACCCAAGGCCACAATGCAAAGGGGCGACCCCAGAGTCCTCCCTCTCCCCGTCATATTGCTGCACCATATGGCTGTCACCTATGGAGTTACAGTGCTTGGGGAACTGAAGGTGTTTCCTGTAGGATCTGTCAGGATCCAGCCTCTGATTCCATCGCCAAGGGCATAAAGTACGTGATCCTTTATGATCCTTTATGCCTGTGGGCCTTCGAGAGCAACAATGCCACCTGCCAAGTGGCCCCACCCCCACTCTGTGAGTTTGTTGACTCACGGCATTCTCTCTTACAATCTAAATTTAGAATCCAAACAGCTAAAGTGTCTGCCAGCTTTCAGATCTGACTCTCGTTAGTTTGAGTTGGATGCATTTAAAGACACAGAGCTAAGGAGACTGGACGCTACAAAGCACAGACCATTTCCTTTTCCTGTCCTTTAATACCTGCCCACTCACCAGATCTGTGAGGTTTCCTCCTGAGAGGTGAAAACACAAAGGTAGCAAACATCTTCAGCTCCACTTGCTCCTACTCCACGGGAAAGCTTGACAGGGCTTTGTGTGGCTCCATTTAAGGAGGAGGCTTTGCTTGACACTCAGGGGCCATGCAGTTTGTCCTGTTGTTACTGGAAGCATTGAATTCACCTCATTCCCCTTCACAACATCCAGAAATGTATCAGGAAGAGCGTCTGGTGATGGCAGAACTACAGGAGCCTCAAGAATGGCATCCGGGGTGAGGCCAGAGGTCATTGTAGCTGCATCCTTGAGCCACACATGAACATTCCTGATAGTTCAGCTTTTAACGATAAGCCCGGCTATAAATCGAAGAGAGTTGATTTAATGTTCCCACGGATCCCCACTGGCTGTGTGACTGTGAACATGCTACTCAGCCTCTCTGACCTTTGATTTCCTCATCTGAACAATGGACGTTATATCCCCACCCCCATTTTAGAGAGATTCAGGTGAGATAATATCTGTGTTTAAGCTTCTTTTTCCTGATTTTGTTTTTATATATATATATATATAAACACACACATATATATATCCAAAACAAACAAATATATATATAAATATATATGTATGTATATATATCCAAAACAAATAAACAAACACCAACCAAGACAACTTACAGGAGAATGGGTTTGTTTGGCTCACAGTTCCAGTTCCAGTCCATCCATCATGAATGAGAAATCATGACTGCAGGAGCCTGAGGGACCCTGTCTCACTGTATATTCAGCCAGGAAGCAGAGATCAGTGGCTGCTTGGGCTCAGCTCACTTTCTCCTTTTTGTACAGTTCAGGATCTCAGCCCAGGGGATGGTACCACCCACTGTGGGCAGATCTTCTTATCTCAGTTAACCTAGTAGAGTTAGTTCCACACATGTATACTCACAGGCCCATTTCCCAGGTGATTCTAGATTGTATTTTTATCATGTAGAGAAAAGAGGCTAACCATTATGTAACCATTAGGAATAATGCCACAGTAAGCTTTCATTCACAAGATTCCTTGTAAATATGCATTTCACTTCTCTTGGTTATTTGTTTAGGAGTAGAATTGCTGAGTCATGTGCTAACTTTAGTGTCCCCACCTGAAGAACTCCCAGAGGGCCCTCCATGTGGCTTAGAAAGGACACATTCCCACCAAGCATGTGGGAAGGTGTTCCTACGTGAACATGGCTGTCACTCAGTATTGTCTGTTAGATTAGTCATTGTAGTGGGTGTCAAATGGGATCTCACTGTGGTTTGATTGTATTTTTTAATGACTGATGCTGTGGAGGATCTTTTCTGAGCATGTCAGTCATTGCTATGTCTGCTCTGTAGAAATAGCACAACAGAACTTTTATCCTTTTAGATTGGGTTGTTTGTATTAATTAGTAAAAGGTGTGTGTGTGTGTGTGTGTGTGTGTGTGTGTGTGTGTGTGTGTGTTGTGCATTCAAGTCCCTTATCAAATACATGATTTCAATTCTGTGGGATGTGTTTCCTCCTCTACCCCTTTGCAGAACTAAATAGCCAGTCATTAGCAGTGCTGAGAATTCCTGTTATTTCTGAGTCCCAACTTTAGCTACAAAAGATGAAGGATGGAGGCAGGAAGAGATTTAAAAAAAGTGACTGGTGAGTGTCTATTGGGTGAAGCCAGGAGATAAAGGCCCACTCCACCTTCTGCATGTGTGCTAAACTCTGGACTTCAAAACCACAGCAACAAAACTTTGACTTAGAGTTCGTGGAGACATACACCCAGACACCTCAACTTCCTGTTTATGAATGAATTTTCCAGACTGAATCCTAAAACTACACAGAAGCAAGAAGCACTTCTGACAGGATGGTCTGTCCCCGAACTTCTCTTGTTTGTGTTGTGTGGCCTGTCTTGTCTATATCTAGTGTAAACTTAGTGCAAACAATTTATGCTTTCATTGCCTCGAATCTCATCATAAATGAGGGGTAGCCCCAGGTCCTAGGTTTGGAGTGTGTCCAAGGGAGGAAGGAGGCTGAGCAACAGCTTTCATCACGTTCTGCTTCCTGACTTGGAGTGCAGGGTGACCAGTGCCTTCCCAGGCTCCTGCCTCCATGACCTTCCTGCCCTGATGCACCTCATCTGCATCTGTGGGCTAAATCCACAATTCTCTCTTAAATTGCTTTCCTCTGGGTGTTATATTCACAGCAGTAGCAAAAGTACTGATACAGATGGCTCATTAGCAGCTTGCTGGACTGAAGTATTGAGAAGATACAGGAGAGATAAATCATCTTTTGTAAGGATGTGAGCTTATGTGGAGATAAATGCATCACTCACCTTAGTGAGTGAAGACATTCACGTTTTCTTCCTAGGGGCTCCCTTAGAAGGAACTCGATATTTGAGACCTTGGGATATTAGTCCTATCCCCCTCTGATGTCTGATGAGTCCGGTTTCCAAGTTTCAGGGTTTCTTGCTCTGAGCCCTGACTGCTCCGAGATCTGAGTCAGATGACCAAGTAGAGGCTGGGGACGTGGCTCAGTTGGATAGAGTGCTTGCCTAGAGTCTGTCCCCAGTAACTCATGAAATCAGGCACTATGGCATGTGCCTATGATCCCAGAACATTGAGTAGAAGTAGGAAGATCAGAAGTTCAAGGTCACCCTCAACCACTTAGTGAGTCTGGGATATATAAATCTCTGACTCAAAAAAGACGAGCAAATACTGCCTCAGAATCCCTGAGTGTGGGTGGAAATGATTATTTATTACCTTGCCATACTTGTGGAGATATTTAAACATAAGCTAGACTTGTTTCCACTTCTCTTAAGGCAGAATGTAGTATGCATAGCTACTGCCAGGCTGTGGATATGCTGCTAGACTGTAAACTCTCTTGGGATGCCTAGGATGTTTCTACAGGCTCAATCTTGGCCCTGGCAGCTGAGAATGCAGAGCTAAATTAAAAGCCCTGGGCAGTGGCTGACTGGGCTTGCCTGTGTTCATTCATGCTTATGACTTGCTGAGTTCTGGAAGACATCAACTCTCAGAGGCCCTCAGAGGCCAATGTAGTAGGCAGTGAAATTCCAGTCTTCATGTAATTTAACTAATTGCAAAAAGGAACTTCCTGTATATTCCGAGGTATAGGAAGAAAGTATTATCAAATAGAGATTCAGATTCACATGAATAAACCAAAGCTTGCCCAAGAGTCTAAAGAAATGTGTTGAAATACTGGTTTTATGCTGCATTTTCCCTTTCGTTTACGGCAATTGAATTCTTCATGTGATCCAGAAATGGTCTTACTGAATATGCACCATGTGCTGTGTAGTGTGTGCCGTCATAGTTCAGCCCTTGCACTCTACAGAAAGCTTCTCGGCAACCTGTATTAATTAGGTTTATCATCATACGACTGTAACAAAATACCTGAGATAATCAACTTAGGAAGAGAAAATGCTTGTGCTGGTTCATAACTTCAGAGATTTCCATGTGGGGTCAGTTGTTCCTGTTGCTTTGGGTCTGTGCTGAAGCCGAACATTGTGCTGGGGATTGTGTGGTAGGTAGACCAAGCTTGGCTGGATGTAAGCAGAAACCAAGATGGGGCCAGGGTGGCAGGATCACCTTCAAGGACATGCCCCACTGACTTAACTTTCTTTTACTGGACCTCACCTCCTGAAGGTTGCATCACTTCCCAATAGAGGCATGGCCTGGGGCCCAAATCTTTGTTACGGGGGTTTGGGGGTAACACTTATCTAAGTGTAGCATATTCCCATCATGGATGAAGGAAACAGACTTCTTGGCTTGAGATATTTGTTCAGGTTCCCTTGTTGATAGACAGTAGGATTCCAAACCAGACCTCCCTTCCTGTATTTGGGGGACCCCATGCTAGATTTGATGTATTTTCTTTCCCAGTAAGGACTTGGCTTTTTCTGCCTTAAGAAAGCAAGCCTTTGGGGGCAGCTGAGTTGGTAGAAACCTTGCCCGGCATGCATGAGATGAGGTTTGATCCTTTTGGTCCCAGCACTGGCTAAAGTTTCAGAATTAAGATCCTTCCCAGGGTCATATTAGCAATTCCCCGATTCTGTCTCAATGTAACCAGCTTTGTCACCCCAACATCAGATGTGCCCATGCAGAACGCTGCCTCCAAGGAGGCAGAGCTTTGAGTTGGCTGCGGGGGCATTGTTTAGAAGTCAGCAGCAAAAACCTGCAATTAATCCACCCTGGAGCTTGTCATTGCCCTCATTGCCTCCTGGCTTCTAGGTTGACTCAACTCTCCTAAAAATAACACAGTCCAACATCTGGTAAATCTACTGGCCCACTGACATTCACGCCAAAAGCCAGCGCTTATTTCTCTTCAGAAAGGACAACTCCAATCTCCTCTTCTGCTGTGGAGGCAAGAGAGCATGGGGCTTTCTTTTTCCTTTCTAAGTTTTAACTGTATTCTTCAAAATTTCTAAAGCTGTGTATTGATATTATAATGAAAAGGTGATTTCTCTTAGAAAACATGCTGGGAAGAGTCAGGGCTCAGGAGAAGAGAGAGGACGGTGAGTGTGAGCAAAACACACCGTATACAAGCACGATAATGTCAGGGTCAACCTGTCATTTCTACAATTAGCACATGCTAATGAGAGAAGAAACATTATCAAAACAGAAAAATAAATTTTACACTCTCCTCTGTTTTCCTGCCCTGATTCCAACTCTAAGGACTATGAAGGTTTTGACTGTGGTTTTTACTTTTTCTTGTCTTGTTTTACTATATGGGTTTTACTTCATGGCCTAAGCTCCCTTTGAAATCATGGTCCTTCTGTCTCAGACCTCTCAGTGTTGGCTTGAGTGGCTTGTGCCATCATGCCAGGAAGCCCATGGATTGCTTACCCCCAGATGGAGGCAGGTGAGAACCTTGCCTGTTCATTCACGTAGCTCTGTGACTTTGAACAAGCCATCCAGTCTCTCTTTGCCTCCATCTCCCCCTCCCTCCCCCCAGCACAGCTGTCCCCAGGGCACGTGTGAGGACAGTGTAAATGACAGACAGGCAGAGTGCTATGAGCAGAGTCCCGCGCCTCAGGATGGATATTTCCTGATGAACTGAGTTGCTGCTAGCATTTCTGGGGTCCCCAGGACCTGCTGAGGTCTGTCACTTTTTTTTTTTCCAGGAAGACAAGGTCTCTGTGTGGTTCAGGGTTGGAGTAGAGCTTGTGATTTCCATGCCTCAGCCTCCCAAGAACTGGGACTACAGCCATGATCAGTGAGTGACTCTTACAAGATCTTCAGATGGTTGTATTCAATCTTCTCTTCCCCAGTTTTCTAATTTTATTTTATATTATACACATTTATTTAAAGCTGCCAGCCTTTTCATCTAAGTCTTCCCATTCTTTTCTTTTTAAGATTTATTTTTGACAATTTCTTCTGCATTCAGGGACTTTGTTCATGCTTCTCTGTTTCTTTCTCATGTTCCCATCCCACAGCTGTGGGCCCTTCTCTGTCCTTGATGTCCTGCTTCTGCTTTGATGCCTTGCCTTTTCTTTTTTTCTTTTCTTTTCTTTTCTTTTCTTTTCTTTTCTTTTCTTTTCTTTTCTTTTCCCTCCCTCTCTCCTTCCCTCCCTCCCACTGTCTCTTCCTTCCTTCTCCCCCCCACCCCCAGCAGGGCAGGGTTTCTCTGTTTAGCCTTGGCTGTCCTGGAACTCACTCTGTAGACCAGACTGGCCTTGAACTCACAGAGATCCACTGCCTCTGGCTTCCGAGTGCTGGGATTAAAAAGCATGGGCCATGACACTGGGCCACCGATGCCTCACCTTTGTTTGTGTGGAGCCTTATGTGTGTGGTGATGATGACTGCAGCAGTTTTGCCATATCCAGAGGACATCATTCTGTAATGCCCCTCCCCCTCTTCCAGCTCCCACAGTCTTTGCACCTCCTATTCCATGAGGAGTTTCCTGGCCTGGGGATGGGTGATGTGAATGTCCTGTTAGGTCCAGGCATTCTGTATGTCTTTATTCTCAGCAGTAGACAAGTTACTAGTGTTTGCTTTGACCATCACCCACTGCAGAAAGAGGCTTCTCTGACTTCGAGTGGCAACAGTCTCTGGGTACAAACATAACTATGCAGGAGGCAATTGAACGCCACATACATTTAGCAAAACATCATAGTAGATTCTCCTTGGGGCCTGTGCACCCCCCACCCCAGCCATAGGCTTTTGACCAGGCTTGTAATACCAGGCACGTGTTCTCTCCTGAGGGTAGACTTCAGTTCCAACCAAGAAGCAGTTGGTTGCCCTGGATCACAGGATGCCACTGTTGGGCCTGAGGTCATACTGTGGCTGGCAGGCAGCTATTATTGAGCACCTGTTCCTAAACTGAGTTAGGTGACTGATAACTTTTCTCCCCAACAACTTTCATGGCACTGTGCAAGCTAGTCATTAGACACAACACTGCCAGCTCAGTTCCAGCTTGATTTCATGGTGTCCTATAGCCTGAGTGTGTGCTGTCCTCACCAACAGGATTGTACCATTTCGTCCTGGTGGGCAGCCAAGGGCACCGGCAGGAACAACTCTGAGGAGAGGTATCCAACTCCTGGCACTGAGGTTTAAATTTAGAAACCCATGGCTTTTATTTTGTGGGTGAGGTAATTTACAGGAGGGTGTGCCAGTCATCACATTCCACACACTGAGCTCCTGCATGAGTCTATACCACATATCTACCACTCAGATTAAGATGGAGAACATGCCGAATACCCGACAGGCTCCCTCAGGCCTTTCCCGTCCCTGCTACATAACCTCTCTTCTGACTTCAGTCTTCACAGAAAAATTTGCTTAGCCTCACATTTTCTGTTACTTGAAAGCATAGCAACATGGCTTCTTCTGCTGGACCTTCTGACCGGGAGGTCCAGCTTTATCATTCAGAGAATGTTAGATGACTCTTTATTGCTGTGATGTGTTGATCTGGGTGTCTCGCAATTTATATACCCATTGACTGGTACCTGGGTTGTATTCCACTGGGGTCCTTGTGAGAAATGCTGGTACTTTGGCTGCTGCTGGGTGTCTTCTGCTGGCTGTAGATTTTCATTGACACCTCTGGAGTTGCAGAGACAGGGGCTGGGCGTGTTCAGGTGTTTGATTCCAAGTCATTTTGTCCACTCTATGTTGTATCCCCATCTGTGATGGGTGAGCATCCCACTTGCCCTGTATCCCCCAACACTGAGTGTGACATGTCTCATTCATTGTACAGGTTCTGGTGTGTACTGGTCTCTCTCACTGTATATCATCTACCTATTTATGTCCCTGTCCACCACTGGAATGCCATTTCATTCCTAAACTCAGTTATGCTGTAGGGACCTGGCAGGTCAACTTGATAGATCAGTCTTTACTGGAGGAGCACTAGGGCCTGAAAAGGGTCTCAGAGACCAACTGTGACAACACATGAGTTTGGGGAGCACATTCCAGAACAACTACCTGCTTCCACTTCCTGAGGGCTGGGACTAAAGGCGTGTGGCACTCCAGCTCACAGTTATTGTGTACATGTAATTTTCCTGTCCATTCGTTTGTCTGTCAAATTCATTCTCTTATATTCTCTCTCTCCCTCCCTCTCTCTCTCTTCTCTTCATCTTCCTCTTCTTCTTCCTCCTCTTCCTCCCTACCTCCCCCCCCCACCAGCTGGTCTGATATATTTTCATAGGATTTCTTTAGAAAGAAATCTTATCCTCAGGACTGGGGAGATGGCTCAGTCAGGAAAGGGCTTGAGGTAAAGACATGAGGCCCCACCTTTGGATCTCAAACACACACACAAAGTCCAGGCAGGACAGTGTGTGCCTATAAGCCCAGCACTGGGGAAGTGGACACAAGAGGATCCCAGTAGCTTGCTGGCCAGCCAATCCAACTGACTCTGTGAGTTTCAGGCCAATGAGAGATCCTGTCTCAAAAACTGAGGTCGTGAGCAATTGAGGAAGACGTAGACTATTGACCCCTGACCTCCACATGCATGAGCTCACACATGCACAATTCTGCATGAACATAGACACATACCCACGAGCATGTACATACATCACACATGAGAAAAGAAATCAAAGAAAAATAATACCCAACCAAATAGCAACCCACACAGCAGGTGCTTTAGAACATCAAGGAGAATGAGCCTTCTCCTTGTTCTCTTTGTCCTCCTCCTGTTTCATCTATGGTAAGGTCTCTTTTTCTTTTTTAAAGCATGGCTGAGAGCCCATGTGATGACTGGGCAGAGGCTGTGGCTGTAATTTTGTGGATAATGGCTGTGATTTTGTACAAGGCAGGCACATTTAAGGGGGTAGACTACAGAGACTTCACCAGGAACAAATGCAAGTGGGAGCCACTTGTTCTAAAAGGAGATCATGACTGTTTATATTTAGAAAAGTGTGTGTGTGTGTGTGTGTGTGTGTGTGTGTGTGTGTGTCTGTGTGTGTCTAGTTTCCACCTCCCTTCCGCCTTCTCTTTAGAGGTATCATCCCGGATGGCTCTGACACTCGCTGGATGGCATCTTTGCATCATCCTTGTCTCCTCCGAGATGTTAGGGTGGCATCCAGCAATTTCAAATTTACCTCACCATCAAAGCTGACAGGAAATGTACGTGCTGTGTTTCCTCTGTGACATCCCTCCTCGTTTCTCAAACTTTGGGAAATCATTACATTTCTAATGGCACCCTCACATTTATCAGTGACCAGATGCCCAACTGACTTCCATTCTGTTGCTGTGATAAAAATGTCCTGACCAAAGAAGCCTTAAGGGAGAAAG
This sequence comes from Rhabdomys pumilio, assembly GCA_030674055.1. Classification (NCBI taxonomy): domain Eukaryota; kingdom Metazoa; phylum Chordata; class Mammalia; order Rodentia; family Muridae; genus Rhabdomys; species Rhabdomys pumilio. The sequence continues at coordinate 107,311,034 of JANHMN010000003.1, forward strand.
AGTTTCTTCTGGCTCACAGTTCAAGGGTACAGTCCATCATGGCAAGGAGTCAGGCAGAGGAACCTGAGGCAAGTGGTCCCCTAGCACCCACAGTCGGGAGGCAGAAAGCCACGGGGTACATGCTGCTGTACAGTTTGCTTTCTACCTTCTATACAGTCCGGGACCGCCTGGCTAAGAATGGTGTTATGCACAGTGGAAAGGTCTTCACTCCTCAGTTATCATAAGTCAAGATAATCTCCCACAAGCGTGCCCAGAGGGCTTCTGCTCCTGGTGGTTCTAGGTTTCAAGTTGACAACTGAAGTTCACCATTGCAGGAATCATTTCTCAGTTGCTGGTTGTTCAGACTGCTCTTGGGCCTTCTGTGATGATTATGACACAGCCCTGAATGCCTTTGCATATGGAAGTTGTACCTTTTACTGTAGGAATTTGTTGTCCTTGTGAGAAGTGTGTTGTGTTTGTGAGAAGTGTGTAGACTTTGATCCTGTTGGGGGTTAAGAATGTGAATATAGAGGCCAGACCACCTATAGTATGACCTCATAGAAACTACCTAATCTGTTTATGTTCTCAGTTTCCCTGTCTGTAAAATCAGAGAAAACAACCTCACTTTGACTTACTTAATACATGTCAATACTTCAATAAGAACCATACTTTTCTTTCTTTCTTTTTCTTTCTTTCCCTCCTTTCTTTCTTTCTTTCTTTTTTTTTTTTTTTATAAAAAACTTATTGGAAAATGAACTTTAAGAAAAAGAAAGAGAAAACACTGGGGATAGGAATGTGGCTCAATTGGTAGAGCACTTGCTCAGTCTGCACCAAGCCCCAGGTCCAATCCTCAGCACAAAACTGGATGCAGTAGTACATACCTGTAATCCTAGCACTCAGTAGGTTGAGGCAGAAGAATCAGGAGTTCAAGGCCATCTTCAACTACTTAACTAAATTCCAGGCCAGCCTGGGCTATAAGAGACCTTGCCATTTGTTCTGTTTTTAATTAATTAAAAAAAATCAAATAAACACTGTTAACTTTCTGATAAAAATTGCTGAGTGGAGGGAGTGATCCCGTCCCTTCTGTGACCTCAGGCCCCAGCACTCCTGGGGATTGTTGCTGCTAGTGAGGGAAAGCTCAAAGAAGCAGCTTCTTCCTGCTGTGCCATCCCTGGGGACTTAAGTTCCCTGAGTATTTCTCTCTCCTCCCAAATACATCAGAAACTCCCTAAGGATGACCAGCAAACATCAGGTGATTTACTCAATTAGACTCAACTGCAAAGACAGCTGTTTTCACACTTGATCCCATGGTTGACTCAGTAGCCAGTGAATGACAATGCTCTTTCCTTAGACTGGTATAGGCAAAGGTAATTCCCAGGTTCAGCTTCTGGAGATCCATTTCTAGGGTAGGTCCCTGGACTCTGGTATTTTGTCCCAGGTGAGCAGGCATGGTTTGTGGTCCCACATTCTCTCCTTTAACCCTGAGACCTCCCCATTGTCCATCACATGCTGCTGTCTGTGTGGTTTCTCTGGGCTGTGACCTCTCAGCTGCAGTACTGGAGGAGGAGAGGATGGGCGAGCTCAAGAAATGGAGCCTCATTGGTATGCAAGGCTCTCTTGTCACATTGCCACTAAACAGGAGCTGAAGAAGGGCTGGCGCTTCTCTTTGGGATTTTCCACTCCTCCTGGCCCTTCCGGAATTGGCTGGATATCAGCATGCCAAGGGGGACAAGGACAGGACAGGGGCACTGAGGCGTCTGTCTGGTAGATATCTCTAAGGTAGAAAGTGGGTCCTTCCAGAAGCTCTGCTACATTCCTCCCTCCCTCCCCCTACTCTGCCAAGCCTCCCTTCCCAGAGCATCTTTACAGGACTGGATCCTGCAAAGACTGGAAGGACTAAGAAGACCCCTTGGAATATCGATTGATTGATTGGTTGAGCCAGAGTCTCACTGCATTGGGACTTATCCAACCCTCCCCACCTCACTTTCCCCAGTAGCAGAGACAAGATGCATGTTCCACCGCATCCAAGAATTCTGTTTACTTTTTAGCAAAGTAGTCCTTGCATAGAGTGCTCATGCTCGAAGATACAGAAGGTAAAACATGGGCTTCAGTGGACACCCCCAGCCTGGGCCACACTCCTGCACCCCAGCAGCACTCAGGACTTCTATGGAGGGGATGGGGCATCCCCAGTAGGCTTATGCAGTAGTAAGATTTTAAGTATCGTCTGCTCACTGATATATGACTGATGAGAATTAGCTTGAGCAACCAAGAATGTACTTTTCTAGTACTTTATTGTGGCTTTGTGATTTCAACTAGAGTATGTACTGACTTTGTTTCTTTTTACTTCTAGAGATTGGTGTTAATAAAACAGATGAGCTATAGAGTGAACAGATGAGCTATAGAGTGAACACATGGAGTGTAAAGTGAACACCCAGAGGGAGATACCGTTCTTTCTTTCTTTCTTTCTTTCTTTCTTTTTTTCTCTCTTTTTTCCTCCCTCCCTCCCCCTCTTCCTCCCTCTCTCCCTTCCTTCTTTTTTGGCAATGTTTTGCTATATACCCCAGGCTAGCCTTGAACTTGTGATGTGTTTGATTCCGTGTCCTGAGGGATGGGATTACAGATGTACATCATGTCTGGCTCCAAGTCAACACTGTCCAGTTTCTTCCTTGGGCAGTGAAGCCATGTGGTTGACTCTTGTGGTGCTCAGAGTTCCTCACTAGAGTGTGCTTCCCTCAACACCAAGGTTTGCTGTAACCAAGGCTACACTCCGGATTGTTCTGAGCCTACCATGCAACTACCCTTCAGTATCATTAGGCCAATAGGAGCTGGAGTATATAGTGCTGTGGTTCATTCATGCTCATGGCTCTGTAGAATCACTCATTGCTCTGGCGCATAGTCTGTTCTCCTGTGGGCTGATGGTAGTTTCCTGTCTTCTGCTGCTGTGAGATGATATTTAGTTAGTTACTTTTGCCTTTGTATCTGTGTGTATGTATATGCATGATTTTGTATTTGCATATGTATAGGTATGAAAGTGTGTGTGTTTGAGTGTGTGTGTGTGTGTGTGTGTGTGTGTGTGTGTGTCTGTGTGACACCAGATTCAAGTTTTAAAATGTTTGCACTTGAAATCTTGGGTTAGGCCTCAATTATAAAGACTAGGTTCATTTAGATTTCATATTTACTCATAGAGTATAAACATAATTTTATGAAATTTTAAAAAATAATTCTGTGCACTCCACAGAGTTAAAACATGAAGAATTAGCTCAGTGCTCAGAAAGTGTTGGATTAGGGTTTGTTCTACATTTCACATTTTGAGATTTAGGGATTCCCACCTGTGTAATTATTAATAATTCAAAAACCAAGATCAGTATAGGGACTGAGATGGAGAAGGAAAGGATTCTGGGAACCTTGGCATCTGGGGAGAATTCCACGTAGCCAAGACTAGAAGGAGAGGAGGATCTAAGGGGACCTACCCTAGAACCTGTCTCAGCAACTCCCTGTGCAGGAGCTAAGAATCTGGGCTGATCTCAGAATGACTGAGCTCTAGGAAAGCATTCAGGCCACGCCCATCAAGAAATAACCCACTGCAGTGACCACAGTGTTCTCCCTTGCCTTATGCTTATGCCTGGTGGGTGTATGCTCTACATAGACTGGGGGTCATGGCTGAAACCTCTGTGCTACACAGTAACAGCCCAAACCCAGTACGTGATAAAAACATGATGCATTTCCTAAACATCCAGAGTAGTGAGCCCTCAACAATAACCTTGTAGGCATTAAAACAGGAAGCAAGCTACCAGAGGAAGGTCAGGGGTGTGGGGATGGGTCAGTTGCAAACTGTGTACAGTGCTGGCATGGGGACCAGGGTTTGGTGTCCATGAAGGTCACCAAGGGATTGTTCTTGTAGTCCCAGAGGATCCATGGGGCTCTCCAGCCAACCTGTCTCAGAATGCAAGGTGGTGATATCTAAGGACACCTGAGGTTGTCCTCTGACCTCCAGGGCATGTGCACTCATGCACCCTAAGGCACACGAAAGGTCTTTACAGAGGAGATGTGGTTCAGTGACAAGAGTGCCGACTTACACATTCAGGAAGCAAGCCCCAGGCACATTCCCAGCACCACAAAACAATATTAGTAATAAATAATAATACATTTTAAAGAGGAGAGTTCTTTCTAAAAAAGTTTCCCCATTCAGGGGCTGGCTTTCCTTATTTATTTGGGGACAGCATCTGACTTCTTGGGATTAATCTCTCCTATACAAAGTGCTATGCTCTGGGTCCAGCTAACTCCCTTTCAACGAAATGGTGCCAGGTAATGGATCAGGGTGAATCTGCCATCATTTTTAGTAAAATTTCCTTCAGCACTGTACCCTACAATGGACACCATGAACTTTTTTTTTTCTGAACTTAATTCCAGACTGCCATGAACTCTGTGTATGTGTGTGTCTGTGTGTGTGTGTGTGTGTGTGTGTGTGTGTGTGTGTGTCCTGGCTTTCAGGTGCAATCCTGTGTTCCTCCTAGTGTCTGAGGGTCAGAACATGGCAGGGGCTCCATGGGTTTTGTTGTAAATGACCCTGTCCAGTCACCAGTTCCCAACTGGCAGGTCTGTGTCGTGTGTGTGTGAAGTGACCCTCTCTCTTTCTCATCTCTCTGCAGTGAGATGTAAAATGGAGGATGAGGAAGTGCCTGCTGCCTCGGTACCATATCCTTAGCCGATGTCAGTCACTCCGTGTGCCAGGAGATGCATCCAATCTGTACTTTCCCTAGTATGGTGTCTTTAACAAGCCTTAGTGTGGTGGATACAGAACCCTTTGCACATGAGGTAGGATTTGTTGCAGATAAGCCGAAGCAGTTTAGCTTCGTGCCTTACCCCAGATCTTCTCCACTGTGTCAGGAGCACCCTCTGAGCTGTCACTGTTGACATGCCTCGTGACCGTGTCCTCTGACACCAGTTTTCCCACTTTTGCCAAGATCTATATTTTAACTTACCTCAGATTTCTGTGTTAGTTTTGCCTTGGTTTGGGGGTGCTGGGATAACAGATGGGGCAAGGCTCTAGCACTGAGCTGTTTCCAGCTTGATAAGAGACAGTTGTGAGAAAGGATTTCCATTGTAAAAGCCCCAAAGTATAACGGCAGCGTCCCATTAACTTGGTGTCCCATCGGTTCTGTGGCTGCCGCTCACCAGGATTCTCCCAGTCAAAAGGCCCCAGACATGGCTGAAAGCCCCCTCAGTAGGATCTGACTGACAAGCTACCACGCATCTTAGGTAAATAGTAAAGCCTTTATTTTCTTGTTAAGAACAGCATTTTGAAAATAAAACCTATCTGCCCATGCTTAACAACCTTTAAAGTCTGATATCTTATATACAGCCCGGTACATACTGATTGTCTTAAAATTTCTCAAACAATGTTTTGTTTATAAGTATGCAAGTCAGCCAGGATAAGGGGAAGAGTGAGGGTACATTATAAAATACACATTAATACATTTAATAAATATATATTATCTATCAAAATCGAGCCATAGCTCTTTATGAATAAAGCACCTGCCAAAGGCTCTCATCAGTTCACATGGTCGCTACACCCTTGGATGTGTGAATGCCACTGCCCCTTCTACTTTGCCATTTGGCAGATTCAAAAGACAACCCCTCCCGTCTCCCCTGTCTGTATTTGTTCACTGGCCTTGACCTCATCTGTGTGGGGGTAGGGCAGACAACAACCAGATCTTAACTTTGGAAACAGCCCACACATTGGAGCCCCTTCCCTCTGCCATTGTCCCCACTACCTTGGGAACTAACTCCAGACTCTGTGGAGTCTTCACTCAGGAGGGGACAGAGTGGTTGTTAAGTCTTGATATGGTATTACTACCTGGGCATGCCAAGTTGTGCTTGCAGTTTGGGGTTATTCATAGACGACTTTCTAGACCATTTTCCCAACCAAGTCTTGGGTCTGTCAACTTTTCAACAGGTGCCATGGGGTTTTCTGTACTTCTTTCAGCCTTGCTGTGTCAGAAGCTGGCTGCCACAGTCTCGGTGGAGTTGCCTCGTGGTCCTCTTCAGGTGAACTTGAACTCAGAATAGTAGTAGATGTGGCCCTATTTCTTTTGCTTCCACTTCCGCCCTCCATGTAAAAACATTCAGCCCACCCTGAATCTTAAAGCCAAGATAAAACAAAGCCCAGAAGTGCAATAACCTATCAGGATTGGAAAGAAAAAAAAAAGCAAAACTGAAAGACCTCACTAAGCGAGGAGGGTTCCTGGGGCTCAGCGTGGTCTGTTTCTACAGTGCAGAATCGCTGTTTGCTGCACAGCCGTTTGCACGGTGCAGTGCTCACCTTATACGTGGACAACAAAGAGCTTAGAGAGAAAACCATCAATCATGTCAGCTTCTCCCTTCTGCAAGGGGGGATTTGCAGACCGAGTTACTGGTGACATCAGAAAGCTCCAAAGGACTCCAGAGAGCGGGGGTGGACAGCCACTTCCTGGCACAAGAATGCGGAGCGCTGACGTTTGTCACCGGACTGGCCACAGGTGCTCAGAGATTTCTTTGTAGAAGGCAGGGTAATGCATGCAACAACCCCAGCCCCAGCCCCACGCAGCCCTAGCGTTCTTTCCTTCCCACACCTCCTCAGGCCTCGAAGTTCTTAGCTCACCACTTGATAGTCCTTAAGCACAAAGGACTGATTCAAATTCTCTGGAAGCAAGCACGTGCTCTGGATGGGGGTGAGGCATCTCAGGAGGTTGGGGAGTGGCCTTTGGGTGCCATGCTTTCTGGTTTCCATGCATGGTGATGCACTAGCTGTAAGGAAAACTTGCAGGAGAGCCAAGCTCTGGCCAGATTGGCCTCACTTCCCTAAGGCTCTACAAGGATAGGTTAGGGCAGGGAGGGGACACAGCAGAGACTGGGGCCTTGAGAAAAATCAGATTTATTAAAACACTCAGCTCAGATATACTGGCTTAAGAATAGGTCAGTCCCCACCACCACCCCCAAACACTAACCTTTTAAAAAATTTGCTTTCATTAAAGGTTAAAGGCTTATGGGTAGTTTTTATAGAAAAAGCAATGTAGCGATTAGAGTGTATGCAGAGGCCACAACCCTTGTTTATACAGTCCATATGGTCAGGTTCAAACTCAGCATGGAAAGGTTGCTAGCGATTATGCTGGCCAAACAGTGCAGAGAACACAGGGCTTTTAATGGCAGGGATGCTGGAGATGCCTAGCGACAAAGGAATGACTTGCTCAGGACAGATGGAAGCCATGACAAATGACAGCTGTGAGGGGGGCCACTTCCATAGAAACATCGGGAAACCAGAATCAGAGTGTTCTCCATACCCTCCAAAAGCAGCCAGTCACCTTCATGGAGCTCAGTATAGCCGGACTTCTACCCACATGAAGGGAAAATACCCCAGAAGTCACTGGCAGCTGGGTAACAGGATGTCATCTCTCCATCCTAGAGGTCACCCTGGGGAGCCCAGCCATAGGACATCATTACAAAAAGGCTGCTATGGTGCCTGCCTTTTAGCCTGCCTCCCCTGAAGCTTCAAGCTGGTGGCCCTATTTGAGCTTATGAAATGAACATGGGAATGAACTCGGGGGAGGGGGTGGACAGGATGGGGTAAAAGGCATAGAGGAGCACCTGCAGGAGGAAGGAGGAGGAACACTTTTATCACTCTGTAGAGGAGGTTGGGGTAGGTGCAGTGCTTGGTAGAGCAAGAGGTTCATAGAAGGAACAACAGTTGGTCACCTCTGTCTACATGTGATGGCCACTTCAAGGTCTAGAGTACCTTCTCTTCTTTGGCACATTCTATGGTTCCTCCACTCCTACTGGCTACACAGTTCCCTGACCACCCGGTTGGGCCTTTAGAACCATAGCCACAACTTCTTAAAGTCTCCTGAACTGCATGGGCCACCAGGCAAGCAAAAGCCGGTGAGAATGATCCATGAGTCAACCTCAAGGGCACAGTTATCTCCACAAGATCTCCCTGGAGACCAGCATTTGGTGAGGAGGGTGGGAGTGACAGGTTGGCTCCAACCCCTCATATAATAAGCCAACATAACCTGGCACACCAGCTGTGACTTCTTTTCTGTCCTGCCCCTGCTGGATGACTCAGTTTCCCAGCCACGCTTCTGAGTGAGTCTAAGACTATTGGCAGTTAGCTCTGATTTAGTTTGCAGGACGATTCCGTGTTTGCGTGTGTGGCAGGGGAGGGGAGGGCGGTCACTGTTAGCTCTCCAGTTCATCCATATGTCACATTTACACGAAATCCCCTTGGTGGGAATTCTCAGATTTCCTGGCTTCCAGGTGGCCTGTCTCTGCCATGGTTATTGATTTCACCCTCAAGAAAGACACAGCCAGGGAATAAAATCGGTAAGAAATATTCTTATTCTCTGGAACTTAAGGTCTTTCACCAATGGTGTCTTCCCGTGTGAGATGGCGGAGCAGTTGGGATCTGGAATAACATAAGGACAGGACTGAGAACTCTGCAAAGTCAATGTTAGGAACTGATGCATCAATCTCTCTCTTTCTCTCTCACTACTGACTGTGGGGGCCTATGTCCTCCCAGAAATGTACTGGGGGTTCATGTCACCCACCTTAAGGGACACCCACCTCACTCAGAATCTCAGTACGTTGAAGTGACGGAACTCCTTGGGTAAGCTAAGCACGTGTCCTAACCCTGAGCTTCACCCTGAGCCCCTAGAACATCACGTGGTCAGTCCCCTGTTTTCTTCCCTGCACTGGCCTTGAAGGAACCAGGAGGACTTACGAATGATGGACAGGCTGTGTTTATTACGGCACATGGGCTGGCCCCTCTGGGGACCAGTGGTCACAAGTATAATCAGGCCTTTCTTGGCCCCAGGACAAAGAAACAGTCCAGGAAGTGGTAGGAAGATTTAAGAACACAAATCTGTGTTTCTATTTGCCTTATAGCTTGTTCAAGGCAAAGTGAATCAAAGCCTAGCAGAGCCTTCACAGAGCAGAAAAACTAAAATTCCCTTCCTTTCCTCCAGGGATCAAAGACCATCCCTGATGGTCTTATTTACCAAAAAACAAACAAACAAAAACAAACAACCCCCCCCCCCCCCCCCCAAAAAACACCCCCCCCCCAGAAAACAAAAAAACCCCTCAGGTTGAGTTATGGAATTGGCACAAAATAAAGAATGGAAATCAAATGTGCACATGTGACTGGCTCATGCATTGTGTCTGAGAAGCACAGAGCTATGTCTGGAAGGTAGATGTAGGAATGAGAGCCTCTTTAGATTTTGCTGGAATGAAACAAAGTCATTCCATCAGAGGCAAAAAGCAAAAGGTAACACTTTCTGCTGCAGGTCTGTTTGGCGACAGCTGCTTTGGTGTTTGAGGGACTCAACTTCAATATCTTAGGCTGTCTCTTAGGGAATTGGGGTGGGGGGACCTGGTACCCAGCTTGGGGGGCCTGGATGGAGTAGGGACCAGGGGGCTTGAGCTAGGGTAGATGTCAGCAAGGCTGAGCACAGAAAGCTTTTCTTAGAGTTACCTCCCTAAGAGAGAGCTGGGGCGCTGTGCTCAAAGAAGAAAATTCATCAGGTGATGCCCCAAGTAGGCAGGCATCTGTAGATAGCTTTCTGAGTATGGGTGGGTTTTCCTTATGTGAACAGGGGGACAGACAAAAATGGAAGGCATGCATGCATGGGGCTGCGGTGAGCAGCCCAGAGAAGCAGCCTCCAGGAGTACCCAGCTGAAGCTGCCCCATGTTGGACGCACTCAGGCTTCCAGACTTCAGATTTTGATACTTACAGTCCCTCCATTGAGCACAACGGCCATCTCGGTCGGCTGATACACATTGCTTCTGAACGGGGCACTGGGCCGGCTTCCCAAGCTGCTGGGCTTCTGTCCCAGGCTGCTGGATCTTTGCTCCAAACTTCCATTGGAAAAGCCAACTGCTGATCGAAGAGCTGAGGAAGGAGTTCCCAGGATGACAACACCAGAGAGAGTGTGGGGGAGAGAAGGAGACGGAGGGGGAGGGGAACAGAAGGATAAAGGAAGAGAGAGGGAGAAAAGAAGGGAAGGAGAGAATTTTGTTTTTCTGAAGCAACCAGCTCCGCCCCTCTGGGTACCTCTATCCACCCACCACAGTGACTCCTCCCCTTTGTCACAAGCCTGATTCAAAACAAAAGTCACAAAGGGGCTTTGTTCTCTGTCCTCTAGGAGACTGTTCCAGCTTCAGGAGGGTTGAGAACTTTCTGAAGTCCTGCTCTCCCCAAACAGCTACAGCCTGGCTAGGTGACAGTCACCTCTGGGCTGTCAGGTCTCTTTCGATGAGAGTCCTTTACCTCACTGTAAAACAGCACATATGTACGGGTCTGTATTCACCATATCAGTCAAAAGCCGTCATTATTTCTGGATGCTGCAGAGCTGGAGACTGCTAAATACATGTACAGAACAGTGGCTGTCAACACTGGAAACTTACTCTCTTGTTTGGGTTATTCCCAAATAATAATAAAAGATCCGAAGCTCTGATGGCAAATTAGGTGAACACTCTACCTCCGATACCTCTGAAGATAGGCACAGGTGTTCCTGAGTTACTGTCCTTTTTAAAGACAGGATCTACGGTAGCCCAGACTGGCCTTAGACTCCTGGTCCTCCTGTTGCCACATGCCAAATGTTGGGGTCCACATCAAGCTATTTAGTGTACTCTGTGTCGTGCTGTGTGTCTCTCTATGTGTGTGTCTCTGTGTGTGTGCGCACATGCAGATGCAGAAGCCAAAGGAGTGTAGGAGCTGCCAAGGCTGCCTGATGTGGATACTGGGAACTGAACTCAGATCCTCAGAAGAACACCGACTCTCTTAACTTTCCAGCCCCTACCTTGGTTTTAGACAGTGTCTCCCTGCCTAGGCTGGCTGACCAGGGAGTCCCAGGGATCCACCGATCTCCACCTCCCCAGCTCCAGAACTACAAGTGAGCACTACACACTGGTTCTGGGGATAAAACTCAACTCTTCCTGCTTGTACAGCAAGCACTTTACCCACTGAGCCATCTCCCCAGCCTCAGGTTTCTGTACTTTTAAGAAATTAAGTTTCTTTTTAAATAAAGAAGAAAACAACTTGAAAAGACATGGAAAATTCAAGTATGTGTTTCTGAGTGACAGGAGCCAACCCTTGAGGGCTTCTCACATCATGCCAAACTAGAATCTGGAAAGTGAAGGCTGTTAGTGGTGATTGGGTGCTGCATGGGGCAGGAGGGGTATTTCAGGATAATGAAACGGTCCTGTGTGATACTTCAAGGTGGATACAGGGCACACTGCCTTTGTCAAAACCCATCAAAATGATGCAGTCAAATTAAAATATGGTCTTTGGCTCCATGGCAGAGTACTTGCCGAGCATTCCTGAGGCGTTAGGCTCCACCTCAGCATCCCACCAAGTGAATGGAGATCTTAACTGTAAGATGACATCTGCAGTTTTGCTGGAGGACATACTAATGTTGCTTGGCTAAAGAAAGGCTGTACCTAAAAGTCTTCCCCGAGGGAATACAGGGAGACAGCTTGGGAGCTGTACAGCCTACTAGGATCAGTATGACCTTAGAGCTAGGTTCTGAGTAAACTGACATATAGAGGGTTAGCTTTCACGGCATCCCAGATGCTTTCAAGAGATAAAGGTTAAGTTCAGTGGTCAAGGTCACACAGCTAGCAGAGTCCACATGGAAGCCTGGCAGAAATAGGCTGCTCCTAACCACACCAGTTCCAGATGCTCTGCTGCTAACCATTACAGTTGGATATGTGGAAGCAAACTGTGTTAAATGACATCAGGGATAAGCTCATTTCATAGACTGGACCAAAGAAACGGCAAGACAGGAAACCTTTCATGCTTTGGTATCTCCAAGACTGGAGCAGTTGCTTATGCTGGGTGAGGGCATGCCCCTGCCTGGGAAGCAGCACAGGAGGCAGGGACAGGCATACTCTCTTCCCAGAAACCGAAGCGCTCTTGCTACCCACGGTCCAGTCCTCAGGTCCCTTTCTGTTGCAGCCTATTTGTGGCTCTCTGAGCATAGCTTTGGCATTCTAGCCCCCTCAGCATGGGCCCAGGGCTCAGCTTATGACAGGCTGACCAATCAGAGCATTCCATTTTTGAGAACACACTGGTTCGGGATGACATTCAGAGCCAATCAGAATGGGATTTTCTCAAGCCTTCTGGAAAGAATTTTTTCCAGAAAAGTTTCTGGATATCTGGTATTCTGTGCAAGTGGGGACCATAACTCCTCCACCAAGAGATGAGAAGTCAAATATTCTCATCCCTTGAATCTATTCAATCTATCCCTTCCTGAAGCTTGCTACCTAGGAGTTTGGAATTTTCACTTACTAGTTTGAATAATTTAGCATTCAAATTCTATTTTTTTTTTTTTAAAAAAATAGCTATTTACCAATTTCAGAGGCCTTTGGCTAATATCAGAGCTGACTCTACCCAATCCCGAGCAGAGGTGAAGGGCAGGGAGTGTTATTCCTGAGTGGGTACTCATTGATCAAATGCCAACTTCCTCTGGGGTAGGTCCTGCAAGTGAGGCCAAGTTAGCCATGCCTTCCTCAGGCTTCACTCAGGGTCTCTAGCATTAAACAAAAGTGGCTAAGAAGCCTTGGCCTTAATGAGATCTTAGAGCCCAGGATCCATAACAAAAGAGGGAACACATGTTCCTTCGAAAGGTGCATGCTTCATATGCCTTGTTAGCACTTTGTAAGATGTGACCTAAAGTGTGACATCTCTGAGTGCATTTGAATCTCTTAACACTTACCTCATGCTCTTTTGATACTAAGGAGCACAGTCTGGCTAAGTGTATATATATGGGGGGTCTCAATGACTGCAAGAACTATTAGGGGTGAGGCTACTGCAGCTTCATTGAGCCCACAGTTCAGCCTGAAGAACACGCCCTCCATCTCATGACACCTTAGGGGCCCTCTGGCAAGGGAGGAGAACTCCAGAAGCTGGCCGGAAGTTTCCAGTGCAGGAAGGACATGATCACAGTAGCTCGTGGGCACTTGACACTCTAAGGATAAGGTCCCTCCTGGGGCCAGTTTCCTAAAATACAAACTGGCTAAAGGAGCATGAAAGGTGCCAACAGCTGCTCCTACTGTGGCAAAGGAGCGTGCCCAGATGGTCCTTGGCCAGTGAAGCAAGGGTTTCTAGAATAAAGGCCAGCCCAACCCAGCCCAGCCAGAATGTTCTCTGTGTGAGCTTTGTCTGAGGGCTGCCCTGCCTGGTCTCAAGTGATTTTTGTGCATATATATATCTTTGATAGACTAAAAGATTCCTCCCTCCCCCCAAAAAGAGGAAAAAAGTGTTGATGGTAAGGGTTGCTAGGGATATAACTCAGTGACCCAGCATGCACTTGGTTCCAGGTTCCACCCTCAGCACTACAAGCAAGCAAACAAGAACATCTTGTCTTAAAAAAAAAAAATCTGACAATACCCAAGGTTGCTGAAGATTTAGATAGGGACTTGCAATGTAACCACTCAGCCTAACTTTCTGGGGTGCTACCCAGCATGACATGTCAAGATTTAAAATGCAGATTATTTAACTCATATCTAGGACATCTTTTGCAAGGAGCTAGTGGACCACAAAGCAGAAAGATGAATGGATAAGAGCGTTCACTGTGGCACAGTTTGTCATGGTAACCCTGAGGCAAGCTGAACAGGCAGAGGAGGACCAGAAAAATAAATGCTGGTGCCTGATGGAAAATCCCACAGCATCCCCAGGGTACCACAACTCTTCATCCCCTGACCCAGGTTGAGGTCTCCATCACTGACTTAATAAGCACATGGTGGGCCAGTGGCTGGACCCAAGGTTTCACCCAGAGACACCTTAAGATCGCTTGGAGTGTTTATAAATTATACAGATCCTAGATTCAGACTTAATCAATGGCCCTGGGCAGGGGCAGGGGCAGGGGCAGGGAAGATGCTGGTGTTTTTCTTAAGTGGTAGTCCAGGTAACTCTAGTGGGAGACAGGTGAAGCAGGACCACTCTGCCTTAGCTCTGTTTCGTTTTTGTTTTGGAGACAGGATAGCACTTGGTCTCTTCACA
>JANHMN010000003.1:107330122-107361078 GCA_030674055.1 Rhabdomys pumilio
GAGAGGAAGGTAGTGACGAGGATGAAGGCTCCGTTCACCTTCCACCGCTTGAACTTGCCACACAGCGTGAAGAGGGACTGTGCCAGGGTGATGACCAGAAGTACCATGTCATAGATGAGCGCCATCACAAAATCCATGGGTTCGTAGGCGCAGGCTGGCTTCGTGTCACGCAGCACAGTCAGCACCAGCCACTCAGTGGCAATGATGACCTGCACCAGCATCAGGCACAGTGCCAGGCTCACCAGCTGCCAGCTGGCCGGGCTTGTGCCCTGGCGCACCAGCCTCCGTACCCGCCACGCCTGGCTCAGCAGGCAGGAGAAGCAGAGTGCGAAGAGGACACCCCAGAGGAAGCGTCGGATGGAGCAGATGGTCTCGTCCATCCGAATGATGAAGGCAAACGTCAGGCCAAAGAGGCCCAGGGTCCCCAACAGGAAGAGGAAATGGAGGCACACAGGCCGCTTTCTTTCCTTGTCCTTGATGAAGGGCAGCCTCACCAGGAGAATGAGCATCAGAAGCAGTGTGATCAGGGCCCCTGCCCCGGCCACTGCCTCTACCACGATGCCCCAGATGGCGTCCAGGTCGCACAGGGACACGTACTGAGGAAGAAGGTCCAGCCCACAGCCCCTGGACGTGCTGGCGTTCTCTGAAGCCACGGAGGCAATTACCAGGAGCAGGGGCAGAGGAAGCACTTGATGGGTTCTCATCTTTCTCTCTGACACCAGGAACATTCTAGAAAATGGGGACAGTCAGGGAGAAAACTCAATCTGTAAGACCCCACTCTCCTGAGGACTTGCCTCTTTTCAAACCTGCCAGCCCAAATGGCTCCTTCTGGCACTTGAGATAACAATATCCACTTTCTGCAAGCCCTGTGGACCCTTGCCCAGGCACTCCACCACCCACTTGAACCCTGGCCCAGATTAGTAACCATGAATCACCATCAGCAGTGGCTGGGGGAACCTATGGGAGGGAGACTCACCTCTCTCTACTGCTTTGTAGTCTGTAAATCTGGCATCTTCCAAAGTAAGAAAATGAAGGAAATTTTAAAGAGACAACCACAAGACAGGTACTCAGCTGGGGTGATCCCTCATTCTCTCCTCCTTTAATCTTCAAAGGCTAAAGGGAAATATTTACTGACCACTCTCTCTAGGCAAAAAAAACTGGGCTCACCAGTCCTCATAATGCCCTATGAGGCAGCAGGTCCTATTGTGACTTTCATTTTCAGGTGACAAAACAGGGTCTTTCAAGGTGTGACACTGGCCCCAGGTCACACAACCACACTCAGGAGTCATCCCTCTCAGCAGAGAGAGAAACTTCCCAGCATGAACACATGGTACACTCAGTGGTCCCAAATAAGTCTGCTACACCCATGGATTCAACCAAGGTTGGATGACGACTATTCGAGGAAAAGATTCTGTCGGTTCTGAACATAGGCAGACATTTTTGTGGTTGTTACCTAGACATTGCATAATAAGGACTGACATTGTGTTGGGTATTGTAAGTGATCTGAAGTCCATGGGGCGTTGGTATAGGTTATGTGTGAATATACTGCCTTTCACAGAAGAAGGGCCTGGAGCATCGGCTGGATCCTGCCACCAAGGCTGTTGGTATCCAAGGGAATCCTGGAGCATTTCCTGCGGATCTACCTGTATATCCAGAAAGAATTTTCATCTCTGTCTCCCACAGACATTCCATCTTCCTTTTCCAAAGATCTCTGAGGCTCCATTCTCTCCAACCCACCAGTTGTCCTTTCCCTGGGAGGTCTGGGAGTTTAAGTTGCCATAGACACTCTGATGTGCTCTAGAGGCTCACTGAGAGCACTGCCCAGTCTCCTCTTCCCCTGCTAGAACACACCCCTATTCTTATCATTTTTTTCTACTTTTATAGTTGAACCTAAGATTTTATGCATGCTACATCCCCGACCCCTTTAAATTATTGGTTTGTTTTTTTTTTTTTAAATTTTGAGATAGAGTTATATACTATTTTACTCCAGCTGGCCTTGAACTCACCTTAACCCAGATAGGCCTTGCACTGGTGACCTTCCTGCCTCGGCCTCTTTAGCAGCAGGACCTGGAGGTTAGTGTCACCAGGCCTGGCTGGCCCTGCAAAGATGCCTATCCCCCCAGTCCCACACCAGAGTCAACAGCTCAGACTCTGCCAAGGTCAGCTCAGCAGCTCCCACATGTGGGTCGGTGGGCGGGGTCTTGTGGGCTGAGCTCTCATCAAGTCTGCCATTTTTGGTCTACTTTGTTTCTTTTCTCCTTTCCTTTCTCCTGTCCTCCCTCCTAATCTTTGTCTGCTGTCCCAGGCAGAGACAATATCTTTTACTCATCAGCCCACCCAGCTTTCCCAATCTTGTCACATCTGGCAGATGAAACTTCTTTTTTGAGGGGTTGGGGTGTCCTATGCATAGTGGGATGCATCTCTACGACCCTGCTTCTGTACACCGCCAAATTTCTCCTGGGTGAGGGGCACAAAATCCACCCACAAAGGATTGCAGGTAAAGACCAGTATTAGTACACAGCACCTGGCCCAAGGCAGGCACTTAGGAATTCCCCACTGAACCAGAGACTTGCATCCAGACAGCCCTTTAGCCCGCCGATATCAGTTCCTTGCTTTTGAAAGGGACCAGACCCTTCAAGAAGCCACAGACTGCACAGCTGTGCCCTGTGCTCATTATTAGTCGTATTAAGCTAGTTTGGGGTCTTAACTCCACCTATGTGTAGTTCAGTAACCAGCCACCCTCCCCAAAGCACAGCACCAGGCATCCCTAGGGCTTCTGTTAAGTAAATGCAGTATTGACCATCTCCCTCCTCCTCTCCTTTACAGAGATCCCTTGTGCATCTCAGATCCTGACTCGACCTCCAGGCCATCGACTGTATAAATTATTAATGTGTAGAAGATGGCTGGCGGTGTGGGGTGGTCTGCTATGCTCACAGAGAAAGGGCACGCTACAAACAGAAGGTACTTGGGAAGAGGAGCTCCTTAAACAAGACCCTCACTCAGGAAAATATAGGGGTGGGGAATGCACCTTAGATATTGACCGTTGGCTCATAGTCTAGTCATAGCAGTGTCATAGAGTCTCCATCAGGGACACTCTGTATAGTCATTCGTTTTAACTCATTGTGTCCTGTGCAATGATCACCTAAACCCCATCACAGTAAAATACTTCTCTCGATGTTTCCAAACTGTACTGGAGGCTGGCTACTGGGTAAAGGTACTTGCTGCCAAGCCTGACAACCTAAGTTAGATCCCTGAGACTCACACAGTAGAAAAAAAAGAACCAACACCCGTAAGTTCTGTGTGTATGTTGCAGATGCACGCACTCAAGGAACATGGCTGCAGTGGTGCCCTTTGGAGAGACATCATCCTGAACAGAACCACTTGTCAGGGCTGGGAAACATGCTAGGAAACAAAATTTAAGAACTAGATGAGACAGAACAAGCTGCCAATGGTCCACAGCAAGGTGGTGGTGGGGGCTCCTGGTGAGTCTCCCTTTGAAGAGTCCGCAGTGGTAAACTCCATTAAGAGAGTTCTCAGCCTCACACTCCAGTCTAGTTTATACCCAATTCCATCTTCCCTGGTGGTGAGGAAATGATGGTTGGGAAGATGCTTCTAGAATCTGGATCTCTCACCTATGCATCCTTTGACTGGTGGATCTCAGCCAGAGGCAATTCTGGATGTCACAGCTGGAGAGGGGACAATGAGCATCTGTTGAATAAAGACTAGCCTACAATGAGAATAGCAGTCACCACCCAACAGAGTGACATAGCCCAGTAAGTCCATGGGACCAAGGCTGAGAAAGGCTGGTCTTAGGCATCAATAGGAACTAGTGAGAGACACCAAGGAAACCCACCAGATCTTGGTTGGGCCTGGACCTTGCCATCCTTCCTTGCAAGAACTTGGCTTTCTTTTTAGCTGTGTCTAGCCACTCTTTCCAGTGAGGCTCCTCCTCCAATGGCTGGGCTCTAAACCGCAACTTAGTTTCCTCAGCTCCTCTCTCTCACTTCCTGCTTCGCCTGACCACCCCAACCTGAAATGAGCAGCACCAAGACAACACACACTTCCGAAACTGTGCAGCGTCCTCGCATGCAGAGTTTTCATTTCCTTTCTGACACAGGAAATGGACCCTCACATACTTCCCGTTTCCATGGCCACAGGTAAAGAAAACCTCTTTCTCCTTCCAGGGCAGCTATGCGTTTTGATGCAGCATCTGATTCTGATATCTGAAACTAGCTTCCAGTTTCCCTTTAGAGAGTTATTTCAAGCCCTCGCTCCCAGCTGGGGGTCTGGTATGAGTTAAGTGGGAAATCCTTAGCTGGTAGAGCTGTTGTAAAGACTAAGGGGGCTTTGGAAGGTGGGGCTTGATGGGTGGAAGTAGGTCACTTCTGATAGTTAATGGCCTGGCTTTTAAATGCAGCAGCAGAGTCCTGGTCTGTGGCCATGTGAAGAATTGATGTCATACACTGCCACCGCCATGCCATCCTGCCACGATGAAATCTCAAAAACCATGAACCAAAACGTCTCTTTCATTTTGTTCCTTTTGTTTTGGTCAGTTATTTCATGTGTCAAGAAATGTAGCTGTGATGGGTAATCTCAACTTGCTGAGCTCTAGACTCACCTAGGAGACAAGTCCTGGATATGACCATGAAGAATTGATTATTTGGATTAGGTTAACTGAGCTGGATATACCCACATTAAAAGCAGGCCGCACTGTTCACTGGGCCGGGGTCCTAGACTGCACAAGGAGACTGTGAACTGAGTCCTACCTTTCATTTCTCCGTGTCTCCTGATTGTGGATCAGTGTGACCAGCTGCCTCAAGACCCTACAGCCTGGACTCCTCTGTCCCGATCAGTTATACCTTCCAACTATGACCTGAGATAAACACTTTCTCCTCTTAAGCTCTTCTGTCAGGGTCTATTCTTACAGCAACAAGAAAGTAAGTAGAACTGTAGCTAATGAAGCATCTGGGTCAGGCTTGGCCAGTCTGGACATTGTCCTACTCTTGGCTGAAGTGACTGGTTTACAAGTAGGTACATAGCCCGAAACAGACCTGAGAGTTAGCAGGAGGATTTGACCTGTTTGAGAGTAAGACTGACTGGGAGGCAACAGCCTGGGGATAGATCTGAGTTCTAATCTACTGAAAAGCAGCTGGACCTACCAGTATCCAATGAACTTCATTGTTTGAATGAAACCAGTTTGAGCTGGGTTTCTGTCACTTGCCAACAAGTTCTCAAAAACCTAGAGTAATGGCCTCTTTCTGCCCCATATCTAGGCAGATAGATAAAACCAGGCAAGGTCAGACACCACAGGAGAGGGCTCAGTTGTCTCAAGGTGGTCACTATTGGTCTATAGGGATGATTGTGGGGTGTGACCACCCAGTTCCACAGAACTATGTATGGGGTGGGAAGGGTTACACTGAAGCCAAGCCACTCACTCACTCACTCACTCACTCACTCATTCACTCATTCACTCACTCACCTAGGGTTTCTAGGGGTCCTATTTCTGACACACTGACAACTACAGTAACTGCTTCCCAGGCTCCAGACACACATAGTAACATCTAAGAATCTGCCTAAAGAAACAAGATATGGTGCTACAGACCTGCAATCCTGGTATTTAGGAGGCCAGAGAGAGAGGATCATAGCAAGCCCAGGCTACATGGTAACTTCTAGTCCAGCCTGAGCTACCAGCATTGAGAAACCTTAACTCAAAAACCAAATAAACAGAGAGAATCTACAGAACAATCCTAGAGGCAAGTTCTGAGGCTGTCTCATTTCGTAGAGATAGTGCTGTGCAGACTGGGAAGAGGAGCTGTCTGACCAAGGTCACATGCTGCCAGAAAAGCCTGAGGCAAACAAGCGTCTTATTGTTGCTGGGCTTTCTCTAGACCAGAACTTGTAGGAGAGTCACTGGTGACTTTTGCTGGATGATTGCTCTGCAAGAGGTCCTCCCTGCCCCCACTACATATTATGCCAGTACTTTTGATCCCTGAGTCTGTAGTATGGCTCACGACTGTGGAGTGTGTGCGTGTGTGTGTGCGTGTGCGTGTATGTATGTGTATATGTGTACTGTTGTCCTCAACAAGCAGACACCTCTGGCCAGAGGTTGACTTTGGATGACTTCCTTTATGACTGGCCACAGTTTTTGAGATGGGGCCTCTCACTGAACCTGGATCTCAGAGTCCATTCTACTAGACTGCCCAGTAGGCCTCTGTGTGTCTCTGACCCCAGCACTGGGGTTAGAGATGTGGATGGCCACAGGGATCTCGAACTCTGGTCCCCTTGCTTGCATTTTACATCCAGCTCAGTTTTCCCACCTTCACCTTTTGATGTGTTCCTCTCCACCCACCAGCAGCCCAGGCCCTCATCTGTTTGGCTCTGGCCCTCAGCTGCTGAAAGAATGAAACTCATCTTACAGGCTCTAACTCTCTTGTGGCCTCTAAAGGTGCGTGCAGTGTTCGTCATTTCCTTCTGTAAAAGAGAAAAGAGGGCTCTGAGAGGCTTACCTCAGGGTTGACTCCCCGAGGCCCACAGGTCACACTCAGACACAGACGTCTGTCCGTCTGTCCGTCTTTCCGTCTGTCTTTCTGTCTGTCTGAATGAGGACATGTAGAGCAGGAGCCCCAAGCAGGCCTTACCCCTTCCACCCAAAATGCTTCTCGTCAGGTAACCCCCTCCTTTCAGCCAGCCACCTGGTGCCTCCCACCTCCAAGAGCACTATGTGGAACAATACCAGATTAGAGGTTCCAAGGCAGCCTCCAGGCAGGGCTGCCTGGGATGGATGAATACATGGCAACAAACCATGGGGTGAGGGCAGCGGCTCCTCAAACAGAGTAAAGAATAAGCGGGAATGAATGCACAAGCAAAGGCTCACATACTAATTACCTCTGCTGCCAGCCAGGCACTCAGAAATGTGTGACTCACTCGGATGTTCTTAAATATACTTCGAAACACACCCACCCTCCACACACTATACCATACACAACACACACACACACACACACACACACACACACACACACACACACACTGTACCATACATATACCACACATCATCTCACATATTTACAAACCACACACACACACCAAACTTCTCTCTCTCATACACACATCCCCCCCCACCCCCCCCCCCCCCCCCCCCCCCCACACTATCTACAGAGGAGCTAGAAGCACCCAGCAGGTGGAGAAACAGTTTCCCCCACTGCTCTGAATGCTGGCTCCACAGAGTCTGTGGAGGACACTGTAGGACCTTATTTGTGTGGACTGGGCAAACACTGCTTCTCCTAGCCTGAGTCTTGCCAAGCATTTCAGAGTCCGATCCCCCAGTTTCAGATCCCACCCTGGAGCTGGGGAGTGGTCCAGCATGCACACTGTCCAGCAGGTGCTGGGTCCTAATCCCAGCCCAGAGCACTTGCTAGCATACTCCAACTCTGAGCTGCTGACCTAAGCTTTCTAGCTTCAGTTTCTTCAGTGACAAAGTGAGGGTATGAACAGCACCCACGTCACGGGATTGTGGTAAGGATGGAGGTAACTATCGGAAGTGAGATGGGGGTCATTCACCAGTAATCCTAGCGTTTGAGAAGCTAAGGCAGGAGGATGTCAAGTTTGAGCCCAGGCTGAAATAGGAGGTGGGGGCTGTGGAGTGGTCAAGTGGATAAAGTATTTGCCAGGTAAGTGTGAAGAACAGAGTTCAGATCCCTGGCACTCACCTAAAAGCTGGGCTTCGGTATTGGTTAGCCTGTCATCCCAGTGCCAGGAGGTGGAGATGTGTTTCCTGGGGCAAGCTGCCTAGCTAGACTAGCTGAATTGGCATGTTCAGGGTTTAGTAAGTGACCCTGCCTCAATAAATAAAATGACAAAAAATCTACAACATCCAGTGTCAACTTCTGGCCCTCTATATGTGCATACATCCCATTTGTACTCATAGCCATAAGCAAATACACACACACACACACACACACACACACACACACACACACACACGGTGTAGGACACTAGTTAATGTAAAGAAATGTAAAAGATTGTTAAATGTTCCACTGACTGCAGGGGTAAGTTCTCCTGACATGAAATTCCTAGGAGGGGCTGTTGCCATGGAGATGGAATCATGAGGGGCTCCTCCATCTGTTTATCTATCACTGGTTTCCAGCCTCTCCCATCATATGCCACAGACAACAGGTCCTTGAGGAACAGGAGGCCCTAGTATGAGCCTCACTGTTAAGGTTGAACCCAGGCCAGTGACTCTGAAACCAGCCATGGCTAGTAGGCAGTCAGAGCCAAAGCTGCTGGAGACCACACACCCCGCTGGCCTTCTCCTGGGAGGTAGGATCCCCTCCCTCTGGTCTTACCATAGGGATGGAAAAACAAAATGTCCCAAATTGCTCTGAAACCCTTCTGACCAGGCTCAACCCTTGGCTACCAGCAGGGTTCCAAAGAGACCATTCTTTCTGCTATGCCAGGCAGGCAGAATCTGAACCAGAGTATAGATGGGGGGTTAGGGGGGGGGATAAAATGAGCAGGTGGGGACCAGGAGGCAGAGAGAGTTTTCCCAGCCCCAGTATACTTCATGGTTCAGGACCCATCTGAATACCTGCCATAGTTTACACTCTCCTCAGACGTCTCGACAGGAGGGCAGTCCAATAGAACTGTGTGACACTGGTGTTCCTTAAGCTCTCCAAACCTCAGCCCTTCCTCTGTAAGGTGGAGATGGCTGTGCTGCTAGCATGAGGCCTGTGTGGAAAGCCCTTTGCACAGAGGAAGCAGGGGTGCTAGCTGGCTAAGAAGGCACTCAAGAGTCCCATTGTCCTGTTGGGACCATGAAGGCAATGAGGGCAAGCTACCTGGCTAGAGGCTTCACAGAATCTACAGACCAGGTTAGGAATACACTTTTCCCAGCTTCTGACCTCAGGGCCTTTCCACTGCACCCCAGTCCTGGCCCCATGTCTGGCAGAAGTCCAAGTTGGGGCTGGAAACCAGGCTCTCTTGAACCCCAGCATTACACTCTGTCCAGTCTCACTCCCCTGGAACCCAAGTGTGTTTCCTGCTTGGCTAGTTTAAACCATTACAAGGTTTCCTGACATTAAATTCTTTCCCAGACTCAAAATGTCTCTGCCTCCCTCTGATATCTTTTCCAAGTTACAAAGTGTCATCCTCTTCATTGCCTTGTGCTGACTAGACACTGGCCTCTGTGGGGCTCTCAACTTTACAGACCCTTTTAGGTTAGTAACTTAGTACAGCAAGAACATCAGCTGTACGAGCCATGAATATGCAAAGCAGCTGCGGGGCCTGTAAATAAAAGCAATCATTTAAATGCAAATTGCAGCCTAGGCTGCCTGAACCTCAGTCTAGGATCCTTCTCTTGGTGCAGTTCTGAGGCAAAAGCGTGACTAACTGGGAATCCCCGGCAAGCTCAATGTAGAAACAGAGGTCTTGGACCCCCGATGGGGGCTCCCTAGGGTGGATAAGAACTGTCTAGAAGCAGGAGGTAGATCTTTAAAAAAAACCCAAGCCTCCTTCAATTAGCTCAGGCTCTCTGGGGTTTAAAGCAGTGCCCAAGGCTGGATCAGACTTCCTGCACCACAGCATCCCTGCAAGCAGAGAGAAGGGAGCTGCTGTCTGTCTGTCTCCTTGTGGAGGTCAATGAAGCTTTTACAATCACAACCTGGTGGCCTCCAGAACTCTCCAAGGGTTCAGCGACCCCTAACAAAATAAATTCTACATATCTTTCCATGGCTCCAAAGACCAGGATCTGTCCAGTGCCTCCTGTCCCCTCTCTCCTATCCCTGAATTGCCCACACACTCTGGCTACAATGACCTTTGTGTCCCTTCCTCCAAGCTTATTCCATCTCCAACCTTCTCCAGCCTGGACGCCCTCCTCCCTCTCAAATCGCCCTCTCAGTGGAGGCCCCCCTTCTTGCAGAGTCCACTCCAAAATGCCATTCCCCATAAGTCCTGGCCACTTTATTTTCCAGCCAGCCCTGTCCCAGCAGGTATAGTACGGGAGATGGTATTTATTTGCTCCATTAGAGTTTCTTTATCTACTTCTCTGCACACTTCCGTGTCCCCCTCACCGCCCCCCCCCCCCAAAAATCTGGACCTATTCATTCTATACAAGGTATTTCCTTAGCATTCGGTTATATGTCCTCCACATGTGTTGAAAACAAACAAACAAACAAACAACCAGTAAAAATTAGAATCTATCTTTATAAAGAAAGCCCTCTTCTTGGCTGCCTGGGCCTCAAACTTTAACTCCTTCCCATCTCATCTTCCCCTCTTCGGACTCAGCTGATCCTTTTCAGACTTAGAAGCGAAGGGCTCAGGGAAACAATGTTCACAGCCCAGATAGAAAACTAGCCCGGAGGAGGGTTTCCAACCAACAGATGCCAATTTGCATTCTATTTACATACTATTTGCATGCAGTTTAACTCCAAGTGTGGTTATTCCCAAAGCTCCGAGTGCCCACCGAAGAAACTTGGGAAATAACGTTCTCAAGTGCTGTGTCTGGGGGGTGTGCTTGGCCTCTCCTGCATTCTCTTGTCTTTGTGGGGACCCCCGGAGCTTTCTGGACGCTGCTCAGGTGCCCCCACCCCGGCGCAGTCGGGCGGCCGATGCGGCGCGTGTGCTGGGGCCCCAGGCAGGGATGATGGTGCCCGCCACGCTCCCAGGGCCTTTGTCCCTCTTCCAAAGAGCCGCCCCCTTGGCGAACAGAAGAAGAAGGGGGGAACTGGCTAGGCCTGGGTCTGACCGAGCAAGAACAGGGGGGTGAGCCCTCTGTTTTGGGGGCGTCCTCTGAGGCAAGGTCGGTGGGCCGATCCAAAGCTGTTTAATCAGCTACCGCTGGCCATGGAGGGGTGCGGAATCCTTGTCTGTGCTCATCTCTCCCACCGGGTCCATGAAATGTGTTGGGTCCTTTCGGACTAAAAGCCCCAGTCTCCTAGAAAGAGGGGGCGATGCACTGGGTAGTCCTTATCCCTAGCCTTGCTGCTTCCTTCAGGGACCCAAGTGCCCTCGCCTGGGATAGAAATTCTTCCCCTTCATTATAAGCAGCTGCCCATGGATTTCCAGCTCACTATTTGCCCCACAGCTTCTCCAGTCTCACAGATTTCCTCCCTGTGGTGCCCACCTTCTCCCGCCTTTTTCCAAGAGTGCTTGGCCACTGCGGGCTGCAAGCTGGATCCCCTAGACCCTGCGGCAGGTGAGGTTTCAGGTCTCCAAAGGCCGGCCCTTGCCCCAGGCCATGTCTGCGTAGTTTCAGGACCAGAACCCTGGCTGCCCTCGCACCCCACCAAGCTCCAGGCCCCTGGAACCTGTCTGAGACACCCCTCACAGGGTCACTAGCCCAGGGCCGGATTCCTCTTTATTCCCAGCTGCCTGTAGCCTGTCGTCACCCCGGTCTATACCCAGAGCCTTGGCTTCTACCAGGTTCGGGGATCCCCCACCAGATAAAGATCCCAAACCCCTGCCCTCCGTCGGTCCTCTGCGTCTCCTCTCCCGCCGCACTGTGGCACTCCTCACTCGAACCCCACGGCTTCTCCTGTAGATGTACCCCGAGGAGGGAGAACAGAAAAAGCACTAGCCAGGATCCTCTCTGGATCTTCCCAAATCCACGGCGGGAAAAGTTTCTGGGGGTCCCTGCGGCGCCCTCCTCGTGCCTGTGCTGGCTGGTACTCACCGACCCTCGCGTCCCCGCAGCGCCGACGCTCCTGCTGGCCCTGGGCCCAAGTCACATCTCTGCAGCGCGCCCGCGGCCCCCGCTCCGCGCACGCCCGCCAGCCGAGCCTGCCTCACTGCATCGCCCTTCCGAGCTGCGGCCGCGCGAGGCGCCCCCTGGCCCGGCCCGCGCTGCAGCAGCCGCGGCCCCGCCCCTCCGATAGGCCCCGCCCCATCAAGCCCCGCCCCGGCCGGGTTTGCGGCTCTGCTTAACCCAGGACCCGAGCCGCAGCTAGCCGGCCACCCCAGGCGCCTGGCTTGTTCAGATTGCTAAGACGCCATTCTCATCTAAACCTCCGGTGCCCCAAATTCGAGGACATCTCCTCCCTATTAAGAGTCCAGACGCGCAGTTGCTCAGATTGATCTGTTTGTAGAAACGTCCTCAGCCACATACGACGCAATATTTCCACGGAGGTCCTAGAGGGGCATTCCCAGCACACACCGGCAGCAGATCCTGAACTCAGACAAGGTCCCACTGCATGCATTCTAAAGCCATCAAAGCTTCGCTGTGATGCACTTAAGCAGGTCCCCGCTGAGCATATTCCCTGCCCTCTTCCACCCAGCTCCAGCCCGCCCTTTTCTCTTTAAGCGAACTGAAACCCAGCACCGGTATCTTTGGCCATCCCAAACGTGAACGTCACCTCGGTGACCTCCTCATGTTGGTCCGAGTGCACGATAGCCACCATCTCTCACACATCATTCACATGGGCACATACCCGCCACTTTCTTGGGCACACATACCCAGAGAGACCAGATTCCGGCTGTGCGCTGGCTGCACTGACGCTCAGGGCACAGATACTGCCGGTGACCACAGGGCAGGCGTTGGACATACGTGCTGGGAGGGTCTAGGATATCCCTCACCTGGTTTTCTGAGGTCAGTATTATCTAGGCTAGACTTAGGGAGACTGCTCTTGAGCATCCCCTGTAGCAAGCTGTCAAGTCTCAGGTTGTCTCTCACCATTTCTCAGTCTCTGAAATTCCTTTTATCTTTTTCTTCAAGTCGGTTTTCCCCGGGTCAGGCCACATAGAGCTTGGCTATGCCTCTCTGCGAATATTTTTTTCTTTTTAAGGATACATGCAAGGGTTGTACTCCTAGGACACAGCCCTTCCTCATGTTTGCGAAGGTGCCCCCGCGCCAGAAACAGGGTTTGGTACACTGTAGGCGTTTATTAAATGTTTTGCAAGACAGTACTGGGCATACTCAGGAACTGGAACGTGGTTGGGCACTGTCCCCTGGTGGTGCTTTGTGGAACTGACGCCGACAGCTTTTAAACGATTGCCTTCCTAGGTGTTCAGGAACTGTGTAACCCAGGCTGTTTTAATATGTGACCACTGGTGGACACCTGGAACACAGTGTAAAGTTCTTCTCACAGGCGTCTGGCTGTGGAAAGTCCCCTTCAGTGTTGGGTGAGAAACTCTCTGGCTCCATGTCCCAGTGGTCCAACTACTGTCATTTACAGTGTCAGACAGCATCCCAGAGGAGCTTCAAATCCCTAGAGAGGCTGCTGGGTCTGCAGGCTTGGAGAGAACAGCTCTGGGTGGGTGGGTGGGGGCACCTGGATTTCCCAAAGGTGACATCTCTCTATCGAGTCACTAACTCGTGCTCACATGCTCAGCTCACTGTAGGATGACCAAACAAATAAGAAACTCCCAAACCAAGTAGTTTCCCTGGTTCAACTTGTCATCTCAAAAATGATAGGGGCTGGGGACTTCCCAGTGACACTCATCTGTGAACTTTGTCTGTTGGTGTCTCCCACCAGACTGGAACTCAGTGCCATCCAATCTGCTCTATTCAGACAGGGTTTCTCTGTGTAGCCCTGGCTGTCCTGACACTCACTCTGTAGACCAGGCTGACCTCAAACTCAGAAATCTGCCTGCCTCTGCCTCCCAAGTGCTAGGATTAAAGGCGTGCGCCACCACCGCCAGGCTATGATTTAAAGGCAATAAATTTACTTCCCGTGTGTGGAGAAAGTAAATACACATGGAAGTCAGAGGCCAGAGAGAACTTGCAAAGAGATTTTCCCTCCTTGCAACGTTCAGGGATTGAACGGGGTTTGAACTCAGGTTTCAGCTCCTACAGTGAGCTGAGCATGTGAGCACGAGTTAGTGACTCGATAGAGAGATGTCACCTTTGGGAAATCCTTGTATACTTTCCTGTGAACTACTACCATTATGTAATTGAGTGTTGGCGCTAGTGGCTATAAATGCACAGTGCATCTTATGCTCAAAAACATGCCTTGGGGGTTGGTTGGGAGCTATATCTTGATGGCAGAGTCCTTGCCTAGTATGCAGGAAGCCATAGGTTTCATCCCTGACTCTTCATAAACCATGTGTGGTGTGTACAGCTCTAATCTCAACTCCCAGGAGATGGAGGCAGGAGGAGGGTCTGAAATTTAAAGTCATCCTTAGTTATACAGATGCTAGTTAGACTTGTCTGGGGTGTGGGGTGCAGGAGAGCCATGTGTCATGTTCATCCTTGTCCCTTGTTCATCTCTATCTCCTGTCCATGAGGAGGGGCATGTCTCACCAAGTATTTGTTGAGCAAAAGAATAATTAAATTCCAGCTTTGCCGTCCCATATAAGGCATGGCTATCCTGTGCCAGGCCTTTGAGCATGCTCTTTACTCTGCAAGCAATCATCTCCCAGATGAATTTGTTGCTCATGGCTGTCTATCCCTGTGGACATTTGGCTTTATTCATGGGATTTCTGGAATTGTCTGTATCCCCAGTGTGACAAGCAAGTCTTGGAAAGCTTGGTGGCGGGGCGTTTCCTAGAAATCTAAGGCAGGTGGTTGGGGCAGAGGCAGGACTCAAATCTGGTTAGCCATATCTCACCCCCTTGCAGGTGATATATCTGGAAACACTCCACAGAGAAGTGTCTTGAAAGTGGGGGTGGGTCAGCTGCCTGAGAGAGATTTTCAGTGTCCTTTGTGTTTGAATGTGGAGAGAATATCTGTAATAGGCTCATGTACATGTCCCCTTCCTTGGTGGTGGTGCTTGTTAGAGGGGGATATGGAGCCTGATACATCCCTGATAGAGGACGATGTCACTAGGGGGCAGATCTGGAAGTTTATAGCCTCAACCCCCTTCCAGTTTGTTCCATCTGCTTCCTGTTTACAGCTGAGATGTGACCTCTCAGCTTCCTGCTCCCGGGACTATGCCTTCCCCACCATCTAGTTCTCTGGAACAGTTAGCCAAACTCTTTTTCTTTACGTTTCTTGGTCATGGTATTTTACCAAAGCAATAGAAAAGTAACTAACTCAGTGCCCCTCTAATTGTTCTGGACACAGTACTTTAGTGTCTTCTAAGTACCAGAAGTACTTAGTACTTCTGAACCAAGTACCAGAGTCTGTGCCAACCACTGCTGGAGGCTTTTGGCTGGATATGAAATCTTGCTCTAGGTATACCACATCTTTGAAGGAGGCTAACTTATCTTTACTGAAGGCTTTCAGGGACTCCTGGCTGGGTAAAATAAATAAATAAATAAATAAATAAATAAAATAAAAAGCCCAGGCTCCCCAGAGACTCCAGCACTTGATTTTGGCCCTGGAGTAGAAATGGGCCACCTCCCCAGATGCAAATCTCGAGGTTAAGTTTTGGAGTGAGCAGCCAGAAACTCTGACAACCAAACTTGAGGTACATTGATGCTACTGTTCCTCTGTTTTGTGCCCATGGCAGACATGACCAGTTGATGTACTTTTTCATGGGTTCTTCTGCCTTCGGTCTATGACTTCTGTTACCTATTATACATGAGATTTAGTTTCTCCAGTAGGATGGTCCCAGAGGTGTCCGCATGTGGCATCAACTTACTTTGACTTTCCTGTATCAACTCTCATATGTCCACCAAATGGCTTGGAGTTGACTGATCATGGACTTTGGTCATCTCCAAGCAGTCAGGAAACATTTAAATGACGTAAGAATCAAGCAATAGGGATTTTAGTTAGCATAAGAGGAATTGTGTGGGGATGATCTAAAAATGGTTTCATTGCTTTCTAATATCGACAAGGACGCTCTCCAACCTCCCAGTTTGGCATCATCATGGTGGTAAAATGCTGCCAGAGCCTCAAGATTTTACACAACAGTTTCTGTACTGGAGAGTGGTCATGGCAGAAAGCTTTCCTTAGGCGCGTCCTTATTAAGCCAAAAGAAAATCACCCTTAGATCTGTCCTCACCGCTCCAACACCAGGATCCTCCTTCTGTCTCCTTGATCATATGGGGATTACTCAACCTCTCGGGGCTGCAATGGAGTCTAGAGGAGAGCACCTGACACAAATGACTATTTTTTGTTTTTCTGGGACAGGGTTTCTTGTAGCAAGGCTGGTTTTGAGCTCCTGATTTTCCTGCCTCCATCTCTGGAGCCTACCCTTCTACCCACAGAAGTGATTTTGAGCTTCCCAGTATCCCTGCAGTTCAGAGAGAGCAAACCAACCCAGGCCTGGCCAGCACATGGACCCCACCTTCGTCCTCTGCAAAAGGACTCTGTTGCAGCCTTTATGTCTCAGTAGATCTCAGATTTTACCCTTTTCCCCCCCCCCCCCCCGATGGCACCCTGCTGTGCCTTCCAAACAAAGGAGCCATTGTCCCTGAAGGGGACCTCAAGTCACTACCCCTGTGTAAAACAAAGAGCTGTTGGGGTTGCGGCTTATTTGTTTGTATATTGATTTAGAATCAGGACTTTAGGTAGCCCAGGCTAGCCTTGAATTTGTTATGTGGCTGAGGATAACCTTCAACTGCAGATCCTTCTGCCTTTACCTCCCTGGTGCTGGGGCTGCAGAGATGCATCATCTCAACCTAGGTTGTTTATTTATTGACCTCGGTAGGAATTTCAGAAGTCTCTGGACTGTCTGTGTGCATTCAGTTATCAGGTTCACAGTGGTGTTGGCTTCAAAGTCAAGAGAAGTCAGGGGGTAGGGGACGGCTGGCTTTGTCTGGGTACCTTGCACCATGCATTTGAATCATCCCCCCGGGGGCGGAGGTGGGGGGAGGGCGTCTTGGCTAAATACACACTGAGTTGATTGGCATAGATTGAGCTCTGTACTGGAGTCCTCATGTGGGCTGTTGGTATCCTGACCACACTTGGAGTAGCAAGGCTAGAGACCAACTGCTTTCACCACCAGGGATCTCCTGGCTTACAGGTCTGGGGAAGTGTCATAGTGTGTAATGTTCTTGCTATGCAAGCATGAGGACCTGAGTTCAGATAAACACAGATGAGGGAGGGGCATGTGAGAGGATCAGTCTACCAGTCTGTTGCTGGGAGCAGGAGGTGGGTCTCTGGAAACTCTGAGCCGATAAGCCTGGTGTCTGCAGCAGCAAATCAGAGACCCTATTTCGAACAAGGGAGAAGGCTAGAATGGATATTCAAGGTTGTCCGCTGACCTCCACATGCACTCCATTATAGGTACATGTGTGTGAGTACGCGCGCACACTACACATGCACAAAATTAATATAGATTAATATTAATTATATACATGCAAACAAATTAAAGCAAGGATGTCTGGTTCTTCCTGGATCTATTTGAATCACTGGGGCTGCCCTCTAACCCCAGGTCAATGTCAAGATGGAATCATCAGATTATTGTTCAGTCAAGTGAGAGCATCTGGGAGCTTGGGGACTCACACTTCTGTGGCTGAGGAGATATACAGAAGGGATATTGGTTTTCTTTGACTCAGTTTCTGTTTCTGCAGAGTTGGGTGATCTTAAGGGTTCCCTATGTGAAAACCTCAGAAGTGGGGGAGAGTAGATTTCTAGAGTTGTGGACCCCACTAGGTCTAAGCAGGGTCTAGCAGGGGGTGCCTTGGGAGGTGTGGATCAAGGCAGCAAGTCTGATGTCACAGATTTCCTTACTAGTCCTTCAGTGCCCAAGAATGGGCAATCACCACATGGAATGGTGATAAAGTCCCTGGGTTTGTCCCCAAGCTCCTTTTTTCCATGACATCAGAAGTTTGCACAGTGTGACCTGGAGACTTTCCTGGGATGGGAACTGTTTCCCTAACAGCACCTCGGGGCTCCTTTGGGCCAGAGTCTTGCTAAATAACCCAGGCTAGCCTTGTACTCACCATCCTGCTGTTTCAACCTCCTGAGGGCTGGGCTTGCAGGTGTGTGTCTCCATTATGATCTGTTTTAAAGTGTCAAAGTTTCTAAGCTCATAAAGTAACAATCTCTTACCCAGAAGAAGAGCTGTTCCAGAGCTCTCAACCACAAATGCATTCATCCTGACGATCAGGGCGCTGCTGTCTTCCCCTGTTGCTGAAGTGACAGCCGGGGAAGAAGAGAGAATTATCAGAAAGCCTCTGATGCTTCCTGACGGGAGCCGTGGGCCACAGGGCCCTGTGTACTGACAAGGCTTCAGGGTCTCAGGAGCCCTGCCCCAAGTGTCTTCACTGCTGAGGGGACTGGCTTGTCCTTTCCACCTTGTTATTCCTCCTCGTCCTCCCTTTCCCTCCTCCCTTACCATGTCTACCTCCTTTCTCTTTCCTCTTCCCTCCTCCTTCCTCTCCTCTGCCTCTCTCTCCTCCCCACCCCTCCCTGCCCCAGCCTCTTCTCTCTTCTACCATGTTTCTGGCTGAAGGCTTGGCCCAGCCAACTGTGAAAGATTGTATGAGACAGGCCTATCCGAGGTGGGAGCTTTGAGGTGGGGCTGGGAGCCTGAGGTGACTCAATTACATAAGGGTCCCCAGGGACAGGGGACAGTTATGTAACAGGGACAGGAGGGCAAGGAGGGTGCAGTGAGTCAGGGCAAGGGAAGGAGCTGGAGGGTTGAAAGGGGGACAGAGCAGAGGACAACATGCCCATGACTGGCCAGGCAGCTGCCTTGCAAGACAAAACTAAGACAGGCTATAAGGGTCTTCCTCTGTCCCCTAAACCCCCAACATACACAGAGATTTCACACTTTTCTCTTCTGGCCCCACTAGTACATGGTGCTGGAAGGCTTCAGTATATTTTTACTGAACTCCTGGACAGTTTCACACACTGCTTTCTGTTGCTTGCAAAGAAGACTCTTGAGTGCTACAGGGCTCTTTTCTGCCTAATACTGGAATGGATTGAGGGTCTGGCAGGTGCTTGAGACATGGGCTGAGAGGATAGGACAGAATGACAGTTCCGTGTTGCAGCTAGTTCTACTGGAAGATTACCTGGAGGGCAAGCAGCCTGGTGGGCTGCCAGCAGGAAAATGATGTCCAGGGAGTCAGTCAACCAGCACTGCCCAGGCACTGTGCTAGGTGCCAGGGATGGTGCTGAAAACGGTGCATCTGTGTTCTTCACCTGGCACTTCCTCTAGTTTGCTGTGTCTGCACTCATGGAGTAGGGGCAGGGGACTGTCCCATTAGGCCGTGGTCAGTGGTGAGTTTGTAGCCACTTGTGGCTTGTGGCAAGAGTATTGGTGTCACTTCCACTCAAAAATGATTTCAAAACGTTTTAGGGGGCAGCGGGGGTGGGAGTGTTCTGGTGTTTGCTTGCCAGGAGACAAGATGGAGGCTTCCCTGACTGAAATGAGAGTGTTTTCAGGATCTGGGTGTCTGTGTGACCATGACAAGTAGCAGAGGCTGTGAGGAATAGGAAGCAGAACTTGTTCTCTGAAGCCTCTGAGCACTGTGGTGATTTGCCTCTGTGGCAAAGCTGGGCCTCTCTTGGCTGATGGTACCATCCATCTCCAGGGAGTTTTGTACAAGTGTTTGGTGTCTGCCTGTCCCCCATTCTCTCCTATCCTTCTCTACTCTGCTCTTCATTCACTGAGCTAGCCTGAGCTAAAGTGGCCTCCCCTATTGTAGAACCAGCAGACAAATGTCTCATGTAGCTGTAGCTAAGGATGGTCTTGAACTTTTAATCCTTCTGTTTCCACCTTCTGAGTGCTGGGATTAATGAGGGACAGTTTATGTGCTGAGAACTGAACCTCAGGAGCACCTCCCTCCCTCCATGCTTTCTAACATTACACCCCCCACACACACACACATTTTTTTTTTTCATTTTGAGACAGAGTTTTGCTATGTAGCCATGGGCTGACTTGAATTCATGTTCTTTGTGCCTAGACTCCAAAGTGCTACAATTATAGGTGTGTGTCACCATGCCCGGCTAGTGCTCCAAACCTTTACACACAGCTTAGACTTTGTGGAGACCAGGCCATCTCTCCTGTTAAGAGGTAGAATCAATGTCCTTGACTGTCCCCGTGGATGCGGGCCCAGACCTGGAGTTTTCCTATGGTCACTGGAATGCTGTGTAACTTCCATGGCTGGACCTTAGCCCTTCCTACATCCTCTGCTTCCACAAGTTCAGAGCACTAGCTCTTGGGACCCAGATGTTGTGTTAAAAACCAGCGTCACAGGCAGAGGTCACATAGAGGAGGACTGAAGAGTTATAGTTGACAGCCCCATGGAGTATGCGACTTTTGCCACTATGTGTGAGTCACTGGACACCCAGGAGGCTGAGCCTTTAGTGAGTGCAATTCCTTCTGGTGCAGAGCAGAAGAGCCGGCTGGGCCTGGCCAGCCCTGAGAACCAGGAGGCTCAAGAAGATTTAGCTGTTATTTTGACCCTAGCTAGAGAGTCCTTGGTTACCTCACAGGATGGACCAAAACAACACCGCCTTGTCTGGGGATGCCATCTTTATTTAATTCATCTCCCTCCCTCTTACAACTGTCATGGTTGTTACTATAATTACAAATGCACACTCATTATACAAAATGTTTGAGCTCATTATGATATTCCCGTACATTCTGATCTCATGCTTTTGCTCCATCTATGGGGCTGGTGTCTTAAAGTCTCAATCTGCTATTGAAGGCCTGAAAGGTTCTAGATAGTTCCTCATTGGTTCTCAGCCTGTGTGGGAAGACCTCAGAGCTGGTTCTTACCCTCTATGAAGGGATGTAGCAGCAACAGGGTAGATGAACTTGCCCATGGAGGTGGGAGTGAAGGCAAGCAGGCAAAGAGCAGTTTCCTTCTTTCTTGTCCTATTATCTCTGCTCCTGTCAGAAGGTGTCACTCACAGTTAGGGTGAGTCTTTCTGCTTCAGACAATCTGACCAAGAACATCTATCACTGGCATGCACGTCAGCTTATGTTTTAGTTTATTCCAGATGCAGTCAAGGTGACAGCTAAAATGTCTTTCTTTCCATAAAATGAGGACACAGTACCAAGACAGTTAGTTATGAACCAGCAAATGGGTCCACAGTAGATATGGAATTTGCCTTAGTCTGAGGCAATAAATTCCTGCTCATAACTTTCCGCACCTTAGGTGTTTTGTTATAGCAACCTGAAAGGGAAATGATAAAGAGACTAGAATTCCTCCAAGTGCAGACTGTAGTAAAACCAGGGTCTAGCTTTGGGTTTGGAGTTTAGGGTCAGGTTGAGGTTTTCTTTAGAGAAGGGGTCTTCTGATACAGTGGTGCTGAGGCTGGGAGGACCTTTGGACTCAGTTTCCCTGGAAACCACATAAAGAAAGCAGCAACAGGCAGGTGGATATGAGTATGGCACACCTCCACAGCTCCAGGCACATGGTGGTGATGGTGGGGTACACAGAATCTTTTTAGATTCTCCAGTATGGACTAGGGCTGTAGCTCTGTGGTAGAACACTTGCCTGGCACGTGCAGACTTTGGGTTTCATTCCTAGTACAAAATAAAACAAAACAAAAATTGAGTGTGTCATGTGCTCTGGTGCAGCCAGACCTTCTCTCATGTCTAAAGAGGGAAAAAAACTCAATTGATTTTAAACTGCTCCATTGACTTTCATGTGCACTTTTTCCTGCTTCATCTGCCATTGTCTGCTTTCTGTTGCAGTGATTGAACACTTTGACTGTCTTAGGCAGACATGGTGCTGGAGGAGCCGAGAATTCCACATTTTGATCCAAAGGCAGCCAGGAGGAGACTGGAGTTCCACACTGGGTGGAGCTTGAGCACAGAGTCCTCAAAGCTCACTCCTACAGTGACACACTTACTTCAATAAGGCCACATCAGCTCCAACAAGGCCACACCTCCTAATAGTGCTACTCCCCATGGGCCAAGCATTCAAACACATGAGTCTATGAGGGCCAAATCTATTCAAACCACCACATTCCACTCTCTGCCCCCACTCTGTACTCTCGTAGCCATAACATAATGCAAAAATGCATTTGCTCCAACTTCAACAGTCTCAACAACGTTTAAAGGTTCAAAGTCTTTTCTGAGATTCATGTAACCTCTTAATTGTATTCCCCTATAAAATCAAAACCAAACAGCAGATCACATATTTCCAAACCACAGGATATACATCACAACTCCAAAACATAGTGAGGAAACATCGGACCAAAGAAGACGGAAAACCAGCTGGGCAAACTCCAAACTCTGCTCTCCATGTCTGATGTCCAATGCCTTACAGATTTGTTGACTGCAACACAATTCTTTCTCACAGGCTGGTTCCACTCCCTGTTAGCAGCTTTCCTTGGCAGGTTTCCCATGGCTCTGGCATCTCTAACATCTTGGGGTCTCCAAGGCAACTTCAACTTTACAGCTTTGTATCCCAGTGTGTGGGATCCACACATAATCTTCTGGGCTCCTCCAACGGGCTTGAGTCACTTCTCCAGCTCT
This sequence comes from Rhabdomys pumilio, assembly GCA_030674055.1. Classification (NCBI taxonomy): domain Eukaryota; kingdom Metazoa; phylum Chordata; class Mammalia; order Rodentia; family Muridae; genus Rhabdomys; species Rhabdomys pumilio. The sequence goes on from JANHMN010000003.1 coordinate 107,352,382, forward strand.
GCTCTGTAGCACTCTAGGCTCTGGTTGACTCCATTCCACTGCGGCTGTTCTTGGTGGTCATTCCATGGTACTGGCATCTCCAATATGCTGGCGATGCAACAAGGCTTCACCAATAGCCTCTTAGAGGCTCTCTTCATGGTGTCAATCCTCAGCTTCTTTGCATGACCCCTTCAATTCTAGAACTTCAACTGCCACCGAGGCTGTATCTTTACCAATGACCTTTCCTGGCTTCTCAGAGTACCAAGCCTCAGCTTTTCTCCATCACCCCTCCATGTCTCCAAAACCAGTATCACCTGGGTGATTCTTACATATTACCAAGTACAGCTGCAGCATGAGGTATAACCTTGACTATCTCTAGAACTCAGCTTCTTTGTGCTCTCAGAATATACTTCCGAGAAGATTTCACTTCACTGATGCTGGCCTCTTCTTAATCACCGCTAATTTCTTAGCTCCAGCTAACCAGTATCAATTGTCCCAGTCATTGCTTCTATTCTTGACTCTAAAGCCAGAACCATGTGGCTGAAGCTGCCAAGTTCTGCTGCTTGCTGGGGCTGGAACATGGCCCACTGGCTCTATTACATCCTTCACTGCCTAAGATGGCTGTGCTGGAACTTGCTCTGTAAACTGACCTTGAACTCAGAGATCTGCATGCCTCTGTTTCCTGAGTGCTAGGATTAAAGGTGCGTACCACCACACCTTGACCTAAGTTTTTCTTTTCTTTTCTTTTTTCTTCTAAACTTTTCTTTAATTCCTTTTTAGTATAGATCTTAATAAGTTCTGGATTGTTGTTTATTCCAGTTATAGTTAAGTTGATAACTGAAACTAGCCATCACAATCCATCCCTTGTCAATTTGACAATCGTATCTCCATATGTCCAAATGAAAACAATAACCGGGTCATAATAACACTTAACATGATATAACTATACCTTGTTCAACTTTAAATGCATAAACAATAAACTTAGCTGGGTGGAATCTTGTCCCAAGGTTACTACCCTAATTCTCTTTAATATCTCTGAACACATGATTTAGCTCCATTCCAGTTCCTGGAGCCCCTTTGCTCTCTGAACCATGTATTTCGTATTTTTCTTTCCTCAGTTTGCTATGCTTGATCAAAATGCTTGTCGAAAGAGTGAACCACATGACAGAGTCTATGCTAGGATATTTTGAGACCTTGTCAGTGCAATTAATCTGAATCTCTTTACCTTAGCCTCAGGCAGACAGTTCAGACAAAGGCAAAAAGTAGCCACGTTCTTCACCAAAATATCACAGAGAATGATCTCTAGACAACGTACTAAAATTCTTCTCTTCTGAAACCTCTTGAGCCAGGCCCTACAGTTAAAACCAACCTCAGTACAACTGTCTTCCATGTTCCCACTAGTATGGCCCATTAATTCCCACTGAAAGCATTCCACTGCTTTCCTAATCAAAAGTCCCCAAATTCACATTCCTTCAAACAAAATCACAGTCAGGCCTATCACAGCAATACCCTAGTCCCTGGTACCATCTTCTGTCTTAGTTAGGGTTGCCATTGCTGTGAAGAGACACCATGACCAAGGCAAATCTTTCATAAAGGACAACATTTTTACTTGGGTCTGGCTTATGATTTCAGAGGTTTAATCAATTATTGTGATAGCAGGAAGCATGGCAACATCTAGGCAGACATGGTGCTGGAGGAGCTCAGAATTCAATGCCTTGTTCAAAAGGCAGTCAGGAGATGCTTCCTCAAGTATCCAGGAGGGACCTGGAATTCTACACTTGACAGAGTTTGTGTATAGAGACCGCAAAGCCCATCCCCACAGTGACACGCTTACTCCTAGTAATGGAGCTCCCATGGTCAAGCATTTAAACATACGAGTTTATGTGGACCAAACTTATTCAAACCACCTCGGTAACCAAGAGAAACTTGGGAAGGAAAAGGTTTATTCAATCTTAGAACTCTCAGATTATAATACCTCACTGAGGGAAATCAAGTCAGGAACTCAAGGCAGGGACGTGGAAGCAGGAACTGAAGCAGAGACCACGGAGGAGTGCTGCTTACTGGCTTACTCTCCATGGTTTGCTCAGACTGCTTTCTTATACAACCCAGGACCACCAGCCCAGGAATGGCACTACCCATAGTGATTCCACATGAATCATTGATCAGGAAAATGTGCTATAGGCTTGTGCACAGGCCAATTTAATGGAAGCATTTTCTCAATTGAAGTTGCTTCTTCTTAGCGGACTCCCTAACTTGTGTCAAGTTGACACAAAGCTAGGAAGCACAACATCCTTGTTTTCTGGGATACATGCTGAGTGTGAATGGCAGTCCTATATTACCTCTAGTAGAAGGAAGCCCTGGGCGAAGGGAGATTACCTGTGTCTGGGGAGAGCAGTGTACTCTCTTGCCTCTTTAGAAGGTGTTGTTCTCCAGCACATGGGTAAAGAGCTTTGAGGCAAGCAGACAGATGCGTGAGGTCATGGGACTGACACATGCTCCTGTTTGCATGAAACAGTCTTATGAAAGAGGGCAGTTTATGTGCAGTTTCTGCGTTAGTTACTTTTCCTGTTCCCGTGATCAAAACTTGACAAAAGCAACTTAAGAAAGGAAGGGTTTGAGTCATGATTGGAAGGGATGCAGTCCAATGTGGTGGGGAGTTAGTTATAAGGGTAGGAATGCCAGGCACCAGGTCGCATTGCATCTGCAGTCAGAAAACAGAGATGAATATTGGTGTTCATTCGTTTTCTCCTTTTTATTCAGATGGTTTTGGTCATCCTTCCTGTTGAACCTCTTTGGAAACACTTGGCGATCAGAGATGAGCCCAAGTTGACAATGAAGACAAGCCATCATTGTCTCTGGGTGAGTTTGGAATGTGGCCAAATGCCATCGCTAAGAGCAGCCTAAACAACTGCATTCTTAGTGCCTTGCAGACAGCTTCCTTTTTATTGCATGAGGAAGAGGAGAGGGAGGGAAGGAGGGAGGAAGGGAGGGAGAGAGAGAGAGAGGAATAGAGGGAGGGGAACAAGGAGAGGGAGGAAGAGAGAGAGGGGGACAAGGAGAGGACGAGGAGAGGGAAGGAGAGGAACACACACAGAGAAAGAAAGTGTGCATTCTGACACTTCTTGTTTGCGTTGTGTGTGGTATGTGTCGTGCACATGTGTATGTATGTCATGTGTGTGCACCCGAGCTTGCACATATGGAGATGATAGGTCAGTAGGTGTCTTCTACTCTCTTTACTCTCTCATTGAGCCTGAAGCTTACTGACTAGGTAGACTGGCCAGCTAGTGAGCCCTAGGGATCCCCATCTCTGATGGCCTTTCACTGGGATTATGAATGCGCCCGTGTCCTTGATCAGTGTGCAGATTCAGACTCAGGTCTTCACACTTGCACAGCCAGCGTTTTATTCACTGAGCACCACAGTCCTGTGTCATCTTCTTAAGAATGCAGTTGTCCCATTACTGGGGTGCAAAGTCAGTCTCATGTAAACTCTATTCTTCCAAAGGTCCCACAACCTCACACGGTCACATGGGTGGCTAGAGCGTTAACATAAAGCTGAGAGACACAGACATTTATAAGAACAGAATGGATTTTGGAGTGACGTGGAAGGTAAAGAGTATGGTCTCAAGGAGAGGCAGAAGTTTTGATGCTGAAATTCTTGGCCATTTGTTCTGCAATGGAGGTCCAGGTGCTGGTCTCACAAGGTGGCCACTTGGAAATGGACTCCGAGCTGGAAGCAGACTCACAGAGAGCTGGTGGGAAGCCTTTCCTGGATCTAGACATGGGTAGAAGGAGGCAGTGGAGGAGCTAGCTTTGTTGCTGGGCTGGACTCATGCTGGGCAGAGGGCTGTGCTGGCTGACAGCAGACCTAGACATGACTGCTCACTTGCATCCAGAAGGGCAGTGGGCATTCCTTTTGGTCAGGAGTTCACTTCTTCTTTTCTCCAGCATTTTCTCCAGCTCTCCTGCCCTTGGCTGGGTCTTCTGGCCTCTGTGGTTTACTTGGGACAGATCAACACTGTCCTCCCTGGAGTTATTATATCTGTCCACCTCTCATAGACTCATCTAAGGCTACTCTGACCACTAGCCCCTTAAGGCAAGAACGCTGCCTCCTCCCTCCGTCTACAGGCTTCCTTGCTTAGCTCAGCACCAGGAGCCCAAAGGGGCCAGATGGTGGCGCTAGACTGAAATGTCATGCAGTTCTGGTTTAGTTCACCTGTTTCTCCCCTTCCCCAGCTCCTACCCACTTTACACCCAACTTCTGGCTCCCTAGGGAGGTGCAACCCTGTTGCCACACCCAGCCTGTCCCTTAGTCCAGATGCTATCCCCTGGCTACTGGGTAGAGGCCCTGGAGTGGGCAGCCTCAGTTTAGTGGGCTTCTGACTCCACCTCTAGCTTTGTCTGTGTAGTAAATCTGAATCAGCTAAACTAACACTCTCTCTCTGTCTCTCTCTCTCTGCCTCTCTGTCTCTATCTGTCTGTCTGTCTGTCTGTCTGTCTGTCTGTCTCTCTCTCTCTCTCTCTCTCTCTCTCTCTCTCTCTCTCAGCGTTTCCCAAGATCCCCACTTGGGGGCAACATCTCCCTGTGTGTGGATTGTCTGGTTTGTCTGGTTCAAACTTCATTTTCCTCTCTCTCTCCTTCCACTTTCCCCTCCCTCCTTCCCTTTCATTCTATCTTTGGCCTGTTTTGCTCTTGATGTTTGTGCTTTGGATTTGATATAGACAAATAGATGGTATGGAGAGGAAGAAGTCAAACACTTTGGGACCAACAGCGTTTGTCCAGCTAGAATTCCCCAGAGGCTCAGGACCCCAGGGCCTGAGACATAACGAGGACATATTCTTATTATTAATCTGACTGTGCTATTTGTAAAGAATCATGGGTTTCACTATGTCACTGATGTATACAATATCCCTCAATTGTGTTCACCCCTCTGTCCCCTCATCCTTATACCCAATCAGAACCACTTCCACTCTGTTTGTCTTTAAATCGTGTGACATTTGTCTTTCTGCACTTGGCTTAATCACATAACATGGTCTCCATTTTCAGCAACTGACAGAATTGCAGTCTTCTTTGTGACTGAACAAAACTCCATTGTCTATCTGTTCCACATTTTCTCTGTCCATTCAGCTGTTGATTGGCATTTACCTGGGTCTGAGAGGACCGGAACCACAACAGGCACCCTAATGTAGGAGGCTACTGAGGACATCAGAGGGCTGTCTGACTTTGACTTTCTGTGTCCCTTTGCCATTCTGACAGGCAGGCAATTGCCTCTAGTTCAATGATGTTACATCTTAACCTCCAGGTCCTGGGATCACATGGTGAGAAGGACTCAGCAGAAGACATTAAAATAAAGGTCTTGGCACCGGAGGGGTGGCTAGTGGTTAAGAACACTTCAGTTCCCAGCATCCACGTGGTGGTTCACGACTGTCTGTGATTCCAGTTCCAGGAGATCTAATGCCTTCTTCTGACATCTGTGGACACCAGGCACACACATGGTCCACAGACATGCATGTAGGCAAAACACCCACACATAGAAATAAAATACAATAAAAGAAGTCTCGAGATGGGGACATGATCCTGGCTTATGTGGGTGGACGAATGGGGTCATTACATAGGGAAGACAGGGAGGGAGGCAGAGAGGAGATGTGGTCAGGGCCGGAATCTGCCTGGAGGGAGACTATGGGATTCAGGACATGCAACCCCAAAATATGACCTCGTTGGTATTTAGAAAGCAGAAGGAGCAGGAAGGTGGTTGTCACCCAGAGAAGGTCACTCTCAAGGTACAGTCCCTGGCTGCCCTCATGCTTGAAGACACCCAAGAAGATGTCATTTAAAAAGGATCTGAACAGAGAAAGGCCCTGCTAATGCCCAGCCCAGAAGACACAGGGTCTTCCTGTCCCTTTGGGTCTTTCTTTCTAAGGCTCTTGTACCATATAAAATGTACAGCAAATGTGCACACGTGTCCCTCACTGATGTGTCTTTTCTTGTGTTAACCTGTAGCATTATTTTTTCATTCTTGTGACTGACAACAGTAACTTAAAGTAGTGTGCCAGTCAGGGCTCCCAGAGAACTCACAGTTATTGCTCTGCCGCTGTAACAGGATACTACGACCCAAACCAACATACAGAGGAAGTTTATTGGGCTTACAATAGCAGAGTAGAGGCCATACTGTCAAAAGGGAGGTGGTCAGAGAAGTAAGCTGGATTGCATTTTGTCACACAGGAAGCCAAGAGAGTGACAGAAAGGGAGGGCAAGCTTAAGAGTTCTAAAAGTATTCCCCCAGTAACATATTTCCTCCAGTAAGGCTTCACACCTGTAAGGTCCCAAAACTTCCCCAAGTCAACTGGGGATCTAGTGTTTCTATGGTTCCCAAATGGGGAGCATGAGTCTATTGGGGGACATTTCTCATTTGGACCATTATAGAAACAGATTCAGTAGTCTTTGTCTTTGTTTCTTTCTCTCCTTCTCCCTCTCTTTTTCCCTCTCCCCCCCCCCCCGTGTGTGTGTGTGTGTGTGTGTGTGTGTGTGTGTGTTATAAAGGGAGATTTAATAGAGAGGCTTACACAACTTGTAGTCCAATAATAGCTGTTCGTATGTCATCCAAGAAGCTCAGAAGTCCTAGTCTGGCTCTGAAGGCCTGGAAGCTTCTGTAGAGTGTCTGGTGAGTCCATGCTGAAAGGCTAAAGAACCTGCAATCTGACATCATCTGACATGATGGTGGAGCCATAAATGCACTCTTTCAGAAATAACAGGGCTCAAGTGTGTGCATGCCCACTGCCTTCTTCCCATTCCCTTCTGCCTGTGCTGCCAGCCTGATGGGAGGAAGGGCTCACATGCATTGAGTCTTTCTTCCACAGTCATTGTCTTACATTCCCAGCATCTCTGGAAAGCCTAGATATCCCTTGATTCAGTCAAGTTGAAAAGCAAGACCAACCATCACAAGATCAGTGCTAGTTCATGTTCCAGAAGATTGGTCTGTGATCACTTGTCTCTGTGCTTCTGGGTTCTGAGTGAGTCAGGGCATCATGGTGGTTGGAGTAGGCTGTTTGCCTCAAGGCAGACAGGAAGCAAAGAGAGAGGAGGGGACTGGTACAACCTTGAGATGGACTCATCTCTGGGCTGGGCCCTATTCCTTTCAAAAAGAATACTTCCTGTATTCTTGGCTTGTGGCCATTTGTGGGGATCAAGAGGTCATGTGTCTTTGCTCATTTGGTCTCCATTTGGCTTTTGAGACAAGGTCTCTCACTAAACCTGAAGCTCATGGAATTGGTTAGAATGGCTGGCCAATGAGCTTCAAGGATCCTCATGTCCCCATGAGGAAGAACTGAGTGACAGGCTTTTTATGTGGATGCTGGGGATCTGACTTCAGGTCCTAATGCTTGCTTGGCATGCACATTACCCACTGAGCCATCTCCACCCACAATCTTCTCTCCAGACCCTTTAGGACACCAGCAGTTGGAGGTAGAGCCTGTCAGTCACATGCCTCCCAGGAAGAGTCACCATAGGCACTGTAGAGTGTCCTTACCATGGCACTCTGGCAATGACATCACTGATCCTATATGATCTGGATCCATATGGTCTATGGGGTCTATTGTTGACAGAAATGTCACCATGTGGTACAAGCTGATTACATCTGCCAAGATCCCACTTCCAAAGAGACCACATTCTAAAGTAGACATGGACTTTCAGGGAATGCTAAAAAGGCAGCCTATTGTCAGCACATATATTTCTTTCCTTCACTCCTGGAGGTAGACAAGAAGGTGTTCTCATCTTTATCTTACAGTGGAAACAGTGACTTAGAGACCCTTACCTTAGACATCACCCAAACTATCCATTTAACAAACAATGGCTGGGTGTGGTGACCCTGGACCCCAGTGCTCAGGGGGAAGAGGCAGGATGGTTGTGAAACCAAGGCCAACCTGGGATACATGGTGAGACTCCTTTTCAAAAACAGAACAGAGCAAAACAACTCTTTCAAAAAATATAACAAACAAACAACAGCAACAAGTGACTGCTGAAATCCAGAATCCAGTGAGAGAGAGATGGAATCCAGAGTAGAATGATTGACAGCTGAAATCCAGAATAGAGCAAATGAGATGAAATCCAGAAAGATGAAATCCAGAATAGAGCAAGGGACAAATGAAATCCAGAATAGAGTGATTGACAGCTGAAATCCAGAATGAGCAAATGACAGATGAAATCCAGAATAGAGTGATTGACAGCTGAACTACAGAGTAGAGTGAGTGGCAGATGAAATCCAGAATGGAAGGTCCCAGACAGTAGCAAGTCTGTGTCACTCCAGAGGGACAGAACTTCATGGAGAAACCAGCTCGTGGGGCGAAGAGTGCTGGGGTCACCCTGTGACAGAGGGGACTTCAGGAGCTCAGCTTAGTTTAGCTTGTGTAGGGCCCTTGGCTCTATATGCAGCAATAAAACAATAAAATTAAGGAAATATAAAGCAAGTAACAAAATAAAGTGAAATGGGGTTTGTAAGAAGGACACATGAGTTACGAGTGACACAGCCCTATGGGTAGACATCTATGGAACAGCCTCAGGCAGAAAACAGCCCAGCTAGGTGCAGCTTACAACTAAGTTTTTACATTCTATGTTCTGCCTATTTGCTGCCTCCTCTCTCTTTGAGGCCTTGTTGACTTTTGAGATTCTTTAAGGGACTATGGCCCTATCCTGCCTGGCCTGAGATGTGGCCCCAGGTTGGGGGG
>JANHMN010000003.1:107379669-107427651 GCA_030674055.1 Rhabdomys pumilio
CCCCACCCTCATGATCTTATAAGGGACACATTTAAACTACAAAGGCCTTCACCAGAATCCTACTGTCTTAGCTGCTGTTACCCTGACCTCCCACTTGCAGCCTCTAGAATTCTGTGAAGCCAGTGTTTAATTCACCTACACTCTATTCTTATAGGAACCCAACTAGTAATAACTAAGACAGGCTCCTGCTCACACCCCTTGATGGAGATCCAAGTTGGTCACCTGTGTCATGAGTAGAATTTGAATCAGGCACATTGTCTTTGGGTTTACTTTGCCTCTCACACATGGACGGTGTTCTTTCTAATCTCCACCCAGAGAAGGAGAGGCTCTCAAAATCCCTGCTAACCTATTTTGTGGCAAGAGTTGGAAAAAGATGTGCAAGTTCAGGTAAGCAGTACGAACATTGGAGAAGCAAGGACTGAGGAGAGTGGGAGAGAGCAGAGGCAAGGGGTGGGTCGAGCTGGATTCCAATCCTCGTCTCTGTCCTATTATTCCTATTGTAGTAGTTAACCTCATGGCTACTTAGTGGATGGAGACATCTGAAAGGACTATGGCTCATCATAGGTGGCTCAAAACTGGGACACAGTCTAGGGTTTGGAGCTAAACAGACTTGAATTTGAGAAAAACTCTGAATTTCCAGCTGTGTGGTGCACTGAAGCACCATGGCTTCTCTGTGCTTTGGTTTTTCTTATGTACAATATTAAGATAAGAATATCTATTTCACAGTTATTATTTGAGAGATGATGTGATGACAGTTTGTTCCCAACTTATCTGACACCACTTGACTGTTCATTACAATGCAGTATCAATGCAACCAGGACAGATCCTGGGAATCAGTAGATTTGATAAGAAGTTTGAAAAATACCAAAGCACTTAGATTTCTATATATTTATTATCATCTCATTAATGTCACTGTGTGACATTCAGCTTTATCATACTTACTGTGGTTTGCATTGCACAGAACATAGTTATAGTGTATATCCACACAGTCACATATGGAAGGGTGCCCTCACCACTGTCTCTTTTTGCATTCCTAGCTCCACCTTTTCTTCCATCCACTGCAGCTGACAGGGAAAACTGGTTTTCATCAACACATCACCTATATTCCACACACACATCATCTGTTTTCAGTTCGTACACCATCTGATTTTGATTCACAAGATCATCTGCCTCCATGAACACGTCATCTATTTCCATGAATACACCATATGCTCTCATGAATATGCTTTCTGCCTCTGTGCACACACCATCTGCCTCTGCACATATCATCTGCTTTCATGCACACAGCATCTGCCTCTGTGCACACACCATATGCCTCTGTGCACACCATCTGCTTCCATGCACACAGCATTTGCTTCTGTGCACACACATCTGCTTCCATACATGCACTTCTGTCTCTGTGCACATACCATCTGCCTGTATATACATACTATCTGCTTCCATGTACACACACTCTTCTTTTCATGCATGTGTCATACTGCTTTGATGCACAGACCGCATATTTTCTATGAACACACCATATTCTTTCTATGTGCACAACACCTTTTTATCTATGCACACTATTTTTGTTTCATCTGCCTTCCATACACCTGCCATGTGTCACACACACACACACACACACACACACACACACACACACACGACAATCCATCCGTGCACACAAATGTCAGCCTTATATGCACATATACAACCCTTGCTCACACCATCTTTTCTTCTTGTTTGTCTACTACTTACGTGAACTCCACCTGCTTCTGTGCATGTACCATCTGAATTCCATGCACCTTCTACTTGCTCTCTGTGGACACACAATCTGCTTTCTACATGTATATCATATGATTTTCATGCATGATCCATCTGTCTTTGATACACGGAACGTCTACCTTCTATGCATACACCATCTGCTTTCATGTAAGGGCCACCTACTTTTTCTGAGCATTTCATCTTCTCACACACATTCCATTCAGCTTTCCCTGAACACACCATTTACTTTCCGTGCACTTGCCATCTACTGTTCACGTCCAACACATGTTTTATGTGTGTGTATGTCATCCACACACACTCATCTGATGTCCATGAACACACCATCCATGTATGTTCTATGTGCTCTCCATGCACACACCATCTGCTTTCCAGGTACACATCATCCATGCACACGCCGTCCATGCACACACCACCTTTTTTTTGTCTGTCTGTTTGTTTTTATGAGATAGGATTTTACTATGTAGCCCTGGTTGTCCTGGAACCCACACTCTGTAGACCAGGCTGGTCTTCAACTCATGGAAATCCCTCTGCCTCTGTCTCCCCTGCCTCCCAAGTTCTGGGATTAAAGGAGTACACCGCCACTATCCGGAGTCACCATCTGCTTCCTAAGCACATGGCATTCGTGCAAATGCCTCTGCTTCCAAACACATGCCATTCACTTTCCATGCACACATCACCTGCTTTCCAGAAACACAGCATCTGTTTTCCAAGCACATGCCAGCCATGAAAACTCCTCTGTCTCCATGCACACACCATCCATCAGCTCGAGTCCAGTATTGCTGAAAGGTTCACTCTCAAAGCAAAGTGCTTTTTCTGCTAACCTCATTATTTCTTCCAATAGAGCCAGGAAAGGCCATCATCTTTAAAAACTGCTCAGGTCCAGCCAGAAATGTTTTTCAGCACTGTTTTCTTTCAGAGAGCAAAAGCACAATCATTGCTTTCTAGGTTAGCCAGGGGCCAAAGGAGAGGAAATAAAACAAACAAACAAAAAATGTCTCCAAGCTTTTGAGATCAAGGGCCTTTAGATACACAGAGGTTGGTCACATGAAAATGGGAGTGTTGGGGAAGCTAAGCTGGGAAACTGAATCAGGCCAACTCAAGGGTCTGCTTCTAGGCTGAGGTGGGAGGGGAGAGAGATGGTGCTAGGTTTGTCAGATCTCACGGCTCCTGGACTCATGGAAGGTTTGTCTGGTGGGGGCTGGGCCGTCAAAACTGTTGCTGGAGAAACTCACAAGTCTAGAGTGATGTCCTGAATTGGATACTTCCTATTTTCAAGTGTTTTGTCAACCATGGTCAGTCACTAACTAATTCAGGAACCTGGGGAATGGTCTCTCTGTAAGTAGGGATTGGACGGGCATACACAACCTCTTCCTCTAAAATGCTCTACTGTAGCAACCTGCAAACCCCTTCCCTTGGCTAAATCAAGCCAACCACTTGTACTTTTTAGTAAAGTTTTATTGGCACCCACCTGTACTCATACGCTTACATTCTGTCTATGGCTATAGATACAGCCATGCATGTTTGAATAGTCACAATGAAGATTCTGTGGCCTTCAAAGTCTGTTACAGAACAAGTTTCTTTCTTTCCTTCTTTCTTTCTTTTCTTTCTTTCTTTCTTTCTTTCTTTCTTTCTTTCTTTCTTTCTTTCTTTCTTTCTTTCAGTGTTTTGCCTGCATGTATATTTGTGCACTACGTGGTTCCAATGGAGTTTAGAAGAGGGTACTGGATCTCCAGGACCTGGAGTTACAGAGTGATTGTGAGCTGTCCTAGAGGTGCTGGTAACTGAATCCAGATCTCTGCAAGAGCACTCAGTGCTCTCAACCACTGAGCCATTGCAATGCTCACACAGAGCATTCCTCAGTCCTTGCTCTTGAGGAAGGTACCTAGGGACAAAGATGCCTCATCACTAGCAGCAACTGCAGGGCCTGCCAGATATTCTGGGTCTCCTGACAAAGGAGGGAGTGAATCATACAGCTGGTGTCTGGGAGAATCTTTCTCTTGTTGGCTTTGGCTATAGCAGGGGTGAATAACTGGAAAGGGTGTGAGTCCTCCAGCCAGACTAAGAAACCCATGAGGAGATGCTTCCCTCATGGAAGTTGGAGAAGGTCCCCAGGAGGCGGACCTTCATTCCAACTGAACCTAGTATCTTTCAGGGAGAAGGGGACACTGATATTCTCCTCATACATCATGTACTGATTGGTTAGTTAGGATCCTATTCTACAAAGATAATTTGGACTGGGGTCATTATAGTAATAAAATCTTTTTTTTTTTTTAAAGATTCAAAATGCATCTGGGGGTAGAATACTAGAGTACTTGCCTAGCAAGCACAAGGCCTGTGTTCAGTTCTTAGCACCACAAAACAGTCAATAGGAGGCCCAGGACTTCAGAGATCATGAGGAGAAAAATGAGTTTATAAAACCAGAAAACCCTCATTGTTTTTGAAACAAGGTCTCATGTTAGTAAGGCTGGCCTCAAACTCCCTGTGTAGCCAAGGATGACTTTGAACTTCTGGTCTTCTTGCTCTTCCTTAGTGCTAAGATTAGAGGTGTGCACCATCGTGCCCAGCCTACGCTGTGCTGCAGATCAAGTCCAGCGTTACATGTATAGTAGGCAAGCACATCACCAACTGAGCTACATCTTTAACCCCACAAGCTTTGTATTACATTTGATAACTTGATGTAATATCGGTTCTACCAACAGCTGCAAACCACAGACTATAACAGAGGATACACATTTTTTTTTGTTTTGCAAATATTAAGCTATAGCATGATGTGACACTTCATATTTTATTGATAACACAATCATGAAGATGATTTTTTTGTCTTATAACATTTGAGAACCTCACCTATTTTGCCAAGGCTCTTCCAGCCCACTGATATTAAAAACTAAAATTTGGTACCGTAAGAAGTCTCAGACACCTCCAAATCATCTCCCAGTCTGAGAGATCTGTCGGTACTCAACAGATAATTCAGAATGGCATCAAATCAAGGAGGAAAAGAAGAAGCTAGAATTGGTACAGACTCATTTCTGGAAACTAAGGGCCATGAGCCTATTGTTTGGTTGTGAGTCATGGGAAACTCAAGTCGATTAGGTCTGTGGGATTTTGGTGGCAAATAGAATTCAAGTTAAGGACATTGCAAGAAGGCTTGGCAGGGGACTGGATAGAATATGGGAAACATGACCAGTGGCCTCTTGTTGTGGCTCTTTCCCAAGTGTCCTTAGCTTGCTTAGGATGGACAATTTACTCTCTGGCACAAGAAACATGGCAGTCATTGGTGTTGACTTTAGAAAATCATGGTCATACCAGCCAGACAAAAGCTACCACCCATTGCATTCTGTTGTTACAAAAACAAAAACAAAAACAAAAACAAAAACAAAAACAAACAAAAAACCAACCACCACCACCACCACCACCACCACCACCACCACCACCACCACCACCACCACCACCACCTCCACCACCACCACCATAAGACTATCTCAATATTCTCATTGGTTCACTGGGATCAGGTGCCTGTTCCAGAATCAATCAGTTATGGCTTGAGGTCAAAGAACATGGCAGCTGATATAGAAATCTTGTGAAGGAAACTGGTAGAGGACCAGTTCCTGGAGGAAGCATGGAGTTCTAAGAGAGACAGATTGGTAGATAATGCCACAGCGATACTCAGCCCTCCTTTATGTGAAATGTGCTTCTAGTGTGTTTCTCAGCATTGCTGATGCCATAGCTCAGGATGGCACTTAAGGACCAGTATTAGCTAGTTTTCCCACCTCTGTGACAAAATACATACAGAAACAACGGGAGAGAGGAAAGAGTTATTCTGACTGTTTTAGAGGGTTTAGCCCATGGCCTCATGACCCCACATGTGTGCGTAGAATATTATGATGACAGGAACTTTTGGCAGAGGAGGTTCTCGACATGATGTTTGACAGGAAGCAGAGAAAGAACTCACTGTCTCTTCTTTCACTTTTGTTTGTCATAGCTCTCAGTCCATGGAATAGTCCTGCCCACATTCAGGGTAGATGGCCTTCCCTCAGTTAATCATCTCTAAAGACATTCGTGAACATACCCAAAAGTATCCCATATGTGGATTTAAATCTAGTCAGTTGACCATCAAATATCAATGTAGAGAACCTCAGTAGTTAATTGTTGGAAATTTCGTAGTACATAAAGGAACCCTGTGGTGGTTTGAATGAGAATGGCCCCAGTAGGCCCATATGTTCGAACACTCCATCATGGAGGAGCGGCAATATTTGAGAAGGATTAGGAGGTGAGTCTTTGTTAGAGCAGGTATGGCTTTACTGGAGGAAGAGTCATTGGGGGTTTCATACCTGCCCAGTACTTGATCTCTCCTTTCCTCCCTCTCTGCTCTCTTCCACTTTCTCTTGCCTGCTGCCTATGAATCAGGATGTAATTCTAGGCAACTTCTCCAGCCCTATGCCTACCTACATGCTGCCATGTTCCCTGCCATAATGCTGATGGACTAACTTTCTGAGCCTGTAGGCAAGCTCCCAATTAAATGTTCTCTTTCATGAGAGTTGCCTTGCCCATGGATAGAACAGTGACTAAGACAGGATCATTTAACAAAATGCTTGCTATGCAAGTATAAGGCCTGAATTTGGATTCCCAGTGCCCACAAAAAAAAAAAAAATCTGGTTTGTTGGTAAATGCCTGTAATCCTCACACTGGAGAGATGGAAACAGGAGGATTCCCAGAGCTTGCTGAATGGCTAGTATTGCCAAATTGGCGATCTCCAGGTTCAGTGAAAGACCTATTGAGAACAAATTCGATGAAGAATGATAAGATATCTGACACTGACCTTTGGCCTGCAAATGAGCTCCTACACACACGTGGGGGAATGTCTACCACACGTTCACAGAAGCAGAGACACATGCACGCCCCTTCCCAAATACTTGCTGGCCAAGGAGCTGATGAGACATGTTTAAGAAGGTATTATTTTGTTGCTAATTGGTTGCTCATTGGGGGTTAGACAATTAAGACATCTTTTAATGAATATTATTTTATTTTTTTGTTTTTGTTTTTGTTTTTGTTTTTGTTTTTGTTTTTTTGTTGTTGTTTTTTTGAGACAGGGTTTCTCTGTATAGCTCTGGCTGTCCTGGAACTCACTTGATAGACCAGGCTGGCCTCAAACTCAGAAATCTGCCGGCCTCTGCCTCCCAAGTGCTGGGATTAAAGGCGTGCACCACCACCGCTGGCTGAATATTATTTTATAAAAATTGTTTACATTCACCTATTCTTTATAAAATCTTCATTGTTTAGAGAAATAGAATTCTAAATACAAGCATCCTTTGGGGTGTGGGAATAAAAAAACCTAACTTCTTATTTTTCATTTTAGCCTTAAAAAGTTCTTCTGTGAATGCTTTACAAGCATGTCACACATCTGTAGAGCAGGACATGCATGTAATTTATATCTGCCTGTAGGTAGGCACTGAAGGGAATCGTCAGGAACAGTTTATTAACAGGCTGTGCAGTTAGGGAGTTTGGAGACCATAGCTTTAGGTTCTCACAAAAGGAACAGATTGTAGGAGCAGTTTCTGCACAGATCAGAGGGGCTGTGCAGAGAACAGTGTTTATCCTACCCCAAAGATCTAAGTAGTGGAGGCTAGACATCTATCAAAGGGCAGTAATGTGTTTCCTGGGCCTTTGTTGCAGTGTTCTCTTTTGTTACTTCCCCTTCTTTTTCCCTATCCTTCTTTTCTTTTTTTTTACCTTCTGCTTTAGACCCTTCCCTGGGGATATAGCTGTGTCTAGAGGGAACAAAGACAGGGCTTGGGAGGATGAGCTCATGGACATTTCTTGAAGCACAGCAGAGCTTGGTGGCTAGTATAGGTGACACCTACCACTTTCTGTGGCTTTTGCACCTTCTCTTGAGACAGGGTCTTATGTACCCAGGCAGGTCTCACACTTATTATATAGCTAAAGATGACTTTGAATTCTTGATACTCCTGATTTCACAGGTATTGAGATAACAGGCATGTACCACCAAGTGGGATTCTATATAGTGCTTGGGTTCAGACCTAGGGCTTCATGCATGCTAGATAAAACTCACATCCTCAGACTCCATTTTATCTTTCTGACTTACCGTGGCATCTTGCTCCTTTACTAACACTTGCTTTGTCTTCTTTCTCACCAAGTAACCCTGAAACGTTGGACACATGCCAATGTGATGGAGCTACTGAGAGGAATCAAAGGTGGTGGACTCTGGCCACTGATGAATATTTCATAAATGTTAAGGGTGGGGGTGCAGGGGTAGAAACATCCACATAATTCAGGGACTTCAAGTGATTTTATGTTCCTTGACCACCTTCCCAAGGACACAGTGTTGTTCATTGAGTACCTGGGGATCTCAGGGCAGGATACTGAGTAATACAGATACTATTAGTTGGCAGAGCCACAGAAGGCTTTCTGGACCAAATGTGTTCTGCTGGGGCCAGGGAAGGCCCAGTGGTACTCTGTGCTCTCTGAGGTGCCTGCTATCCAGAACTCACTCAATAGATGCTGGTTGAACTCAGAGTGATTTGATGCTGTGGCTTTTTGGTTATTCTAGGTTTCTAAATCATCTTGTTCCTTGACCCTTCAGTCTCCATTCACTCACACGACAGTAAGCAAATAATTTTTTGATGTCTGGATATTGCTCTAGGGGTTAGAGGCATTGCATTAAACAAGACAGACAAGGTCTCTGCCTTCTTGGAATTTATAGTCTTGGAGATAATAACTACAGAAGTGAATGAATAAAGGAGATATTTTCAGATAGTGCTAAGCATTATGAAGACAACAAAATAGGCTAATGAATCTGGGGAGGAGCCTTCCTAACAGAAGGAAAGTCCATGAGATGAGAACTAGCTAGAAATAATCAAAGAACAGAAAGCCCCCTGTGGGGGCTGGGTAGGTGGCTCAGTTGGTAAAGCACTTGCCTCATAAGTATAAGGACCTGAATTTGATCCCCAGAACCAATGTTAAAAATAAAAAGCCATGTGTGACAGTATGTGTCTGTAATCCCAACCTTAGGGAGTCAGAGACAGGAGGATGAATGGGGCTTGCTGGCTTGCTGATTTAGCTTAATCAGAGAGTTCTAGGTTTATTGAGAGACCTTGAATTTAAATAAAGACAATGTGGCTAGAGGAGTATGGTCAGGATAGGTTATGTGGGCAACCTTGGGCAGTGACAAGAATGCTCCATTTTTATTCTGTTTGCTGAAGAAGGCCATTGAGGTTTTTAAGCAGCCAACATTAGTTTTTTAACAGATCACTGCTTGTTATTTGGAAAAGGAAGGGAACAGTGGAGACAAATGGATTAGGAGGATACTGCAATAGTCCAAGCAAGAAATGACAGTGAACTGAAGCGTATAGCAGAGACTCTTGGCAGGAATCTTACAGCTAGTGCGGTGGTTTGAATGAGAATGACCACTGTATGTTCAGAGGTTTGAATACTTGCTCTTTAATTGGTGAAATAGTTTGGGAAGGATTAGAGGGTGTGGCTTTGTTGATGGGAGTGTGTCATTGGGAGTGGGCTTTGAGGTTTTAAAACACTTACAACATGTCCAGTGCACTCTCTCTGCTTCCTGTTCCTGGATCAAGATGTGAGCTCTCCTCCCAGGGTCTAAACTGCCATCCTGGGAGCACATAGGGAGAGACCCATGAGTCCAGCTGTATATGTAGGGGAGGATGGCCTTGTCGGCATAGGGGGGAAAAGAGATCCTTGGTCCCATGAGGGCTGGTCACCAGGGGTGGAGGATTCAAGGGTGGGGAGGTGGGAGTGGGGGGTGGGTGGGGGCACATCCTCATAGAAGCAGGAGGAGGGGAGATGGGATAGGGAGTTCCTGGGTTGGGGGAGGGGAATGGGATAAGGGGATAACATCTGAATGTAAATAAAATATCCAATAAAAAAAGATATAAGCTCTCAGCTGTTCTTGCTGCCATGCCTTTGCTCTGCCATCATGGACTCTACCCCTCTGAAACCATAAGCCCAATTAAACATTCTTTTATAAGTTGCCTTGATCAAGGTGTTTTGTCATAGCTCTAGGAAGGTAATAGAAAGTAATGGAAAGCAATAAAAAAGTTATAGAGAAGACAGCTGGTATGTGGTAAGGGGCTGAGAGTCACACCTGAACCTGAATCAACAGAGGGAAAGTGGACAGGCCATCACCAGTAAGGGAATAAACTTAAAGCTGGAGGGAACTAGTGCTACACAGAGATGTGCCATAGAATGTTCAGCCCTGAATGGGGCATGCACATCACCCCTTCCCACAAGGCTCAGGAGTCTCTGAGAAGAATGGGAAGAGAATGTAAGAGTCAGAGGTGGTGGATGACTTCAAAGAAACTGTTTTCTAGACACAGCTGAATAGTTGTATATATGAACTCCCAGTGGTTATAACACCATGCACAAGACCTGTATAAGCTCAAATGAGACAAAATTCCAGCACTGGGGGACAGGAAGAGGTGGACATGAAGTCCTACCACTAGCTGAGGAGTTCTCAAAATTGAGAGCTGCTAGGAAAAGGAGAGGGAGAGTCATAACCTCTGGTAGGTTGACCACACACCAGGGCAGGCTTACTCCCAAGAGTAGTTGGGTAACACAGAGAACTCTATGAGTTAAAAAAAAAAAAACAAAAAACAAAGTAGAAGAATATTCAAAGTTGGTTGGGCAAGGAGGAGGTGGGGGTGGAGAGGGTGAATGTTGTGGGGGATGAATATGATCCAAACATATTGTATAGAACTCTTAAAATTAATAAAACTATTTTAAAAAGAAGTAGGCATGGCATTTCAATTATGACTGATCCACAAGGCTGGTTTTACTGTGTGTGGCTTGAGTCTTTTGGTGAGATAGGCAGGTGTACCATTTCAGAGTGGAGATGGAACAGGTATCAGATCATTCAGTCTGTCCTCCCCCTGGCTTCCCAAATAACTCAGCACAGTACACAAGCTGGAGTAGACCCACAGCACCTCCTAGAAGCTGCTCTGAGCTTGTCTTTCTTGCTATGTCCTTCCCTCTGCAGGCATTTCCTTTTGTCCTGTTTTAGTTTGGGTCACCTCAGAATGTCATCAGCATACTTGCTACATACAGAAACCAGGCTACAGTTCTGGTCCCTCACTTTCCAAATTCTTCCCCCTCAGGCAAATATCTCCCCATGTCTTTCCTTTGATTTGTCCTGCTATAGGCTCAGATCTGAGATGTCTTCCCAAATGGTTCACGTGTGACAATCTTAGCTCTCAGCATGGAGCTATGGGGGGAGGTGGGACCTTTAAGAAGGGGGACAGGGAGACCTAGAGGGACAGTTTTTGATCATTGGGAGTGTACTGTTGAAGAAGAAAGCCTCTCTCTCTCTCTCTCTCTCTCTCTCTCTCTCTCTTTCTCTCTCTCTCCCTCTGGACAAAGAACATCCTGTCACATGCTTCTACTATGCTATTCTACCTTATAATAGGTTCAAAAGCAATGGAGCCACTGACCACAACTGGAGCTGAAACTATAGGCCAAGCCAAACCTTTCTTCCATATAATTTGATAAGCTTAAGCATTTTCATATAATTACAGAAAGCTGATACATTTCCTTCACACAAAGCCCTAAATGGGCACAACCACATCTGTCAAGTGGCAGAGTAGTTTGTGGGGAATCTATCTGTAATAAAATGAAGAAAATGCTTTAAATTTGAACTGATACTTATGAATGGCACAGACAACCATCTAGTTAACCCCTGAGGTCTTCAGAAGGGCCTAGGGTCACATTCAGAACCTGTGCCCACACCTCTCCAGATCTTTCTCTTACCTTGTTGACTGAGCCTGCTTCTCATCCTCCTTGGTTTTGCATACATGCAGTTTGATGGTCCTGGGTATCTTCAGAGACTGCCATTTATTTGTTTGACATATGAGTTACTGGCACACAGAATGCTAAGCACCATTGCAGAACTGCTAAAATGAGTAGGAATTTTGGGCACTATGGTGCTAGTAAGCCACTGAGAGCAACTCTAGAAGCTTCATTACCAGGTCTCCTGCAGGATGTGATTTCTTTATTTGAGAAATACCCACAGTTCACTTACAAGGGCACAGACACTGAATTGAATAATAGTGTGTTCCAAGACTTAGTATCCACCAACTGCTCTTTCCCAGCAGACACGAGAATCAAGAAAACAGGTTAAACAGAATAGGTTAGTTGGCAGGATAATATGTTGGTGTGTACATGTGTGCTATATTAGCACGTAAATTTGTATTTCTCATTCCTCTATGTGTCCCCTTTTCTGTGTCAAACTGATGCCCAGCTCTTGCATTTCCCAGCAATTGAGAGAATTTGCTTAAAGGTGGTGGTTCTCCCTGTCTAGTGGAAAATGCTAGAGAGATCACTGGAAGTCAAGGTCAGCTAGAGGACACGATCCTTGGGTTTTGGAAGGCCGAGAGTCTGAGGTCATTTGGCTGGTCGGCACCCCTATGTTCCTCAACAGCAGCGACATGCAGATATACACTTCACCTGAACCTTGTTGTCTCAGTTTGGTTTCTGTTGCTGTAAGAACAGCTTTGAGAGGAAAGGGTTTATTTGGCTTACAGACTATAGCCCACCATCAGGGAAACCAAGGCAAGAACTAGAGTCAAGTACCTGGAGGCAGGAACTGAAACAGAGACATAGAGGACATTACATAGAGACATAGACATTACTAGCTTGCTACCCTTGGCTTGCTCCGCCTGCTTTCTTATGGAGCCCTGGACCAGTTTCTCAGGGATGGTCTCACACACAGTGGTCTGGGCTCCTCCACATCAATTATCAGTAGAGAAAGTACTTTACACACATGCTTATTGGCCAGTCTAATGGAGGCATTTTATCAGTTACAATTTCCTCTTCCCGGATACGTCTAGGTTTGTGTCAAGTTGACAACAACCAGCATACACTTGAATCAAGGCTCTAGTCGTGGCAGATGCTGAGAATCCCAACCTGAGGCAGAATAAGAGAGTCACCAGTATTCAAGAGACTTATGGTTTTCAAAGTCAGTGTGCTGTATGACCTGCTGCCTGTTTGTGTCAATACAGTTTTATTGTAACACAGCCATGACTATAGGTATGAGAATTTGTCTGTGGTTCCATTTATAATGCAAAGACAAAACTGAATAATTGCAACAGGGACTTCTTGGCCTACAATGTGGGACATAGTCACTCTCCAGCCCTTATTAAAAAGAAATCTTTGCTGAGTGACTTAGATAACATACATTCCTGCAAGGGTTTTTTTAGGCCCTGACTTGGCAAATGCTCTGAAGATTTTGTAGGGACTAAGGGCTCAGAAGTTCTACGTGCTCCCCATGAGTAGAGGACAGTGCTTTAGAGGATGTCCTGCATCTAGCTGAGGTCTTCTTTCCCACCATTACTGAGACACAGTACCCAGAGTTGAACTGAACTTGATTTAATTTAACCTTAAGAAGGGAAAGGCTCTTTCATACTGGAGAACTACAACTTTAGCAAGATTAGCAGGTAATATTTTAGTAGATGACCCAGTGCATTCCAGTGTTCTTGTCACCCTACCCCTTATCTTCATTCCCAGATCACAACACTCCACACACAGATGTCACCTCTGGGCAGGCTGGCCCTTCAGGAGTGCTCAGAGAACAAATGTCAGGGCTTAGCTTTTGAGTTTCCAAACAAGAGTTTCTAAAGACTTGGCACCTGATGATGATTTTGAAAGCCAAGGTTTCTGCTGAATATGAGCAAGCCAATTTTTTTTCTTTAATGGTTTCAAAAGCTTCAGTCTTCAAGAGCTGTGGCATAAAGTTTATGTTACAATAAAAACAATGGAAATGGTAGATGAAAAAGAGTAACTTTATCACTTTAGAAGTGATACCATCTCCCCAGGAAGAGAGAATTGCAGAGGAATAAGAGGAGCAGGTGCCCATAAGTATTCTATCGGCTACTTACTGCTCTGTAGCAAACCACCCCCAATTCAGAGATACTAGGCTGCAGAGGAAACTGTTCAGAGAAAAATGCTTGCTGTACAAGCCAGATAGGCTGAATTTGGGGTCTAAGAACTCACAAAGCTGGACAGAATCACAAACATACAGTCTCAGCATGTTCTCATGGGAAGACTTCAAAAGTTTCTGACTCAGCAGTGGCTGAGAGACCCTGTCTCCAACAAGGGAGAGAGGGGTGAGGACAGACATGTGAAGATTGTCCCCTGACCTTTACATGAACAGTGTGCCACACGTATGCCCCTTCCCTGACCCATGGTTCTTATTTGCTTTGCTCTGAATTCTTCCATTTGGGCAAAGCATGAGGTAAAGGTCCCTCTGTGCTCCAGTGGCATCACCCAGGATGATTTGATGCCATGAAACTCAAGGTGGTGTTTTTTGAAGGCATTGTTTTCAAAGTGCATTCATACAGCTGGCAGAGTTCAGTTGGTGCTATAGTCAGGAACAAGGGTTCTTTTCTAGGAGTCAGAGTTCTCTACGGGCTGTGAGAACTTTTGCATAGAATCACAGTGTCTAGGAACGTCTTAGTGGCTCTTGGTTTTGAGTCTGGAGTGGACACTTTCTCTCAGTTCCTCTGCAAAGCTCTTTATGTCCCCATGATGCTGACCTTGGACATAGGAAGCACTGGGAAACGCAGGACTGTGATCCAGTCTCCCACTAGTAAGCTCAGACCACACTGACCCCCTATTTCTAGGCAGACTGGGTGGGAACTTCTCTTGGAAGCTTGTTAGATGAGGTACTGGCTCCCTCTGCTCATGGACCTTCAACCCCCACCCCATACACTCTCTCTCTCTGCTCTCTCTCTCTCTCTCTCTCTCTCTCTCTCTCTGTCTTTTTCTCTCTCTTTCTGTCCTTCTCTCCCTCTCTCTGATACAGGGGATGAAACCCAGGATCCTGTGCATTCTAGACCCAGGATTACTGAGCCACATGCCCAGTAGCCCTTCCTAGTTTATTTATTTATTTTCATACAATATATTTTGTTCATATTCTTTTTCCTCTCCCAGTTCCTTCCAGATACCACTCCTTCCTAGCCCGTCCAACTTTGAGAGAAAAATCAAAGGTTTAAAAAGACCAATCAAACCCAACCCAACCCAACCCAACCCAACCCAACCCAACCCAACCCAACCCAACCCAACCCAACCCAACCCAACTAAAGCTATCAAACAAAGAAGCATATAAAAACCATGGAGTTCATTTTGTGTTGGCCAATGAGCTTGGGGTTTTCCCTTGAGCATGGTTGATATACCCAGTGTCACTCCATTGGAGAAAATGTGTGTGTGTTTTTTTTTTCTCTTAGCAGCCATCAGCTGCAAATAGCTTCTTGGTTAGGGGTGAAACTTTGTATCCACTTCCTTTTCTCTGTGCTGAGATTTTATCTGGCTTGAACTTGTGCAGGTTTTATGCGTACTCTCATGGTCTCTGTGAGTTCCTAAGGGCATCAATCTTGTTATGTCTGGAAAACACTGTTTCCTTAAAGCTACCCACTACCTCTGGCTTTTAAGTGATACTACCTCCTTCTGTTTATATTCCCTGAGGCTTGAAGTGGGGTGTGGTGAAGACATTTCATTTAGGACTGAGTGCTCCAAGATCTGTCATTTGACACATTGTAGAATTATGTATCTTTGTGTTAATTATTATCTACTGCCAGAAGCTTCTCTGACAAGGATTGAGCAATTCTCCAATCTATGGCTGTAACAAATGTCATTAAGAGTCATTTTATTTCTATATTTATTTATCAGAATGATAGTTGTAGGTTCCCCCCGAGGGTCTGGCTGGTTTCAGGTTCTTGGCATCATCAACAGTGTCATGTTATGGATCCCATCCCCTGAAGTGGGCCTTGCATCCAATAAAGAGGTGGTTGGTCCAGCAGCCCTTTCTAAACTTGTCCTGTATATGAGTCTATTTTTGAAACATATTTTAATTTACAGTGTGTATGTATGTGTTTGTGTGCATGTGTGTGCATGTGTGTGTGTACATAGAGGTGTCTAAAAAGTCCAGAAGAGGGCATCAGATTTCCTGTAGTTACAGATGGTAGTGTGCCATCCTACATGGGTGCTGGGAATTGAACTTGGGTCCTCTGCAAGAGCAGCAAGTATTCCTTTTTTTTGTTTTGTTTTGTTTTGTTTTTCGACACAGGGTTTCTCTGTGTAGCCCTGGCTGTCCTGGATCTCACTCTGTAGACCAGGCTGGCCTTGAACTCAGAAATCCGCCTGCCTCTGCCTCCCAAGTGCTGGGATTAAAGGCGTGCGCCACCACCGCCTGGCTGCAGCAAGTATTCTTTTTTTTTCTTGGATATTTTATTTACATTTCAGATGCCATCCCTTTTCCCCATTTCCCCTCCCTAGAAAACCCCTATCCTGTGCCCCCTTTTCCATTTTGCAGCGAGTATTCTTAATCACTGAGCCATCTCTTCAGCCTTTTTATACTTTCTCCTTGAAATGCGACCTGGACACTGCATTTGCTTCATTTCTGTGCTTTGAATCGGATCAGTTAGGTTTACTACATCCAGATAGAAAATGGGGTTCTGGCAAAGGATAAGACCCCCCAGTTAAGATAATCTCAGAGCAGAGCAGCTGAAGCATCATGACTTTGATGGTCTCCAATAGCAGGACAGGGCAGATCAGGCACTGCAACTTTGAAGATTTAGTCATTGGTTTCCATCTCCTTTCTTTGAACCTTTGCTCTCAAAATCCGGAGACCAGAAAGCATTAAGAAGTTCCTGTGACACCCCTGAGAAATAAGCTGAGTGATTACAGACAAGAACCGATAAGCCACAGTGCTTCTTACAGGGTCCAAAGACCGAGGGTCCTCTCTGGCCTTTCTCTGCTTTTTGTTCTCCTCACCTAACAGCCTGGGTAGTTTATTAAATTGATAGGAGGTTTATTTAACTGATGGTTCTGGGAAGCTTGAGAACATGTCATCTACCCTTGATGCATCCTAGTTTGGGGATGGCCATTCATCACAAGGTTAACAAAGTAAATATGACAGGTCTGGCTCTTCTGTTTTGTAGAGTCACTTTAAAAATATTTTTTTGATAGGGACTTCCTCTCTTCTGAGTTTATCTACCCCCTTTCATCCTGAAAGCCCCCCTCTAAACCCACTAATAAGTGTGCATAGGTGAACTTGGGGAGCATATTCCTATTCACTCATGTCACCTTCCTGCAATGAGATGACAAGAGAAGAGGATCCAGGGAGCAGCAAGTACCCAGCAAGGCCCCAAGGGGGCTGAGTTCTTCTCAGACTGCCCAAGTTCTCCCTCAATGAATGGGATAAGGCTACTGCAGCCAGAGAACCAGTGGGGGATCTGAGAAGGAAGAAAAGTTCAGTTATGAGAGAGAGTAAAACAGACTGTATTTTTGCCTATCTTTTAAAATGGCAAACCTGTGCAGAACTATGCATCAGCTAAAAAGGAGATGCAGAGACTAAAGGACTTGAAGATAGGAGTTGGAAGTGAGGTGGGGGCTTGTGCAGTGACTCTCCAGGGGTCCGGAAAGTGTTCTTTCAGCCTGCCCAGCGTCACACAGCCTGTCTTCCTTGAGCCTTTGTAGAACTGAGGGGTGTTCTGGGGAAAGACACAGTTTAATCCTTCTAAAATGAAAGACAGAGCCACAAAATTGAACAGCTGAAAAATGATGGACATTTGTACATTGCTGTCCAATTTGGCCAAGGCCGCATCAGCTCCACAGCGCACAAGTACTTGGCATCTCTTGCCAGGCTTCCCCTCGAGTACCATTAGTTCCCCTAAAGAAGCAGCTGCTCCAATGCCATTCGCCCCAGCAACCTGGTGCCCACTCTCACTCCTGCCCAGCTCCCTGGGCCCCAGAGGATGTCATCTCATTCTGAGCAGAGCTCAGAGGCATCTCAGCACTTCCCTTGGCAGCCAAAGGGTCCCAAACACCCAAGATAAATGTGATGTGGGAGGGTGCTCCGAGGTCTTAAAGATCACCCAACATGCCTGGACCCTCTTAGTCAAGTCCACTTGCCTGGTGCTGGACAGGACGCATGAGGCTGAATGGACAGAGTCCTGGAAGTCTGTACTCTACTTAGAGACGGTCCTGGAGTTTCTGTATTAAACCCCAGCTCATGCACGCTTTCCTGTTTACGCAGCTGTTCCCATAATGCCTCCTTCCGGTGAGAGGCAGGGTGTTCTAGAGGTGGTGCATCTCAAACTTCATTATACAAAGGATACCTGAGGGTCTTGTTGTGATTTCTAGCACAGCAGGACTTGGTGTGACCCAAGACTGCCCTATTATGAAATTATTATTCTTATCATGGTGACATATGCATGCATATGTACTATGTATACATTTTAGGTTTCCTTTTTTATAGTTTTTCCCCCCTTTTGTGGTGTTTGTGCTGGGTTCCAATTCAAAGCCTATGCATACTAGCTAACACCCTATCCATTAGCTACATCCACAGTATCTATGTTTTTGAGACAGGGTCTCATTATATAGTCCATGCTGGCTCCAAAGTTTCCATCCTCCTGCCTTTGCCTCCCTAGTGATGTCCCACCCCACTCTGAATTTGTGTGTCCCACGTGCCTGGTGTGTGTGGAGTTAGATCATTCATCTATAACAGGCTGATTTCACTCAGTGAAGTGGCTTCACAGTCTGTGTTGAAGTATGTGACAGGGACTGTTTCCTTTAAATAAGTGAAGCAATAATATTCCACTCAATACCTACCTTTTGTGTATTTAAATTAATGGGGCTGAGTACAAGGGTGTGTGAGGCATATGCATGTGTACACACACACACACACACACACACACACACACACACACACATATATATATGTGTCTATATATATATATATATATATATATATATAGAGAGAGAGAGAGAGAGAGAGAGAGAGAGAGAGAGAGTTCGTTCTGGAGGTAGAACCTAGGGTGCTATACATGCTAAGCAACTGCCTCTTTATTGAGTTCCAGCCCCAGCCCCCAGACTTTGCATTTTAAACACTCCTAGGAGATGCTGTCAGTGTTGGTTTTAGACCTCACTCTGCATAGCCTGTGGTTAAGAGACTGGCTCCTGGATTCTGAGTGATTCTTAGATCTTGAGTTCATTATATGGACAATTACCTAGTTTTATGACACTGTGGGAGTAACTTAAGGTGCTAGCCTTAGTTTTTTGTCCTGTAAAATGGGGATAATGATTAAGGGCATTATTTTCATTTATTTGATTGATAGATTGATAGTGTGTGTGTGTGTGTGTGTGTGTGTGTGTGTGTGTGAAGGTCCATGCACTCATGCACATGTCTCCAGAGGTCAGAGGAAGAGGAAGATGTCTGGTGTCTTCCTGTTACTCTGCACTCTGCCTTGTCCCTTGGGACAAAGTTTTCACTAAACAAGGAACTTGATGGTGTCCTTTCCTGGCAAGGCTAGTCTGGCTGGTGAGCAAGTCCCAGGAGGTCTCCTGCCTCTTTCCCTAGCGCTAGGGTTCTGGCATGGTGTTGTGCAGACATTTCCTCAGAATGAAAGGATCTCCTTCTGCAGGGGAAAGATTACTGAGTCTTAGGACTCCCCCTCCCAAACTTAGAAGATGTACAGACCCTCCCTCAGGTTATAGAAATAGTAACTATTGCTGGAAAGAGGGAACTTTCTCACCTAGGGGCTACCTGGGGAGATGCCCAGCTAGGGAGCTACATGAGAGTCCAGCAGAGATGCAGGGAGTCAGATCTTCTGAGTCATTACCCATGATTCAGTGAGTTTTTCAGTGAGGCAACTGTCTTTGGGGTGACCACACTCCTGGGCACAATCTCAGAAAACTCATGGGTTCTCCAGGTTGGACTTGAATAGGTCCATCACTTTTGTCTGTTACTGGTTCCTTGTCTGGAATGAGTAGACATCTGTTCTTCTCTCCACAGGAAAAGTTACTCAAACATGGCCATTGTCTGCTTTTACACGGGTTCAGGGATCCGAACTCAGGTCCTCATGCTTGTTCAACAAGTTTGTTACTCACTGAGCCATCTCCTCAGCTGGAGTCTTCAGAAAACAGGAGTGCTGAATATCAAATAATAGCTTAGTACAACGTCTGATATCCGTTAGGTTGACCCTCATAAAATCGCCATCTTTTTCAGGTCAGAATCAGTCAAATATCACCAATTTCATGAGGTCCAACTGAAACAGCAAGAGTTTAAGATGGCCTTAATAATAAGCATTGAACAAATGTCCACCTTCATTTTCAAAGCAGTTTCTCATCTCTAGGACACAGGCTGTGTCTAGATGCGTCCCAGAACAGAAATACCACCGTCACTTTCCTGCCTTTTATCCCATCCTGACCCCAGCCAGCAGTCACAGTTGTTATTTTGCCTGGCATTTCTCAAAAACAAAACAAAACAAACAAACAAACAAACAAACACCCTTTAATTGGGCCCAAAAGGCAGAAAATGCCCCTTAGCACCCAGATGTTTCTTTCATTTTCAGCCCAGAGATGATTTTTTTCAGTGTCCACCTTGCCTTATTGGATTGGATTTTAACTGTGACATACAGACTCAGCAGCCTTTAGGGACCAGAATGATCTTGTCTCCTTGAACCTCAGGATACTTCTGCTTCTTTGGTCCATGCTTCTGCAAAATGTTGGTACCAGAGGACCCTAAACCCTCACCTCTGACTTTTCCTTTCTGCCTTGTAGCCTGAATCCCCAATCAGCCTCTTGGGTTCCTGTTCTGGCTGATGAAAAGAAGGAGCGTTCTTTGTGGTACTGTCTCCCAAATGCAGCTTTCTCCTGTCTGCCCTCCAAGGAAGATAACCCCTCTAAAGTTGAAGTAGTGCCACACTTGAGTCATTCTTGCCCCAGCTGTTGGGTGAAAGCATTTCTTGGCTTCTGCGCATCTCCTTCTCCTTTGCCTTTTACAGTGCTGAGATTCCAGTCTAGGGACTTGGGCATGCTAGGTCAACAATGTACAATAAGGTTTTTTTTGGGTGTTGCATGTTTTTTGGGTGTTGTTTTATTTTAATCAGAAGGTTTTTGTTGTTTTGTTTTTGTTTGAGAAAGGGTCTTGTTATGTAGTCAGGCTTGTTTCGGACTCAGGATACAACTGTCCAGGGCTCCAAAGTACTGAAATCACAGGGGTTTATCACCACACTTGTCTTGTGAAGAAGCATAGAAAAAAGTGGCCATGACTGTTATCTTCGGCCCCAATATCCAAGGTACGAGGGAGGAGACTGACCTCTCCATCCTTCTATACGCTTGTGCATCTCCTTCCTTGGCTCTTTCTGCTGTGTATGAAAAGTATAATGGCCCTTTTTCTTTAAAAAAAATAAACAGTTATTTAATGTATATGAGTGCTTTATCTGCATGTACATCTCCACACCAGAAGAAGGCATCAG
Source organism: Rhabdomys pumilio (assembly GCA_030674055.1). NCBI lineage: Eukaryota > Metazoa > Chordata > Mammalia > Rodentia > Muridae > Rhabdomys > Rhabdomys pumilio. The sequence continues at coordinate 107,400,717 of JANHMN010000003.1, forward strand.
ATCTCTTTATAGATGGTCATGGGCCACCATGTAGTTGTTGGGAACTGAACTCAGAACCTATGGAAGAGCAGTCAGTGCTCTTAATCACTGAGCCATCTTTTTAGCCTCCAATAACTCATTTTTATTGAGAATTATTTTAGACCTTATGATTTCCAGTTATTTGCTCCCCAGTGAAAGGATTGTACATGCCTTCTTGTTGCTAGGTCATCAACAAGCTTCCCAGTAAGAGGAACAATGTTCGTACCTCATTTTTGGGGGGCTTGATCATGGATCATGTTATGAGCAGTAAGGTGTGTGTGTGTGTGTGTGTGTGTGTGTGTGTGTGTGTGTTGGGAGTGGATTTAATAGATGTCTTAGCAAAATCTAGGGCAACACAGCTTGTTGCTGTCAGGTGTTCCACTCTTTTCCCTCTGCCATAAGAATGGTGCCTCTTCTCACTTATTTCGGAAGAGCAGCCTTTCAGCATGCAGCCATAGAGTGAGCTCTTGTAGGTGTATATCTTTGGCTTTTAGTATTATTTGACATTTGAACAAACCTGGTAGACAACAGAGCTCACTCTGTTCTTGTACTGTTCCATGTATCCTACATTGCTGGGGTCTTGATATGTCACCTCAGAAGCATGGGTTGCAAACTTATTCCCTAGAACAACATGGGAGGCGGGACTTACAATATTAGATATCCTCTGTGATATCCATGCAAATGGATTGATGTCATTACCATGAGATTAGCTTCATCTTCGAAAGAGTGGGCTTGCTCTGTCCTCAGGTGTGGGAGGATGTATGAAGAAACTTTTTTTTGGTTTTTCGAGACAGGGTTTCTCTGTGTAGCCCTGGCTGTCCTGGAACTCACTCTGTAGACCAGGTTGGCCTTGAACTCAAAAATCTGCCTGCCTCTGCCTCCCAAGTGCTGGGATTAAAGGCGTGCGCCACCACTGCCCAGCATGAGCCAAGTGCATGACTGTAATCCCAGCTTAGGCTGAGACAGGAGGATCTCAAAATGGAGGCCAGCCTTGCCATTCCTCTGGGTTACTCACTAGCTGAAAAGACACTATTGTTGAAAATCACACAGATCTTAGACACAAAATTCAGAGAAAATCAAGTTGGAGCTGTGCTGAAAGCCTTTTCCCTGCTGGGGGGGCTTTCATAGTGCTGGATGGTGCTCTGCAGGCTGCTGTGATGTGACAGACTTCAGTGGTCCTACCCAGTGTGAACTTTATAAACTATAATACTAACCTGCTGGGCAAAATGGGTCCACTGAGGCAACACTGCCATAGAACTTACAGTTGGATTTGAGCTCCCCCTATAAGAGGCAATCTCCATTACGGTTCAAATCCCATGACGGAAGAGGTCTGAGGCCCTGGGGGAAACCTAATACGGCTGCTTAGCAAAACCGACAAGAGTGTTAGGCAGGCGTCTAAATATTGACGCCTATTGCCATAGGGGAAGATTACTCTCAGCAGCATCAGAAAGTCTCTCTTTGAACAGAGCGGAAAGTGGAGCCCTACAGCTGCACAAGACGCTGAGGATAAGGGGTATTTGAGGGCTCAGCCCTAAAAAAAGACATTTATATGGTCCAAATAAGGATCAGGAAACACTGCCGTAGAGGGGTGGAAAGAATGTGAGGTCCAGAAGATGGAAGGACAAGCTTCCGAAAGAAGCCATTTTCTAAGCATGGCACTGTCATGGGAATAATGAACTCAGTAGCTGTGCCTCCTGGACCCATACAAGACTGGGCTGCCTGACAGTCATCTGTGGAGCAGGAGTGGGCTCACAGGGCCTTACCTTAGCTTACTGGGGTTCTGTTGGCAAGGAACAGACTCCAGGAAAGAAGGAGGCATACAACCGTGCACCCACTGGAGACCATCTGGTGGTGCAAAACTCACAGTCACTGGGGCAGCCCTAGGTAAAACTCCATGGAACAGGAAACAGAACAAAAATTCATGAATAGGGTAAAGGGATTTGTAAGAAGGAAGTGGAGACAAGGGTGAGACGGATATAAGAGAGGATGGGGAGAGAGCAATCAGAATGCATTATGTCTGTGTATGTAATTGTAAATCAACAAGAATTATCAATCAAAAATAAAATTCCATAATAAAAGGTCCTTGCCCTTGACCTTAGGCTGTGAAGCTTCCAAAACCATATAAACAAACAAACAAACAAACAAACATCTTTGCTCATTATGAAATACCAAGTCTTTGGTATTCTGTTATTGTACAGAAACAGACTAACAAATTCATGCATGTACTAAATCTTATAACAGTTTCATATCATGTATATTGGTTAGGATATGGTAAGGTTTTGCTGTAGTAACAAAAAAATTTTAGCTGCTCAGTGGATCAGCCAGAAGTTATTTACAACTCATACATCTCCATTGATGGTTAGCAGGGAAGTCGGTTTCTCCTTGTCTCCTAGGAACTGGGCCGATGAGGGGCTTTGACTTTGGCATCTGATTATACTCTAGGACAGAGTATCCATCAAACTGTGCTCTTGACATTTCTACCTGGAAGTGATACCATCATTATGCTCAGGTTCTACTGGGTAAAGGTTGGCTGCATGCTATTTCCTTGTGATGGCTTGTCTTTAGTGTCAAGCTGATGGAATTTTGAATCACTATGGAAATGGATCTCTGGGAATGTTTATGAGGAATTATCTAGAGTGGGATAATTAAGGTGGGAAGACTCACCTTAAATGTGTGTGTCACCATCCCATGGACTGGCTTTATATGAGCACTATCCCATGGGCTGACCCTAGATGTGGTAGCATCACTCCATGGCCTGACCCTAAATGTGGGTGACACTATTTTATGAGCTCTGGTCTTGGACTGAATTTAAAGAAGAAATGGAGCTAAGTACAAGCATTTACTGTTCTTTGCTTCCCGACTGAGCTTGCAGTGTGACCAGCTTCCTTCTCCTGACATTACACTTTCCGCACCAGGATGGACTGCACCTTCAGACGGTGAGCCAAAAGAAACCCTTCCTCTAGGAAGTCATTTTTGTCAGGTACTCTGTTACATTGAGTAGACAAGTGGCTACACACTCCTACTTCACAGTTGGCAGGTTGAAAACTCTCCTGTACCCAGCCAGTGAAGGAAAGGGGGTCGTGGGGGCTGTGTGTGGAGACTTTCTGTCCCAAGGAATGAGCAAATGGGTAGCCCATCAATAAAACTGTAACATAACAATATAAAGTGGTTCTAGCCACCAGGACAAGCAGGTCAGACATGTAAGAGCAAGCACAGGGACAATCACATTCAATAAATATGAATTTTATATCAGCGCATTTTGCTGCCAGCTCATTAAACTGGAGTAATAAGTATGGGTCTAAGGAGCCTCTTAACACACTGCAGCCAGGAGGAGGGCTGAGGAGGAGCAGGAGTGGGGCCTCCCCAGGGGGGATTGAGACTGGCAACAAGAGGAAAGGACATTCACCACAGCAGCCTAGGATGCTCCAGAATGCCTCACACTGCAAATACTGCAACCCAAGGACAAGAAGCTGGAAGCCCAACACGGAGCACGGGGCAGCTAAAGCAGCTGTTCGCTGATGTGCTGACTCCCTTCAGGAAGACTTTCTTTTCCCACCTCAGCAGACAGATGCAGACAGGTGCACAGCTGCACTACTGTGCAGTGCCTTCCCATGTCTGCTGCATTTGTGTAGTGCACAGTCTGTACAACTACACACAGGGACTGGTTCTGTGCATCCATCCAGTACAGTTATGGAATCAAAGCCTTCCAGAAGTCTAACGTCACTTCCTCTAACTGCCTCTGCCCTTTGCAGTCTTGATTTTGGACGCACCCAACATTCTTGTAGAGCTGCGGGCTGAGACCCATGGGGGATGTCGAATGACCCTTTCACAGGGGTTACATATGAGAAATCTTGCATAGCAGATATTTGCACTACGATTCCTAACAGCAGAAAAATTACAGTCATGAAGTAGCAACAAAAATAGTGTTACGGTTGGGGGTCACCACAAAATGAAGTACTGTATTAAGGGGTCTCAGAATTAGGAAGGCTGAGAACCACTGCTCTGTAGAAATCCTCCCTGGCCAATGCTCCCGACCCAAATGACTTTTCTCTTGTTATTCCCTCTCACAGCACCATGTTCTTTCCTCCCTGGCATTTATTCCAATTTGTAATTAAATATTTATCCGGGTGATTATTATTTCATGTCCTTTTCTGCAGCTGGGATGTAATCTCCCTAAGAACAAGGACCAAGGCTTCACACATCCACTGTTGTGACTTGCATTCAGCACAGACTGGGTGCTCAGGAAACTGCAATGGATGAGATGAAGTCCCTACGCATCACCTGCTGCTCTACCAGCAAAGAAAGGCAAGGGCGGCGAATTCATTGCAGGTCCCTTAAGTGCTTGTTAAAGACCCGTCACATAGCAGCTGCTCAACGAAGGTTTACTCAAAGAGTGAGACACAGCTCTTAAGATCCGCTGGACTAGATTCACATTGGATTTCCCCACAGCAGATGATGCTTCCTGTATTGTCACCACCTTTGCCAGTAGTCTGTCGTGCAACTTGTGTCTGAGGGGTTCTGACATGTAATCAACAGATATACGTTAAATCTTTTTTATATCACTGCCTACTTAGGGCAGGGGTTATGGCTGATAAATACTACCTATTACTCGTTTTATAAATAAAGTTTTATTGACACATGACCAGGCCATTTACTGACATATTATCTGTGGCTACTTTTACGCTGTAACAGTAGAGCTGAGTAATTACAAGAGAGACGGTATAACTCATGGATCCTAAAATATTTGTTCCAGTCTTTTATAGAATACATCTGATCTCTGGTCCAGCTCAATAGCCTTGACCAATTATCTACCTTTTTTGCAGTTGGGCTGTTCCTTTGTTGTAAGCAGAATTCTAATCCGTGTGTGTGTGTGTGTGTGTGTGTGTGTGTGTGTGTGTGTCTGAGCATCAGTACACACAATCCCCACTTCTGCTCACATCCTGTGACAGCTGACACTCACTATCAACTCGGAGCTGAGTATGTTGTTAGGTACTGAGGAGTCACTAGCAGATGAGACATGGAGTCTGGGTCATGAGTGTCCTTGGCTCCTCAGAGGATGGATGGGTAATAAGGAGGTAGCCAAACTCACTGTGGTAGCTTGAGGAGAATGGGAAGGTAGGGACTGTGGGAGTGCACATAGTGTGAACTTTTCTCTCTGTCAGGTTCTAAAGAAACTCAGGACAAACGGCCACCTGTGGTGCCTATTAGCATACTAAAGTGCAGGCAGGTGTCCAGCTCACTCAGTACCTGAGGCTCTTCTCAGCGTCTCATCCACACCTTCCCCCTACCCTAAACTTTTCCAACTCAGAGGCCTCACATCCCTGCCTCCCTTTCCTCAGCTTCTCTTTTTTACATAACCCTGCCATGTCAGCCACACACTCTCTTGGTCTCTTTGCCCTGTCCTCTCTTGGTCCTCCACTCTTGGGTCTTGGTCCCTCCTCTTGGCCCCCTCTTCACTCCTGTTCCTCTCTCCCTCTCTGCCAACCTCTCCTCTCATGGCCCCGTTCAGTCTGCTGGCCATGTTCAGTGTACTACTTTCTCTCCCTCTCTGGGTTCTTCCTGATGCATCTGGCTGTTCTCTCCCTCATACCTACAATAAAACCCTCCTCCTCAGCCACTACTAGGAGCACTCAAGTCCTCGTTTCATAAACCAGGCAGATGTGAGCAAACACTTTTTCTGCTAACAGAGCACCATCCACAGCCCAAAGAAAAGACTCCATCTAAGTCCAGCTCTGAAAGTTGTGGTTACTTACAGGAGCACAGATGACTGGACGACTGCTGCATCACCAAAAAGTTTATCCCAGTACTCACGAAAACCGCTTCCCCGAGGCTTCCTTACAGCTTGTAGGCAGTTCCATGGACAAGACTCTTTTCTCTTGAAGTTGGTTCTGCTTTTGTAACCTCAGAGAAGGACCTGTGAGTCTTGTAACTCTCAGCATCTCTAGTCTTTAGAGTCTCTCTTTCCTTTAGGAGGAAACATTTGAATTTCAGGGGAACAATTATACAACAGACCAGAAGAATAGCCCATTCAACCTGCTCAGGTCCAGAGGGCATTCTGTGTGGAACCACTTTCAGCTGAAACTAGAAGGGTAAGTTACTGAGGGGACAAAGGCCCTAACCACTGTGCCAGTCAGGGCTGTCTAGAGGACTAGAACTTAAAGAGTGAATACATATGAATATATGTGCTGTTTCTCTCCCAACAGAAAACCTGAAATTCCAATAGTTGTCCAGTTCACAAGGCTGGATGTCTCATCTGGTCTTCAGTATATGCCAGAATCCCAAAGAAGTAGGCTCTAATGTCAGTGAAGGAAGGGACTTGCCAGTGAGAGCAAGCAGGCAAAGAGCAAACTTCCTTCTTCCGTGTCCTTTATATAAGCTGCCAGCAGGAAGTGTGGCCCAGATTGAAGGTGTGTCTTCCCACCTCAAAGATTGGATTAGAAGTGAATCTTCACACTCCAAATGATTTATTTAAGGAAAAAAAAGATCCCTTACAGGTGTACCCAGCTGCTTGGGCTTTAGGTTAATTCCAGATGTAATCAAGTTGACAACCAAGAATAGCCATCACAGCATTCTAGGAGGACTTCTGACTCACATTGCTCTTTGGTCTTTGTGAGTAATTGCAATACTCCAATTTGAGGTTGGAGTGGCAGAGCAGAGAACAAGGCTGGGCAGGAGAGCAAGGCTTTGCCCAGAGGGGCTTGGCAACTTCCTGTTCCAGTTTATTCCCAGGAATGTAGGTGTGAACCCCAGGGCAGACCAAGGGCTGGTGCTGGCCCAACAGAGGGCTATCACTTGTTGTGATTGACAGGTGCCTTTTAGTAGGTGCAAGCTCATCAGTACCTGTGTCCTGCAGGATGATTTAACCACCAAGCGACTGAACACTGTATGCTAGGTGCCAGCAAGGGGCTGTGGACGTCCCCACCTAAGGTTGTTAGACGCCATCTGGGTATACAATGTTGCTATGGGACATCAACAAAATCTAGAAATAAGACATTTTAACATTTATAGGTAGCTAGCTTTTGTTGAGTCTTTGCTGCACATTGGAGGCCTCCTGGCATCGAATTAGGGCTTTTGTTTGTTTTGTTTGGTTTTTTTTGTTGTTGTTGCCACTGAGACCAAATTCCTGACAGAAACAACTGAAGGTGAGAAAGATTCTTCTTGTGGCTTAGGAAGGACACTGTGCATTCTGTTGAGGAAGCCATGACAGTGAGAACAGTTCTGACTGTGCTGACAGGAGCATGAGGCACAATCAGGAAGCAGAGGGAGACAGACACTGCTGTGCAGCTCACTTCTTCCTTTTCATTCAGCCTGAGACTGCAGCCTACCAGATGCTGCCATCCACACTCAAGCATGGGCATTCCCGACTCAGTTAAACCTCTTTAGGAACATCCTCACACAGGTGCCCAGAGGTGTGTCCCCTAGGTGACTGTAAATTCAATCAAGTTGACAGTCAAAATTAGCCATCACAGGCATTGAACATATTTAATTCTCTCATATGACACATGAAATATCATCACCTCGTCTGGCAGGTGGAGAAATGGAGACATGAAGTGTGGAGGAGGAATACTTGACTGGGAGAGCTGGGAACCGAAGCCATTCATTTTAAGGCCCTGAATGAATCTTTTTCACAACCCTGGGTAGAGCTGAGGAAACTAAGCAGATGGTTAAATAAAAACCAGAGGCTGCCAGCATTAGACATCAGACCCCCAAGGAAGGGGATGATAATGAATGCCATAAGAATAAAATGATGAGGGATTTAAGAACTAGGTTCCTTAAATAAAGAGTGATGTGCTTCTAATAGCCATCTTGTCTTCATGGACTGAAATGTTCCAGGTACCAGATGTGTCTGGGCTATGGTTCTCAAGATTCAATGTACATGAGCCTTCCTGGATGTGTTTTTAATGTGTAGACATTTGATATTTTGGAGAAAGCATTTAACTAAATAACCACAGGCAGCATTTTAGCACACAGTCCTGTCAGAGACTGCTCTGGTGAATGTAGGACCTATTCTCACAAAGTGCCATCAGAGAGTCAGGTAAGATCTAATCCGTTCCCAGGTGAATGACAGTGCAGGTGACATATTCTGTATCTCTGCATCTCTGCATCTCTGAGTTTAGGCATAAACTCTTCCACCTCTTCCCAGCCACATGTCCTTTCAGGGAAAGCCACCTGATCTCTATGGTGCCAGATTTCTTATTTATTAACCAGATTCATTAACCCTTATCATTACATGGTATTGAGAAAGCCACAGAGTTCTCTAGCCTCAGTTTTCCTTGTCTATAAAATAGGCACCAACTATGGTGGTGTGAGAAGAGAACAGAAGCTGTAGAGATGGCTCAGCAGTCAAGAACACCTGCTGCTCTTGCAGAGAAATTGAGCTTGGTTTCTAGCCATCCTCATCAAGTTATAGCCAACTCTAACTCTAGCCAATTATAACTATAATTCAATTACATACCCATACTCACACCTACCCATCTACACACACTTAAAAATAATAAAAATATTTTTAATAAAAATAATGTCCAGGAATACAGTTAAGGAATAGGATTGTTTGAAAAGTGAGGTGACAGGCAAGTGAGTGGTCAGGTGGCAGTGGACAGTTGTCTCTTCTCTGCTCTCCTACCTTTGTTGTCCTGCTGCATTGCTTCTCCTTGGTGAATTTATTGTTCATTCCCTGTGGGCATTTAATTCAGTTAATGGGCTCTAGAAGTTAATGAGGTCCTAAATGTGGTTTGATTCCCAAGAAGGTGGAGGTGGGAATTTGTTGCTTTCTTTCAGTGGTCCCTTCAGGGTTTCCTCACCCAAGTTTGTAGCAGTTGTCAGCCTTTCACCTGATACATACAGGTGGGGTGGGAGGGAAGTCATCCAGCACCAATACTAGCCAACCCTTTGTAAGACTTGGGTTGCCCCTAGCAGACATCTGCTTCAATGTCTTTGGATGGGAAGGCTCATTGCTATGATTTCATTAGTGGACAACTCAGGGCTGAAGACCCTCTAAGAAGCCTGGAAGGCACATATAGACCAGGCTGGGAACTGGTCCAGACATCGACTATTTTTCTGGAGACCTTTGGTGTTAGCCACGGGGGCCAAGCTTTCTCATCTTCTTTGGAGACCACTCATCAGTGTGCAGGGGACTCTGGGAAAGACCTTTCTGGCTGCTGCTATAGTTGAAGCCTATAAGGCAGAAAACTTGTGTGTGGAGAATGTCAGTGAGATGGTTGCTGCCAGGTGAGCCTGTGGTGGCTTTCACCTCATCTCACATGAGAACAGTCCTTCCTTCTTTGTGTCCTGGAAGAGTAGAATGCTTGGTCTATTTGTGGTATCCACTTGATTGACTTTCTTCATTGCTTATATATCTTTCCATACCAATAATAGTGGTAGGAATAATAACAGCCCTTGTCTTAGTGAGTCATTACTGTGCACCAGTCATAAAAGGTCACATGATCCTTTTAGTGTGTGTACTTATGGTGTGTGTATCATTTTGACAACAACCTTCATTTTACATATCCCGAAACTTCAAGTACTTCAGTCAAATTCTAAGGTCATACAACCAGTGAAAGGCACACCCCAAAGTTGAGAGTTCAAGGTTAGCCCTTGCTTTACTCTCTGCACACATTTTTATGACCACTGAAGGTGAGTCCTATTTGTGTGTTAACCTATGTGTATAGTATAGGTGTGTGTTTCTGTGGGTTATTTCAATTCTTCCTGATAATATTGTGTGTAAAGTTTTCATCATGTTAAAAGATACAACTTAAGGGGGATATCATTTGTAATGTAATTGAATAAAATTGTTAATAAAAAGACACAGACTTTTATTATTTTTAATGATCACTAAGTACTTTGCAGACATGTAGCACTCAGAGACGGAACTTAGGTCACCAGCTTTTACTGGCTGAGCCATCTTGCTGGTCCTAATATGCTGATGAAGAACATTTTGAGCCACGTTAACACTTTGAATCTTCAGTTAGGGATTGCACAGCCTTTCTATGGTCTCTGGATCTTACACTCATTTAGATACACGTTGAGTCTTGCATTACGACAAACAGCCTGAGGCTCCATATCATGACCTGGTCTGTATCTTAGCCTCATCAGTGTGCCTGGTCTGTGGGGGTTGGTCAGTGAATACTTGAAATCATCTAGTATTTAAGTTATTGCCGAATCAGTAAGTCATCTCTCTAGCCTCAGGCTTTGCTCATCTCAGGCTTACTTGGGCAAGGATTTGCTTTTCAACTCGTGGGGTTGCTGAAAAGTTATGTGTCTCATGGTCATGGGCTGAAGGCTTTGGCTCCTCCTTGTCTGTTACCATACCCTTCAACATGGCAGCTTACCTTATCAAAATAGGCGGGTGGAAAGGCAATGAAAGTCTGTGGCTAAGGCCGGACCCACAGTCTTTTGCAACCTGGCATGTCACTACTTTTGTTGTGATGACTTGGTTGTCAGTAAGTAGCAGGTCCCAGGTACACTCAAAGGACAGGAGCTACAGAGAGAGCTTCAAGTCTGGGGCCACTGGGGAGTCTGGCTATGGCAAAAGAGTATTTTTAATAATAATCTTTAATAACATTTGCATATTTCTTATAGATTTCAAAGTACTTTTAAAGAGCATCGTGTCTGCATGATGTGTGTTGCATGTTTTTTGTGTGTATTTATGTGTGATGTGTTGCATGTTTTTGTGTGTGTATGTATGATGTGTGCTGCTTGTGTGTTTATATATATGTATGTATGTGTGTGTGTGTTACATGTGTGTATATGTGTACTGCATGTTTTTTGTCTGCATGTATGATTTGTGCTGTATATGTGTGTCTATGTATGTGTGTGTGATATGTGCTGCTGTGTGTGCATGTGTGTATGTGTGTGTAACATACATGTGTATATGTATATATGTGTGGGTGTATGTATGTGTATTGAATGTTTTTGTGTGTATGTGTTATTTGTGCTGCATATATGTGTGTGATGTATGTTGCTTGTGTGTGCATATGTATGTACATGTGTAATGTATGTGTGCATATGTTTATATATGTAGGTATGTATGTGTACTGCATGTGTTTGTGTGTATGTATGATTTCTGCTGCATATATGTGTCTATATATGTGTGTGATGTGTGTTGCTTGTGTGTCATATGTGTGTATGTATGTATGTATGTATGTATGTATGTATGTATGTATGTGGTATGTGCTGCATGTGTGTATGTGCATTTATATCTCTAGGTGATCTTGCCTGAGCAGTTTGTGAAGAGGCGGGGGGGGGGGGGACGACATTGATTGTACCTTTCTATTATTCTGTACTTACTTACTTGAGACAGGGTTTCTCATGAATCTGAAGTTTGCTGATTTTTGGCTAGGCTGGCAGCCAGCAAACCCCAGTGATGTGCCTGTCACCTCAAGTACTGGAGTTATAGGCATATACAGCCATGTCCAACTTTTACATGGCTCTGGGGTCCAAACTCAAGTCCTCACATGTATATAGTAAGTTTGCTCACCCACTAAGCTTTTCCATAGGCCCATAAGCATTATATTAATGCTCATAGCCACCTCATAATTGTCAGGGTAGTTAGTTAATTACTGCAAAGGCCTCAGGACAGGGGCATCTTTGTGCACACAGTGAGGAAACTGATACTCAGAGAGTCCCAGGGACTAATGCGGGATCACATAGAAAGAAGAGCCAGGATTTTAATCCAGGAGTTAGTTTGTGAGCTTACACGTCCAAAACAAGGCCAGTCAGCTGTGAGTCTTGATGACACATGTCCTCAAATACAAGAGGTATAGGACAAAAGAGATGTTAAGACACATGGTGGAGAAGAAGGAGAGGAGACAGGATTAGTCAGACTTGTGGCAGAAACAATTAGAGGGTTGGGTGATTCTGCTCAGAATATCAGAGGTTCTTGTTCTTTGTGGTGGGGAAGGTGGGTGGGACAACTCACATCTTGGTGGACAGGAAGAGAAAACAGGAACAGAAAAGAATCAGGGCAAAATACAGCCACCAAGGACAGACTCCTAGTGCCTTACTTCCTTCAACTAGCCCCCACACCCACAGTTCTATCACCTCTCCATGGGCTATCCAAATTCCAGCTCCTTTAATAGATTAAACCATTGATTACTGCCAGAACCCTCACGATCCAATCATTTACGCACACATCCTCAGTCACACCATTTAAGTATGGCCTACTAATCTCCAGGTGTTTCTAATCCAATCAAATTGACAATCAGGATGAACGGTCACAGGGACTTTGAAAGTCAGACTTAAGTTAGAATCCTATTCAGATGATATCCAGCTGTGTGGCTTTGGGCATCATCCTCATTCACTCTCCCAGTTGCCAGTGAGGCTGCTGGGAAGCTGGAATGCCATAACACATGCATTATGAAGGGCTTCCCCAGGGCTGGGCTTGCAGCCTGCGTGGCTGCTTGTTCAGGTCATGAAGGGCTGTTGTTTATAAACGTGCACTGAGTGCTTTTCAAAGTGTCTTCAAAACCCGATTATTAATTGTCAATGGGATGAGCTCAGGGACTCTCTTTCTGGAGTATCATTTGTGATGGCTATTCTATGTTTGTTGATTCTGCATGCAGAAAGCCACTTGATTAAGAATTGATGGGAAAAAAAAAGTCGTAATTCAGGCAAATAAAAGATGCTGCACGAGAGGAAGCTTTGACAAGCGTGAAATGACTGCAAGAGTGTGGTCATGGTTAACGGGACTGAATAATTGGCCTAGTGGGAACCTGCCAAGCTAGACAATGGTCATCAAGGGAATTTACCCTCCTGAGATGAGGACAGACACCCGGAAGCCCACACTCAATGGTGGGGTGCTAGGCAGATGGTTCCCTCTATTCTCGAGTTGAGAAATTAATAGAACCAGAAGTCAGACAGTGAAATAAATCAAGCCCATCGGATCGTCAAGGAACTATTGTGCCTAAGTCATCCTGAATTTTCTCCTCACTCTGGAATGTAAGACCTTTGGAGGGTAGGAAGAAAAAGGGGAGAAGAGAAGAGAGAGAAGATGGGAGAAAGGAAGGATGATGGGAAAAGAGTGTGGCGACAACGCCCCTCAAAGCGAACAATGAATGAATCGATGAGGTTCACGTTCTCTCCAGTTTACCAATCATATGCATGCTCCGCCTTCTAGGGTGGAGCCAGTGAGGGACCGAAGGAAAGGCGATGGCTTATTAAGCAAGCTGGTCTGTATCTTATGAGCCATTCTGGATAGGATGTGAGGGAACTCTGGCTGCCCACTTCCATTAGGGCAATGGTTCTCAATTCGGGGGTTATAACCTCTTTGGGGCAGAGGGAGCGAGTGAACTTTTCACGGGCTTGCATATTAGATATCCTGCATATCAGCTATTTACATTACAATTCATTACTAGCAAAATTACAGTTATGAAGTAGCAAGGAAAATAATTTTGTGGTTGGGGGGTCACCACAACATGAGGAGCTGTATCACAGCGTGGCAGTGTTAGGAGGGTATAGCACCACCACATTAAGGGATGATTGATCCTAGTACTGAGTTTTTCTCATGTCAGGCTCTTCATATGAATTACCGTGTTTAATCTTTTAATTTTTAAAACCAAATCCTTTGATTTTCTTCTCAGGTTTTAGACAGAATTTCATTCTAACTCAGGCTTGCTGCCAAGTCAGATGGCGATCCTCCTGCCTCAGCCTATTAGGTGCTGGGATTAAAGGTGTGAGTCACCATACCTGGCTCTTGTTTTAGTTTTAGATTTGTTTTTAAATGTGTGAGTGCATGTGTCTGTGTGTGTCCAGTGTGGATGGAGGCCACACAAAGGCATCAGATCTGTGGAACTGGAATTCCAGGTGTTTGCTGGGCACCAATCTCAGGTCCCCTGGGAGAGCAGCCAACATAGTTGTCCACAGCTAAGTTGGAGCAAGAGAATAAAGTAATACAAACTAAGGATACTGGAATCTGGATATCTGGTCAACCACTTGAGGTCATACAGCTAGGAAATGTTGAGATTGAAATCTAGGGTGTAACTGATATCAGACCTTGAGTGTTTTAAAACGTCACTCTAAAAAAAAAAAAAATGATCCATGGACTTCCAGTTCAGAGTTACCCGGGAGTGTTTTTAAAATGCAGTTTTCCATATATCTGCCTCCCACAGACAAACCTTGGCACCAGAAGCCACAGGGCATGCACAGGACTCCAGATGGGTCTAACACATACCTGAGTTTGGGAATGAAGACACTGGAAGTCTAGGCTTCAAATTCTGTTTTTGCTGACTTGCCTTTGGCACAAGAGCACAGGCAATTGTTTGCAAGCAGGATTCTTTAATGTTTTTTTTTTTTTTAATTTATTGAATCTGGCAGCTTGTAGGGAGCTGGGCAAGCTAGGCCTCTCTGCTCTCGGGTATCCAAGCTCCTGCAAAACTTTGGATGTCATCCCTGCTTGCTACAACTTTTCTTCAAGTCTTCAATACAGATGCTTTCCCCTTTGTCTAATGGTGACCCTTGTGCTAACAAAAGTCAAGAGCAGCTTGGAAGATTGCCTTATGACCAGCGTCTTTGCTTTGCAGGGCATCGTTGTTTATACGGATTGGCACAGCCACTTACATACATTTGTATAGATCTGCATAGATTTGCATGCATTCAGGCTGTGCTTAGATTTCTCATTTGTTTGGCTCTATTCTTGAGTAGACTGCAGTATGTGCCTATGCATATGTAGTGTATGCATACTGCAGTCCTCTCCAATCCTCTGGAAATTTCAAGTTACCTTTCCTTTCCCCCAATTTTCATGTTTATGACTGTGGTGTACGTATGTGCATGTGGGTGTGGGTATGTGCAGGCAGGACAGGAGGCTTGAGGTTGATGCCAGGAATCATTCTCAATCACCATTCTACCTTATTAATTAAGGCAAGGCCTCTCAACCAAATCCAGTAGTTTGGCTAGTCAGCTTGCCTTGGGGGATCCCTTGTCTCTTCCTTTTGAGGACAAAGGAGCAGGCAGACTTCCGCCTCTCCCAACATTTATGTTGTTTCTGGGGCTGCAAATTCGGGTTCACACATTTCCATGACAAGTGCTTAACCACTGAACTATCTCCCAAGCCCTGATTTCATGTTAAAATTTGTTTTTTCTTTTCACTTGTAGAATATTGGTTTGGAGAACCTTACCCAGTTGCTGGGACAGGTGGGGTTTTCTTTACTGAGCAGTTGGAGGCAGTGTAGGGCAGTGCTTAACAGCATGGGGTTTGCAGTGAGCTCTGGGCTCAGATCCTGGTTTGTACACTATTAGCTATTTAACACAGACACACCACTTAGCTGGTCAAGGCACTGTTTTCTCAACTAAGGAGAATAAGGATAGTATCTCCTTAATGGTATTGATGTGAGAATTAAATGCATGTAAGGCAGCTAACATTTGTTTGGAGCCCAACCCTTGGCTCAGAAGACAAGTTAACAGCATTGTTCTGTGTTCTCAGCAATGGAGACGATGATGAAGAGAAAGAGAACTCGAAATGCTTCCCATGTGGGAGCTTTCACTTTTAAAAGAGTTGTTTATTTGTGTGTTACACGAATGTATACACATGTGTGAAGGTGTGAGCACCTCTGTGTGCCCACGTGATCTGGAAGAGAGCACTGTGCACCCACCCTTGTCACTCTTAAGGGTTCTTCCTGAACCAGATGCTTGCATTTTCTCAGTGAGGTTGGGAAGAGTGAGCCCTAGAGATTCTCCTGTCCATGTCTCTGTCCGAGCTTGGATTACAGGTGTGCATGGACTGCCTGGCTTCTTACATTAGTGCTGGGATCTGAACTCCAGTTCTCATGAATGAGGAGCAAGCATTCCTAACCACTGAACCATCCTTCCAGCTCTACAATGACTTTCTTAATCCTAGAAGAAAAACATTAAGTAGCAGGGGAGGAAGGAGTCCATGTTAGTGTGATTTTATAACTATGTCCCTGAATTCTTTGGTCTCCTACTCTTCAGGATGTAGAGATTAAGTCCGTTTTTCTGAGTGTTTACTGGGCTCATTGTTTGTATGAGACTTTCTTGTCGTGATGTAGAAAGACCTGACATAAACAACTCGAAAGGAGGAAAGATCAGTTTCTTTCAATGCACTGATGCTGAGCCTAGAGTCAGGCAGAACAGCTTAGAAGAGAGCATGTAGCAACAGGGAGCACAGGACAGAAGCTGCTCATGGCAGACAGGAAGGAGAGAAGCTGAAATGGAATGAGATGCAGCGACTTAAGTTCTCCAGGCAAGTCAGGTCTCCCAAAACTTTTAAGGACCTACCAAACTTGTGTCACAAGCTAGGGACCAAGTATTCCCTACCTGAGCCTGTCAGAGGGATGGCGCATATGCAGACCAAACCTTACCTAACTTTCCAATGAGTAAAACATGGCAGAGAGGGATAGCCTGGCTAAGACTAGGTCCCCATGCCTCTGTTCCTGCCTTGGGTGCATAGGCCTTTTTGTTCCAGATTCACTATTGCTGGTGGAAGCCACACAGCAAGAAGCCCTCTAGAGATCCACATGGGGATGAATTAAAGTCTCCTGCCAACAGCCATGTAATTGAACTTGGAAGTGGCTCTCCCAGTCCATCAGGAGCAGCTGCATCTGATAGCTTGCTTGGCAGGGACCCCACAAGAGAGCTTGAACTAGGATGGTGAAGCCAAGCCTCTCCGCATTCCGGACCTCCTGCTGCCATGGAATAACGAATGTTTGCTGATTAAATGTGTGAAGTCATTTCTAAGTTTTGGGGGAGTTTGTTACACAGCATACTCTAACTGGAGCCTTTGGGGAGATGCTCTGCTCTGGGATCATAGGGGGGTTGTGCCTCTTGCTCTGAAGAGTGAGAGGAAACGTAATGCTAGGATAGGTTTGTGCAGAACAGCACGGAGGCATGTCTGAATGGTGAATTTTAGCTTGTGATTGATTGCCATTCCCATGATTGATGCCTTCATGTGCCTGGCACACTCACCTGTATGTCTCTGGCATCTGGACAGCCTACACAGTCTGTGATAAATAAAGCATTCATAAAGCAGAAGATCGTATCTTACCATTTACCAGGTTCATGGCTGAAGTTCCAGTAACCAAAGACAGAGAAAAGCAAATGTATGTATTAATGTATGTTTTACATGAATGGAAACCTTTAACGAAAACAGGGAATTCTATGTTAGCTTTAGCTGACGGAAATGGGAAGTCCTGTAGAAACATGGAGGGCATGTGCACTAACCTTTTAATGTGGTTTAGCTGTCAAATGGCAGTGAATTGTTTGTCAAGAGCCCAGATTCTTGTCTGGGACTTCAATGTTCCATTTCTTTTCTTTGTAGTGAGGGACTTCGTAGTAAAACTCAGGGCAATTTCAGAGAATTCTTTTATGGCCTGCATTAGGGGAGAAAGGCAAGAAAACAGTGAAAGTGACCCCTCCTCTCCTGCTTTCTCAGTCCCAGGGTGGAGTAGTGTGACTACAGCTTGCAGCAGCTGTTAAGCCTAGGCCTAGTGAGTAACCATTCTCTGTAGAGGCTGAACAGTCCGGATGGGGGAAGAGTCCTGTTCCAGGGCTTCTCTCCCACTCATTCTCTTCCATTCATGAAGCAGATAGGATGTTATCTATTCATTTATATGTATATGTGTCTGTCTGCCTGTCTGTCTGTCTGTCTGTCTGTCTATCCCTTCCCCCATCCAGGTGTACTGAGTGCTGTGTGTGTGTGTTTGTGTGTACTATATTGAGACATCACAGCTTCTCCTTTACCAATAATTTTGAGTTTATACAGTAAGCTAATTGTCTTATTAAGTACCACAAGCATGAGGGTCTGGGTTAGATTCCCAGAATCCTTCTTAAAACCACAACAAAACAAAACAAAACAAAAAAACCACAACCCCCCCAAAACAACAAAAAGCTGTGTGTGGTGTGTGTCTGTGCTGTAGAGGTGGAAGCAGAAGAGTTCTTGGGGCTCACAGACTGGTCAGAAGAGATTAGCAAGCTCCAGGCCAATGGGAGCCCCTACCCAAAGGAGATAGACATCACTCCTGAAGATGACTGCAGAGGCCGTTCTCTGGCTTCCACATGCATAAACACGCATGCATGTACAAACACACACACACACACACACACACACACACAAACACACACATAATTAATAAAAGAAAGACACTTTTGGCAGAGGCGTCAGCAGGAGTAAGGTCAAGAGGATTGAGAACCGGCAGATGGGTCAGGCAAGGCGATGCAGGACCAGTTCCTGTGAACCTGACAACAACTGGTTTGTTTTTCCTTGAAGTTAGAAGGTTCTAGCAAACAATGGCTTTCTCATGGTGGAGTTTTAGACACTGTGACTCCTGAAGGAGGAGAATTCGTTTGTGGAACAAGTTTGGGATTAGGCTCAACTTGGTCTGGGAAGCTTTTATTCTGAAGCACGAGACAGGAAGAGGCATAGTGTCCTGTCTGCCACTTGGCTCTGAGAGGCAGCTGTTTACTGGGCCCTAACCATCTCTTCACATCCTCAGTGGTCAGAGTGCCACCTGAACACTCCCCTCAAATTGAATTCTAGGGCCAACAAGCCCTCATGTGGGCTGAGTCAATTCACTTGTGGTAGAAAATCATTAGCCAGGATAAGAAACTCAAATGCTGTGTTGGAAAAGAGCTCCTGGAGTTGGGGTTGGGGGCAGGGCTTTGCTTTTTTTCCGCACGTGAAAACCATCAACAACACTCGTATAACCTCCTTGGAGGACAGAGAGAGGCTCTGGGAGACACTGCTTTGGACTCGATGGTCTCTCTATGGCTCTGGAGAAGCTGAGGCTTTGGGAGAGGAGCGTGTCAACTGAGGTTGAGTACCTTGGGCACTGAATGACCATATGACGGCTAAGGGACCAGTTGATCCTAAGGCAGTCGAGTGTTCAGCCACAATGCACACAACAGTCCCCAGAGTGGCCTGGAAGAGGGCCAGCCTCAACCAGCTACTCCTAAGCATGGTAGACAAAGAATGGTCTTCCATTTTTTTCTCTTAAAAAAGAAATAAAATAAAATAGGCCTTTAAAAAAACCCAAATGTTTTAAAAAGAAGAAAATATATTTATGTTCAAAAGTCTCTTCCCCAATTATTACTCACCTGGTCAAATTTACAAGAAAAAGTGATTATTTTAATGACTGAGTTGGTAACATTTCTATGTAGTTCAAAATTCAGAAAACATGAAACATTCCAATGACAAGTATTTCTTCCAACCTGTTCTTTAGCTGTCCTCTAGGGCAGTGATGGCAACTTCTCCTTACCCTTGGGCAATATCTCATTCAGCTTTAAAACATGGAGACTCTTCCTCCATCAGCCTCCTCCCCAGTAACCTGTATTCTAGGTGGAATCTGTCATTTCCTCAGTGGCAATCCTTCCTCTCCCTACTCCCTCTCTGTTTTTTTCTCCCTGCTCTTTTTTCTCTCTCTGCTTTTTCCTCCCCTCATTCTTTCTGGGCTCCAGGGACTCAGCTCATGTCCTGGGAACATGGATCTGGGTTGCCACAAATGGTGTGTTCCAACTTGGCAACAGCTTCATGCAGTTTCTAGGGTTGAGAACTAAAGTCATGAATCAAGGAACTTTTCAAGTTCCTGAGTGGAAAGATCAGATGGGTGGGATCTAGCCAATCAGGGACATCTCTTCTACAGGTCTCAGATGTTGTCTGATGACAGGTCGTAGCTGCTGGGTTGGAGGAAGAGAGTAGTGTGTTATGATAATACATTCCCTAGAGACTCACATGATAGTCACAGAATGATAAGTCAGACACAGAGGCAGGGAAGGACTGGTTATTAAGGGAGCTAAGACAGTCCATGATGCTTGACTCCAGATCTGCAACATTCTAACCTCCCACATTCACAAAATTCTGATCAGTCAGTTTAATTAACACAATGTGGCTTTGTTTCCTTCCTGGAAACACACACACACACACACACACACACACACACACACACACACACACACTTCTCAGCAAATGTCACCATTTATATGAGCAGAGCTTCCATTTGTTTTATACTAATTAATTAATAATCTTCTTTCATTTTATTCTCTCCTGTTCCCCCCAAACAGCATTTCTCATGGGTCTAGTTTATATATGCTTTTGTTTCTATGTGCCTTTGTAGATGGGAGGCATTTACTTCCTTCCTTATTTACTTTTGTGTGTTTTCTGTGTTTGTACATGTGTGAGTGCTTGTGTATGGTGGCCAGAAGTTGAGATTGGGTATTTTCCTACCTAAATTTCCATACTAGTTTTGAAGACAGGGCCACTTGATGAACCTGGAGCTTGCTGACTGGTTGATGAGTGAGTCCCAGGAATCCCCTTGTCTCTACCTTCCCACCACTGGATTACAGGCTCACATCACTGGACCTGGCCTTTTTTCTTTTTTAACATGGATTCTGGGGATTTGAACTCACCTTTTCAGGCTTGTTTTACAAGTACTTTACTAACCGAGCCATCTCCTTAGTTTCCCACTTTTTAAAAATACAAGTCATTGTTCAGCATGGACCCTGGGCTCAGCCTTATGCTGGGGACTCACTGTAATGGAATCTCTGGGCCTAAGCTATCTGGGAATTTCCGCTGGCCTTGTGTTGCTACACAATGTCCTTGAAATCCTCCCCACTCTTCATCTCCTCTGTCTCTGCATGTGACCGCCTGCATCTGTTCTCTGCCTTGGTTTTATTCTTTCCTTCTTGCTGCATGTGTGTGTATTTGCATGCATGAGCATGTTTGCACATGGAGGTATGAAGTCATGTTGGGTGCCTTCCTTGTCCACTCTCTATCATACAGAGGGAGACAGGTTATCTGAGTGAACCTAGAGCTCACCATTTCAGCTAGTCTGTCTCATGATCTCGTCCCAGAGATTCCCTGTCCCTTCCTCTTATGCCCTGTGATTACAGACTGGCTGTTGTGCTCACTCAGCCTTACATTGAATCTGGGGATCCAAACTTGTCTCATGTTTGCATGGCAAACACTTCATCCACTGGGCCATCTCCCCTGGCCCCATTTTCCTCTCTTGATGCTTCCTCTGGGATCTTAATGCATCCACTTTATATATAGTCTCTCTCTGTGCTTGTGGAATTTAGTGAGGGGGTGGTGGTCTCAGAATCCATCCCCCTTAAGGACACTAAAATCTGAGTATGCTCGTCTTCTACAGAAAGGACATAAGTTTGTATATAACACACGTTCCTCCTCCCCTATAGTCTAACTCAGCTCTGTGGCTTACCATACCGATACAATGTCAAGATCAGCAAATAGTTGCTACCTAGTCTGATTTAGGGATCAGTGACAAGGCAGGGTCTGTATTCATTATATCTGTGTATTTTTGGAATAGTATCACTTTGTCTTGGACAAATCCCAGAAGATAGAATCTACAAATACAGAGGGATGGTTGTTTAATCTCACAGGATTTTACTTCTCCTCCATGATGTAGTGGGTGGGCTTTTGCTGGTTTGTCCAATCAGGGTGCTATTTCTTTATCTCCTCCAGTGGACCCACATGTCAATGTGATTGATGACTCTGTTGGATAGTCTTAACTGTCAATTTGACAACCTACAGTCCCCTGGGAGAGAGTTTTAAGTTAGGAATTGTTTAGGTCAGGCTGGCCTGTGGGCATGCATGTAGGAGATTTTCTTGAGTGTTAATTGAGATAGGAAGACCTACCCTGAATGTGGGTGGCATCACCTTACAGACTGGGTTCATAAGAATGAAGGAAGCCAGTTGGGTATGGCCAAACAATCAAGGATGCATTTATTCTGGTTACTGCGGATGTGATGTGACTAGCTGCTTGAATTCCTGCCTCATCTTCCTTGAAGTGATGGGATGGAACCTGGGGTTGTGAGCTAAATAAACCCTTTCCTTCTCTATGTTGTTTTCCACAGGGTGTCTTATCACAGGAGCAGAAAATGAAACAAAACATCACAGATTCAGGATGTACTTTAGCTGAATTGTAGTCAGATTCCCTAGGACATGGGTATGGTTTCCCAACAGCGTCTTGTCATTCTTCATCTGACTTCTCTTCTTCATCGTCTCCCTCTTCTTCCGCATCCCTTCTCATATCAAAGCCTTCAAACCTCCTTTCAGAGTCCGTAGGAATTCAAAGCTTTCCTCTCTTTAGTGAAGAACAAGCCTGCTGATTAGCTATAAAGACCATGTGTGGGTGAGGTGGGGTAAAGACCTTACGGTGGGGGTTGGGAGTCAATCTCCCCCACTTACTATAGAAGAGAGCCAGTGAGAACCAAATAGGTCAGCTTCTTATCACTGATAAAAATACCTGAGGAAGTGAAGGTGTCAGGAAGAAAGCTTTATTTTGGCTCATGGTCTCGGAGGTTTGGTCTGTGATTCTTTTGCTCAAATGCTTTGGTTGTGTGCTGAGGTAAGGCTTCCTCATGTTAGTAGTGAAAGCAGTTCACTTAATGATGAACAGGGAGCAAAGAAAAATGAAGAAGTGGGGCCAGAGAACAGTATCTTCTCCAAGGACATGCTTGATCTTCGCCCACTTCTCAGTAGCTCCACTGGTAAGGTCAGCCCATGCCTCTAATAACACAGATCCTTGAGGGATACAAACCCAAACCACAAGCAGGAGCATTCTGCCTCCAGCTGGAGATGGTAGCTGGGAAGATGTGATTATGTGCTGAGGACTGAAGCCACTAACAAAACTTAGAGTGGGCACACGTGTGTGTGAGCATGCATGCATATGTGTACACATGTGTGCATATTTATATGTCCAGCACGTGCATATAGAGGTCAGAATTTGACCTTGTCTATCGTTTCTTGTGTGGTCTGGAGCTTGCAGAGCAGTCTAGCCTAGCCAGTGAGGCTCAGAGATTCTCACCTTCCCAGTGTTGGGATCACAAGTTTGTACCCCCATGCCCAGCTTTTTTACATGAAACCTAAGGGTTGAACTCATGTCCTCATAGGGTAAATGGTTTCTGGACCAAATCCTCTCCCTAGACCCATGGGTATACCTTTAAGTTTTTTTTTTTTTAGACTATAATTTAATTACAACATTTCTACTTCCCCTTTCCTGCCTCTAAACCCTCCCATATAGCCCTCTCTACTCTCCTTCAAATTTAAGGCCTATTTTCTCATCAATTGTTATTGCATGCATATATGTGTGTGTGTATATATATATATATATATATATATATATATATATATATATATCCTACTCTAATTTTTGACATCACCAACATTGGCCAGAAATTTTTAATATTTTTGATAAAATATATCACCCTCACACACATGCCCCTGATAACTAACTACAAGTTGCTTGCAGCAAGACAGAATGTTCAGCCTGGAGGCCCGTCAGCCAGATCTGAATGGCTGCACTGATATTCACTATTGTGTGGTCTTCAGTGATTTATTTACTCTGCCCCTTTGTGCCTGGGCTCTTCTACTTGTAAATGTACAGCTCTGCAAGTTGCCGAGAACTAATAACAATGCAAATGACTCTTGTCCATAGAAATACAAATAAATTACCTTTGGTAAAATGCAGTCGATTATCAGATTGTGGCTATTGACCAGTTTTACGTCTGTTAAATTTGCTTCAGGGATCCTGACTGTGTGTGCAAATACAGCTATGTTTTATTTATTTAATTTTTTTTTTTTTTTACTTCTTTGGACATGGTTCTTTAATTAATGAGTTGAATAAAATCCTTGACATGTATTTATAAGAGTATATATTTTACCTAAATTAAGGGAAAGAGGAAAATTATGTATTTTAATAAAAAAAATATCCTGGTCTGGGAGTATAGCTCACTGGCAGAGAATTTGCATAGCATAACTGGTGGTCCCTAAGTCTGACTGCAAGTACCATAAATAGTTTTTGTCTTTGTTCTATTGTAAAGAAGGAAAACATAGCTCAATTCCTTAACTTGTATACAAATTCCCTCCCATGACAAAACAAGCCTCTTTAAGACTTGAATGGCTCAACCAGATAGACTGAGCTACATATCCTAGAACCTTCTTTTCCCCAGGTTGCCTATGGGAAGCAGTTGAGTCATACAGCTGTGGTTCCCCCTGCCCCCTCATTATTCTGGAGAGAGCTGCTTTCCAGAGCAAGTGTGTGTGTGTGTGTGTGTGTGTGTGTGTGTGTGTGTGTGTATGTGTGTGTTTCCAGGACAAGATCACCAAAATGAGAGGCAGTGAGATTGGAAAGCTCATGTTTAGGAATTCCACCTTGTTCTGGACTCTCCTATTTTGTATCTATCTTCTTCTCAATTATCTGTCTGTGAACTTTAAGCTTCAGCATCAAACAAAGAGGCAAATCATTCCTACAGTTGCAGTCCCTGTGACCAACGTCTCCCTTCCCTCTCTCCTTCATCTCTCCCTTTTTACCTCATCCTTTCTTTCCTTCCTTCCCCATTGTGTTTGTGTGTGTGTGTGTGTGTGTGTGTGTGTGAGAGAGAGAGAGAGAGAGAGAGAGAGAGAGAGAGAGAGAGTACAAACACCCCATTCCTGTGTGTGTGTAGGACAGTTAAGGACATTGGGTGTCCTGTGCTATCACTGAACTTGGAGCTTGCTGTTTTGTTTAAACTGGTGATCAGAAAAACCCAGTGAGTTTCCTGTTTCCTTCAGTTACAAGGTTGGGGTACAGGTGCATACACAGCCATGCCTGGTTTTTTATGTAGATGGTGGGGCTTGAACTCAGGTCTTCATGCTTGTGTAGCAAGCACTATTATCTGCTGAGCCATCTCCGTAATTCCTTGTGAGCAATCTCCTAAGAGAAAAACAACTCTATTTAAACATATATCTACACCTAATATGGACCGAATGTATATTCACAAAAATATTAAACAGTTATGAGATTTAGTTTCATTATTTAGCTCATTCTGGCCTTGAACTTGTAATCACCTACTCCCTCTTTTAAAATATCCTGTACGTTTGGTATTTAGAGATGAGGCCTTAGGAAAGTGATTAGATTTAGAAGTAATAATTCCCCTCTTGATAGGATTAGAATACTAATGAAGAAGACTCCCTCCTCACCTACCTCCCCACAAAGAGCTTTCTTGCACTCTGTAATAATCACAGCAAGAAGAGCACCATCTATGAATAAGAAGAGAGCCTCCACCAGACAGCCAACCTTGACCTTGGACCTCCTAGCTCAAAGATCTATGGGAAAATTCTCTTGATTATTAGCCACCAATGTAGCAATTTGTTATAGCAGTTCAAACATAGTAAAACACAAGCCATAGCCACATTCACGTTTATGCTAATATCTATACATCTGCTGGTGCTGCTTCTCTAACTGAATCCTAGCTGAGAGAAGAGCCTACCTAAAGGATCCATGAAAGCTGGCCAGTGGAAGAACTTGGGACTGTGTGTTCTTGTCCTTCCCTGGTCCCAGTTGCTTGCCTCACTCTATTTTTTCTTGTGTTAGGTGTTTGTTGCCTTTCAGAACTAGATGGTAAGGCCCTGTTACTTAAGATGAGTCATACTGTAGTCACTGGACATGGAAAAGTCAAGCTAGAATGGACGAAATGCTTCCTCTCTTCTGGGCAACCAACAGAGTACCAGAAAGTGTGATTCAGGCTGCTGGAACAGAATTTCTAAATCAATTCTTACTTAGCTGTGGACTTTTGGTTCAAAAATTGCCGATTGAGCAAGCAAGATAAACTACTGGTGCAATACTGGCAAGACTGTTATAGAGGTTACCAGCTGATCTCTGATTGGATTTGATGCCCATTCTTCTACAGTCTGCTCTGGTCGGCTCCTTTCCCAGTTTTCCTCTTCTTTCTTTACTTTAGCTGCATCATAAGAGAGATTCTTATCCACGAGGATTATGTTGTTGTTGACTAAACAACACTTAAAAATTCTATTGGTGGCCTAATATATCAAGCAGTCTAAGAAAAAACTAAACTAAATTATTTTTCCATGAGGTGTGGCTTTTGCTTGTGAGTTTCTTCTCCCATTAACATCCCAATTAAGTGAAGTTTTGCATCTTGATGGAGCCCCTTTTCCTGGCTGTAAGTTGCTCAAACTTTGCTATTATATATCTTGTTTTGGTCTGGCACTGTTTGGATTTCTGTATGCAATGTGACTGTGTTTCCATCAGGAGTCAGCTCTTCTTTCTCTGATTTCGTAGCTTTCAATCAATTTCCCCACAGAGCATTAACAATCCTACTCCTAGAAGCCATTAGTTTTGCAATCAGATGGAGCAAAACTTCTATGGGGGACATATTTTGCCCTGGGTGCCATTCCAGGGAGCCTCCCAATTTGATACTTATGATGCACACACCAGCTACTGAAGACATTGTGAAGAGATGAGGAAGAGTGTCTATATTGCCCACAGTGCACCAGAAAGCCAGACTGTGGCTCTCCATAATTGCAGATGGAAAATATTTGCAAAATGTTTGTTCCTGGATTGAATCTATGTGGATTTTTAAAAATTCCTAAGCAATATAGTTTAACAGTGATTTACATTTTAAGTAATCTTCAATGATTAGGAATACGGGAATATGAGTGTAAGTGAGATTTAAATGCTGTGCTGGTTTATATAAGGGACTTGAGCATTCGTGGATTGTGGTCCTAGAACTTGTCTCTGAATACAGAAATGACTATTCTCCTCCCCCTTTGCTTGCTCCCTGAATTTTTTCCCTCTTTAAGGAAAAATCAAATTTAATTAAAAAAGAATAATTAGAAACTTCCTACAAGTATAACGAGACAAACCAACTCACAAAAACCGAGCACTTGTGCTAGGCAGCTGTCTCAGTGAGTGAAGAGCTTGCTGCATACACCTGAGGACCAGGCCTCAGATCCTCAGAAGCCACACCACTGGTGTATCGGTGAGGTGGCTTGCCTGCAATCCCAGCACTCAAGAGAGTAGACACTAGGCATTCCAAAACCATGCTGTGGAACTAGACCAGTGAAATCTGTGATCTCTGGGTATAGTAAGAGATATGGAGAGGGATTGGAGAAGACACCTGTCAGTAACCTCCAGCTTCACACACACACACACACACACACACACACACACACACACAC